>JAKSZT010053883.1:62547760-62780815 GCA_026826555.1 Tolypeutes matacus | reverse complement strand
GAAAAACAAAGTTGAATAGTAACCTCTTTGTTTGGACTGTATCCATCCCTGAACCAATGAATTTCAGTCCATGACCTAGTCTTCACAGAGAGGAATGGCTTTGGAGGAACAGGGTCAGGAAATTACTGTATATATTTCAAAATATACAGGTTAATGGACTTATCTTTTCTGGTATCTACTTTTTAAATTTTGTTTTCCTTTCAACATTATATTAGGAAAATTTTCAAACATACAGGTTTTAAAAATGATACAGTGAACACCTACAACCTTACTACCTAGACTCAATAATTGTTACAATTTGCCATATTTTAAAGGATGTATGTATTTAGGAATTCATATATATTCAGAGGGTGAACCATTTGAAAGTAAGTTGTATATATTTAATACTTCACCTCTGAAACTTCAACATACATCTTCTAAGAGTGAGGACATTTTTATACATATCCCTTAAGAATGTTGACAATAGTCCCAAATAGCATCTAATTCCAAGTCTATGTGCAAATTTCTGAGTTTTTTTATTATTATTATTATAGGTTTGGTTTTTTTTTTCTCTTAATGGATTTTTACATGAAGAGAACACACTGCTGCTTTTGGGTGTCTTAAGTATGGCCAAAGCTTTGGAAGAAGGGGATGGCTTTTCATCATTTGACCACAAAAAGCCCATGAAACAGAAATACATAATCTAAACAGATCATCTGTGGTGTGTTTCCCAATATTCTGGGAATATTGGAGTGGCAAAAAAGAGTCATTTAATCAACCTTAATTTTTCAAACCTAATGTAAATTGCCCAAAATTCAGGATTTTTTAAATATGTTAGAGTCATTCCTGCTTACTTCTTTTGTTGGTTATAATTGAGTGTAAATTCTTTAATCTTTGAAGAACAGCTATTTTTACACAAGATGAATGGTTATACCTTTCACTTAAGATTTCAAAAATTACCTTCTGTAGTCACCTTAGGACCGAGGGTCTGTGCTCTAAATCTCCCCCTCTTCATTTCCTAGTGACGATACACAAGCACCTACCTATTTAGCCAACTCCTCAGTGAACTCCACTCTGGTACAAGTGAGTCAGTCTGGGAAGCTGAAGGATACTAGCTGTAAGTAAAACAAACACAAACATCCACAAACATTATCTTGCCCTGAATTACCTTGTCCTTCTAGATTCAAATCAAGCAATTCAAAGTTAAAATTAGCTTCAGCAAACATTTGGCATTACTACAAAGCCAAGGCTACATTTTTCAAGGCAAAGGTTTCCCAATTGTTAAGATTTTTCACATTTACTGGATAAGATTTTAAAAGTGATGATCATGATTTATTAGCTATTTTAAATAGGATTAACTTTACAGGTCTTTAAGGGATTTTGATTTTAGAAAACTAATTTCCCCATATTTAATATTTAAAACCATTTTTTTTTCTAAAACCATTTTTTTCCAGCTTTAAGTGCATATATTTCTGGTGAATTTAATGGTGAGTGAAATGACTGGCCTGTATCTCTTATACCTCCAGGTACTACTCAGTGTCTTTTCCTGACAGGACTGATTTTTTTTCTTATTCTACCTACCCCACCTTCCCTTTCTTGATTTTTTTCCCAGTGTCTTTATGTTAAAGTATCCCACATCTTAAACTACTAAATAAAACCCTGTAAGTTCCTCTAGCTTCTGTCCTTCCTCCTCCCTTCACAACCAAACTTCCTGAAAGTATTATGTTGATTTGCTATTTGTACTTTCTCATATCTCATTTACTTCTCAACCTACACAATCTGCTCCCACTTCTACCATTTCACTGAAACTTGCTCTTGCTTCTGTCTTTTCCATTCTTATTTTCCCTGAGGAAATTTCTTCATTTTGCACCTGACTCCTTTTCAGTACCAGTGTCCACCTCTGCCTCAAAATGTTCCTCGGTCTTCAAATAGTCCTGATGAATGATTGGCAGACAGACAATCATTGGTTTGGCTGGTTAGGGGTCAGTTTCTATCCCTAGTCCAATCAGCAATGAAACATATGGGGTCATGGTCACAGTCCTACTCCTTCTAGGATCTGTAGGAGGGCATGTTTTTAATAAAAGGATGATGGGCAGGGAAGACATTTGAAATCAAATAGAAGATCATTGCCTTCCATTGGGTCCAATAGAACCCTAAAAGTCTCCTTTACACATAGGAAATCCTAGAATCTGATAGAAATAAACCATTCCCTGACTAGGGCCCCATTAGGCAGGTCCTTGTCCTAAGAAATAGTTTCCTCACATTGAATACAATAACATATATATGTTGAGTAAGCACAGGGTGGTTGACCATGATTCTAAAAATACTTCCCACTAAACAATAGAGTGTTCCCTGGGGAAATTGCCATTTTACAAGCCTTATTTTATTCTCTGAAAAGTTTCTTTCTTCTACCAGGCTTTTATGATCCCCATAGCCACAGCAACACCTCTATTTTTTTTTTTAATAAAATTTTATTTAAGTATATCATTCATACACGAACATACATAAACAATAAGTGTATAGTAACATTTGAGAATTTACAAAACAAGCATGCACATCATCATACAGGGATCCCATTCTTCACCCCACCACCAACAGCTTGTATTGTTGTGAAACATTTGTTACAAACTATCAAAGAGCATTGTCAAAATATTACTACCAAACTATAGCCCATATCCTACATTTGGTGTATTTTTCCCCCAACCCACCCAACTATTAACACCCTGTACTAGTATTACATATTTGTTATCATTCAGGAGAAAACATTTTCACGTTTGTCCTGTTAACCACAGTCCACCATCTACCACTGGAGTCTCTGTGTTATGCAGTTCTATGCTTTGCACAATCCATTCAAAGTGCACACTCAGTGGCTCTTGTTTTCATCACAGAGTTGTGCTATAATCATCTCAGTCAATTGTAGAACGTTTTCATTACTGCAAAAGGAAAAATCTCATGCCTCCTTTTACTCCCTTATTATTGTCCCTTAGTATTGAAATAATATCTTCTTGCCTTTGTTGCAAAAATTACAATATTACTGTTAACTACTGTTCATAAGTTACAATACTTGTAATTTTCCCATGTAGCACCATATTCTTAGCACTTTGTAAAAGAAGAGCATTCTTATATTTATACTATTAACCACAATCTTCATCTACCGCTGAAATCACTAGGTTATACATATCCTAGTGTATTAGTCAGCCAAAAGGGTGCTGATGCAAAATACCAGTAATCTGTTGGGTTTTATAAAGGGTATTTATTTGGGGTGGAAGTTTCCAGTTACCAGGCCATAAAATATAAGTTAACTTTCTTCACCAAAGTCTGTTGCCATGTGTTGGAGCAAGGTGGCTGCCAACATCTGCGAGGGTTCAAGCTTCCAGGGTTCCTCTCTTCCTGGGGCTCATTTCTCTCTGGGTTCAGCTGTTCTGCTCTCTCCATAAGACCAGCTATAAATTATCAAGTGAATAGCTTGTCTCTCTTCCCGGGACCTCTACCATGTCTAACGGAACCTTTTCTCCTTCCTTACATATCTGCTTCTCTGTGTGTTTAATTCCCAGGGCTCCAATATCAAAATTCCAGCTTTCTCCTTTACCATGTCATTTTCTCTGTGAGTCCCCAGGGACAGGGACTCAATGTTCCGCTGATGTGGCCCAATCAAAGCCTTAATCATTATTTAATTAAGTAAAAGTGAAACCTCTGAATCCAATTCAATCTAATATGCCAAGAGGAGCACACCAATTTACTAACATAATCCAATATTTATTTTTGGAATTCATAAATAATGCCAAACTGCTACAGTCCACCCTCTGAATTCCAAAAATATATTACAATGTTCAAAAAACCTTAAATCAGTAACAATGCAAGTATAAAATCATATTACAATCAATTTAAAGAAATACAGTTTGTCTTGGGGCAAAGTCTTATCTGGCTGTAGACCTCTGAAACTTACAAAAAAATTTATCTTCTTCCATTACACAAATGAACAAAGGATAAATATTTTCATTACCATAAAGAGAAATTGGGGGGGAAACATGAGTCATGGTCCTCTACAGTTCAGTAAACCTGCAGGGCATACTCCAGTCGATTTCAAAGTCTGAGAGTCATTTTTAAGATGATGGTTTCTTCTTCCTGGGGCCACATAGGGACCCAATCTTTCCACAGGCTTGCCCAACAGCTATTTTTCTTGGTTCTACTCTCATCAAGCATCTGGGTGGCAACCAAGCTCCAGACATCACCCTCCAATTGTGTTTGGGTGATGGCCATGCTTTACCCAATCTTTGGGTTAGAATCTTAATGCCCCTAGTACAATTAAATGAAGACAACATCCCCCCCTAACCTTTGGCATACAGGTCCAACCCTTTCAGAGCAACAATTTGGTGACCTGGCCTTCCCTAATCCATGGGTTATTAGGCCTATGGGGCATCGACCTCATCTTCCCTATTCCTTGGAGAATGTGCTCCACTCTCTCTGTACCCTTGGTTGGTAAAACTCTCCCTGAACATCAGGCAGGAACACCCACCCTCTTCAACTGCAAGGGCAAACTCACCCTTTCTGTACACATGGGTGGGGTTCCTCTCTTGGCCCGAGGTGCTGTCTTAATTCCAGATCTCAGCTTCCATGGTTTTCCTCTTAAAGCTGTTTCCCCTTCCATATTTCCTATAGATGTCCTTTTTAGTCCAAGCTGACAGTGGTTTTGTTCATACAACTCTCTCAAAAAGCTTGTTGGTTTAGCATGCAGGAAGCCGGGGTCCAAGCCATCAGACAGTAAGACTTTCCATAAGTCTTTCCTAGATAACTGCATTTTCAATCCTGATTTACAAGTTCCAAGTTTAGTTAAGCCCTCAAATGGGGCTCTGTCATCCGGAGGCTTGATTTCCAGACGCTTGGAATTTCTGGAATCAGGTTCTGGTTTCTTTGTGTCCAACAGTTCAGTCCTCAGCTTATTTTTCTCATGTAGCATTTTGCTATAAGCTGCAAGGGGAAGCCAAGCCACATTCTCCGAGTTTACTTTGGAAAGTTCTTCAACTAAGTGCCCAGGCTCGCCATTTTCAAACTCTGCCTTCCATAAAACATCAGGCGTTATCTTGCTAAGTTCTCTGCAACTTTAAAACACGGATAACCTTTCCTCCAGTTTCCAATAATAGTTTCATCATTTACTTCTAAGGCATCATAAAAAGTCTCTTCAAAGCACTCTATGCTTTTTCTATAAAATATCTCACAACTCCTCCAAAAAATACCCTTTACCCAACTACAAAACCATTCCAGCATTTTGGTAATTGCAAAAGCATGACCTCACTCTCCAGTACCAAATTCTGTATTAGTCGGTCAAAGGGATGTTGATGTAAAATACTAGTAATCTGTTGGGTTTCATAAAGGGTATTTATTTGGCGTAGAAGTTTCCAGTTACCAGGCCATAAAGTATAAGTTGCTTCCCTCACCAAAGTCAGTTGCCACATGTTGGAGCTAAATGGCTGTCAACATCTGTGCAGGTTCAGGCTTCCTGGGTTCCTCACTTCCTGGGGCTCGTTTCTCTCCAGGCTCAGCTGCTCTGCTCTCTCCACAAGGCTAGCTATAAACTCTCAAGTGAATGATTCGTTTCTCTGCTGTGTCTAATAGAATCTTCTCTCCATCCTCAGGTATCTGCTTCTCTGTGTGTTTATTTCCCAGGGCTCCAATATCAAAACTCTAGCTTTCTCCTCTACCATGTCATTTTCTCTGTGAGTCCCCACTCATCAAGGGGGCAGGGACACAATGTCCTACTGACGTGGCCCAATCAAAGCCTTAATCATTTAATCAAGTAAAAGTGAAACCTCTGAATCCAATCCAATCTAACATGTTCAGAGGAGCAGACCAGTTTACAAACATAATCCAATATCTATTTTTGGAATCCATAAATAATGCGAAACTGCTACACCTAGATTATTCTCTAGTTTCCTTTGAATTGACTTTTATGTCCACAGACTATCCCTTTCAGTCACAATCACATTTATAATTCAGGAGTGTTAGTTATACTCACTATGATGAGTTACTCTCAACTCTACTCATTTCCACACTTTTACAATAAACCTTATTAAAAATTCTACATACATTAAGCATCAGCTCCAATTCTCAACCGACATTATATTTCCTAGTAACCTATACTCTAGCATTTACCACCGTGAGTTTACTCATCATATGTAGTTCATATTAGTGAGACCATACAAAATTTGTCCTTTTGTGTTTGGCTTATTTCACTCAACATAATATCCTAACAACAGATCTAGTAATTTCCTTATTCTTTAGTACTCTTGGCCTACCCATCTGTCTGACTGATTAAAACCAACTCTAAATCCCAGCTGGGAGCAGTTTCTGTCCCTGTCTTCATAACCACAGTATGCATGGAAGATAGCCTTGTACCAGATAATGGTGGGCACATATTTGCTGAAGTTGCTGAAAGGAAAATTTAGGGAATTCTATACAGTTATTTTGCCACAAGGACTCTAATGGGTCATTTGCCCTGAAGAACATAATTAACCTTTTTTACTTCAAGTGCCCCCTACCCCAGGTTGAACACCTCCCAGCTCAGAAAGAATAACTGCCTCCTCTGCACTCCTCATCTACTTCACCATGAGTTCATTTCCTTTTAGCATTCTCTTATCTCAATGGCCTTATTTGTTAAATAAGAATCATCCCTTCTGATATTCTGACAGCTCTGTGGAGGTGACTTGGGAGCCTTAGCCTTAAAATTCTGACCACACACCATTCAAGGTGCACTTCTATCTTAACCCCAACCCTCAGGGAAAAAGTAGCCGGTAATTCTTTCCACATGATAGCCAATGATTGTATCAGTGGTGGCACTTGACCAAGGGTAACATGAAGCTAAGCATAAAGGACTCTACATTCTAAGTATGCTGGGAATGAGTGAAACCAAACTATCTCCCTCTGTTATTTGGACTATGGAATGCAGAGAAGAGCTTGAACCTACATGATTTAGAAACATTTAGGAATTGGCCAGAAGTAGTAAAATTAGCTTCCCCTTTCTTCCTCATACTTAGGTGATGTCTGCTGAAATTTTAGAGATGAAATGTCAAAATGTATACAACTTAACTATCAAATGTTTCAGGCTTTGTAAGTATATCCCAATATACGTCATTAAAAACATGGCAACACCCTCAGTCTCTGATGAATTTCCATTTCAAGTTCCAATCTAAGTTGGAAGCAGTTGGTCAGATAGGTAGGTGCTCATGGATCATCACTGGGAAATGAAGAGAGCACAAGACCTCAGTCCCAAGTTGTCTACAGAAGAAATATTCGAAGGAGCAGATATAGCTTAAGTGGTTGAGCGCCTGTTTCCTGTGTACAAGGTCCCGGGTCCAGTCTCCAGTACCTCCTAAAAACAAACAAACAAAAGACCAACTCTAGTTGGGGAGCAGATGTAGATCAGTGGTTGATCACCTGCTTCCCAGGTACAAAGTCCTGCATTCATTCCCCAGTGCCTCCTAAAAAAAAAAAAAAAAAGAAAGAAAAAGAAATATTTGAAAGCCAAAATGGAAAGTGTAACTATTTTATTTTATTTTTTGTAGTAACATCAGTTCTGCAAAGATTAAGGAAATTATTCAGCTGGAACAAACTAAAGGAATAGGTAGGAAAGACTCTAGCAAATACACATTTCTTGAGTTGGGAGATTTATAGTAGATCTGAAAAATTAAGATTGATAAAGTGATTCTTTTGCAGCTTTCATATTCCCAGAATATTGCGAAACATACTATAGAAGATCTACCCAGATTATTTCCTTAAAATAGGTATGTTTTCTTTAAACTGACGTAAATATTCCTTGAAATTAAAAAAAACCTTATACTACTCATATATATGCAACAACTTAAAATTATAGAATGGAGTCCAAGCCTGAATAAAATATTAACTGAAGGCATCTTTTACTTAAAGCACAGTGTGGGGATTTTGCTTTAGGCAGTAAGGTAGACTAGATATTCTCAAACAAACAAATATCCCACTCCAAAACACCTACTGCTAGATATATTAAAACAAATAACAACAAAAAATTATTGAAATTTCAAGGTCAAAAACTTGAGCAGGACTTGATTTCACTAGTGAAGCCAGTTGGGCTTAGAGTTTTCTTTGTATTAAGGTTTCAATTACAAATTTAACAAAAATTCAATTTCTGTTATAGATTGGGGATATTCAGGTTATCTCTTGCTACCTGAATGAGCTTTGATAGTTTGGGTCTTTCAAGGAATCTGTTCATATCATCTAAGTGTAGAATTTATTGGTATAAAATTTATATAATTGTTTAAACATTCTCTTATTTTCCTTTTGTCTGATGAAATGTTGTGATATCACCTCTCTAGTAAGTGTGCTGTGTTATTTCTAAATATTTAGGAAATTTCCAGGTTTTTTGATGATTGTATTTTAGCTTAAATCCTTTGTAGAAAGAGAACATACTTTATATGATTTTAATCCTTTTAAATTTATTGAGATTTGTTTTATCATCCACATTATATTCCACATTGATAAATGTTTCATGTGCACTTGAAAGGAATGCATGTTCTGCTGTTTTGGACTAGAGTGTTCCATAAATATTAATTAGGACAGGTTGTTGGATAGTGTTATTCAAGAGTTTTACTCATTTTCTGTCTATTTTTTTCTGTCAATTATTGAGAGATTGGTGTTAAAATTTCAACTATAATTATGGATTTGTCTATTTCTCCTTGAAATTATAATCAGCTTTTTCTTCATGTATGTTGAAGCTTTGTTTTTAGGCACTTGCACATTTAGGATTGTTGTGTCCTCTTGATGGACTGATGCATTTATTACTATGAAATTTTTCTCTTTTTTCCTGGTAATATTCTTTGCCCTAAAATCTATTTTGTCTGATATTATATCACTTCAGCTTCTTTTAATTAGTGTTACCATATATAAATCTTCCCATTCTTTTACTTTTAACTTCTCCATGTAATTATGTTTAAAATGAGTTGCTGTCATCAGATAAATACTTACATTTTTCATCCAGTCTGACAAAATCTGACTTTTAATTGGAGTGTTAAATAAATTTAATTTAGTGTAATTATTGAGATTGTTGGATTGTCTTATTTGTTCTCAATTGGTCCGATCTCTTCTCTGTCCCATTTTACGTTTTGCCCTAACTTCTTTTGGATTGAGGTCTGTTTGTTTTTGTTTGTTTGTTTTTAATTATTCCAGCTTATTTCATTTGTTGGCTTACTTGCCATAACTCTTTGTTTTCTCATGATGTCTAGTAGACATTTTCAACTTATTAGTATACCTTCTAGTGATATTATAATTCTTCATGTAAGTTATAACAATCTTACAACAGTATGTTCCCATTTCTCTACTCCTGGAATGTGTGCTTTTGTTTTCATGCATTTTACTGGTAAATAATTCCTATAATACATTATTAGTATTTTTAAAGGCAATTATCATTTTCTTGTAACCAGTTCATATGTTTATTTATATATATAACAATAACAAACCTGGGCATAAGAGTAGAATAATAGCATGTAAATGATACATCCTCTGACAAAGTATAAAAAACGTAATAAAAAAAATGAGAGGAGAAAGAAGAAAGGAGAAAGAGAAAGATATAATAATCTCACTCATTGCCATATAGAAACAGTTGAAAGACAAAGGACACTATTTAAGGCTGACAAAATGAATATTAGAAGCCTAAATAAGAAAAATGAGTCAAGTAATGATACAAAGTTATTAGTACATAAGGAACCACTAGAACAAAAATGGAAACTTTCATTTTTTTTTCAAACTTTCATAAATACCAAAATAAAGACAAAATTAAACAAAACAAAATTTTGCTGACATTGTCTGTTTTAGTACTCTATTCAAATCTCTTTGTCCTTTGGGTTTATATATATATATTTTATTCCTTCACTACAGTTGTAGTGGAATCTGAAAATGGAGCAAATATATATGTTAAATATGACATGGATAACCAAATAATTAAGATCACTTGTTAACCCTGAGCTTAGATTTCCTAGTGTAGGTAGAACACTGGGTCCCCAGGCCCTCATAACTGATCGTGAAGGAAGATGAAAGTTAAATACTTTTTGCTGGCTGTGGCTTAGGAGATTGGGTAGATGATGATGTCATTCACTGATTGTTTACCTACTTCCATCCAGCTTCCAAAGGCCCTTCACTGCAAATAAGTTAAAGTTTAAAGTTCTTTGTCTAGTCAAACTGATCTACCAAAATCGGCATCCAGTTTGATTATTCAATGTAAACAGCTTTATAAAAATGCATGCTATATGTAAGAGCTGTTTAACTCTGAAATTTCAAATACTTAAAATTTCTAGACCTCAGATTCCTGTGCTATTAGAATAATAGTGCAAAAAAGTACATAAATGTAAGTATACTGCTTTATGAATTATTATGAAATGAACATCCATCAAATAAAGAAATGAAATATGCCAGTAACCCAGAAGCATTTTCCTTTCCCAAAATAATTTCCCTTTCCCAAAATAACTCTTGCGCTCACCTTTCTAAAATTAACTATTATCCTGGATTTTATGGTAGCATTTTAATATGTCTTTTTGGCTTTCTCATCACAGTATGCATTCTTAAACATAAAGCTTGTTCTTGCCTGTTTCTGAGCATTACGTATGTGGAATTACACTCCACACATTTTTTTCCTTTGGTTCTTTACATTCAGCATTATGGTTGTAAAATTTATCCATTTTGTTGTGTCTATCTATAGTCCCTTCGTTTCCACTGTTCTATAGCATTACATTGAAGGAATATTCCACAATTTATGCATACTTGTTTATCCAGTTTTTGACTGTTACAAATAATGCTACTCTGAATATTCTTGTATGTAACTCTTGGGCATCTATGTGCATACATTTCTATGAGTGCAAAAGAGTGGTATTGCTGGGTCATAGAATATGCTTATCTTCATCCTAAGGAGATAATACCAGATTTTGCCAAAGTATTTGTAACAATTGACTTGCTCACCAGAAGTTCCACATACTGGAAAAAACAATATAAACAGTACTTGCAATTTTAGCCAAATGTGTGTGGTAGTATTTTAAAGTACCTTTATTTTCCATTTCCCTGATTGGTGAGAATCAGAACCTGTTCATAGGTTTAACGATAATTAAAATGTCTTTTTTTCCTACTGATTTGTGTTATTATTACTGATATATAGGTGTTCATACAATCTCAATACAAACACTTTTTAGTTATAAATTATCTCTATCACATTATACATTTTGCTTTTAACCCTTAGTGCTATCTTTTGATGAACAGAAGTCCTTAATTTTTAATATTGTAACATCTATATCTATCTTAATAGTTTTTTTCCCTTGTCTTGTTTCAGAAATAATTCACAACTGAAATGTTACTGTACCCTATCTTACAGAAATTTTTTACTATCACATTTATAATCCAATAGGTTTGTGGTGTGTGGTATGGATAATCTTTTATTATTTTCCCAAACTTTTTGAAAGTCTCATCTTTTCCCTATAGCTTTGCAGTGTTGCCTTTATCATAAAGCACAATGTGGAGAAAATGGAGATATACCACTGAGATTTCCAGTCCAAGAAGAATTCCTAAAGAAGTTGAATATAGATTTGCCATGTGACCCTGCAATACCACTACTGGGTATATACCCAGAAGAAATGAGAGCAGTGACATGAACAGACTTCTGCACACCAATGTTCATAGTGGCATTATTCACAATTACCAAAAGTTGGAAACAACCCAGGTGTCCATCAACCGATGAATGGATAAACAAACTGTGGCGTATTCGCATGATGGAATATTATGCAGCCACAATAGAACCCTTAGCCTTTGCTCAGGACATGTGAGTTCAAATTGAAGAAGGAAACTTTTTTCTCATAAGTACCTACAGGCAGATTGTGAAAAACTGAAGCTCAAGGTCACTTCAAGGTGATGACCATCCTCAATATTCCACAGAAGCACAGATAATCTGTAACAGTGTGTGATGGTTAGGTTAATGTGCCAACCTGGCCAGGTAATTGCACCCAGTTGTTTGGTCAAGCAAGCACTGAGCTAATTGTAATACAAGGGCATTTATGGACTTCAGTCATCAGTGAGTTTACTGTATAAATGGCTGATTACATCTACATCAACCAGGGGGATTGCTGTCAGCAATGAGTGATGTTTTATCCAATCAGTTGAATGCCTTAAAAGAGATTTCAGCATTGAGAGAGAATTTTCCAGCTCATCTTTGGACAGCCAACATCTGGAAACTCATCAAGGACCTTCATCAAACCTTCATCAGAACCCCTGGTTTTGCAGCCTGCCTATGGAATCTGAACTTGTGCATCCCCACGGTCATGTGAGAGTTTTATAAAATCTCATACTATTTACAGATATCTCCTGTTGATTCTGTTTCCTTAGAGAACCCTAAGACATGGTAGGAAAAGATACGGCCATGCTGTGCTACAACTGGGGCTGCGGCCAAGGCTTCGATCCTGAGACCAATTCCGATGGTAAGAGAAACGCTCCACTAGCCCTCCCCAACCCTCTCCACCTTTTCATCTGCTAGAGGCACAAAGGACTTCCCCCAGTGTGAGGAGGAGGAGCTGTGCTTCCTCCCACGACTGGCTTCCACACTGCCCCAGGCCACCCTCTGCTGCCTACTTCCTGGGGTGTGGCAGTCACTCCTAAAGTCAATTATATTTTAAAGAAATATAAATAATGAGAAAATATCTTTTTTTAAATTTACTGGCATACTTTCCTTTTCTGGTGCTTTTCATTTCCTGTGTAGTTCCAGATTTCCAGATATCATTTTCCTTCTGTCTGAAACATTTCCTTTAACATTGCTTGTACTGCAGGTCTGCCAATGATGCTTTCAACTTTTATGTGTCTGAAAAAGCTTTTATTTTGTCTTTATTATTGAATGGTGTTTCAGCTGGGTATAGATTTCTAGACTGAGTTTTTTTTTCTCAATATGATGGAGTTTCAATTAAAGGCCATGACTACTGATAGAAAAGAAGGTCACCTTGGAATGTAATAAACAAGTTCTGGAGTTTCATGCTAACAGGAGCTGGGTGGGGAAATATCCTGAGCTTTCCTGTGAATTACAGAAATGTAAAAGAGCTGAGTCATTGACCTTTAAGACTTGTTAATTTCAGTAAATGTAACTGTCAAGTATCTATTGCCCTTGCATATGCTCACATGTATTTTCTTTGTTCTAAAGCCAAATAAAAGTCACACTTTATGAGGTGGCGGGGCTCTTCTCTCCAGTTCGGACGGAGAGTCCCCTGATCCCAGTTTTTCTTCTCTTTGTCTTATTCTTTCTTTCTCATCTGCGGCACCGTTTTCATGGACTCAGAGCCTGACCGGCAACATATGGCGCCCGAACAGGGACAAGAACAGGAATTAAAGGGCCTATCCCAGAAAACAATGTAGGTTTCATCATTGGCCGTAGCAGTCTTACGACCCAAGGTGTTTTGGTGCAAACCGGGATCATTAACTCCAATTTTGATGGAGAAATTTGTTTATTGGTACAAACTTTAACTCCCTATCAAATTGAATCAGGAGATAGCATAGCTCAACTTCTTTTGTTACCATATCGTAAACCTCCTTTAAAATGTGCAGAAGAATTTGGTTCCACTGGGCATAAAGTTTTCTGGCGAACAGCAATTGGAGATGAAAGGCCTGAAATTACCATAAAAATAAACGGAAAGATATTTTTAGGATTGGTGGATACTGGGGCTGATGTTTCTATTATTGCTAAACGATATTGGCCACAAGCTTGGACTTTGCAGAAGGTGCCTACAGTTTTCACTGGCGTTGGCACAATGACGGATGTTTACCAGAGTACTCAGATATTTAAGGTAGAAGGTCCAGAAGGACAAGAGGCCGCTCTGCAAACTTATGTTGCAGATGTAGGACTTAATTTATGGGGAAGAGACTTATTATACCAATGGGGAGCTTATTTGAATATTCCTCATGTTTCTGATACAGCTAAACATCTTATTACTCATATGCAATATGCTCCCCCTTCCCGACCTGAAATGCGACTTACTGGAGACTACCGTGGCTTAGGATATTCAAATTTAGAGTAGGGGCTACTGTTACAAAGGGCTTCGCATTGCCTTTAAAATGGCTGACAAACAAACCTATCTGGATAGAACAGTGGCCCCTTCTGAAAGAAAAATTGGAAGCCCTGAAAGAATTAGTGCAGGAGCAGTTAATGGCAGGGCATATTGAGTCCTCTACTAGTCTGTGGAATTCTCCAGTTTTTATAATTAAAAAGAAATCTGGCAAATGGCGCATGTTAACTGATTTGCATGAAATTAACAAAGTTATTCAACCTATGGGATCTTTACAGCCTGGTTTGCCATCCCCAGCTATGATCCCACAAAATTGGCATATTATTATTATTGATTTAAAAGATTGTTTCTTTAATATTCCTCTTAATCCAAATGATAGAGAAAAATTTGCATTTACTATTCCTTCTATTAATCATTCAGCTCCTACTGAACGATATCAGTGGAAAGTTTTACCTCAGGGAATGATGAACGGTCCTACATTATGTCAATCCTTTGTTCACATTCCATTACAAATTTTACGAAAACAATTTCCTAAGGCTATGATTATTCATTATATGGCTGATATTCTTTTTGCCACTGAGCAATCTTCAGAGCTGAAACAATTATTTCAGCTGGCTAAAGAAATTCTTCCTCAACATGGGTTGCAAATAGCAGAAGAAAAAATTCAAAAACAGGTTCCTTTTCAATATTTAGGTCATACTATTAATATAAATATTATAACTCCACAAAAGGTCCAGTTTCGAACTGATAATTTACATACTTTAAATGATTTTCAGAAATTACTGGGTGATATTAATTGGGTACAGCCTACTTTAGGAATTCCAACTTATGCTTTAACTAATCTTTTCAATACCCTAACAGGAGACCCTGACTTAAATAGCCCATGCGTTTTAAGCCCAGAAGCAAAAGAGGAGTTAAAATGGTTGGAAAAAAGAGTGCAAAATAGCCAACTAACAAGGATAAATGTAAATCTTCCAATTTCTCTTTTAATATTTCCATCTTGCCATTCCCCTACTGGGATACTTTGACAAGAGGACGGCATAATAGAATGGTTATTCCTACCCAACAAAAATACAAAAAAACTTCTGATTATCATAAACTTACACATACTAATGCTTCTGGCTTACGTCATAAATATCCCCACTTAACAGTAAAAGAAAGTAAGAGGATTGTTAGACAATGTCCTACTTGTGGGTCCATAAATGCCCTCACTTTCTCTCTAGGAACTAATCCCTGTGGAGAACATCCTAATGAAATTTGGCAAATGGATGTTATACATGTGCCTTCTTTTGGCCGCCTTCAGTATGTGCATGTCACGGTGGATACATTTTCTAATTTTATGTGGGCAACTGCTCAAGCTGGTGAAAATGCCTCACATGTATGTTCTCATTTATTACATTGTTTTGCTGTAATGGGCCTGCCAGCACAGCTAAAAACTGATAATGGGCCTGCCTATCTTAGTCAATCTTTCAAAAAATTTTGCAGTGACTGGAATATTCCTGTAAACATGTTACAGGAATTCCATATAACCCTCAGGGACAAGCAATAGTAGAAAAAAAGTAATCACTTATTAAAATTAATGTTGCAAAAATAAAAAGGGGGAGATGGAGGAGAGTCTGCTAGGGACAGACTGTCTAGAGCATTGCTTACCTTAAATTTTCTTAATAGACAACAAATTTCTAATATCACAGCAGCAGAAAGACATTAGGATGTTAAAAAAAGGAATGAAAATGAAAAATGTGGACAACCTGTATATTGGAAAAAATGAAACAACCAATAAATGGGAAAAAAGAGAGGTAAAATTTTGGGGCCGAGGTTTTGCTCTTATCATTACAGAAACAGGAGAAGAGCAGTGGATCCTCTCTAGAAGAATCAAGCCTAGAGTTGAAGATGCTGCCAAGACTTAAACTATGAACATGGTGGTTTTACAATGGATTAATTATAGGTAAAGTATTAGGTCAAGGTAAGATACCACATCATAATTACACTTATTGGGCATACATAACCAACTCACCTCTTCTAGAGCTGTTGACTTAGAGTGATGAGTCTTACTCAATTTATCTTAATCAATCTCACAACAGACTACTTAATGACAAATGGCATATTTGTCATGGGCTTACAGAGGTTGTGTTGTTTAATGATTCCTATGGAATTGTAAAGGATCGGTCCCTTATAGGGATGCCGAAACTTATTAAAAACACAACCATATCTTGGTTCATTAATAATTCAACCATAATCACAAATGGCAGGAATCATTATTTCTGGAATTTTGGTAATACAGCATTCACAAACAGCTCAATAATTTGGAAAAATCAAGGAAGATATATCCCATAACCATGGGACACTAAACTTAACAAAACTTAGTTATTTATGGAAATTATTTTGGGGAACTGGTCCAATTTTTGTAAGGCAAGGCAGCAAAACTGGTATTACTATTTTAAAAAGAAAATCAACTCAATTTCTTACAGTATGTGTACTAGATCCTATAGTTTTATCATTGGAAAAGTAACCTTTGGTGAAAGGAACATTAATTTCTCTTTATTTACATGTCTTAAGAATTCATATTTGCAGGAAAATCAAACTCTTTTTCTAGCAAGAAGAAAAGGACTATGGTTACCGGTTCAGATGACCAGACATTGGCAGCAGTCTCAAGAATCCCAGTTACTGTGGCATTTCCTCGAACATTATTTTAAAAGAACTAAAAGACTGATTGGACTTTTAATAGCAGAAATTTTGGGACTGATTGGCATCATAACCACTGCAGCTATCACTGGCACAGCCCTGCATCAAGGAGTCCAGAATCAACAATATGTTAAGGACTGGCATAAAATTGCAAATGAGATGTGGCATGGCCAGTCTCACATTGATATGGAACTGAATAGCCGTATGAATGATCTTGAAACAACTATTATACATTTGGGTAATCAAATTTATAATTTAAACTTGTTAAGAGTTCTTGAATGTGATTGGAATGAAAGTTCTATTTGTATTACTCTTTTCTTATAATAATAGTGAACATGATTGGGAGGAAGTGAAAAATCACTTCATTGGATATAAACATAATGTTTCTATAAATCTTTTAGAATTGCAAAAGAAGGCATTGAGCATGTATCAAACGAATTGAAAGAAACCACTGGTGCAGCCATTTCATTGGTGGAAACAAAAAATAGTTCAAATATCATTTTGGATTGGATTTGGAATTATTGTTATATGCGTTTTAATTGTTTGTATTGTCAAGGCTAGAGTAATTAGACCAGATAAATGCATTTATGTTAAGAAATTTGGCCATGAGAAACTAATTTTGCATTACTTAGTAGAAAGATTCTACTAATAATCCCTTGATCTTAATACTAAATATCTGCACAAAAAATACTCATTAAAGGAACCTGAAGAAGCATAAATATTAATGAAAATGCCTTCCATGTAAGAGCTCAAAAGCTTGGCTGGTAGTCAATGACGGGTAAGATTCTCAGAGGAGGACAACCTAAGACAGGCACAGTCACAAGAGCCTATGGAAGAAGACAAGTGTGACAGGAGGTCACCTTGTATCAGCTTATATAATGGTTCCTATGAGCTTTAATTAATAAAAAAGGGGGAAATGATGGAGTTTCAATTAAAGGCCATGACTACTGATAGAAAAGAAGGTCACCTTGGAATGTAATAAACAAGTTCTGGAGTTTCATGCTAACAGGAGCTGGGTGGGGAAATATCCTGAGCTTTCCTGTGAATTACAGAAATGTAAAAGAGCTGAGTCATTGACCTTTAAGACTTGTTAATTTCAGTAAAATGTAGCTGTCAAGTATCTATTGCCCTTGCACATGCTCACATGTATTTTCTTTGTTCTAAAGCCAAATAAAAGCCACACTTTATGAGGTGGCGGGGCTCTTCTCTCTAGTTCGGACGGAGAGTCCCCTGATTCCAGTTTTTCTTCTCTTTGTCTTATTCTTTCTTTCTCATCCGCAGCACCGTTTTCACGGACCCAGAGCCTGACCAGCAACATCAATACTTTAAAGATTTTGCTCCACTGTTATCTCAGTTGCATTTTTTTTTTTTTACAGGAAAACAAACGGATGTTGCCATTCATTTTTGGCCCAAGAAATAGTGATAATGAAGTTAGCATTTACTGTGATATGAAAGATTGAGAGAAACAGGGCTGGAGTGGGTGAGAAAAATTGGGGAGGGAAGATGATCAAGTGTTTGGTTTTGGACCCAAGTTTGGGATAATTTTAGACACCCAAGTACAGATGGTGCATATGCATTTATATATACAAGTCTGCTTTTTAAGAAAAATCAAAGGAATTACATCGGGCTGAAATAAAATAATTTCAGATGAAGTCACAGATGTACAATAAGCAATGATGATCACCAGAGAGTATAAATAAATAAGTAAACATTTTAAAGAATTGATTATTTAAAGCAACAAGAGCAACAGTGTGTAGATTTTAACAAATGTAAAAGTAAAGTATTTGACAACAGCAAAAATAAGGAATGGATAAACAGAGTTCAATTCTGTGAAATTTCTTGAAACTTTTGGGCTGTGGTTAAAAAAAGAGAGAACAAGTACTAATTCATTGTAGACTATATAAGTAAGGGATGCATTTTGTAATTTAATGATATCAAATATAAAACAAAATGAAAGAAGAAATTAAATAGGATATTAACAAGTACACGAATAATGAGAAAGAAAACAAGAAAAGAGAAATAAAGGGACAAATAACAGATAAGGCAAATAAAAAACAAATAGCAAGATTATATTTAAACAGAACTATTTCAGTTATTTCATTTAAGCTTAAAGGGCCAAACATTTAAATTATAAAGATTGTATACCTTGTTAAAGAAAAAAAAAAAAAAAAACACCTAGAAAGCGTTTAGAAAAGAGAACTGTAAATATAAAGACACTGATAGGTTGAAAGAAGATAGAAGTAAATACCATGTAAACACTAAAGAAAGATGGTATAGCTATACTAATATTGAGACAGTAGGTATCAAGAGAGATAAAGAGGAATAAAAATGGACAAAACCCACAGAGAAATGGGAACACCTATAAACCTAGGTGGAAGTTTTAACACACTTCTTGATATAATAAGCAGACAAAAACCATTAAGAATATAGAAGATTTGAACATTACTAATCAATTTGACATTATTAACATAAGTAGAACACTGCATGCAACAACTGCTAAATTCACATTATTTTCAAGTACACATGGAACATTCTCCAAACTAGATTATGTTTGTGAGCTTTACAGTGAGTCCCAAAATTTGAAAAATTGAAAAATCACAGAGTATGCTCTCTGACCACATGGTATTTAAACTAAAAGCCAATAACAGAAATAGAATTGGAATATTGACTATATTTTTTGGAAAAATAATTCACGGGCCAAAGAAGTAGTTTCAAGAAATTTAGAAAATATTTTGATCTATTGGATGATGAAAATACAACATAGCTAAAATTGTGCATTGCTTGAAATTGTGGGATGCACCAAAGCACTAGTTAACATGAAATGTATGGTTTTTGATGCATATATTGGAAACAAAAGACACTGAAAATCAATGGTTGAAACTTCTTCTTAGAAAGGAAGAAAACAAACAAGAGAAGCAAATTAAACAAAAAAGAGTATAAAGAAGGAAATTATGAAGGTAAAAGCAGAAGTTAAAGAAATAGAAAAGAGGCTACAAAGGAGAAAACTAATGGACTAAGAGTTGGTTTTGTGAAAATATTATTAAAATTGTTAATGCCTAATAATATTGGTCAATACAAAAAGAGAGAAAACACAAAATACCAATATCAGGTCCTTTCAGATCATAATAACATTAAAAAGATAATAAGAGGATAGTATAATCAACTTTATGCCAATAAATTTGAAAATTTAGATGGTTTGGTGGTTTGATGCTGTATGTACATGCATTTTCTTAATTTTATTTAAGAATTTATTAATAATTTAAATACATGTTCTTAAATTAAATCCATTCCTGTGGGAATGGGCCCACTGTAAGTATAAACTTTCGATGAGGCTACTCCAGTTAAGGTGTGACCCATCTCATTTGGAATGGGTCTTAATCCTATTACTGGAGTCCTTTACACAAGAATAAAATTCAAACAAAGAGACAGAAATTCACAGAGGGAACAGCCAGAAGTTGAAATTCAGCTGAACCTGGAAGAGAAGTGAGAGGTCACCATGTGCATTGCCATGTGACAGAGGAGCCAAAGGATCACTGGCAGCTGGTCTTTGGGAAGAAAGCATCACCATGATTTAGACATTTCCTAGGCCACAAAACTGAAAGCTACTAAATTCCCACTGTTCCAGCTGAACCATTTCATGTTATTTGCTATGAGCAGTCTAGAAAACTAAAACAAATGGAATCAACAAATTCCTTAAAAAACTCAACTTATCAAAAGTGACACAAGAAGAAATGGAAAATTCAAGTAATGTTGTATATGATAAAGAAATGTATTCTCTAATTTTATAGAATAGCCAATATAACCAATACTATAATCTTCTGACAAGATTGTAATACTGAGAAAATTATAGATGAATCCCTCTCATGACCATAGATTTTAAAATTCCTACACCATATTAGCAAATTGAACACATCATTTTAAGAGGATAACAGTTCATTGCAACGTGGAATTTGCTCTAGAAATGCAAGGATGGTTTAAAATTCAAAAGTCAGTCAATATAGCTCACCATCATAACTGAAATATAGGAGATAAATTATATAAATATCTCCAGAGGTGCATAAAAAGCACTTGATAAAATATAACTTTTTAACTAGAAAAGAAGGGGACTTTATTATCCTTTAAGAGAAACTAAAAAATAATATTAAAAACTACACCAAACATTATACTAAATTATTAATTTTTGGAAGCTTTCCCCTTGGGTTCTTAATGAAATAAAGATGCCTACTCATTCTACTGCTATTCATCATTATTATGGCAGACATAGCTAGTGCAATAAAAGAAAAAAAATGGATTAAGAATGTATGGGAACAAATAAAATTGTCATTATTCACAAATAACATTATTCTATATGTAAAAATTCCAAAAGAATCTACAAACATTCTCAGGACAGCAGGAATCCCCCAAGTGCAGGGGCAGTGCCTAGTGAAGGAGGATGGACCATTGTGACAGGCCCTTGATATTGATGACTATACTTATGAAATTTTCCTTTTGAAATTGAAACTTAGCCTAGTATTATATGTTGCCTAAGAGTTACCTCCTGAGAGCTTCCTTGTTGCTAAAATGTGGCCTCTCTCTAAGCCAAACTCAGCATATAAATGCATTACCTTCCCCCCAGGGTATGACATGACTCCTGGGGATGAAACTCCCTGGCACTGAGGGATTATTACCAAGGGCCAACTAGCAATGCATCTGGAAAAAGACCTTGGCCAAAAGGGGGAAATGGTAAATACAAATGAGTTTTTATGGCTAAGAGATTTCAAAGTGAGTCAGGAGGTGATTCCAGAGGTTACACTTATGCACATCTCAGCAGGATATCATTGACTGCCACAGTAAATATTGCCTCAAATAATGGAGCTCCTGATGGCTCTAGAGACATTCAGACACTATAGGCAGGGCAGACAGCTCAGGAGTTTGGACCCTACTTTGGAATTTATGCTACCCACTGTGACAGAGTTGGACTCATTTGTGGTTTCCCTACACATAGTTCTTCTGCCCCTTCTATTTGAACCTATAGTTAGGTACATATCCAAGAAACATAAATGATAGGCATATGTCCAAGAAACTTAAATCTTTGGGCTGTCCATGTGCCAGTTGGACCCTGAATCTCAAAAGAGTTGCAACACCTACTCTCTAGTTCATTGGACTCACACAGGACAACTAACAAGGAGATGATGATGGACAACAACCATCCCAAGGAACAGAGAGAGTCTACAACTGCAAGCAAGATAGTCCCATCCATCTGCCCCATGGGATACAAGCCCCCTCTCAAGTAGAGGCAGAGTGAGCATCACCATTGTTGAATCCTCAGGATTGGGAATGAACAATGGACTAGAGTAGACTTACTGTTATTCTACTATAGCCTTATTGTTACTCTAGCAACAAAAGAATTTTCATCATTGATGTGGAGGTAGTGGCCACTGGAGGTTCTGAGGAAAGGGAGAGGGAAAAACAGGTGTAATATGAGGGCATTTTCAGGACATTGGAAGTGTCCTGAATGGCGTTGCTATGTGGATACAGGCCATTATATATCTTGTCATAACTTACAAAATTGTGCAGGACAGAATGTAAACTATAATGTAAACTATAAATCATGCTTAGTGGCAATTCTCCATTATGGGTTCATCAATTGTAACCAATGTACCACACTAATGAAGGATGTTGTTAATGTGGGAAAGTGTGGGAGGGGAAGGGAGTGGGACATATGGGAATCTCCTATATTTTTAATGTAATCTAAAGTATTTTTTTTATTTAAAAAAGAAAAAAGTAATTAAATTTTTTTCAATAAAAAAGAATCAATGAATGTAGAAAGGATACAAGTAAATATACAAAACCAATTGTATTTCATTATACCACCAATAAACCAATAAAAAATAAATATTTTAAAATTACATTATTTATTATGGCATTTAAAACATCAAATACTTAGGAATAAATCTAAGCAAATTATATATGAATCTCTACAATGAAAACTCTAAAATTTTATTGAGCAAAATTAAAGAAAATCTAAATAAATAAAAAGAGAGATAAGTTTTGTTCATGGATTTGAAGTCCTAATATTGTTAAGATGTAAATTATTCCTAAATTGGTCTTTGAAGCAGGGAAATTCCAAGCAAAATTCTGACTGGTTGATTTGGGAAATTAATCAATAAATCATATGGAAATATAAAGGGTCAAGAATAGTCAATGCACTACCTAGGAAGAACAAAGCTGAGGACTTGCACTATCAGACGTCAAGACTTACCCGATAACGTTACAGTCATTAAACAACATGGTTTAGTACAAGAGCAGATGGTGGGGATTGAATCATGAACCCCTCAAAAGACATGTTCAAATCTTAATCCACTTTCCTGTGGGTGTGAACCCATTTGTAAGTAGGACCTTTTGAAGGTAGTATTAGTTAAGATGTGGTTAAGTTGATTCAGGGTGGGCCTTAATCTACATGACAGAAGGCCTCAGAGATGAAATTTAGACACCTTCAGTAGAAGCCAGAGACCAGAAGAATCCAGAAGTTAGAAAAAACCACAGAAGAGACCAGGTGTTAGAGGCAGAGATGCAAGTCAAAGAGCCCCAAGTGTCGCAGCAAGCCAGCCCCAGAACACTGCAGATTCCAGGAGCAATCAGGCCTTGCTAACATCCTTGCTTTTGGACTTCTAGCCTTCCAAACTGTAGGCCAATAAATTTTTGTGGTTTAAGCCAGCCCATTGTGTGGCATTTGTTATAGACAATAGATAAAGAGATCACTGGAATAGAAAAGAGTACAGATACATATGCATATTTGGTTATGACAAAGTGGCACTACAACTTGGAGGGGAAATGAAAGTCCTTTCAATAAATGATTCTGGGCATATATATGTGTGTGTGTATATCAATATGGTAGGCAGAATTCTAAGATGGTCCTTCAAGACTTCCACCCCCTGGTATTCAAGCCATTGTAAAGTCCTCTCCTCTTGAATGTGGCTTGATCTATAATTTGCTTCTTTTTTCTTTTTTTAGGTACCAGGGCTGGGGATTGAACCCCCAGGACCCCATATATGGGAAGCTGACACTAAACTACTGAGCCACATTGGCTCTCTGCATTGGTTTTTTCATTTGTTTTACTTGTTTTTGTTTTTTCTAGGTGGCACTGGAAACCGAACCAGGGACCTCCCATGTGAGAGGCAGGCACTCAACTGCTTGAGCCACATCCGCTCCCCTGTAACTTGCTTTCAATCAATAGAATATGGCAAAAGGAAAAGATTTTGAAGATGTAATTAAGGTCTCTAATCAGTTGATTTTGAGTTAATAAATGTGAAATTATCCTGGGTGGGCCTTATTTAATTAAGAGAGCTTTTATAGTAAGATCTAGAGGTAAAAGACAGCAGAATATTCCTCTCTTCCTTTCTGGCTTGGAAGGAAAAGGCTGCCATGAATTCTGCAGCTACAGAGAAATGAATTCTGCCAAAAATCACACGAGCTAGGAAGAGCACTCCGACCCTAGCTAACATATTAATTGCAGCCTTGTGAGATTCTGAGTGGAGGACCAGCTAATCCACACCCAGACTCCTGACCCATAGAAACTGAAATAATAAATATGTGTTGTTTAAGCTGCTGAATGTTGTGATTTGTTATGCAGCAAAAAAAAAATAGAAAACTAATACAAATATCTTTAACTCATACCACACCAAAATATCCATAATTCCAGATATACTCTGAAAAAAGTAGAATATATTTATAACTCTAGGGTAAGTTTAAAGTTTCTTAAACAGGGCACACACAAAAAAATGATAACTGCAAGGAAAAAATAAGTTGTACTATATCACAATTATGAATTTCTACTCATCAAAAGATTTCATTAATAGAGTAGAAAGGCAAGCAAAGAGTACAAAGTACGTTTACAATGCTTATATATGACAAAGAACTCATAGGCAGAATATAAAAGAAACTTTATAAATCAAATGAAAGCAAAAGCAAATTCCCAAGCAGAAACAAAAATAGGGAAAAAACTTAATCAGTTACATTTAAAGAGTGAATATCTGAATGACCAAACATATCTGAAGAGATGCTCAATCTCATTTCTCATCAGAGAAATGCAAAACAATGTTATACAGTAGTACTAGGTACTCACCCAAATTCCTTAAATTAAACGGACAATTGCCATAATCTAGAGAGCTATCATGGAAGCCTGGTCTAGAAGACAATAGAGGGGACTGAAAACTGTGGATAGGTTTAGAAGATGCTTAGGAGATCAAAGTAGTAGGGACAGGGTGATAAATTGCACGTGTAAAGTAAGAGAGATGGTGGAATTCATTTTCTGGCCAAGTGCGATACCTTTAATGCAAAAGGTTTTAAAGGCCCAGCAGCAGAAAGCTGGGCATATGGCAACCTTGGGGATTCAAGAGAAGACTGGTACATTTACATAAAAGAGTATGTATCTATTAAAGAGTCAAAATTTTTCTTTGACAGCCTTACCTTGTAATACCAATCTTTGAGGCTTTAATGGAATGTTTACTAAAGAGATTTTCATAAAGACAAGTAAATATTAATTTTATGTACTCTTCTGTCTTATGTATATAATCTTACTTTTCAAAATATGTATGTGCATATTTATACTCACACACATATAAATTTCTCTCCATTACATATTCCACCGCATTATCAAATTGTCCATGTGAAATTGAAAGCAATTTCACTTGTCAATAGCTCTTCCTTGACCTACATCAAGCTGTTGATAGTTCCCATCTGTTTTACCCATATGAAAATCCTTTCTCAGAGGTTTAACTACCTATTGTGGCTATGGCACATTTAGTGCTTGTGGGCCCTAATTCAAACCCCATTAAGTAGAGCTGCAGGAAAACTCTTGAAATGAAAATCAACACAGCAGGAGAATGCAGAGTGTTGAGTCAAAAAGAAATATATATTTAAATGCCCCAGGGTCAGCATGTATTTTGTCTTTACTGTTAAGATTGGAAATCTTGTATTAGTAAAGGAACATGATCATAGAAATTTGGAGTTAAAAGACCCCTCAGAGAATAAGCAAAGCAACCTTCTCATTTAACAACTAAGGAGATTGAGGCCTAGAGAGGCAAAGGATCTGCTAAAGCCACAAAATGAGGTAGGGGCAAATAAACTGTAAATCTAGAGTTGATCTAGGAATCCTCAAAACAGATTGTCTTGTCACCATACGAAGGAGAAGACTTTCAGGGAAGTTTTACTGGGTATTTCAGCAAAACAATTTCCACTAGTATTCAATGAAATAATCCTTTTGTAATGAGTCCTGTTTTGTGAGAAGTTTTGGAATCTTTCTTTTCATAACAAATATCCTGAAATTTTCAGGGAGCATCTGAGTTAACTAGGCTGGCTGGAATCT
Organism: Tolypeutes matacus; assembly: GCA_026826555.1. NCBI lineage: Eukaryota > Metazoa > Chordata > Mammalia > Cingulata > Chlamyphoridae > Tolypeutes > Tolypeutes matacus. Next base: position 62,754,763 of record JAKSZT010053883.1, on the reverse strand, counting down.
CTTGTGTTGATGAAGTTTCCTTTATGTGTATTTTGTCTCAGGGACAGTAGCTTCTCACTGTCTTCATAATACTGCCCGAGGCATGTGTGCTATGATAGGAATTTCTAACTACTTGAATTGCATTCATTGCTGCTAAAAGAAGAAATATATGCTATAGAAGCTTCCGTTTTACTGGGTCAAGGATATGTGCTAAGGATGTGAGGTTCTCTAAAATCAGAAAAAATATCTATCCTCCTTCTGGGAATCAATCACACTGTGTTATTTTGTATTCACAGTCACACCATTCCCAAATCAGTTCTTTTTTCTCTGCATCATTTGAGATGCTTTCTACTATAAGCAGAAAAATATCCAATTAAAATGGCTTACACCATAGGAAAAAGTGTTTCTCCTTATTGGAGTCCAAAGTAGGTAATTGCAGAATTGGTTCAGTAGTACAAATACTGTCTTCAAGGACCAAGCCTTGTCCATTTTTTCACTCTGCCTTCCTCAGCATATTGACTTGGTCTTTCCTGTCTTTGTGGTTCTGATAATTTCATCTGTTGTTCCTGTTTCCTGTCATGGATGAGGCCTGTGTCCTCGTATGTTAAGTAATTTTTATGTTCTGTAGCTTTGAAGATTTTGGAGTGTGGGTTTAAGGTGGAGATCCCCAGAAACCATTTGCATTTGCTTCTGTGAGATACCTTAATAGTTCAAACAATCTGGAACCACATAAAATTAATAGTCTGCATGCATTTTGGGGACCACACACGTAATATGAATTCTGACTGGAAATCCATGTGAATAAATATCTAAGGATAGAAATCCAAGTGGATGAAATCCTGAGGGAAGGAATTCTCAGAGAAGCTTTTTTTTTTTTTTTTCCCCTTTTCACTTTCTTCAACTCTGTCCAGATCAGTGGCTGAGCTAGGTACATAAGCCCCCAGTCTCCCTAAGTGGAGAACAATTTTATCCTAGTATGTTTGTAAGGTCCTCAATTTATGGGAAAGTGCTCCCCCACCTCATTTCCTCTTCTTCTCCCTCCCTACTGCACTCTCAAAAATAGACTATAAGTCACAGAGATCAGTAGACCCCAATATTTGCATACTCCTCCGGAATTTCCTTACTTTCCCAATACATTTTAAATGTTTTTTTTTTTTTTTTAATCTAGGATTTTTTTAAGGTATGCTATATTGGGAGAGATTTCTCTGAACATCTAGTTCACCATATTGCCAGATTCAGAAAGCTTTTAGCTTTTTTAAAATCTTCCCTTTCCTCCTTCTTCCCTCCCCCCTTCCCTGCTTTCTCTTTCTTTTTTTCTTTTTTTTCTTTATTTCTTTTCTCTTTATCTCTCTATCCTTCCCTCTCTCTCTTTCTCTTTCTTTTTTTTAGAAGCCGATCCCTATATACAAATAATAGCTATTTGTTATCAGACAATTGTTTCCAGTTTATATTATATGAGAATTAAATCGACATCTTTATGTTCTTTAAAATGCACCATTATTTCCAGGTATTCTTTCCTGAACAAATTTGAGAACCACTGGCTCATTAAAGTGAAAGAAACAATAGTAACAATTGTTGCATTAAGGCTAGAAAGAAACAATAGTAACAATTGTTGCATTTATAGTCAGGAACACCATTTATTATGTTTTCTAAACTGGGACACTTATAACACTAAAAGGGAAAAGAAGCTGCTGTAATTATCAGATTTAGTACTGAAGAAGCAATAAACCAAACAAACAATGGAAAACACTAGAGCTCAGAAATAAATACAAATATATTTAAGAATTAGTAAGTGATAAATGTGACATTTTATGCCAGTGGGGAAGAAGATTGTTTGCTTGTTTATTTTCTCAGAATCATTTTGTGTGGGCAACTCAAAATAAATAAGCTAGTTAATTATTCTATTCCCTACATCAAAATAAATTACAAATAAATTTAAAATATAAGCACAAAAATTACAGCATAGAAATACCAGAAAAATTAGATATTAATAAAAATATTAGAACTGAGAATACTTTTTAAATGGGATGCAAAACCCAAGAGCAACAAAGAAAATTTGAAAAAATTAATGATTTAAGAATGCAAAATGTATGAATGGCAATAATACTACAAAGTCAATATGGAAATAAAAACTGCAATAATTGTTTAAATATGTAATAGATAAAGAACATATTTTTAATATATAATGAATTCTTGCAAACTTCCAGTACTAATCATGACAGAGTCATTGTATCAAAACTACTCTTCCATAATCAACTATAAAACTTGACAAAATATATAACACAACTGCTTTCTGGCATTAGTCAGAGTATAGCACAGGGATATAAGGGAAGGCAGCACATGAAATGAGCTCTATATTTACCATGGCTTTCTCCCTGGGGGTTTCTCTAAGAACAGAGAATCCCAAGAAGAAAGCAGCAGAGTCACTAGGCAGACAAGATAGAGGTCAAAGTTTGGAATAGTAAGATGGTTGGGACTTGGGGTCAGGATACTTCAGAGGAGAAGACATAGAAAGGAAACCCCCAAAATCCATGTGAGGTTTCCTTTGGTTCCTTGGCCAAATCCCAAGTGGGTGTATTCACTGGATGAAATTCTAAACTCCTTAGTAGAAGAGAAATATATGTGATTTAAAACTGATTAGTGGTAAGAGCACAATGTTGGGAAAAGGTTAAAGCTTGAGCCCAGTCACAATGTAAAGACGCTGGAGGACACCCCCAAGATTTATTTGCAACCCTGGAAAAGTCCCGTCTGGGAGTAGGAACAATGCCTTAATAGTAAAGAGTATGTCTTAGGACTGGACAAAATTGAAATATACCCGCTCTCGGGTATCCCAAAACAAAGCCTCAGTAGGATCAAGATGATCCAACAATAATTTAACTGCCTGGCAGAATGAAATTCAACACTCTTTGGAGGGAGATAACATAATCCAGAGTCTCTCAAATGTATTAATCATAATATTCAGCATACAAACAAAACTTACTAGATAATGTGAATAAACAGGAAATCAAGAGATAAACAATAGAAGCAGACTCAGAAATAATTTGCATATTGAAGTTAGGGAATTAGCACTTTAAAATAAATATAATTAATTAATGTTAAAGGCAAAGGGGGAAAACATGGATAAATAGAGGAAAAGTATCACATTTCAAGGGACAATGGAAAAAAAAAAGAATCAAATGGACAAGAATTCATTGGATGGATTTAACTACAGACTGTTCACAGCAAATGACATGATTGATAATGAACTCAAAGGCAGATCAAGAAAAATACCCAAAATGAAGCATAAAATTTTAAAAGGGAAAAGGATACATGTGGATTCTTACCCAAATCTCTAATGTGAAATTGAGAGTTCCAAAAGCAGAGGATAAAGAAAATGGGACAAAACTGATATTTGAAGAAATAATATCTAAGGGTTTTCCAAATCTAATGAAACATATCTACACTCAGATGTAAGAAGCTTAATGAATACCAAACAGGGTAAGTAAAAAGAAAACCACACTTAGGCATATCATAGATAAACTGCTGTACACTGACGATAAAGAGAGAAATCTTAAAAGCAAACAGGAAAAAGACATATTACCTTCAGGGAACAATAAATGATGGATAATTTCTCAATAGTAAGACAACTTACAATGAGAAAAAAGCAACTAAATTTAGAATTCTATAGTCAGTAAAAATATCTATCAAAATGAAAGTAAAATGAAGATCTTCCCCAACAAAGACTAAGAAAATTTGCCACAGTACATCCACAGAATAAGAAAAAATTTCTTTAGGATGAAGGGAAATTATCCCAGATGGAAGCATAGAGGTGTAAGAAGGAATAACTAGAACTACCAAGGACAAATTTGAAAAACTATAGACTGCTTAAAGCAATAATAAATATAACAATGCTTTGGGGGGTTATAAAATATGTATAAATAAGCTATATGACAAGAATAGCAAAAATGGCAGGAGGGTGGTTAGTTAAATGTTGCTCAAAACCATTACATCCGAGAGAAATACAAATTAAAACCACTGTAAGAAACCTTACACAGTCATCAGAATGGCTAAAATGTAAAAAGCTGATAATATCACATGTTTGTAAGGATATGGTACATGAAGCAACAGGAACACCTCGTTGCCGACAAGTGCAAATTTGTTCAAACATTAATTTGCAGTGTCTATTAAAGTTAAACAAGAACCTACACTATCATCCAGCAATTCTATTCCTTGATATAACCTCAGGAGGAAATGTATAAAAAATAATAAAACTGTACACTGAAAGGTAGTGTGCTTTACAGTATGTAAATTATATCTCAATTAAGAAAAAGTAGTACAAAAGAATTCTAAGAAATCAATAAAATTCCAATAACTCAATAGAAAATTAGGCAAAATATATGAAAGTAGAGGAAAAACAAATGGCTTATAAGCATATGAAAATATGTTGAACGTCCATCATAAAGTTAAAATTAAAATATCAATATGACACTTAAGTCCATTTGAATTGGTTATTACACTTACAACCAAGAGTCCTGACAAATGGATTTCGAAACAAATGACAAGGTATGGTTGTATGTGATTATGCTCAGTTCAGTATTGTTTGTAATAGTAAAAGTTTGAAAAAACCTAAATGTTCATCAGTAGTGAACTGTTTTTTAAAAAATTATTGTACTTTGATATAATTGAATACTATGCAACCATTAAAATAATGAAATAAAATTTGGATTGATATGGAAATATCACCAAGATATATTCAGGGAAAAGGGTAATTTTAAAACATCAAGCAGGATATAATACCAATTGTATAAAAATTTTAGAAGACATGATGTAATACTAACGGAGGTTTGGGGGAGAATAGGAACTAAGGGTTGGGAGTAAAAGGAAACTTTCACTTTTGATTTTATATTTCTGTGGACAGTTTGGAATTTATCCTGTGCATTTCTTATATTTACATTTTAAATTAAAAGGCAGGAGAATATTTCTGGATAGTATCTCAAATTGTGGTAAAAATTCAAATTGCTAGAAACGTAAGTGACAAAATATGTTTGTAAATCACTATTATTCAAGATTTCTTAAGGAACTAAAAAGTTAAACAAAAGAGCTCTTGATGATTAAAATGAGTAATCCTTCATGACAAGTGGCTAAAATACAGCAGAAATTTGTTGTGGGATGATCTCTTAAGTACCATAGAAGGTAACAGTAAAAGAAGGAATTTGTAAATTTCTTTTCAAACCTCCTTCAAATACAAAGTATTATGTTTGTAGGAATTTTGATGACAGTCAAAGGCTAACAATGGTGAAAATTTTTATAACTATTTACATACTCTACAAGTATTATTTCTTTGTTTTATTTTTTTATTTTTTATTTTTTTCTTTTTTTCAAACCCTTGTGTGGAGGGCTGACTTTAAATAGACGCAGCGCGGGAGCTGCTGTGCTATGCAGGAAACCCGGACCCAGGAGCAGGTCCCCTATGTGTGGTTTAGCACCAGGTTCCCCACAAATGTGCGGTGCACATTTCCAGCTGTGCCATTTCCCTGGACTAGGGACTCTCCATACCGGACCCTGGTCCTGACGTGCGGAGGGGGACATCACACGCGTGGGCATGCACGCCAGCCCGCTGGCGGGAACAGCGGGGGACAGGCTCAGAGGAGCTGCTATATGGTTCTTCCCCGGGTGGGATTCTGCCTTAGAGGCGGTCAGTCATAACCCCACAGATGGTAGCTTCGCCCCTTTGGCTCCTCAGCCAAGCACATACACCAAATGTCTGAACCTGCAGTTCCTCTGGTATTGAGCAGGATTACCATGGCAGCAACACATCATCAGTAGGGTAAAACTAGCCTGTCTCATGATGGTCTAAACCCAGCTCACCTTCCATATTAGTGGGTGAACAATCTAAAGCTTGGTGAATTCTGCTTCACAATGATAGGAAGAGCCGACATGGAAGGATCAAAAAGCGACATTGCTATGAATTCTTGGCCACCAAAAGCCAGTTAACCCTGTGGTAACTTTTCTGACACCTCCTGCTTAAAACCCAATAGGTCAGAAGGATCCTGAGGCCCCGCTTTCATGGTTTGTATTCTTTCTGAAGATCAAGATCAAGCCAGCTTTTGCCCTTCTGCTCCACGGGAGGTTTCTGTCCTCCCTGAGCCTGCCCTAGGATACCTGTGTTACCATTTGACAAGTGTACCGCCGTATTTTTTTATATTCTCAAAAATTTGCTGAAAGTTCAGATCATACAATGGATAAAATAATCTTGAAAAATAACTTAAATTCATGATAATTCTGTTTGGACTTTCTGTCTCTCAAACTCTGGCATTGATTGTTATTCATAATGATAAAAAGGATGAAAATATTCAGTCATAATTTACACAGCTTTTTCTATAACTTTGGGGGCATAAGAGTATTAGGATAAATTATGTAGAACAATTAGTGATACACATCTCAGCACTTATGTCTAGAATATTTATTAACACACCAACTGTGACTAAAGAGAAAGTGTTAACTGCATGTCAAATATTTCATGACAAGTTTAAAAAGTAACAATACCACAATGTAAGTATCATGTTTCACTACAAAATTATCATCCAAATTCTTTCTCAGTACCAGGTATTTTGAATGAACATTATTATTTAAAATATCCTGTCAAAGATCCACATAAAATTAAATGTAAAGTCATATATCTTTAGTAGAGTTAATTTTGAAAAATAGGCATCTTCAGCAGCTTTCTAAAATAAACATTGGTTAATAGACTTCATATAAAAATAACTCATTCAATATAAAAAGTCATGGAAATCATTTCTTGATGCTCATACAAACAAATGTATAAATATGTCAGTTCTAATACACACTTTTGTATTTTCAGTTGCTTCCCCAACATTTTTCGTTAGCTACAGGAATGCTTTAATGTTTTAAACTAGTTCAAGAAAGAGTAAAATTATTGAATTGTCTAGTTTCCTATTATAGATAGTTCTTTTCTTTTTTTGTAAGCTATGTTTAATTTTTTATCAAATGCAGTTCATTTTAATAGCAATAGAGTGGACAATATTAATTTTGCAATTTTACAATTTGAGAAGGTTTCTCAAATTACCATCAGCATGACTCCTGGAAGATGAAAAGTAGAACAATTATCTTTTAAAGACTTCAGGTGGTCTTTTTTCAACCACGTGTAGGTAACACAGATGATTGTTGCATGTCTGGATCCATTCAGCATGTTGACTAACTCCACATGTGAGCCCAGTATGCACAGAAATTCTCAACAACTCTCAGAGCCTAATCTATGTACCGTGGCAACCAAAGTAGCTTTGGAATCTGGTACCAATTTGTGGAGAAAGTTTGTCTTCCTTCTGCTTTTGAGTAGTCAACATGGATATTCCTAAAGGATTGCGACCATATGTTTGACATTTGGAAAGAGACTGTTGGTTTAATTGGAAAGGGATGAGAGAGGATAAAGAATGTCATGCTTAGGATCATAAAACCTTATACTGGGTCCAGGCTCTCCCACAGCTTTGGGAAACTTGTGCACATCCTTTGACTATTGGGCACTCTTTAAAAATAAAAGAATATGTTTTCATTCCTCTTGTTAAAATGTAGCTCTTCTCTAAATGGAAACATAGGGCTCCAACAGAAGGACCCTATTCTTAGCGAGAAGCGTGTATCAATCTTTTTTTCTTCATCTTCGTTCTTGGGGTTTTAAGCTGGGAAACCTAGAATCACAGTAACTCCTCCAAAAGATTTACCTTTAAACAATCTGTTTAAACATGAACCCATAGTTCAAATTATTAATTACTGAGTTTCTTTTCTTGAAGTTGAGATTTAATTTTTAAAATACAAAGCCCAGGTAACAGCTCTTCCTTCTTTCAAAAGTTTTTACAGAAATTCTGGGAAGAAATGGAGAGCATCTGACTGTTCTAAAGTGTAAAACAGTCTAAATTTTCCTTAAATTTTATGAAAATATACACTATTTAGTGGTAAAAACTTTTCATAAGAACCCTATTAAAAAAAAAAAAAAAAGAACCCTATTAAATAGTAATATGTATGGTGAAATGAATTTTCAAATGTGAAAATCAGAGCCCAAGCCTACTGACAATAAACAACCTCTAAAATTTATATATGCTGTAGACCAAGCTGTGCCAATTCAGCCTCTCCATGAAAAAGTCACTAGAATTTCATTTTTGAAGTGAGATTTTTCAAAGACTGAAGCTCTATCCAGTTGACATCAATGAGCTCAGGTTAATAGGCTATCATTAAATTCCTCTAACCTAGACCTGCAGCAATGCAGTGGTCCTGGGACTTCTGAATTTCATCAGGGTACACACTGCATGGCATATCATTGGGCTGATTGGTACATCTATTGGTTTCTGTTTCCTCCTCTTCTGGGTCCCAGACAACAGAAGAATGTTGAGTCTCACTGGACATGCCCAATCTCAATGGCTAATTTCCAGGTACATGCAAAGTGGACACAATTTAATTTTCTATCTCATCAATACTGTACCTTCAATTAAACATTTATATTCTATGAACAAGTGTTAAAAATGGAAATGGTCAATTTTACTAAAATGTCTATACAGTAATAATTTCTTTCATATTACCGAATCCCTAAACCACTCAAAACTCTTTTCCATTTATCTTTGAATAGAACTAAGGCTTCCATGCCACAGTAATTTTCAGTGAGTTGATTTGTTCCCTCTACCTTTCTCTTATAGAAAGTCATCAGTTGAGTCTGTGAGATCCTGCTACATCTCAACAATACTTATGACATGAAACAGCTTTATTAATTTCTGAGTTGCAAATGATCATAAAGTATGAAAAGCTATCTATCAACCAGGGTCTGAAATCTTTGCCATTGTTTAAAACTACTCTTTTCATACACCCTCAAATGGAATTGAGATGAGGTGTAAGACTCTATTTGCGGTAACAGTAAAATCTGCAGAATCCTCTCTCAGTCTAAATATGCAACTCTGGTGACGTTTAGCAACCCACAGGCATATTTTTGAGCACTATAGTATTTATTTTGACAATAGTTATAAACTTGAAATTCTTTCTTCGGGCCACTGAACATATATTTCTGCATGGTTCTTAATTTAGTTTATTGTCCAAAATGCTGTTGAGTTTTCTTGCCACATCAAAAGCTGGGGTGAAAGCAATTAACTTTTGCATTAATTTTAAGTCTTTATGAGCAAGGATAAGACCTAATTATCACTTAATTTTTCATCAAGCATCTTTCTAATTAAATTTTATTTGATTACAAACCAGCTTTTAAAAATTTAATGGCAATATAAGTTATTGAGATGCAATCAGTGGCATTAAAAAAATATGGGTTTAAATCTGAATTTTGGTTTCATTACCAAAACTCTGTGACCTTGGGCAAGTTAATTAATATCCTAATCTTTGAAAGGGGTATAATAGGACATATTTCATACAATTATTGTAATGATTAATTGATTTAAAGTTTGTAAAGTCTTAGCACAAGTGTTGGTGTAAATATAGATAGAATGCTCAATAAGTTAGAAAAAAGAAGAGTGTCTATGTGGGTAAGCGGGAAGACAATAACTCCAGAGATCTATAGAGACATTTGGCAACATAACTATATCAAAAAGTGACCATTTAAACATCTTTTATAGACAAGAGTAAGACAGACAGTATGTTTTCAAAAGTACTTGTGTCATCAAAATAGTTGCTATGGGTGTTGACATTTTAAGAGGTGGTTTAATTTCATGGTACGTATCTTAGATTTGGTGCATAATGATTGGTTTAATTTTCACAGGTACATCTCCTTAGACCAGGGCTAAATGCTCTTCAACATATAGAGTGCTTACCGCAGAGTAAGTCCCCAAGGCAAGTTTGCTGAATTGAAATAACTCAAAATCAGTCTAGTAGCACAAATACAAACACATCACATACTTAAAAAATGTACAAGGATACCATTTAGGTATATAATGTGTATGTGTAAATTAGTGTAAACCAAAGACAACTCAAGGTAACACAACCTTGAGACATGACAATTCCAGCTCACAAGATTTAGTTTGAAGTCTTCTATCAGATGTAGATGTAATTCAGATTAGCTCTGTCTGCACAGATCTAATGTCCACAAAAGAAAACTTGGAGCCCTTTCCAATTGTGGAAAACTCATCTCAATCATTAGGCTCTAAATGTTTTCTCACATTTTTCTCTATATTACAGATGCCATTAATTTTGGAACAAACATTTTTAAATTCATCTCTGACAGTTTTCTTTTCTCTCTCTTACCCACAACTCTAATGGGATATATTATACTTCCTATGATTCATTATGGCATAAAGCTAAAAGGGCTCTTGAGTGAAATTAGGCAGTCAGGTCACATATCTTGTTTTCCATTATCTTCTGAGTCTGAGTGGAACAAGCCTGAAATTGAGGCATGTAAGATACAAAAGCCCTCTTAACAGAAGTTCCTAAATTGAAGTTCTTTTCTACAAAGTGTGAGCAACTATCCTGAAGAATCCTGATGTCAGTGAATAAACTGTGGGGTGGAAATGGGCACAACACTCTTGACTCTTCAGTCAAAAACATACCACTCTCTCTTTTTTTGATTGAGGTAACCCCTAAATAATAGACAGACCTTTCGTCATTATCTTCTTCAGGGAAATTTCCCTCCAGTTTCAAAAGTTCATCAAATCCGTCTGAGAAGGTAAGGCTTGGTGATCTTATGTTGGGATGCTGATCTGACAGAATAAAAAATGCCTGGGTCTCTATCTCCCAAGAGCTATTGGAGGAAAAATTCTTCAATAGGGAATTTTTGCTAGAGAAGCACTTGCTTACTGAGCTATTTAAAAGCCCTTGCTCTTCAGCAATTTCACTTGATATAGAGTTGCTGACAAGTGTGGCATATTTAACAGAAGGCTGTCTCTGGCTTCCGTCCTCACAAGTTATCTTGGTGCTTTCTGCCTCAGAGAAGCTGGTACTGTTGCAATGGCCACTAGTACAAACAGAACCTTTTTCCAGATCTGCAGTTGTCAAAAGCAGAGAGACCATAGTTGTTGACGTCATCTCATCTTTATTTTTCCATGATGTATCAACACTGATATCTTCTGAAATGGTTTCAGGCTCCAAAAGAAGAGGACCAAATGTCACTGATTCTGTATGCTTGGTAAAAAGATGCTCAAACGTTTCTGGCTAAAAGAAAAGACACATTTTAATGCTCAATTACATTAAAATTTGTGTTTTACTATGGCCTGTTTGAAGAAAGGAAGTGTGTATAAGAGTTAATAATAAGGGAAATAAGTCAACCACAAGTTAACTAATTTGGGAATAAAACATTTTAAAAATCATTACAAAGAGGCAATACAAGATAATGTTTAAAACTGGAACAAGACAGCTTAAGTACTTCCAATTCTATGATCATGGGCAAGTCCATTAACCTCTCTGCCTTTCAGTTTTGTCATCTGTAAAAATGTGTTCAACACCTACCTCACAGCCTTATTATATAAAGTCTGAAAGTGCTTAATTCTCGATAAACAGTAATATTGTAATTGGGAAGTGCTATCATCTGAAGAATCCCTAATATTTCATAGCAAATTAGATTTCTAGAAACTGGACATTTAAACCTCTAAATAAAAAGCAGATTGAAATAAATTCAAATTAGCAAATAACTTGTCAAAGATAGCTTAAATAACCATTTCATGACATGATGGTAAAATAATTGTAACTGGTTGTTAAGAATGAATCTGATCTACATTATACTGAGAATCTGCTTGAGACTGCTTGAGACTATCTGAAAATAGAACTTCTACTTATTTGTTGAAAAAAATGACATTGAAAGAGATGATCAAAGACTTGCAAATTACTATTCCTGAAAAATAATTTCATAAAAATCCATTCTATGGGACATGTGGAATGAAGCAAATGAAGACAAATACACAAGACAAATGCACATTATATATTTTTTATAGTAATGGAGTTTACATCATAACAAAAATCCTGCCAAACAGCTACAAATAAAGAATCTGTGTGTAAAAAGCTCAACTTGTACACTGTAAACATTGAAAAAATGCAAAATAAAAAAATACTGTGGATACATTACATTGAAAAATTAACACAACTAAATGAAATGCTACAGAAAATGTGTTCAATATCTATATCATATATTTATATATAATTGAACTTTTGATTTTTACAAATCTTAAACTAATAGAATGAATTCAGTTTTATTGCCTGAAATAACAGTATAACCGACTATTCCTCATAGTGGCAAATGTATTACATATAAGATTACAATTAATTGAGCACAGTTTTGAATTCTAAATGAAATATATTAGTGATTAGAACCACAAAACAATAACTATATCAAACAATATAATAATGGAATAGACTTATATAGATAATAAAAAGATAAACACTGTGTTAATACAACTTTTTCTGTTTTTTATGAACAATTTATGGAGAAAAAATTGTTCCTTTTTCTATTCTTTCTGACAGAAATCTATATTAGTTTTATAATTTCCTTCAAATACTTGCTTATTTTGTTTTTTTTTTAAGGTTTTTACCATATAGGCATTGAACTGTCATAAAATTTAAATGAATGTAGAAATTAAAATCACCAAATAAATGAATTATATACCATTGATATGAAAACAAAAATTACATACAAAATAGTTCGTAGCATGCAGTGAAGTTCACATATGTTCTTCAAGTGATGTGTTTGACATATTTCATACTTTCTAAAACTTCCTAATTGGTAACTTGAAACCAAATATGGTACATGTCAACAAATGTATTCAGTGGACAATTTCACTAATAATAATAAATCACACACCCATATTTTAGAGAAATATATTTTATCAGTGAGTCATAAACTTTTATTAAAAGTATGTTCATTAAAAAATAATCTAATTTTAGCTGTGGCACATATTAAATATGCAGTTAGCCTGCAGGAATTAAAGAATATCTTTTCATAATTTCACACTTAGATTTTACATTCCAATGACATCTGTTAATAGTCAATGAAGCGGGAAAAGGACACGATCTTTCTGTTTTCTAGTTTTGCTTTTTATGTTCAAATAAAACTATGAACAAAATCCAAACATAAGTGGTCCATACATATCCTAAATTAGAATATTATTTGGCTTCATAGAACAGGTTTTGGTTTGGCTTGAATGTGAGCAACACAATATACTTAGTATACTAATTCATAGGAAAGGTAGATGGTCTTTTTTCCAGGGAGAAAAATCCTGTCCTTACCATGCACTATTTCTAAAAGCTTCAAAGAGTTTCCCTTTCTTGCATCACTGCCCACTTCCTTGCCTGCCAAAAGTCTTGGGAGGTTCAGTAGAAATAATTTAGAATTAGGCAAGAGTTTCACAAGGACAGTTGGTTGGAGATTGATGATCTTTTCTCTTCTGGTCAGTCTGACCTAGATATGTAAGGTCATTCTATATGAACTGTAACTTCCACCGGCCTGTGACCAGCACAGATCACAACTTCTGGCTTTCTTTGAACTGAAATGGAAGTTTGCATGTTCAAGGCTGTTGAACATTTAGATTTCTAGACTGACCAAAGTTGGATATAGATAAAAGCTACAAGACAGTCTAAAGAATACCCAAATAGGTCAATTTATAGGCTAAAGTGTCTCTAAAAGAATGTAAGATAAAAAAATTTGGACATCAAATCATAAACCAAAAGTCCCACTGTAGAGTGTCATCTGTCTTGTCCAAGTATCTCTCTGGTGCTTAGAGTCACTGCATTTGCAAAGCTATGTGTCAGCAGTTACAGTTTTGGGGTTATCTAGTAACATTATTATCTACTATATACTTTATGATATCTAACAGATAATGATGACAGCAACCGTCATAACATTTTTTAATGTTTATGACCAAATGAATGATAAATCCCAAGCCACAAAATCCTGAATATTAATCTTTTACTTAAGTGATCCAAAAATTAATTATATATCCAAATTGAACTGAACTCTCTTTATCTTGACCCCAAATTTACACATCTACTTTAAGTTCTAAATCAACATAATCCCACCATATTTTAGTTCTCAATAATTCAGCCAAAGCTTTTTTAAGTTTTGTTCCCCTTCTTCAAAATGTGAAAATCTTCTAATACTCTATGGAATGTTGGGAAGTTGATATATTGGGTTCATCTGCAGTGATCATGATTAGACTTCAAAGAATGTCCGTTCTCTGTTTAGATAAAATAAAACAAAATAAAGTAAAATAAAAAATTACTAAGAAAGCAAAAAATAAAAGATTTCAAAAACATTTTCTGTCAGGCATGATATGTTACATATAACATGTGTTATGTTACATGTAATGCACCTTTCCAGGAAAGAGTAAAATTTTGCACCAAGTTGGCCTAATTTCCATAATAGACACCTTCATATAACACCCTAAGAACAGTCTTAATTACCTCTAGAAAAATAAAAACTATAGGGGAGTAATAAAATAAGTAAAAGGAGAGAAGAACAAAGAGCTGGAAAAGGGGGGAGTGGGGTAGATAATAGCAATATTGGAGAGTTGGGAACAAGAAAGAGTAAAAGAATAGAGAAGTCAAGACAAAAATAAAAGAATAAAGAAAAGAGCTAAAATAGTGGTGAATAGAGGCACAGAATCATTATCATGAATTTTTTAATCTGGAAAAACATCTAAGAAATCATTGGTCTAAGCCTCTTTCTCCTTTTTTTAGACAAAATAATTGAGGTTGCTCAAATTATTTTCTCAAGGTTACATAGCTAATTAGGGAAGAGTGAGGACCCTAACTTGGGTCTTCTTTCTAGTCTAATAATCTTCCTATTACACAATGGAAGATGAAAAGATACCCGAAACAAAAATAGGCAAGAGAACATGTTCTTTGTTTTACTTTTCTTTTTGTTGTGATGGAGTTGAGTTGATTAACTCACATACTCTCTCCTTGTTCCTTACAACCAAAAGACATACATTAAATATTAGGGAGAATACGAAAATAAATAAAACTGGAGGCATATTTTAGGGGAGTGAAATATATACTTCTGGGCCCAATAATATGTATTTTGGGGCATGGAAGAAACAGCTACTTCTAAATAGAACTTCTAACTCGAAGTGCCAGCTCTTCCACACTTTTGTAAATCCATTCTGGCAATTTCAAAACTGCTGTGTCTTAGATCTGTGAGGACGGTGTTCTGGAGGTCCTCAGGTTTTTTGAGCCTCTTATTTGGAGGCCTAAGAGAGGTTAAGGACAGTCTTTATATCCCAAAGAAAAGTGCCTTTTGTTTTGGCTTTACCACTCTTAAAGTAAGGTGCTAAGTGGAACGCAGTCTTATGAAAAGTGACAGAAATGTACATAACAGAGGAGGAAGGTTTAGACAAAAAAAAAGTTACAGATAAGAAAAGTATTTGTAAAATATGTCAATAAAAATGAGAAGAAATGGGATGATTTAAAGGTGAATCAAAGAAACTTAAAATGTCTTTAAGGGGAGAGAAAATCCAAATGATTTGGATTTAGAGGAAGAAATAATAGTTTAGGTTAAAGTACTAAAGAAAAATGTACAAAACAAATTGAAAAAGGGTACAGTTTTAAATTATGAAAGTTGAATTAGGTAAAAGACAAGGTCATTGAGTGAGTTCAATATATTTTCCTATAACAAAATCTCAACCTCTGTTTAAGTTTCTGATTTTTAAAATATCAGAGAAATGGTATAGAGTTTTGTTCTTCTGGTTCAAGATGGCAGATCGAGCATATATGTTTTTCTCTAATCTCTTTAGAGGCCCTGTTAGAATAAAAGTACATGAATAAATTAAATATAGCCCTACAACAAAGAAGAGATTGTGAGAGGGCTAATGGGGAATGAGTAATTTCAAATCATTTCTAAAAGAGGGAAGGCAATTGAGAGTGTACACCAAAGAGTTTGTGCAAAGGAAGCTGCAGACCAGACTATATTCAGAGTAGGCTGCCGCCGAGGAGAAAGCCAATTTCCCCAGCAGAATAAAGATGGTGGACAAAGAAAAGGCAGGTAAGAAACTGGAAGAAATGAGACCTGAGGCTGAAAACTGGGGCCTGATGGACAGTCTGTACTTGGAATGGGGTTCTTCTATTTTGCTGCACAGATAAGAGCCTTTGTATAATCCTACCCTCAGCCAAACTGAGGTTTGGTTCTCAAAAACAACTGAATGGAGTGTCTAGGGAAGAAGAGAGCAGTCACATGGGAATAGTGTCTCAGAGCACACCTTTCCTCAACAGCCCAGAGCCCTGTCTACCTACCCTGAGCAGCAATCACTGCCCATATGCACGCAATGGGCTCACAGCCTTTCTACTGCTTATTCCTAAACATGAAAGGAAGACAAAAGATTACCTGATATTAGGGAAAAGTATGAGTTCAGAAAAAGAACAAGATATGCATATAGAAAAACTGACCCCACCAAAAACAGAATTCACAGATAGAAGAGAATTTTTCCAACAAACAAACAAAAATCTTACTTGATTTTTCTAGTGAGATTTGGGAAGATTTTGCATCTTCAGACAGAATACTCTAAAAAAGAATACTGGGAGACTTCCGGGAAGATGGCGGACTAGTAAGACACGGGAATCTCTTCTCCAGAAAAATAGTTAGAGGACAGGCTGAAACAGCCACGAAAAAAAATCTTCTAGGGTTTAGGACAGCAGGTGAAGGCTGCAGACAACCCAGAGGAGAGACGGACAAAAGAGGGAAATCGCGACGACAGAACCGTGAGTTGGAACCAGCAGCGGCTGCTGCTGCTGGCACCCTCCCCCACACCCTTTAGAATTCTTGGGCCTCTGGGCCTGTGACTATAGACAAAGGGGGCTCTAGGGATCTACCACTCCCAGAAAGGGGAGAGAGAGGGACACAGCCTAAGGCTGACTCAGGTTCTGACCTGGAAATTTGGGCTGCAGAGCCCCAAGGACCCTTCTGCACGGTGGTATGCCCTGGGAACCTAGGAAGGACTGGAGAAATCCAACCCTCCCCTTGCTATCTCCCTCTCTTCTAACCTGGACTAATTGTTGAGGACTCCACAGGAGAGGGGAGAGAGAGCCTGGGGCTGACCTTGCTTTTGACACTCAGGTTTGGTCTGCCCTGTCCCGAGAGCCCTTCCAGGCCAGGTGGGGCTGCGCCATTATTTGCCTTGGAGCCTGCAAGGGGCTAAAGATATACAAACCTCCCAATCTCCTCCTCTACTAACAGGGACTGATTGTTGAGGATTCAGAGGGGAGCGGAAATATTTCCTAGCTGGGAAAAGGGAGGGGGCTGCCAGAGAATACTGGAGAACTATCTCAGAAAGTTTGAATTACAAAGCTTTTAGCCCCCAGACAGGAAGCTCTATCATATTGATCTGGTCTGTGTCACAAAAAATACACTCCGACCATGCATTGAATTGAGAGCTGCAATGAGCGCCATCTCCTGGCAGACCAAGGAAGTGCACATAAGAAAATTAATAAATAGGAGAGGCTTTTCCTGGCCTCTAAAGCCTCCTTGCCTGAGGCCTAGGAAACGACTCTACAACCAATTACTGGGTCCAGTTTTGAGCAACCAACAGGACAATCCTAACAATCAAGGTTGAACCAAAAATCAAAGAGCTGTGGTAACTCACAGCCTCCTGCCACTAAATCCCTATAAAAGAGAAAGAGATAGAGCATCTAAGTAAACTACATCCTAACCAGATGCCTAAACACCAGCAAAAAATTATGAGCCACACTAAGAAATAGAAGACATGGCCCAAGAAAAGGAATACATCAAAGTCCCAGAAGAGATACAGAATTTGAGAGAACTAATCAGTGAGATGAGCACAAATTTCCCAAATCAAATTAATGAGATGAAAGACAATATAGTTAAAGAGATAAATGATATCAAGAAGACACTGAGCGAACGCAAAGAAGAATTTGAAATCCTGAACAGAAAAGTAATGGAGTTCATGGAGTTCACAATAGGTGAAGTCAAAAACACATTTGAGGCATACAACAGCACACTCAAAATGACAGAAGAAAGAATAAGTGATACCGAAGACAAGACAGCTAAAATTGAAGAGAAAAAAGAATATAGAGAGAAAAGAATGGAAAAAATTGAGCAGGGGCTCAGAGAGTTGAATGACAACTCAAAACGCAACAACATACGTGTCATGGGAGTTCCAGAAGGGGAAGAGAAAGGAAAAGGGACAGAAAGAGTATTTGAGGAAATAATAGCTGAAAATTTCCCAACTCTCACAAAAGAAGTGAACTTACATGTCCAAGAAGCATACCATACCCCAATGAGAATAAATCCAAATAGACCTGCGCCAAGATACATACTATTCAGAATGTCAAATGTAAAAGATAAAGAGAAAATTGTCAGAGCAGCAAGAGAGAAGCAAACAATCATGTACAAAGGATGTCCAGTAAGACTTAGTGTAGATTTCTCTTCAGAAACCATGTAGGCGAGAAGACAGTGATATGATACAATTAGGAAACTGAAAGAGAAAAACTGCCAGCTGAGAATTCTTTATCCAGCAAAACTGTCCTTCAAATATGAAGGTGAGTATAAAGTATTCACAAACAAACAGAAACTAAGGGAGTTTGCAAAAAAGAATCCAACTTTGCAGGAAATATTAAAGGAAGCCTTAGAACCTGAAAGAAAAAGACAGGTGAGAGAGGTTTGGAGGAGAGTATATAAAAAAGAAAAACAGAAAGGATAACCAAAAAGAATAAAAAGAGAGACAAAAACAAGATGATATATGAAAACCAAAGATAAAATGGAGGAAATAAATAGTGCATTTTCAGTAATATCATTGAATGTGAATGGATTAAATTCCCCAATCAAAAGATACAGGCTGACAGAATGGATAAAAAAACATGAGCCATCCATATACTACTTACAAGAAACTCACCTCAGACTCAGGGATACAAACTGGCTGAAAGTAAAAGGTTGGAAAAAGATACTCCATGTGAATAGTAAACAGAAAAGAGCAGGGGTAGTTATAATAATGTCAGACTAAACAGACTTTAAATGCAGAAAAGTGATAAGAGATATGGAAGGCCATTATATATTAATAAAAGGGATGATCCTCCAGGAAGATATAACAGTCATAAATATCTACGCACCTAACCAGGGTGCCCCAAAATATATGAGACAAACTCTGGCAAAAGTGAGGGGAGAAATAGACATTTCTATAATAATCGTTGGAGACTTCAACACCCCTCTCACATCATTAGATAAAACAACTAGACAGAAGATCAACAAGGAAACAGAGAACTTGAACAATATGATAAACAAGTTAGACCTAACAGACATATACAGAACACTGCATCCAAACTCATTGGGTTATACATTCTTTTCAAGTGCCCATGGATCTTTCTCCAGGATAGACCACAGGTTAGGTCACAATTCAGCTCTCAATAAATATAAAAAAGATTGAAATTATACAAAGCACCTTCTCAGATCATAATGGAATGAAACTAGAAATCAATAACAGACAGGAAAAAAGTAAATTTGCAAAATGTGTGGAGACTGAACAATACATTCCTAAATAATCGGTGGGTCAAAGAAGAAATTACAAGTGAAATCAGTAAATGTATTGAGACAAATGAAAATGAGAACACAATGTATCAAAACTTATGGGATACAACGAAGGCAGTCTTGAGAGGGAAATTTATAGCCCTAAATGCCTATATTAAAAAACAAGAAAGAGCTAAACTCAAAGATTTAACTGAACAACTAGAGAAACTAGAAAAAGAACAGCAAACCAATCCCAAAGCAAGCAGAAGGAAAGAAATAATAAAGATTAGAGCAGAAATAAATGAAAACGAGAAGAGAAAAACAATAGAGAAATTCAACAAAACCAAAAGCTGGTTCTTTGAGAAGATCAATAAAATTGACAAATCCCTGGCTAGACTAACAAAGGAAAAAAGAGAGAAGATGCAAATAAATACAATCAGAAATGAAAGGGGGAAAATTACAAATGACCTCACAGAAATAAAAAGAATCTTAAGAGGATATATGAGAAACTATATGCCAACAAACTAGACAACCTAGATGAAATGGACAAATTTCTCGAAACGCACAACCAACCTACACTGAAGCTACAAGAAATACAAGAACTTAACAAACCAATCACAATTAAGGAGATTGAATCCGTCATCAAAAATCTCCCAGCAAAGAAAAGTCCAGGACCAGACGGCTTCACAGGTGAATTCTACCAAGCATTTCAAAAAGAATTAACACCAATCCTGTTTAAACTCTTCTAAAAAATTGAAGAGGAGGGAAAATTACCCAACACATTTTATGAAGTCAACATCACCCTAATACCAAAGCCAGATAAAGATTCCACAAGAAAAGAAAATTACAGACCAATCTCTCTCATGAACATAGATGGAAAAATTCTCAAGAAAATACTTGCAAATCAAATCCAACAGCATATCAAAAGACTTATACATCACGACCAAGTGGGATTTATTCCTGGTATGCAAGGCTGGTTCAACATAAGAAAGTCAATCAATTTAATACACCACATTAACAAATTGAAGGAAAAAACCCACATGATCATCTCAATAGATGCAGAAAAGGCATTCGACAAAATCTAACATCCTTTTTTGATAAAAATACTTCAAAAGATAGGAATAAAAGGAAAATTTCTCAATATGATAAAAGGCATATATGAAAAACCCACAGCCAACATCATACTCAATGGGGAAAGGTTGAAAGCTTTCCCTCTAACATCAGGAACAAGACAAGGATGCCCATTGTCACCATTGTTATTCAACATTGTACTAGAAGTTCTAGCTAGGGCAATTAGACAAGACAGAAAAATTAAAGGCATCCAAATAGGAAAAGAGGAAGTAAAACTCTCACTGTTTGCAGATAACATGATCCTGTATTTAGAAATTCCTGAAGTATCCACAACAAAGCTACTTGAACTAATAAATGAGTTCAGCAAAGTGGCAGGATACAAGATCAACATGCAAAAATCAGTAATGTTTTTGTACACTAGTACTGAACAACATGAGGAGGAAATCAGGGGAAAAATTCCATTTTCAGTAGCAACAAAAAGACTCAAATACCTAGGAGTTAATTTAACCAAAGAAGTACAGGACCTATATGCAGAAAACTACAAAACAATGCTAAAAGAAAATTTAAAAGACCTAAACAAATGGAAAGACATTCCATGTTCAGGGACTGGGGAAAAATAAATATCGTGAAGATGTCAACCTTGCCCAAGCTGATTTATAGATTCAATGCAATACCAATCAAAATCCCAACAGCTTACTTTACAGAATTAGAGAAGGCAGTTACCAAATTCATCTGGAAGGGTAAGTGCACCCGAATAGCCAAAAGCATTCTGAAAAAGAAGAGCAATGTGGGAGGAATTTCACTGCCTGACCTTGAAACATATTACAAAAGCTACAGTGGTCAAAACAGCATGGTACTGGCATAAAGATAGACAAATCAATCAGTGGAATAGAATTGAGAACCCAGAAATATACCCTCACCTATACAGTCAACTGGTTTTTGACAAACCTACCAAGCCCACGCTAATGGGAAAAAACAGTCTCTTCAACAAATGGTGTTGGGAGAACTGGATATCTATAACCAAAAGAATGAAAGAGGACCCCTATATCACCCCCTATACAAGAATCAGCTCAAAATGGATCAAAGATCTAAATATAAAAGCCAGGACCATAAAACTACTAGAAGAAAATGTAGGGAAACATCTTCAAGACCTTGTAGTAGATGGTGGTTTCTTGGGCCTTACACCCAAAGCATGTGCAACAAAAGAAAAAATAGATAAATGGGACCTCCTCAGAATTAAACACTTTTGCACCTCACAAGACTTTGTCAGGAGGGTGAAAACGCAGCCAACTCAATGGGAAAAAATATTTGGAAATCACATATCTGATAAGGGTTTAATATCCAGGATATATAAAGAGAAGTTACAACTCAACAATAAAAAGACAAACGACCCAATTTAAAAATGGGTGAAAGACTTGAATAGACATTTCTCCAAAGAAGAAATACAAATGGCAAAAAAAAACACATGAAGAAATGCTCAACATCACTCATGATTAGGGAAATGCAAATCAAAACTACGAGATATCATTTCACACCTATCAGAATGGCCACTATTAAAAAGACAGAGAACTACAAATATTGGAGAGGATGTGGAGAGAGCACTTCTTCACTGTTGGTGGGAATGCAGAATGGTATAACCACTATGGAGGACTGTTTGGCAGTTCCTAAAGAAGTTAAATATAGACTTGCCACGTGACCCTGCAATACCATTACTGGGTATATACCCAGAAGAACTGAGAGCAGTGACACGAACAGACATCTGTATACTGATGTTCATAGCAACATTATTCACCATTGCCAAAAGTTGGAAACAACCCAGGTGTCCATCAACAGATGACTGGATAAACAAACTGTGGTCTATTCACACGATGGAATATTATGCAGCTGTAAGAAGAAATGAAATCGTAAACCATATGGCAACATGGATGAACCTGGAGGACATTATGTTGAGTGAAGCAAGCCAGACACAAAAGGACAAATACTGTATGAATGCATTACTATGAACCAAATATATTGTGTAACATATTGTTTGATTCAAAAAAAAATTTATATATATCCATTACATTTAATTGAGAAATGTATATATTTATTCATCTGTGTTTACTTTTTAGTTTTTAATTGTTTATATTTTCAATCATTAAATGTACAAAATAAAGTAAAAAAAAAAAAGAATATGATAAATAAAAGTTCAAGAGAAGCACTGAAGAAGAGGGTGTGGCAAGGTCTCAGAATGTAAAACAAAAAGACAAACAGAAAATATTAGAGAGGAGCCAAGAAATAAAGAATATCCATGCAGAGTCTAACATACAACAAATACAGATTCTACGAAAAGAGAACAAAAGAAAAAGGAGGAAGGAGATTATCAAAGAAATAATGTAATATCCTAACATGAAATTGAAAGTGTCTTTAAATGATGACCAGGTTAAATGAAAAAAAACCTACCCTAAACTCATCGATATATCAAAAAATGGGGAGAAGATTTTTAAACAATGAAAAATGCAAAATAAGAATGGCATCTGACTTTCAGAACAACACTGGATACTAGATGATAAGTAGCAAACTGTTTCATAGTTCTATTGGAAGGGATTTTTCAACCAAGAAATCAATACTCCACCAAATTATCAATCAAGGAAGGCAGAATAAAACAATTTCAGACATACAGAGACTCAGAATTATCAAACATATTTCTTAGGTGGTTACTTAAGAATGTAGTTAATCAAGAAAGAAGCAGAAAAGGAATCCAGGAAACAGTAGGGATTGGAAGGTATTTAGGAAGAGGTCCAGAGGGATGGTTTTTAACAATTCTAGGAAAGGTCTAGTCCAGATTGAAGTGGGTGGATGGAGGGCTTCCTGGAGAGAGCGCAATGGAACTGAGATCCAGTGAAAAGGGAACTGGATAAAAGAGCTTGCATAATAACAATACACAGAAAGTAATTTAAAAAAAGGGGGGGGGGGACAATTAGAAACTCTGGGAAAAGAAAAAGAAAGTATAAGAACTAAAAATGAAATCAACTAAAATTTAACACAATTTTAATCAATGGGTGGCGTATTTCTATATATGTTTAAAAATATATTCTCCTTTGACATTTGAACCACAGAGAATAAATGTAATCACATTATATTATTTGGTTCTGCAAGAGACAATATTAAATAGTTATAACAATGTAAAGGCAGTTTATTGGTTTTCTATTTTAACAAATGATCCAATGAACAAATTATATCACAGAATATATTTTTAACCCTGACTTAAGTAAAAGCATAATGTTACAGTTTACAGAAATTGGGAAAAAGAGGGAAAAATAGAGGGAAGGGTAAGAGAGTTAATGTCCTTATTTTACCAAAAGAAGTAGGGGCTCAAAAAAACAGACCCTATTTGCTAAAACAAGAAAAGGTGATTTTCGCGGTTTTTCTGAGATTGTAGAGGTGATTACACAAGGAATTGAGAAAAGGAACAACACAACATGTGGCAGGAGAATGGGGAAGGGAAAAGGGGAAGAAAGTATGTATTTGGAGGTATGTGAAATAAATCCTCACTATAGCTGGAAATCAACAGATAATGCTTACATTTCATAATGACATAGCATATCATTTTTTGAATAAAAATAATCTGACAAAAATTTAAAAGCAAAACAGTTAAAAGTGGTAGCATTTGGGGAGTAAACTAAGAGAAGGGAATGGTAGAGGAGGAGAATATTCTTTTCAATAAATGCTCTTCCATACTATTACATTATTAAAATATGCACATATTTCTGTCAAAAACTTTTTCAAAATAATCAAGACATACACCCCAGAGAATGGAGACATAGACAATAGTGTTTCCTGCAGAATTACTTGTAATAAATAGAAAAATGTTTCCAAAGAATTTAAATATCCATTGATAGGGGAATTAATAAATGCATTGTGGGTCTTATCATGATGGACTATTAAGGACAAGTCCCAACAGATAAATTAGATTAACTATATCAACATGTAGAGATCTCAAAACACAATGCTGAGGAAAAAGTAATTTGAGAATAATTTGGAAAGTATATTAACATTAACAGTAACCAAAACATTACTGTTCATTGGTCATGGATACACACATGTGAGTGTAGTAAAATACAGATGCACAGACTACTAGATGAGCACATACTATATTCATGAACATGGGTGCCTCTAGGAAGGTGAGAAAGAAACAGAACCTGTGGAGGGAATAAGTGGGACAAACATTGTAATTTTTATTTATAAAAAAGACCTGAGGCAAAATGAGAAAATTTTAGGACCTCTTGTGTTAGTACATAGGTGTTTCGTATTACTCTCTATTTTTATTTATTTATATTTGTCTAAAGATTCATTTTAAAAGAGGAAAGGCAGTAGAACATATAAAAGAATGAAGATCCAGGGGAAAATATATTGGGAGAATTATTTTTAAATACATATAGTATCTAATTATTGTGATTAGCAGTGTCTGGCATATAGTAGTTTAAAATGTTTTATCTTTAATTTCCCTTTAGAAAGATCTCAAAATACCTGCTTTGCATTTTTACAAGCTTAGTATGGATTTAAACGTATTATAAACCAAAGAAAGGGAAAATGATAGATTCAAAATAGAAGAGATTAATGTTAGGGAACGTTTTAGTAATCAGATTAGATGTCTAATATTTACACAGGTATAGAACACGTTAAAAAAATCTGAAGTTGGAAACTGTAAAAGTTGGAGAGAATGTGGAGAGATAGGAACACTTATTCACTGTTGGTGGGAATGCAGAATGGTACAGCTACTGTGGAGGACTGTTTGGCAGTTCCTAAAGAAGTTGAATATAGACTTGCCATGTGATTTGGCAATACCACTACTGGGTATATACCCAGAAGAACTGAGAGCCGAGACACGAACAGACATCTGCACACTGATTTTCATAGCAGCATTTTCCACGATTGCCAAAAGTTGGAAACAACCCAGATGTCCATCAACTGATGAATGGATAAACAAATTGTGGTGTATACACATGACGGAATAATATGCAGTGGTAAGAAGAAATGAAGTTGTGACGCATATGACAACATGGATGAACCTAGAGGACATTATATTGAGTGAAGCAAGCCAGACAAAAAGGACAAATACTGTATGATTGTGCTATTATAAACTAAATTATTGCGTAAACCCGTGGAGTTAATAATTGGAATATAAGTCACCAGAAAGTAGAAGGAGGGTAGAGAATGGAAAGCTGAAGGTTAATCTGTGCAGAATTGGTTAAAAGGTTGTTTGTAAATCTTTGGAAATGAATAGAAATAGTGAAAGCACATCATGGTGTTTGTGACTAGCAGTGCTATTATATAGGTATGACAGTGGTTGAAAGGGAAGGTCTAAGGTCATGTATATTACTAGAAGGAAAGCTAAAAACTGTAACATAGAACTGTATAAGAATAAAACCTCATGTAAAACACGAATGTGGGTGATATGGCACATATAAGGCTGTTTTTGCAAAATATACATACCAATATACTAGAAAGAAGGAAACAGAATAGCAGCTATGTACGGCAGGGGAAGCATGGAGAGATAGAGAGATGATGAGTTTTGCTTGTTTTTTGTTTATTGTTTTCATTGGAATAATGAAAGTGCTCTAAGAATGTTTGAAGTGATGGATGCACAAATATGTAATTACACCAAATACTACTGATTGTACACTTTGGATGGATTTCTGCTTTATTAATATGTATCAATAAAACTGATTTGTTAAAAAAAAACTAAATTTGGAAAATAATTAAGGGAGATACTTTATTTTAAAAATGAATATCTCCTTTAAAAATATTTTATTTGAAGTTTTTTTTTAAAACAATGGGTTCCATGGTCCATTTGCTTTGCAATATATTGCTAATATGGAATTAATGGCAAGAGAACCAATTTAAATAGAAGAGAAATCATGGATCTCAGGATTTTACATGTGCAAGCAAATTGATCAAGACAAGTTACTGAACCATTTCATCAACAGAAGATATGGGGCTATAGCCTATGAGAGATTTAATAAAATAATAATATCAAAACATAGGGCAGATAACAAATTTGCTTTGTCCTCTTTTTAGTAATATCGTGTTATATTATCTATTTTCCTTGAAAAACTAAATTTTGATTAAGATATTAAAGCAGAAGGTTAGATAGAGAGAAAACAAGTTAAGGCATTTTAGAAGATTTTTTACCTTATTAGTACAATTTTTGAAATCATATTCTTCCCACACTTCAAATATTCCATTGTAGTCTAAAATCTGATTTATTCTTAATAGGGTTATTTGTATACTTAACAAGCCCTAGTAATAAACTAAGCATTTAGAGGGCTAGTTATGCTTAAAGAATATCTTGTAAGATTAGAAAGCAAAAATTTGCAGAGATAAAAAAAAAATGTCTTACAAATAAGGACATTCATACCCGCTGTAGATATGTTAAAAATTCTTCACATTTACCTAATTCACCAGAACCTGGAAGATTCGGTTGATGTTCTGTTTATTTGTCTTTAAAGCCTATTAGATTATCTGCTGTGGCACTGTGCTCATCTTCAGGGGTGTATATGAGATAGTGGGGTGGCAGAAACTCTACAAACATTCCCTGACTCAACCTAGATCCACCAAGTGATTCCTATGTGTCAGGCATTTTGCTGGAAAAGGGAACAAACTAATATGGTGCAGGTTCAAACTGCATTTTGCTAAGGTGGGTGATTATTTCCCTTGTCTGATGAACACTAAGAAACTACTTCGAAGGTGATTCATAGGTGATATTTCAGAATTTAACATGTTGAGAGGAGAATTTTAGCTTCTTTTTTAGAGAGAGTAAAATGATTATTCCCTGCGTTTAATCTCTTATAGAGGGAAGCTTTAAATTTTTTGTTTAGATAGGTATTTAGATTCTTTTAACAAAACTTTCATATTTCAGAAAAAAATCTCTTTTCTCTTTGTCTTCTAGTCACCCTGTTTTTAGTGTCTGAATATGCTCTTTTTTACCACAGGTCTTTGTATTTACAGGTCCTCTTGCCTGGACTCTACCCCAACACCACAAAGCCTAGTTAGTGACTCTTCATCTTCCAGATCATGGCCCAAATGACACTGTTCTACCTCACCTGCTCACCACTGCCCCACACACTAAGCCAGATGCCACAGTCTAAAAGTGATGAGTACAATGGGTCCCTTTCTTCTTCACAACACATAGTTGACAACATAGTTATTTCGGTGCTAAATTGATTAATGATTATCTTCCTCACTGAAATGTTTCTCATCCTTATAACACACAAGTCTCTCACAGTGACTGGCACAAAAGAATTACCATATACTCAGTTGGAGAGGCAAAGGGAGACAAGAGCTGTCTAGTCTATTTTTAACACAACTGCTCCTCTCTGGTCCCAATGTCTTAATTCCTAGGTGGTAAGGAGAATATTTTCAAAATCTGCTTCCCTGG
Source organism: Tolypeutes matacus (assembly GCA_026826555.1). Classification (NCBI taxonomy): domain Eukaryota; kingdom Metazoa; phylum Chordata; class Mammalia; order Cingulata; family Chlamyphoridae; genus Tolypeutes; species Tolypeutes matacus. The sequence goes on along the minus strand of JAKSZT010053883.1, from coordinate 62,726,879 downwards.
GGCCTGGCAGTAGTACTTGTTGAAGGAATGAATGAATGACAAATTAAAAACTTGACGAAATATTTTAAAGAACTACAATAAATGTTACTTTATGTATTCAAAATGGAAGAGAAAGGAGAAGAATAAAGCTTTTACTCCTTAAAAAAATCTGCACTCACTCTGTTTTAATTAAAGGTGACTCCATAGCTTAGAGAGGGCTTAGCTGAGGAGTGTTTGGGTGTGTGGCTGGTTAGACTCAGGCAAAGTGAGGTTTCTATTTTTTTAAGAAATCACAATATAAAAAACTACAATGCTGTCCAGTCCCAAGATAGGGCAGCATATCTTCTGCTGAAAGAACCTGAGATTACAACTTAATCATTTGAATTATTGGTTATGTCTAAATACCTTATTTACTCATTCATTCATTCATGGATAAGTTGTAGAGTAGTGTAAAGGAAGTAGTAAAGACATAATCAAGGTTCGGGGTTGAAAACAGATAGTAGCAAGAGGTCTTTGAGTACTAGTATAAGGGGACTGTACTCTATCTTGCAGCTAAAAGGAAACCATTGCAGACTTTTAATTAATGATAAATATGCAATCACTGAGGCTATATAATAATCTCCAAATGATTATAGTTTAAAAAATCACTTGGATAGTTTTACATGAAAACTAAACTTTTCCCTCAATTTTATTGAGTATCTTGTGCTAGGGAATTATGAGAATTAATAAAACACTCATTAAGCTCTAGAGCTTTTTGATAGCTGTTTGTAGAAATAGGTACAAGTTTATTATAGTTGACATAGTCTATAAAGCACTTTAGTTTCAACGGATTTATCTGTGTTATTATAACTGCATTTTTCAGGTTTCAGTGTTTGAGGATAGGATTACGTATATAGTTTTAGATTGATTTAAATAATTATGAAGTAATTATAGGGTTTTAAAATATTGATTCCAAGTATTTGCCCAGAAGTAATACATTTACACAAAAAAAGTATATCTAAATATCCATTTTCCTTTGGATCTGACCCCTGATCTTCTAATATTTATTTTATCATACACTGTGACACAGAAGAAAGGTGTGTGTATTGCCAACTCTCATATGATAAACTATTGAATTTTGTTTCTTCTTGTTTTCAAATTCCTGCATCCTGCTTTACTTGAAAATTGATAATTCATATTCATATTATCATAACAGATTCATATTAAAGTGAATTTAAATAAGTATTTCTAAAATTTAGAAGTCATATGCCATCTAAAATATAATCTTATATATTTTGGTTAAAAAATTGAAAAAGGGACCTTCTGAAAATTAAGTCCTTGTGCCCAGGAACAATTCTTGGGGTTTGGAACATCTTCCCAAAACAGCTTCTTCATTCTACAAGGACAGACAAGGCATTATAATTAGAGTAAAACATCTATATAGAAAATATCAACAGTTAATGAATGTGTAAACAAGAAATCAATCTACCCAACCAGCTATGCCTCAATAGAGTCTGATTAATTTTCACATGCTACACCACAAAGATTTTCATCAAAGTTCCACATAGACCAAAATTAATCATCACGGCAATAATAAAAATAGCTGTTGCTTATTGTTCACCAGGGACTGTGCTAAACTCTTTAAAGAGGTTTTCTCAGGGAAAAAAAACAAAATATTAAAAAATGGATAGCATGTGGGTTTCAGAAACAATTCCATTTGGGATGGCTTCATCAACTCACTTCATTTCAAAATGAATTCCAATCCTAAAATCTCGCTTCCCTCTTTTCTGCTAGAGGATGAAAGTTTCTATAGAGAGTTGGCACACGTGAAATGTCCTCATTGGTCTGACCTCTCAGCACAGAGTGATCTGGAGCCCATAGAACCATCCAGGGAATTCAAGGCCATTTGCCTGACAAACCAGACAGGAGCCACATAGTGCTCTCTAAAAAGCAGAATGCCTACTGATCATAAATGAATTGACTGCTCCAAGTAAATCTTTACCACTAAAAGTCTTCAATTCATATTTCTGAATTTTGAGAGCCATTTTTGCCATCTGCTAGAATAGTCTGCCTGAGAAGCCTGTTATTCCGTGTGTGTGTGTGAATGTGTGTGTGAAATTAAATTCTTCCCTGAGCTTCTGATTTGGGTTTTTAATTGAGCTTAAAATATGTTCAAGGGCTTTGACTATAAAAACTCTTAACATCATGTACAATACCTTTGGTGTGATATTAATAATGTTCCAACCAATAAGACTGAAGAGGAAATAATTATTGGCACAATTACATATAGACCTGCATCATTCTGGTGTTTTTCAATATCGTCTGAAAAAGAAATACAATTCATACAACTCAGAAGTTTAAGGAAATGTTAATATCTTTCTGTACCTAAAATTACAGAAAACTTTTTAATGGTTTTATCATACATCTGTAGTACCTTTAAAAATGTAAAAATAGGGAAGCGGCTGTGGCTCAATCAGTAGGGCTCCCGTTTACCATATGGGAGGCCCCGTGGTTGGCTGACCCAGCAAGCACAAGCAGCAAGGGGGGGATAAATGAATAAATAAATAAAATCTTTAAAAAATATAAAAATAAAAAAAAATAAATAAATACAAATGTAAAAATAAAAGAGGAAGATAAAAGTATTATCACATTATTATTGCTGCTCAATATTATACTTACTGTAATTTATTTAACCGATATTTTTCAAAATTATTTATGTGCCAAACCTTTTCATATGATCATTTTTAGGTTGTATGACTCAAAATGCTAAATAAATCATTATGCTCACTTTATCTCATCATATGCTTCTGGAGAACCCAACCACACAATACCTGCCAATCTTTATCTGGTTAACTCCAGACACACTGACCTCCTTGCTGTTCCTTGACCACCAAGTATTCTCACTCCTCAGGGCCTTTGCAAATGCTACCCTTTGTCTGGAATGCTTTTCCTCTTTGTACTTGTAGTGCTCTACTTAAATATTACCTCCCCAGAGAGAGACCATGTCTGGCCATACCACCTAAAACACCACACCTTAACTCTATCCTTTCATCCTGCTTTGATTTTGCTTCATAGCACTTATTTCTATCTGATATTATTGTACACATAATTTATTTACTGTCTATCACTACCACTAGAGCACTAGAGTTTAAGCTCTATAAGGGCAGACATTTACATTTACTGCTCAATCTCCAGTGCTTAAAACAGTGCTCAATAAATATTTGTTGAATAATATATGAATGAATTTTTATATATTTTTAAATTCTAAAATCAGGTAAAACCTTTTTGTCTTAAAGCTCCATTCTTGAGTTGCTTAGCTCTCAAGACAATTTAAAAAGTAATAGCAACATGCAAATGTTGGGTAAGGGAACTGTGCTCCAAGTAGAACAATATGTATCAGAAAGATTAAGAGGTCAATGAACTTACTTCGACAACTATCTCTCCAGTTTAATTTTTTGTGGAAAACTATTTTTCTAAAAGACATTAAAATGCAAAGGTTTATAAATATATGCCCCATGGGAATGTATTGCTTTGGGTTTGTGCATTTATGTGAATTGTGTAGAAAATTAATATTTTCCAATTGTCTTTAGGATGCTGTATTTTTTTTTTTTTTGCATAGCTGTATATTACCCTTTGTTTTGTTTCCATTAACTTTTCCCCCCCCGAGATAACTCCCTCTGCTCATTGTTTGTACTCATTGTCTGCTCGTTGTTTTTTATTTTTTTATTTTTTAAAAGATACTTAGATTACATAAATGTTACACAAAAATTATAGGGATTCTGGGAAGCAGGTGTGGCTCAAGTGAGCCTACCACATGGGAGATCCCAGGTTCGGTTCCTGGTGCCTCCTGGAGAAGGTAAGCTGGCACGGCCGGCAGGCACAGAGAGCTGGCACAGCAAGTTGACACAACAAACAGATAAAGAGGAAAGGCAATGAGAGACACAACAAATCAGGGAGCTGAGGTGGCTCACGTGATTGAGTGCCTCTCTCCCACATGGACGGTCCTGGGTTTGGTTCCTGGTGCCTCCTAAAGAGAAGACGAGCAGACACAGAAAGCACACAGCAAAATGGACATAGAGAGCAGACAGCGACCACAAACAATGAGGGGCAAGGGGAATAAATAAAATCTTAAAAAAAAAAAAATTATAGGGATTCCCATATGCCCCACTTCCCACACCTCCCACAACCTCCCACATAAACATCTTTCATTAGTGTGGCACATCACCTGAAATGGATATACACATCCTGGGGCTTTGCCACTAAGCATGGGCCATAGTTCATTGTTTTTGTTTGTTTGTTTGTATTTTTCTTTAGGAGGCACCGGGAACCGAATCTAGGACCTCCCATGTGGGAGGTGGGTGCTAAACTGCTTGAGCCACATCCGCTCCCTCTATTAACTTTTTACCTAATTTATGATACTGGAAATTTTACTTATTGATATAAGAATTCAATACCACCCATGCCTGACTATTCTTCTTACTACCACCATGAAATTATGAACCCTTACTGAAAATACCCCATGACACATCTGCATAAGTCTCTGGACCCTTCCAAGACTGGTTATTCCAGCAGAAAGAGATTAATCTGATAGCAATATAACTGCTAACAAATTAGGAAATCACATATCTGTCTAAAAATAAATTAAAAGTAAAAATTTTACCTTGGGTGAAACTATTAATTATCTTCGGTTTTCCCACTCCTTCCATAAATATTGGGTAAAGACTGAACTGATACTTCTCAATGGGGATGAAGTGATCTAGGAATAAAATATATTTGAGGTTCACTTGTAATGAATTAAGATTTATCAGTAAAATCTAATTTAAAAAATTTAAAGTGACTCTCCTATATTTCCAAACATAGAAATTAGTTGTTGTTAATGGATTGAAATTGATGCCTAAAGAGGTTTTCACAAGCAACCTAAGCACTCTAAATTCTAGTAAGGACAATAAGTCTCCTAAAAATAGCAAAATTATTTCCAAATAAGTTTTTAAAAATCTTATCCAGAAATAGAAGAATGTAATTTTTCAGAGGCATAATCAATGTGTTCACTTTCAGGGTGTGTGAGTTATTTCCTTCCCTATTTCTCTTTCCAGGACAATATGCTGTACTTTCTCTTCCTTATCCCTAAAGCCAACAATATTCCCTTTTCATAGGAACTTAGCTGACTTAGTTTCCCCACTCAAAGTCTTATGCAATGTGTGCAAAGAAGGTGGAGATGTGGGCCAGGAGTCCCCTTGCAATATCCAGGAGGGTAGAATACACGGCGGACCACGATCTCCAAAGCAAAGCTCAAAATGGATCTATCAGTGATTCTTACAAATGCTGATAATCCATGAGTATTATTTCAGAAGTGATAGAGCTGTTTTATGCCTAAATTAAACCCCTGCAGTTTAAAACAAAATCACAGAGTAACCACCTGGGCAACAGTGGCAATGAACTGAATTCAGCTGTCCAACAGCAATTTGTTTCTATTTACCCTGATACTAAATTCTAGGTCTCTTGAAATAAAAGTAAGAGTGCTTGGGATGATATTGTATAAAAAGATCATGGCATTCCTTCCCTTCCCTACTTAATCCTTACCCAGACTTGGGCACACCATATTATGCACTCATATTTTGTAATTGACCTACATCCTGGGGTAACTGGTCTACTTTGGGTGAGTGGGGGAGCATTATGCTAAACTACGTCACCAAGTTCTAGATCCTCAGACCTTCAACCTTGCTCCCCCACTCACTGTTAGTGACATTATTTAAGTTGGTACATAGCTTGGAGGAATAGTTTGGCAGTAGATATCAAAAGCCATTAAAAATGGTAAAATAAAAGATAAAGCTGGAAGCAACATAAATGTCCTAAAATATAGAAATACTTTTAGTAAATTTTAGAATAAACTGCCACATGATCATTAAAAATAATGGTTGAAAGGATTGGGAAGGAAAGAGAAACATGCTCATTATTTATTACCAAATGAACAAATCACTATAAAAGTGATATATGATATCTATGATTACAACTGTATAAAATATTCAAGTGAAAAAGGACCAAGAGGAAATAGAATTAAATGTTTGTGATAGGATGATAAGATTATCATATTAAAATGGCAGTGGTATCATCTATACGTTTGGAATTTCCATTCAATGGCTATATTATTTATCTTAATAATCTGTAATATTATAATAATCCATGAGAGAAACCTACTAAACTTACCATGGATATAATACTTCTTAACAGATGAGGGTATTCTAATCCATTTCATGTCAGTATCTTCATTAAGATTTTTCCATTCGATAATAAGATACATTAGATTGTAATGACTGGGTGATAGCATCCAGGAAAGAATAGCACAACTGCTATTTAAAGTGTAAGCACTGAGTGACTGCACGATATTTACTGAGTGGGGAAAAAGGAAATTCATTTTTAAATTCAAGATTAATGAAAATCTCCTGTTACCCTGGAGGAACCCGTAACCCACTGGAGATGAAAAGGAAGGGAAGACAGACATAGGCTCAAATAAATACCATACATGGAAATTATTCTTGTATCACAAGAGCAGAGTAAACAAAGAGATATGGGAATATATGATATTCAGGAGAAACATGATTCTTTAAACAAGGAATTCCTAGATATAGTCAAAAAGGTATTCTCAGGTACAATATTGCACAAGTCTAATTCCCTTGAAACTTCTTCTCTCCAACAGATGGACTGATGCTTTCAAAGCACATTTCTGATCCTTTTGACCCCCTCTGCAGACTCCTACTTAAAGGCCTTCAATGGCTTTCCACATTCTAAGATAAAAACCAAAATCCCAACTATGACTACAAGGTCCTGAGGGCCACTTTCAGGATTCTCTGCACTGCCGCCACTGGGTCCTCCATTTCCTCTCATGTACCATGGAACTTTCATTCAGGCTGTCCTTCTCCTGGGGCCAATGCTCTTTCACCGCCTTTTGGGGGATGTTTAATTCCTACTTACACTTCAGATTCATTCAATAACTCTTCCTCAAGGAATTTTCTCTTACCCTCAAGGCCAGGTAACTTTCCTGTTATACTATTTTATAAAATTATATTCCTCCCTGGAGCACTTATCTCGGTTTGTTAGCAGGCATTCACTAGTGTGAGTATTTGATTAATATCTGTCTCACTTACTGGACTCTGGGAATGTTGATATCATTACCGTTTTTCTAACAATGAATTACTACCACCTAGTACAGTGCAGTATTCAATAAATATTTGTACAGTATATTTATTTAAAAAATGTAAAACATCGTGCTAGGTACTGTGGAACTTACAAAACAATTTACACTTTAAGTATTAAAGTAATCATAATATAAGGCATAATATAAAATACCTTAAGAAAGGCAGAAAGTCCTCTGAAATTAAAAGGATAGGACATATCCAATTAAAGCAGTAAGGAGAGACTCACGGAGAATGTTAGCATTCCATAGGCCTTTATATATTGGTAAAGATATAAGAAATTTGTCTCTTCCAAAAGAAAATTTTACTTTGAATATATATATATATATATATATATATCTAGGTTAGAAACTCCTATTTAAAGTGACTCCCAATTCTCTGATTAATCAAATATACCAAAATTAATGAAAGAAGACTCACCACCCACCTTAAGAAGCCCAGAGTAATTTTCAAGTCTCAGCAATTACCTGAATCCCTATAACATATTGTTCCATTATATATGTGTCTATTTATATGTTTATATATGTTTATGTTTATATAGTATATATAATTTATTATTTATATAAAATTATATATAAAGATATAGATGCATATATATAAAGAGAGGCATGTTTATCTACAACATCCATTGGTAAAAAGTTTCAGTACTAGATTTACTAGAATATTCTCATTTATTACAGTAACATTTCAACCATGTACTTTTGTACTACATGAAAACCCAGGTTAACATAACATAATCAGGGTCCAATCTATTTCATTATTTTCATGATAAAGAAGAGAGGAAGGATGAGAGACTTTCGATTCAGAGAATCTCAGGTTTCTTGGAAGGTAATTGAGAATGGGAGGAGTGTGAAAAGGCAAAACATTAAAAGGGGCACTGGTTTACTACTCTGCCTCTCTTCTTACCTTTGCTCATAGCCCAAGAGAATGTTAAATTAAAATTCACAAAAGAAGCACCAATTGAATTGATGGCCAGAACTGTAACAGTATGTGCTTGCTCTGTCCATGGGAAGGTGAATGCAGTGTGATTTCCCATATCTTCTGACCATGTGCCATTGCGGGAAGTATGATGCTTCACCACATATCTTCTCACACTGCACAATGAGTCATGTTTCATCAGGGGCTGTAGTAAATATAAAAATTGATTAGTTTAAGAGCTACAGTGCTATTTTTAACCAGCCAAGCTCATGGAACAGAGAAGCAGTGCTCACGAAACTCTTAATTATACATTTTCCATTAGGAGGCAAGGATCAGATCAGAGCAGGTATTGCTTCTTTTAAGATGGAGGTATGGGAGTTGAGAGGCAATAGGATAGAGACCGCATCTTACTACAGTCTTTATGGTTTCTGGGTAGATATGGAGCATAGGAAAGTTATTTCCCTCTTTTGTTTTTTTTTTTCCCCAAGCCCCAGAGAATAAATCACTTGAAGCTAATGAAGTAATGATCCAACCAGGATCATTTCTAACAAGAAGTTTCACCCTAATTCTAGAGAAAAGAAAGACTGAGGAAGACAAGTTTCCTCATCTGAAAAACAAACAATGGTAAAATAAAAGATAAAGCTGGAAGCAACATAAATGTCCTAAAATAACTTCTGATAATGAAACAACAACAACACAAAAGAGCTGAGGAGATGCAAATCATGACTTATATTAATCCCAGTAAGATTTGTCATTCGTTTCCCTTCCCCTGATAGGCTCTCACATCAAGTAGCAGAGGGTATCTAAGGACAACCCTATTTTAAATAAATATGGAACTCTAGAATTTCTGTCATATAGTTTAAATAATAATAATAATAGGTAATTGAAGGTTCCAAAGTAAGATTTCAGCAGTCACTACAAGAAAAAAATGTCTCAAATGTCATACAAATTCTGTTATTTTGTTTCTTAAAATCCATGTCAGTTTTAAAATACAAACAATTACTTTTGTAACCGTTGAGTAAAATTATTACTTCCTTAACTTCTACAAGATTCATCTACTACAAGATTCATCTCATGTATTTCCTGTCTTGATCTTATAATCAGCCATTCTTCTAAGGAGCTCTGGTTCTTTTTATTGGAGAATGGTGTTAGAAACAAAGATGTGGGTCCTGAGGGTGACATTGCTTCTAGACCCTCTCAACTAACAAATTAAGGCATATAAGGGTGTATACTACCCCCTGCATAGACATATAGCTATAAATATTTCTATTTATATCTGTCTTTATCTATATTAATCTAAACATGAGTTCATATTAACTGTGGCAGTTTGAGTCTTTTGTGGACCTCAGAAAATCCTGTTCTTAGAGCTAATCCATTCCTGTGCATGTAAACCTATTGTAGGGGGACCTTTTGATTAAATTACTTCAGTAAAGGGTCTGTGATTAGATTGTGTGACCCAGGGTGGGTCTTAATCCTCTTACTGGAGTCCTTTATAAACAGAAGAATGAAAAAGCCACAGACACAGAAAAAAGCTGCAGAGATGGAAAGGAACCCAGAACTGAGAAGAAACCACTTTAGCCAGAAGCTGAAAGCAATGAGACCCAGAGGAAGGGGTAGAGACGACAAGCAGATGCCTGCGATGTGCCTTATCACCCACAACTGCAGCTCGAGAGAAAGGACCTCCTGATGATGCTTTGATTTGGACACTTTCACAGCCTCAGAACTGTAAGCTCTTAAATTAATAAATCCCCATTGTAAAGGCCAATCTATTTCTGGTATAATGATTGGCAACCTTTAGCAAACTAAAACACTGACATGCCAACTCTCATCGATTACCACGAGTCATTCTAGCCTTCTTCCCTTGACTGTCTGTCATCTCCCAGTCCAACAGTGAGAACTCTGGGATCCACCATCTGCCATTCATTTTCTTAATTGTTCAATTCCTATATACCTATATAGTGGTATCAGAATGGTTAACCCAAATCCCTGTGAAAAACAACTTTATCAACTTGAGGACAGTGCTTTTGCCTTTAGTCTTAAGACTCCAGTAATTTCCAAAGTTACATAGGACAGGACCTTTTCTTCCCAGACCCTTCAGTGAGGTTGTTTCATCCACTTATAATACATTCAGATTCTTTTGTCAGAGTCTGCATTCAATCCTGGGATCCCATGACCCCTAAGTGATTTTTTTAAATTTTGCATAATTAGGTTCACTCTGTGTAAAGTTCTATAGGTTTTCATAAATGAATGGTACCATGAACCTACCTTTATAGTTTCCTGAAGAATAGTTTCACAACTTTAAAAAAGTCTTCTGTGCTTCACCTATCACTTCTCCTATTCAACCCTCTCCATGATCCCTAACCCTTGGAAACCACTGATTTTTTAGAACATCATATTAGTGAAATCATACAGTATGTAACCTTCTTAGACACTTTTTCACTTAGGAATATGCACTTAAGTTTCATCCATGTATTTTTGTGACTTGATAGTTCATTTCTTTTTATCTCTGAAAAATAATCCATTGTGTGGATATACCAGTCTGTTTATCTATTCACCTACTGAACAGTGCCTTGGCTGCTTCTGGGGTTTTTTTGGTTATTATCGATAAAACTCCTATGATCATGCGTGTACAAATTTTTATGTGGGCATAATTTTTCAAATAAGGTAAATATCTAGTAGCAAAATATTGGATCAAATGGTAAGACTATGTTTAAGTCTGTAAAAAACTACCAAACTGTTTTCCAAAGTGCATGTACTATGTTGCATTCCACTAGCATTGAAGGAGAGTTCCTGTTGTTCCTTATACTTGCCAGTAATTGGTGCTGTCAATTTTGGGGATTTTAGCCATTCTAATAGGTGTGAAATGGATCTCATTGTTGCTTTAATTTGCAATTTCTAAATCACAAATGTTGTTGAACACAATTTCATATGCTTACTTGCCATCTTTATATGTTTTTGGTGAGATATTCGTTCAGATCTTTTGCCCATTTTGTAATTGGGTTGTTTCATACTGCTAAGTGTTTTAGTTCTTTTTAATATATATATTTTTAATTTTTAAAAAGATATTTAGATTGCATAAATGTTACATAAAAAATATAGGGAATTCCCATATGCCCTGATCCTTACCCCTCCCATATTTTCCCACATTAATAACATCCTTCATTAGTGTGGTACATTTGTTACTATTAATGAACACATTTTGAAGCATTGCCACTAAGTGTGGATTAGAGTTTACATTGTAGTTTACACTCTCTCCTGCACAATTTTGTAAGTTATAGCAAGATATATAATGGCCTGTATCTGTCATTGCAATGTCATTCAGGAAACTTCCAAGTCCCGAAAATGCCCCCATATTATACCTATTTTTCCCTCTCCCTTCCCTCAGAACTCTAGTGGCCACTGCCTCCACATCAATGATATAAGTTCTCTCATTCCTAGAATCAAAATAAGCCTATAGTAGAATACTAGTAAGTTTATGTTAGTCCATCATTCATTCCCCAATCCTGAGGATTCTGGGATGGTAATACCCACTCCGCCTCCATTTGAGAGGGGGCTTAGATCCCATAGGGCAGATGGATGGGACTCGCTTGCAGCTGTAGACTCTCTCTGTTCCTTGGGATGGACATTGTTCATCATCATCTCCTTGTTAGTTGTCCTAGGTGAGTCCAATGAACTGGAGAATAGGTGTTGCAACTTTGTTGAGATTCAGGGACCAGCCGGCACATGGACAGCCCAAATATTTAAGCCTCTTGGACGTACACATACCAACTCTAGTACTAACTATAGGTTCCAATAGAAGGGGCAGAAGAACCATGTGTAGTCAAACCACAACTGAGTCCAACTCTGTCACACTGGGGATCACAAATTCCAAAGTAGGGCCCACTGGCAAGGTACCAAACTCCTGAGCTGTCTGCCCTGCCTATAGTGTCTGGATGTCTCCAGAGCCCTCAGGACCCACCCTATTTGAGGTGGTATTCAAATAGATGGTCAGGAGTCCCTTGACAGTATAGATAGTGCCTAATAGGGGAGGGCAGGCCAGTACATCAAGCCCTCAATGTTGATGCAAATAACTATGAATCTTGTTCTTCAAGGAGTGAAGCTTGATGGTTGCCATGGGTCAAGAGGGGAAGGGGAAGGAGTAATAGAACAGATGGAACATGGGACATTTTGGGGGTGATGGAATTGTACTATATGATCTTGCAATGATGGATACAGGCCATGTTAAATTTCATCAAAATCTATAAAAGTATATGGTTCAAAATGTAAACCATAATGTAAATAATTGACCATGATTAGTAACAATGTTTCAATATTTGTATATCAATTGTAACAAATGTACCATCCACATGTAAAATGTTATTAATAAGGGAAAGGGGAAAAGGGGGATGCTGTTGGGTATATGGGAATCCCCTATATTCTGTACGTGGCTTTTCTGTAACCTAAAACTTTTCTGAAGACAAAATGAAAAAAAAAATAAGACACTGGGGAAATAAACAGAAGAAAATGTCACTGTACATACAAACAATATGTCTTACAATGATGAAAGACATAGTCAATTTTTTAAAAATATTTTTCATTATTTTTTATTATTCCAAATTTTTTTATTTAAAAATTTTATTTAATTTCTTGCATTTTATTTTTTATTTTTAAAACTATCATTATTATTTCATTTTCTTGTTAAGTGGATTTGGTTATTTTATTGGATTCATTTTTGAAAAAGCTTTGGATCACAGAAGAGTTACAATTATGACAGGGGAGGATCATTGGTGCTCAGTGTCAGTGATGGGAGAAGTTCAACTGGGGCATACCTATAAGGCATATAAATGTGTTCAAATGTTCATGGGGCATTGTCATGGTAGGTGGAGATTCACACAATAAACAAAAGAATATCGAATTTCTATCCTGGGGAGCTCTGCCACATTCTCTAATGGAACAGCAAGAACCCCCCAAATACAGGAGCAGTGACTAGTGAAGGAGGATGGACCATTGATGGGCCCTTGATATTGATGACTGTGCATATGCACCTTTAGTTTTGAATTGAAACTTAGCCTAGTATTATAGGGTGCCTAAGAGTTACCTCCTGAGCGCCTCCTTGTTTCTCAAAAGTGGCCACTCTCTAAGCTGAACTCAGCATATAAATGCATTACCTTCCTCCCAGTGTGGGACATGACTCCCGGGGATGAGCCACCCTGGCACCAAGGGATTACTACCAAGCACCAACTAGCAATGCAACTGGAAAAAGACCTTAACCAAAATGGGGAAAAGGTAATGACAAATGAGTTTATATGGCTAAGAGACTTCAAAGTGAATGAGGAGATCATCGCAGAGGTTACGCTTATGCATGTCTCAGCAGGATCTCATTGACTGCCAAAGTAAATACTGCTGAGTTTTAAGATGCCTTTGACTATTTTAGCTACAAGCACTTTAATTAGATATGTGTGCTGCAAATATTTTCTCCCAGTCTGTGGCTTATCTCTTCATTTTCTTGACATCTTTCTGTGGGTGTAAACCTACTGTAAGTAGGACCTTTTGATGAGGCTACTTCAGTTAAGGTGTGTCCCACCTCAATCAGGATGGGTCTTAACCCTATTACTGCAGTCCTTTATAAGAGAATGAACTTCAAACAGAGAGAGAGAAAGCCACAAAAGAGAAGGGAGAAACAAGAAGACACTGCCATGTGCCTTGTCATGTGGCAGAGGAGCCAAGGATCACAGGCAGCCATTCTTCAGGAAGAAAGCATTGCCTTTATGATGCCTTGATTTGGACATTTTCCCAGCCTCAAAACTGTAAGCGAATAAATTCACTCTGTTTAACCCAACCCATTTTGAGCAGCCTAGGAAGCTATAACAGCCATCAAAGAGGTGGAGCATAACTCCACACTCCTTAGGCACAGGTTGTGTTTAGTGACTTCCTTTCAAAGAGTACAGTATGGAAGGGGAGAAAAGGAAATCAAAGTATCTCAGCCAGATGAGCAAGGTCAAGTAAACCTAACGAACATAAGTCATGTTGATAGCATGTACCCTTAATATGGGTGTGGGGGGGGACAGCACTTTTCCTTTGTCGTTTTCCTCCCAAAAACCCACAACCCCAGTTTAATCATGAGAAGAACATCAGAAAAATCTCAATTTTGGGATATTCTACAAAATATCTGACCGGTAATCTTCAAAATATACTCAAGTTCTTCAATCACAAGGAAAGTCTGAATAAGTGTCACAGACAAAAGGAGAATATGGAGACATGACTATTCAATGCAATGTGTCACCCTGGATGGGATCTTAGAACATAAAAAGGACATTAGGTTAAAAAAAAAAAACAGAAAATATGAACAAATTATGGACTTCAGTTAATGATAATATAGCAATATTACTTAATTTTAACAAATGTACCTTACTAATGCAAGAAATTAAAAATAAACAAAACAATATAAAACAAAACACAAAGTTAATAAAAGACAAGATAGCCAAAGACATTCAGATTCCTGCAAAAGTGAGGGATTAACAAGAGTAGTGTCTCCTCTCAAATCAAACCTGAAGAATCCATGGAGCTGTGCTGCTCAATCTGATACCCACTAGCCACTTGTGGCCATTTAAAATTTAAATTAATTAAAATAAAATAAAATGCAAAAGTCACTTCTTCAGTCACACTAGCCGTATTTCAAGTGCTCAACAACCCACATGTGGCTAGTGGCTATCAAAGTAGACAATGCAGATAAATAACATTCCCATCATTGCAGAAAGTTTTATTGGACAACGCTGATGAAGAAATATGGAATCTAGGAGATAAAGAAAACATGAGAAAAGTCCGGAAAAAAAAGTTGTTTTGATCTAGGGTATGTTGGGGTAGCGAGGAAAGAAGGAAAAGTAGCTCCAAGTTGGGTAGAGAGCAGTTAGCTACAGCTCTAAAAGGATAAAATAAAGACAAACTATTGAAATTATCCTTATGCTCCACTCTACCACTACCTTAGTACCACCACTGCTTGCCCTTCACTATAGATCTCTGGAGCAGGTATCCATGGAAACCAAACAAATGAAGAGATGGCTGTTTCTCATTCAGCAGTGCTACCTTCTTCAGTGGACTCAACTACCCAATTCAATCTCTAAGAGTAGAGAAGAATCCCCTGTAACCCTGGGGGTTGGAGACATGGATAAAGTCCTTGGAATACAGAAAATGTTTAATAAATGTCAGTGTCCTTCCCTTACTATATGCTAAATTTCAGGTGATGATTATTTCCATTTCATCCACTTATTCTTCTGATATAAGTGCTGTTAAGTTTTTTATTCCTCAGACAATTTATATCTGATTTTATTTAAAATCTAATAATTAGGAATTTGAGAAATAAGCTATTAATGCTCATTTTAAGTTAGAAATATTGAAAAGTAAAACAAAGTTTAGAAATTGCATTGATTATTAACCAAATGAAATTATATAGCAACTGGATCTATAAATCAAAAAGGCATAAAATTTATACACTCCAATTTTTGCACAGAGATTTTTCAAACATGTGCTCATTCAATCCTGAGGATTAAATTTAAATTTCATATTTTGAGTGATAAACACTATTTTAATTCATGTGTTTTATTCCCAAATCAATCTTATATTTGGTATCTGATGACCAAATTTTATTTGGTTTCTATTGACTTGAGATAAAATCATTTCAGTTGAGACAGAGAATGTTTTGAAAATTGCTAGGATGGAATCTCTGAATATTATATCCATTGTTTAGATGCCATGATAAAATTGAATAATATGTTCCAGATGCCTTTGAGATATTTGGGGAGGCCAAGTTTACTTTCTTCAGGATCAAATATAAATAGAATTTTTGGTCTCAAAAGCACATTAGAGAGGAGGCAAGATGGCATCGGTTTAGGAGGGCACTCGCTGACTCGATCTCTGAGGACGGCTGATTGGGGACAGGGTGCTGCCCGGGGGTCTGTGCTATGGGCACACGGAGCGAGAACCTTGGGGACAACTATCTGTGGCAGCTCGATGGTGTGGATTGCTCAGTAGAGATTCGTGAGTTTTAAGCCTGCCTGTGGTGGTTAACACAGACGGCTGAGCCCCACCTTCAGGGAAAAAGGCTGGTTTGAGCCAGGACTCCCACCAGCAACCTGGTGAGAAGGAGTGTTCTCCGAGAGTGGGAGGGTTCTGGCGAAGGGTTGAGAGGGATTTCCTTTCTGTGGATTTGGCTGCCTGGAACCCCTTGCAGCTTTGGGGAACAAAATAGCTGGCTTGAAGTAGGACGAGGCTGAGGGGAGTGGTGAATCTTCTGAGGAAGGTTGATTTACCTAGCTGCCCAGATACACCCCAACCCCCACTGGCAACCCAGTGAAAGGGAGCATTCTCTGAGAGTGGGAGGGTTCTGACAGAAGGTAGAGAGGGGTTTCCCTTCTGTGGATTTAGCTGCCTGGACCCCCTCATAGCTTTGGGGAACATATAAGCCGACTCAAAGCAGCGCCAGGCTGAGGGGAGAGGCGAATCTACTGAGGAAGCCTGATTTACCCAGCAGCCCAGTGACACTGAGGCTTGGTTCCAGAGGGGGTGGAGTCAGCCAATTTTATCGTTCTGCACTGACAAGCATCAGAGCTTCAGCTCCCCTGGGGAGGCCAGGAAGTGGGAAGTGCTTGATTAGTTTCCACGAGCCTAGTTAGGGTCCCCTCAGTGAAGGGGGTGGTCTAGAAGAGGATTTCTTTTGGGTCCCTTATTTAAAAAAAAAAAAAAAAAAAAAGACAGTCACTTTAAAAAATAAAAAATGAGTTCTTTTTAATTTAGTTTAATAGCTAAAATCTGCCTCAAAACTTGCAGATAGAACCTTGCAGGGCAATTGATTGATAAACGCAAGCAGGTTGAGAAGTTCCACAAGGGCCCAAGAAGGAACATTGTTCTTCCTTAGCTTTGTTTGACTGCTTGCTTGTGTGGTTGTTTGGTTTTTCTCTGTTTATTTGTTGTCTCTTGATTTTCTTTCCTCTTTCCTAGCCCCCTTCTCCCCCCACCTTTTTTTGTTTTTGTTTTTTAATTAGGTGCTGCTAGCTTGTCTTTTCTTTGCTGTGCTTCTTCTTCACTGATTTCTCATTCTCTGTGTATATTGATTTTGTATCCCAAGCTATCTCTTCTCCTTCCTTCATCTTTCTGCCTTCTGCTTTCTGTTGTGGTTCTTACATGCTACGTTTTTTCATTAGCCCACATCTTAAGGGTGTCAATTTCTATTCTATTCTGTTTTCTTCTTTTTTCATTAATATTAACTTTTTCCTTTCAGCCCTTTCTTTACTCTTTCTCTCCCTCCTCATCATTCTAGCCTTCTAAATCATTATATATATAGTCCTCTGTTTGGTTTCCCAGTCCATTATAGGTACTCCACTTTTTTTCCTATTACTATACACTGCCTACATGAGTTAAATATTCATTTCACTAAGTCTTATATGGCCCCTCTTCTAACTTTTATCAATATTACTATTATCCTTCTTCCTTTCTCACATCTTTTGATTCCTCTAGCCCTAATCTTTTGCCTTCAAGGGAACATAGAAAGAAGCAAGGAAATAAAAAAAGAAGAAAAAGTGTCAAAGAGAAAACTTAACACCAACACAGAACCAGCAGCTAAATAAAACTCTAGAGCAGAGAGAGAAGCTAATCAACTGAATAAACCCATCAAGATAAAATGATGACTAGAGCGCAAGAAAAAAATTACAAACCACACTGAGAAACAGGAAGATATGGACCAGTCCAAGGAACAAACTAAAAACCAGGAAGAGGGAAGCGGCTGTGGCTCAATCAGTAGGGCTCCCGTTTACCATATGGGAGGACCCGGGTTCGGTTCCTGGGGCCTCCTGGTGAAGGCAAGCCTGCCCGCATGGCGTGGTTAGCTGACCCAGCGAGCACAAGCAGCAAGGGGGGGATAAATTAATAAATAAATAAAATCTTTAAAAAAAAAAAAAACCAGGAAGAGATGCAGAACATCGAACAACTAATCAAAGCTGTTCAAACAAATATCATGGACCAACTTAATGAAGTGAAGGAAGAGATTAAGGATATTAAGAAGACACTGGAAGAACATACTGAAGAAATTGTAAACATACATAAAAAGATAACGGATATGATGGTGATCAATGGCACAATCCAAGAAATCAAAAAGATGCAGGATTCACATAACAGCAGATTTGAACAGGCAGAAGAAAGAATTAGTGATGTGGAAGACAATACATCTGAAATCAAACAGATAGTAGAACAGATAGACAAAAAGATAGAAAAAATACAGCAGGGACTCAGGGATTTAACCGACAACACAAAAGGCATAAACATATGCATTATGGGCATCCCAGAAGGAGAAGAGAAGGGAAAGGGAACAGAAGGAGTGTTGAAAGAAATAATGGCTGAAAACTTCCCAACCCTATTGAGAGAGATGGATGTGCAGATCCAGGAATCAAAGTGTACCCCAAACGGTATAAATCCCAACAGGCCAACTCCAAGATATATACTTGTCAAAATGTCCAATGCTCAAGACAAAGAGAAAATACTCAAGGCAGCAAGAGAAAAGAGAACCATCACATACAAGGGAAGCACAATAAGATTAAGTGCTGATTTCTCATCTGAAACCATGGAGGCAAGAACACAGTGGTATGGCATAGTCAAAGTACTAAAAGAAAAAAACTTCTAGCCACAAATTCTCTATCCAGCAAAACTGGCATTCAAAAAATATTCACAGATAAACAGAAATTAAAAGAGTATGCCAATAAGAAACCTGAACTTCAAGAAATACTAAAGGAAGTTCTACAAGTTGAAAGGAAAAAACAAGGGAGAGAAAGTTGGAGGAGAGTTTAAAAACAACTAAAAAGACAAAAACAGCAATAAAACAACATATGCCATACATTAACCCACAGAAAATATGACTGAAGTAAGAAATTTGTTGCGAGTAATAACACTGAATGTTAATGGATTAAATTCACCATTCAAGAGACACAGACTGGAAAAATGGATAAGGAAATATGATCAATCTAAATGCTGTCTACAAGAATCCCACATTCGACCCAGGGATTCAAGGAGGCTGAAAGTGAATGGCTGGAAAACAATTTTACAAGCTAACAATAGCCAAAAACGGGAGGAGTAGCTATTCTAATATCAGACAAAATAGACTTTAAATGCAAAACTATTGTAACAGACAAAGATGGACGCTATATATTAGTAAAAGGGGTAATCTCTCAAGAAGAGAGAACAATCATAAACATTTATGCACCTAATCAGGTTGCCTCAAAATACATGAGGCAAACTCTGGAAAAACTAAGTGGAGAAATAAATGCCTCTACAATTATATTGGGGGACTTTAATACACCATTTCATCATTAGACAGAACATCTAGGCAGAGAATCAATAAAGAAACTAAGGCACTCAACAATACATTAGAAGACCTGGACTTAATAGACATATACAGAGCACTACACCCAAAGACAGCAGGATTTACATTCTTCTCAAGTGCACATGGATCATACTCCAAGACAGACCACATGCTAGACCACAGAACAACTCTCAATGAATTCAGAAAGATTGAGATAATACAAAGTAATTTCTCTGACCACAATGGAATAAAATTGGAAATCACTAAGGGCCAGAGAAACAAATTAGGCACAAAGATACGGAAGTTAAATAACACACTCTTAGACAAACAGTGGGTCAAGGAGGAAATCTCAAAAGAAATCAGTAACTACCTTGAAACTAATGAAAATGACAACACAACATATCAAAACCTATGGGACACAGTGAAAGCTGTCCTGAGAGGGAAGTTCATAGCCATAAATACATATATTAAAAAAGAAGAAAGAGCTAAAATTGAAGACCTAACTGCACACTTGGAGGAACTGGAAAAACAACAACAAATTAAACCCAAAGGAAGTAGAAAGAAGGAAATAACAAATATTAGAGCAGAACTAAATGAAATAGAGAATAAGAAAGCACTAGAAAAAATAAACAAAACCAAAAGCTGGTTCTTTGAGAAGATCAATAAAATTGACAAACATTTAGCCAGACTAACAAAGAAAAAGAGAGAACAGATGCAAATACACAAAATAAGGAATGAGTAAGGGGATATCACTACTGACCCCACAGAAATAAAGAGTATCATAAGAGGATACTTTGAAAAATTATATACCAACAAGAATGATAATTTAGAGGAAATGGACAATTTTCTAGAAACTCACAAATAGCCTACATTGATAAAAGAAGAAATTGATGAACTCAACAGTCCAATTGCAAGTAAAGAGATAGACTCAGTCATCAAAAACCTCCCAACTAAGAAGAGCCCAGGACCAGATGGCTTCACAGCTGAATTCTACCAAACATTCCGGAAAGAGCTAACACCAATTCTACTTAAGCTCTTCCAAAAAATAGAAGTAGAAGGAATATTGCCTAACTCGTTCTATGATGCCAACATTACTCTAATACCAAAACCAAACAAAGATACCACAAGAAAGGAAGATTACAGACCAATTTCTTTAATGAACCTAGATGCTAAAATCATCAACAAAATACTTGCTAATCGCATTCAACAGTATATCAAAAGGATTATACACCATGACCAAGTGGGTTTCATCCCAGGTATGCAAGGATGGTTCAATATAAGAAAATCAATCAATGTAATACACCACATAAACAGATTGAAAGAAAAAAATCACATGATCATCTCTATAGATGCAGAAAAAGCATTCGACAAAATACAGCACTCTTTCCTGATCAAAATACTGCAAAAGGTAGGAATAGAAGGAAATTTTCTGAATATGATAAAGGATATATATGAAAAACCCAAAGCTAACATCATCTTCAATGGTGAAATCCTAAAATCCTTCCTTCTTAGATCGGGAGCAAGACAAGGATGCCCACTATCACCATTCCTATTTAATATTGTCTTAGAAGTACTTGCTCGAGCACTGAGGCAAGAAAAAGATATAAAAGGCATCCAAATTGGAAAAGAAGAAGAAAAAATTTCATTATTTGCAGACGACATGATCCTATATGTAAAAGCCCTGAGAAATCTACAACAAAGCTTCTAGAACTTATAAAGGAGTTCAGTAATGTTGCAGGCTATAAATCAATACTCAAAAGTCAGTAGCACTTCTGTACACCAATAACGAGCAATCTGAGGAGGAAATCAAGAAAAAAATACCATTTACAATAGTAACTAAAAGAATCAAATACCTAGGAATAAATTTAACTATAGATGTAAAGGACTTATATACAGAAAACTACACAACACTTTAAAGGAAATCAAAGAAGACTTAAATAAATGGAAGACTATTCCCTGTTCATGGATAGGAAGACTAACATCATCAAGATGTCTATCCCACACAAACTAATCTACAGATTTAATGCAATCCCAATAAAAATCAAGACTGTATTTTTTAAGGAACTGGAAAAACTAACTACAAAGTATATTTGGAAAGGTAAGAGGCCCCGAATTGCCAAAGACATATTGAAAAAGAAAAATGAAGTTGGAGGTATCCCATTACCTGACTTTAAAACATACTACAAAGCCGCAGTGCTCAAAACTGTGTGGTATTGGCACAAGGATAGACATATTGACCAATGGAACCGAATTGAGAGTTCTGATATAGATCCTCGCATATACAGTCATCTGATATTCGACAACGCCACCAAGCCCACTCAGTTGGGAGAGAATGGCCTCTTTAACAAGTGGTGCTTGGAGAACTGGATATCCATATGCAAAAGAATGAGAGAGGATAACCATCTCACGCCTTATACAAAAATCAACTCAAAATGGATCAAAGATCTAAATATAAGAGCCAAAACCATAAAGACCTTGGAAGATAATGTAGGGAAGCATCTACAGGACCACGTAATAGGAAATGGTTTCATGAATTTCACACCCAAAGCATGAACAGCAAGAGATAAAACAGATAAATGGGATCTCTTCAAAATAAAAACTTCTGCACCTCAAAGGACATTATTAAGAAAATAAAAAGGCAACCTACCCAATGGGGTATATTTGGCAACCATATATCTGATAGGAGCCTAATATCCTGCATATATAAAGAAATCCTATATCTCAAAAATAAAAGGACAAACAACCCATTTAAAAAATGGGCAAGTGACCTGAAAAGACATTTCTCCAAGGAAGAAATACAAATGGCTAAAAAGCATATGAAAAAATACTCGACATCGCTAGCTATTAGGGAAATGCAAATCAAAACTACAATGAGATACCATCTTACACCCATCAGAATGGCAGCTATTCAAAAAACAGGAAACACCAAATGTTGGAGAGGATGTGGAGGAATAGGAACCCTCATCCACTGCTGGTGGGACTGTGGAATGGTCCAGCCACTGTGGAGGACAGTTTGGCGGTTCCTCAGAAAACTAACAATAGATCTTTCATATGATCCAGCGATTCCACTGCTGGGTATATACCCAGAAGAATGAAAGCAAAGACATGAACAGATATAGGCACACCAATGTTCATAGCAGCATTGTTCACAATTGGCAAAAGTTGGAATCCGCCCTGCTGCCCATCAACAGATGAATGCATAAACAAAATGTGGTACATACATACAATGGAATATTACTCAGCTGTAAGAAGGAAATAAGTGCTAACACACAGAATAACGTGGATGAATCTTGAAGACCTTATGTTGAGTGAAGCAAGCCAGGCATTGAAGGATGAACAGTATATGACCTCACTGATTTGAAATGAGGAAAGTGAGCAGTCTCTGAGAACCACTGTCTGAAAGATAGGTTAACAAGGGAGAGAAAGAGAAGAGAAGGTTGTGAGCCATCACCCATATGGACATAATCTATGGTAAAGTGATAAAGTATAGTTGCATATTGAAGGATAGGACAGGTGGGTAGTGATATTACTGGGCTTGGTGGTGCAGGGTTGACATGTGGGTGGATTAGGAAGGCAGGTTAAATACCCAGGATACTGGGGGGAGAGACGGTAGGGGGACTAGGTGAACATGGGATTTGTGGGTATGATGTTGAAAGTGCAGGAATGGGAATGCTTTTATGGCAATATGACAAGGTAGTGTCACTGGTTTAGGGTGTAGGTTGGGGGGGCATTCAGGATGGGGTGCATCTGGAGTAGGCTTCTGGAGAGTGTGTGAGTGTTCATCCTGTCATAATGTGTTGTGTCGGGGAGTGGAGACCCACACGGTGAGGGAGATGGAGATGGACCCCCATCTTTGGGAGGACCGATTCACCCAGAGACAGACAGGTGGGTGTGTCTTAGGAGCAAGGGCGGATCCTAATAGGGGAGGACAATCAGCGTGTCAAGATCTCTTGTTGCATGTAACTATGAATCTTGTCATCCAATGAGTCAAGACAGGGGAGTGTCATGTGCCCAAGGGGCAGGGGAGGAAGGAACAGAAAAGATCAAACAGGGGGTATTTAGTGGTCATGGGAAATGTTTTTCATTACCTTACAGTAATGGACACAGGACATGGTAAATATCATCAAAAAGTATTAAACTATACCATCTAAATTGTAAACTATACTGTAAACCATTGACAATGTTTAGTAGCTATGTTTCACTATCTGTATAACAGTTATAACAATGCTACCATCCACATAAAAAAGGTTTTAATATGGCGTGAGGAAAGGGGAAGGAGGTTAGGTATATGAGAGTCTCTAGTATTCTGTGGGTGACTTTGCTGTGACCTAAAACTTCTTTGAAAATTAAATGAAAATCTGGGAGACACTGGGGAGTGAGAGGGTGAAGGTGCCATGGTACAGACTGGATACCCAATAATGCAGTGATAAAAGGAAAAACAAATAATAAATTTTTTAATTAAAAAAATTTTTTTTTGTTTTTTCCCATTTTTTGAATGTCCCAATCCTTTAATTTTATTTTATTTTTAAGTGTTTTTTTTCCTGAGTTTCTATGTATTTTAACTCTTACATTTAAGCTTGTCATTATTATTTCATTTTTCTATTAATTGTATTTGGCTATTATATGGGCTTCATATTCAAGAAAGGTTTAGATCACAGAAGGGTTACAATGGGGGCAGCAGAGGATCATTGGTGGGGGGTGTCTGGGATGGGGGTTTCATGGGAGGAAGTTCACCTGAATATACATGAAAGATATATAAAATTGTTCAAATGATCAAGGGGTGGGGCATGGTCACAGTGGGTAGACAATCACTCAATAAATGAGGGAATACTGAATTCCCAGCCTGGAGAGCTCTGCCACATTCTCCAAGGGAGCAGCAACAGTCCCCCGAGTGCAGGGGCAGTGTCTGGCAAAGGAGGATGGTCGACTGATGGGTTCTTGTTATTGATGACTAGCCTTATGAGTCTTTGCTCTTGTAATTGAAACTTAGCCTACTGTTATGGGGTGCCTAAGGGTTGCCACCTGAGAGCCTCCTTGTTGCTCAAATGTGGCCTCTCTCTAAGACAAACTCAGCATATGAATGCATTACCTCCCCCGCCCCCAGTGTGGGACATGACTCCTGGGGATGAGCCACCCTGGCAACAAGGGATTAATACCAAGTGCCAACTGGCAATACGACTGGAAAAAGACCTTGAATGAAAGGGGGAAAAGGTAAAGACAAATGAGTTCATGTGGCTAAGAGACTTCAAAGAGAGTTGGGAGGTCATCCCAGAGGTAACGCTTACGCACACCTCAGTAGGATCTCATAGAACACCAAAGTGGATATCATCCCACACAGAGGGGCTCCTGAGGGCTCTGGAGACACCCAGGTCCTATATAAGGGGGGATAGCTCCAGAGATTGATGCCTTATCAGTGGGCTCTACTTTGGAATCTGTGCTCCTGAGAGTGACAGAGTTGGACTCAAATAAGTCCTCCCTGCACATGGTCCATCAGTCCCTTCTATTCAAACCTATATGTGATGCTGGAGTTTATAGGTGTACTTCCAGAGACTGGAGCCTCTGGCCTGAGCATGTGCCAGCTGTGCCTGGAATCTCGGTGGAGCTGCAACTCCTACTCTACAGCTCAATGGACTCACCCAAGTCACCTGGTGAGGAGACGATGATGGACAATGGCCATCCCAGGGAATGGAGAGAACCTGTAGCTGCAGGCAGGATAATCCCATCCATTGTATCCATGGGATATAAGTCCCCTCTCACTCTGAGGTGGAATGGACATCACCATCCCAAACTCCTCAGGATTGGGGGCAGAGCTAAGGACTAGAGTGGACTTACTAGTATTCTGTTGTAGACATATTATGATTCAAGCAATGGAAGAAATTACAACAGTGAGGTGGAGCCCGTGGCCACTGGATGCTTTCGGGGCAGGGAAGGGAAAAGCAGTTGTAATACAGGGGCTTTTTCAGGAATTATCCTGAATTATCCTGAGTGACATTACAACGACGGATACAGGCCATTTTACATTGGCATATAACATGCAGAACTGTGTGGGAGAGAGTGTGGTCTATAATGTGAACTATGGTCCATACTTAGTGGCAAAGCTCCAGGATGTGTCTATCCATTGCAGGTGATGTGCCATACTAATGAAAGATGTTTATGTGGGATGTTATGGGAGGTGTTGGAGGTGGGGAACATGGGAATCCCTGTAATTTTTGTGTAACATTTATGTAATCTACGTATCTTTTAAAATATATATATATTATTTTTAAAAAGCACATTAGACATCATCTGTCCAACCCTACATTCATACAAATATAGAAACTGAGGCCCAGAGATTTTAAGTGATTTTGCAAGATAATACAGTCATAATTAGAATATGTTAAGGTTGAGAATAGAAATAGTCACCTATTTCCATGCCAGTGCTCCATCCACTATACAACTCATTATTCTGCAATCACATCTCAAAAGTGGAACTGCCATATGATCCAGCAATCCCACTACTAGGAATATATTCAGAAGAACTAAAAGCAGGGACACAAACTGACATTTGCACACCGATGTTCATAGCAGCATTATTCACAATTGCCAGGAGATGGAAACTACACAAGTGCTCATCAACCAATGAATGGATAAACAGAATGTGGTATATATTTAAAATGAAATACTATTCAGCTGTAAGAAGAAATGAAGTCAGGATGCATATTACAACATGGACGAACCTTGAGGACATTGTGTTGCGTGAAGTAGGCCAGGCATAAAGCGACAAATATTGTATGGTCTCACTAATAAACTCATGGAGTTGGAACACAGAGTATAGGTTACAGGGAGATAGGATGAAGGTTGAAAAGGGGGAGCTGATGCTTAACGTCTGCAGAGTTTTTAATAAGGTTGACTGTAAATGTTTGGAAATGGATAGAGATGATGGCAACACATTACATTGAGTATAATTAATTAACTGCTGATGTGTAGCTATGATAGAGGTTGAAAGGGGCAGTCTAGGGTTGTAAGTATCAATAGAATGACAGCTACAGGATAAACTTGGAACTGTTTAATATAGTAAACTCGGAGGTAGATGAGGAATGTGGTTGGTAGTACAAATACAAGAATGTTCTTCCATGAACCAGAAAAAATGTATGTCACTATTACAGGGTGTTGAAAATAGGGAGATACACGGGGAAAATGCAATTAGTGAATCTTATTGTCCATAGTTAACCATAATACCGTAACATTTTTCATCAGTTGCAATGAAGGGACAATAATATTTTAATATTCTTTCCTCAGTTGGAGCTAAGGTACCAAAAATAGGGGGAAATATGAAAACATTGTATTTTTTGCATGACTTTTCTGTAAACTCTTACCTTTTATGATTAAAAACAAAAAACACAAACATGGGACTGTATAACACAGAGAACAGTCTTGTGGACGATGACCTTGGTAAAAAAGTACAAATATAAGAATGTTCTTTCATCAACTAGAACAATTGTACATCACTATTATAAGGTGTTAACAATAGGATAGTAAATGGGAAAAATACAACTAAAGCAGTCTATGGACTATAGTTTAAAGTAATATTTTAATATTCTTTCATCAATTGTAACAAAGCTGACATTCCAATGCTAAATGTCAATAACGGGAGTATAAGAGGTTTGGGGTTTTGCTTTTTGGGATAATGAATGTGTTCTGAAATAGTTTGTAGTAATGAATGCACAACTCTGTGATTATAATCAGAGCCACTGTACACTCTGGATGGATTGCATGGTGTGTGACTATATTTCAATAAAACTACTTAATAAAAAAAGAAAAATTAGATGAAAATATAGAATCACAGAGCCTTCTGAAGATTAATAGTGACAGGATTATGAACAATGAAATTAATCTTATAAAAGTGAAATGTAAGAAAATGTAGAAAAGCAGGGAATACCTTCCAAAGTAAGGTGACATTTCTCTGTTTCTTCATGGGATCTTCACTGATTCTTCTCCAAAATTCAGGTCCCCTGATAGGAACTGCAAAATGACAAAGAGCCCCAGTTGAACATGTGTTCTTGGAAGGAATATTTTTCCAGTGATATCTGAAGTACACACTTAAGCACTTCTCAAGACACTTTTACAAAAGCTCTGCCGACCTTTAATATCCATGACAACTGTGTAGGCTGGATTACTCCAATTACTCCAATATCCCAGGCCATCCAGCCTCTTACAGCGCACCTGAGCAGCATAAACTGCACAAAGGTCTGACACTGCAAGACTGGAGGATTTTGATTTTGCATCATAAACCTCATATATCTGTAAAAAAAAAAAAGACAAAACATCAGATTGATCATTATTAATGTACATGCACCTAAAGGCCCTGAAGTGTTTTTATTTTTCACTTTATTTTGAAAGAAGCTTTAGATTACATAAATGTTATATAGAAAATATAGGAGTTTCCCATATATCCCATCCTCACTCCCTCCTACTCTTTTCCCCATTAACACCATCTTTTATCAGTGTGGTATATTTGTTATAATTGATGAACACACATTGAAGCATTGCTACTAAGCATGGTCTATAATTTACATTATAGTTTATACTTTGCACCACACAATTTTATAGGTTTTGACAAAATGTATAATGGCCTGTATCCGACACTGCAATGTCATGCAGGACAATTCCAGTGTCCCAAAAATATCCCAGTTACATCTATTTTTCCCTCTTCCTCCCCTCAGAACTTCTGGTGACCACTGGCTTTATGACAATGTTACAAGTTCTTCCATTGTTAGAATAATATTGTATACTTTAGTCCATAGTTGCATTCCCCCCTTATGTGTGTTCATGCCTCAGTCTTGAGGATTTGGGGATGGTGATGCTCACTCTGTTTCTGATTGAGAGGGGGCTTAGATCTCATGGGGCAGATGGATGGAACTGTTTTGCTTGCAGCTGTATATATTCTCTGTTTTTTGGGATGGGTGTTGTTCATTATCATCCTTTTGTTAGTTGTCTTGGGCAAGTCCAATGTACTGGAGAGTAGGTGTTGCAACTCTGCTGAGATTCAGGGCTCAAGAACTGACTTTGAGTTTTCTGGCTTTAGAAGTACTCAAATTTTTATGGAGGTTATTCACCTTGAGGGTTGGGTATATGTGCCTTTACCTGCCACAGGGGCTTGAGTTACTCACCTTTTCATTTGGCCTCTTCGTCTCTCCTTCTCTCTCACTTCTGGATGATGTGCAGCTCTCTCCTGGTCGGCAAATCCCCACAGCAGCTTCCTCGGATAGCATTTTGCCCTTCCTTCGTTGTTTTTGTGAGAGAGTTCAGCCCTGCCTAGCTACTCTGGAAGCCTTGAATCTCAGCAGTGTTGCAACACCAACTCTCCAGTTCATTGGACTCGCCTAAGACAACTTACAAAAGGATGATGATGGACAAAGCCCATCCCAAAAAACAGACTATATACAACTGCAAGCAAGACAGTTCTATCCATCTGCTTCATGAGATCTAAGCCCCCTCTTACTCAGAAATAGAGTGGGCATCACCATCCCCAAATCCTCAAGATTGAGGAATGTACAAACATAAGGGAGGAGTGTAACTATGGACTAAAGTAGAATTATTATTATTCTAGTAATGGAAGAACTTGTAACATAAAGCCAGTGGTCACCAGGGGTTCTGAGGGGAGGGAGAGGGAAGAATAGGTGTAACATGGGACATTTTTGGGACACTGAAATTGTCCTGCATGACACTGCAATGACAGATACAGGCCATTATACATTTTATCAAAACCTATAAAATTGTGTGGTGCAAAGTGTAAACTATAATGTAAATTATAGACCATGCTTAGTAGCAATGCTTCAATATGTTTTCATCAGTTGTAACAAATATACCACACTAATGAAAGATGTTGTTAATAGGAAAAAGTGGGAGGGGGGTAGAGTATATGGGAATCCCCTATATTTTCGATGTAACATTCATGTAATCGAAAGCTGCTTTCAAAAAAAAAAAAAAAAATGCTGAGTGAAAGAAGCCAGACCAAAAATAGTAAATTCTATCAGATAATGCAAATTAACTCATAGTGACAGAAAGTAAAATTTTGGATTATAGGCTGGGGAAATAGGGGAGGGAGGGGGGAATTATATGAAGGAGGATCCTGGGGAAATTTTGGGGGTTGGTGGATAGGATATTCTCAGTATCTTCATCAGGTGATAGATTCATATACACATTACAAAATTTATCAAACTGTGCACTTTAAACTTTTGTATTTTACTGTATGGCAATCATACCACAATAAAGCTGCTTTAAAAAAAAAAAAAGAAGTACTCATATTAGGCTTAGATTGTGAGGGCCTTCAGTTAAGGATTTTCTTATCTCTCTTATTATTCCCTTGTTGATGACTTGAAAAAGAATGCAATTCCAATGTCCTGAAAATGCCCCCATATTAAACCTATTCTTTTCCTTCTCCCCCCTCAGAACCTCTGGTGGTCACTGCCTTTATATCAATGATAAAAGTTCTTTCATTGCTAGAATAATAACAAGTCTATAACAGAGTAATAATGAGTCTACTTTGGTCCACTGTTCATTCCCCAATCTTGAGGATTTGGGGGTGGTGATGCCCACTCTGTTCCTAATTGAGAAGGCGCTTAGGTCCCATGGGACAGATGGATGGAACTATCTTGCTTGCAGTTACAGGCACTCTCTCTTCCTTGGGATGGGCCATATAGGCCATTATAAATTTTGTCATAACCTACAAAATTGTGCAGTTCAGAGTGTGAGCTATAATGTAAACTATAATGCACTGTTAGTAGCAAGGCTTCAATATGTGTTCATCAATTTTAACAAATGTACCACACTAATGAAGGATGTTGTTAATGTGGGAAAGTGTGGGAGGAGTAGGGGGCGGGTATGGAAATCCCCTACATTTTTTATGTAACATTTATGTAATCTAAAGCTTCTTTAAAAATAAAAATTAAAAAATGCAAAAAAGCAGCAATTTGTAATTTGATAATAATTTCTTACATTATTAAATTGTTCCTGGATCTATAAGTCTCATAAAAAAGAACTCATTTTTCTTTATGATTTGTGCATTACTTATGAAAGTAACATATAGGATACTGTGAATAGCATAATTAATTTGGTTAAATAAGAATTAAATAGAGCTGAGACTACAGCAAGGGGAGGAGGGCATATTTAACTCAGGGTTATTACAAGACCTGTGCAATGGAAATTCTGCTTCCAACTGGAACTCTAAGAAATACCTGAATTTATGGTCAAAAGTGTTTAAATTCTCCTTCTATCACATTTTGGCAGAGAAAAATACAACCACCAAAGAAAAACTGAAAAGAGTAATTAGATTTGAAGATGATTTTCATCACTATTCAATACGCATTTCTACTGAATAGTAAGCAGGCTGCCAGAATTGGAATGGGTCTACTGGAGGGAAGCAAAAACCTCTGCGATAAATCTCTGATAAAAATTCATATCTAAAGACTACACTTTAAGCTTATAAAGATGTATAGAGGGAAGCGGATGTGGCTCAAGCGACTGGACTCCCGTCTATCACATAGGAAGTCCAGGGTTCGATTTCCGAGGCCTGGTGAAGGCAAACTGGTCCATGCGGCAAGCTGGCCCAAGCAGAGAGCTTGCCCACACAGAAGGGCTGGTGCAGCAAGATGATGTAACAAAAAGAGACACAGAGGAGAGACAATAAGAGATGCAGCAGACCAGGAAGCTGAGATGGCACAAGAGATTGAGCGCCTCTCTCCCACTCCAGAAGGTCCCAGGATTGGTTCCCAGTGGTGCCTAACGAGAAGACAAGCAGATACAGAAGAACACACAGCAAATGGACACAGAGAGCAGACAGCGAGCGCAAAACAACGGTGTAGGGGGATAAATAAATAAATAAGTCTTAAAAAAAAAAGGATGTATGGAAAATACTTAAAGGATTAGCTATAACCTCATAGAGAAGTTTGAAAGAACTTATATTAAAAGACTTTCTTCAAAAGAGATGACAATATCTTCAGAACAGGTTGAACATTCAAACGGCCAATAAGCCTATTAAGTCACAGGCACACAACTATAAAGTTTCATAATTCTTTTAAATAATTCTGGGTGTATGGAGATTTATGAGCTGGAGGAGAAAAAGAATCCAAACACCTATCTTTCACAAGGATAATCCATTTGCCTTCTGAATCATCTCTTCAGAAACAAAGATAAAAATATATTAAGTATACTTGCTACTAATTTAAGATAAGTAAAATTCCATTGATATTTTTATACCCATTAATACCCATTAAGAAGCATTTTATAAGGACTCCATGGTTCACTAGCAACCTTGTTTCCCAAACACTCTCTTCAACCCACTACTAATTCTTGGCCACTAATCCTCCTTCCACAAAGACTTTTAAGAATTTGAACTTAGTAGTTGAATAGGGCTTGCTGTAGAGCATCAGTGATAGTCAATGTACCCCAATAAGAAGATAAACTGTCACATTCTTTCAGTTAAAACCATTATGATCTAGTGAGATAATTAGTATTCCTGATTTCTAGGACTTTGCAGGCTGCCATAGAAAACTGGCATAAAAAGCCATCATAAGCACATTTGTATATATCATACACTTGCCACTATGATTATGATAAAAGCAGCTTCTTCCAAAATGTGTTCCACTGGACATACTTGAACATACATACTAAAGAATATTAATAGGTATTAGAGGAAAAAGGCTTTCTTGGCAAAACAAGTTTGGGAAACATGGGGTAAAATAAAGTTGCATGTTTCTTTAATGTAGGACCTCTTCAAACCTTTAAGGTGTAATATACTACAACTCTGCATAAGGAGGATACAGGCATACAGAGTTTAATCAATTTATTTGGCCTTTTGTCAGGGATCATCTCATTGGACCAGTGGTTCAGTAAAATACACTTTGGGAAATGATGAATCCCCTTAGAAGGGTTAGACTTAGATCAATCTATTTGTTTAAATAAAAATAGCTACAGGATACATGGAGAATATACTTTCATGCCAATAAAAGAAACTTGGTGTACTAAATCTCTTGTTAAACATTATAAGAAATAACATTTAGTGAGGCAAGCTGAAGAGATTTCTAGATACCTTCCATTGTACTTCCTTTCCACTTAAGCCATAACGAATCTGGAACTGAAGATTATTCTCTGGAAAGACTGGCTTTTCCCAAGATATTTTCAATAATCCAACATTTACAGTAATTTCTGCTTTCACACTGGATGGAGGCAGTGGTTTCACTACAAATTTTAAAAACAGTATCATGTAACAGTTACTTAAACAGTAATAATGTTCTTAAACCCTTACATTTATAAAGCAATAATGTTTCCTACCTTATATTTATAAAGCAATATAGCTTTTTCAAAACTTTCTCATTCATTATCTTATTGCTCTCCTATAACTTTATGTGATACAGAGAGAGGTTAACTGAAACCACCTGTGCACTTCCATGTCACTCTGCAGTCTGTAAAACCTGATTGTGATTTTTTTTTTTTAATTGCACACACACACATCTGCAAGACATGTTTAAAAGCTTAAGGTTAAAGCCACAGAAATGCAACAAAAATAGTTATCTTTTGCTTTCCTATTGCCTGTTTATGCTACTACTCTCAGACATAAAAGTCAAAAGCTCGGCTTAGGCTTATATTCACTACATAAGTTTTCTCCGAGTTTTAATTTTTTCACTTTGAGGGGTCACTTTTCTTAATAATATAAGACAGTATGGAAACTTGAATTGTTTGTGAAACTAAAAGTCTCTAAGCCCAAGCACAACGTGTAAGTCTGTTCTCTGCACTAACTCCTAGCATCAACTTTATAATGCAGAATTACACTTCCGTAGTCAAGTCTTGGTTATTTGCAATACGAGCGGAGCATTCCGATCAGGAGGGTATGTATGCAACTGGTATGGGCAAACCCATAGTTAAAATATCTAAGTACTTCCATACCAAATAGCAAAGAACTGTTTCCCTGAGAACACTCCCTGCAGACCCCTCTCACATCAGATCCCCTTATCCACCTGCTCATGATCCAGCAACTAAAAGCTTATTGCCTGGAAGAACACAGGGCCTCCAGAATGGTGGCTTGAATGGTCAGTAGTCCTGCCACGCTTATAAGGTAATCACTTTGACCGTCACCCCTGCCAGTGGACAATCCAAACTGAAAGATGGCCCTTGGCCACGGGATGCAGGAAAAAACCTGATATGGCAAAAAGGAAAGCCAAAGGGCTAACTGTACAAAACAAACTATTTTTAAAAATACTAAATAATCCAAACCATAACTAATATCAAATGTGGACATTCTGTGTAGGAAGAATGGAGAGGACTGACTTAGAGATCTTTAGGTCTACCTCCTTGATCTATATACAATATAGGTCTATTTATTTCCTATGTCCTATACATCTTAACACTGCTATGATTCATAGGGGATAAGTAATACCTGGATTGGCACAATATGGGTGTCTGCTATCATTTTCTCCCTCCAACTCTCCCTTGCCAAAAACCACCAATGTGTAAATATGTGGTCTCCTCTTTGTACAGTATTTTAAAAATTATTTTGTAGAGTCTTTTTTATTATTTTTAAGCAACCAGCAATAATATTTTAGACCGTTCATGCCAAAACAACCAAACTTTTTCATTATTATACAGTTTCTCATGATTACTCAATTCTTCAGAGACCACGAAAGCATTCACCAACCTAGTAAGGCAATATTTATTTCATCACTTGGAAAGAGAATTCCTTTCATGAAAGGAAGTATCAAAATTCTAGAAACTGCAAGAGTTTAATCTGTGATTGTACTTGAATAAATCATATTGATATATTCAGTAAATATCTACTTTGAAGATATTATGCTTTGAAGTGCCATAGTCTATGTGATCCCCACAATGACCTTGCTGGGAAGGTATGAGGAGATATTCCCATTTTATGTGTGATAAAACAAACACAGAGCACTTATGGGCAAATTTACAAAGCTAGAAAGAGGCGGAACTAGCATTTGGATTCCAAAGTTGAATTTTCTCATTACTTTCTACTACTAAGTAGGCATTAAAAGTCCAGTTGACATTCTTTAAATAGTTCTGAGAAGAACATTACAGGTTATTAAGATGGCATATGGTACTGAATCCATGCTGCATTTGTCATGTATTTCATGTGAGTGTATGTCTATGTATGTTTATGTGGAAGCATAGGAGAGTTCTTTGCTATTCTAGGACATTTAGTACCAGAAAATTGCTTCTCAAGTAAAATCACTTAAAATGGAACAAAAATAAACAGTGGGGGAGAGGAGTGAAATGATAAGGACTTAATATTGAAACAGAAATCTAAAAATTTAACAAAATGTAGGCTTTAATTCAGGTGTGTATTAATTATTTGAAAAAATAAATACTGATTTTGGTGTAATTTTCCCCTAAAATAGTCTATAACACACAAAAAAACATTCTTTCACTTCTGCTGCACAATCATAAATGGGTCATGTCTCAAAGATTTCACAATATTGGAAGAACATATCAAATTTTCCAAGAGCTCTTTTATTTTGATAACTTTGATGTCAAAAGATCTTACAAAAAGAATGTTTTAAATATCATGATAAATGTCACTCTGTCTATTTTCTTTTCTTTACTTCACTTTAGTTCTTATGAATGCCTCCATTTCCCTACATGCTCTCATAAATTCAAAGCCTTGGGTTACAGCTATCAGGTTACAAAGACCTCCAGAATGGGTGGTGGTGATGGTAGCACAACATTGTGAATGTAATTAACAGCACTAAAAAATATCTGAATGGGGTTAAAATGGGAACATGTTAGGTTATATATATGGTAACAGAATAAAAATTAAAAAGAAAAAAATCCATTTAACCGTACTACACAAACAGTGGGCTCTATGTTAAACCATGGTACAATTATAAAGATATACTTTCATCAATTATAACAAATGTTCCAAACAAATGCAAGGTGTGGAATATGGGACTTTTGTATTTTATGGGACTGTTCTGTAAGCCCACAATTTCTCTAATAAAGATTTTTTGAAAATCCAGATGTTTTCATAAATACCCTAAAAGAAAGACATAAGAGTAGTGCACTACTTAGAACAGCTTTACCAAATTTTATTCCGTGACCAAAAGAATTCGTCTATTATTTAGAATAACTTTACAGTGACTGATAGAATTCATCGTATTAATAGCACGCTGAAAATATTTCTGTTGCCAAAAAGTGTGCAATAAGTAGTTTAAAATAAAATCAAACTGCAAAACTTTCTAAGGCTGATTGTCTTCTCAATTCCAGTGTAAAGTGGAACAATATTTTTTCAAAATCTAGTGTGATCAGAAAATGGTAGAATACAACAGTAACCCTGAATCAATATACATCCAAATCTGGTAAATAATAAGGAAGACGTGCAACACAGTTTGACATACCCACAGAATCGGGAATAACACATGTTGGTGGAGAGTCAAGTGAACCCAAAGAGTGATTGATCCTAATCCACATTGTATAGCCGGATAATAGAAAGATTGGCTGAAATATGCATTCATAAAAACCATCCCTCTTCAAATGGCAATCTTTGGGTTCAGATATGGGATGAATAGATGGACTATCAGAACAGTAAAGGCTGCTCCTTAAAAGATATGAAAATAATCAGTTAATATGCAGCATTGATAAAATAATGTTATTTGAGAATTCCGCTTTTGTTGTTTAAATTGGATACAGCTTTTTCCATCTAAAAATAGATGTTCTTATCAGAACAGCATGTTTGAATTCCCAGCTATATCGCAATGTTATGTCTTTGCATAAAAAGACAGTGAGTAAACTTTATTAAATATTTCATTAGACACTAAGTGAGGAAGCAAATGAATTAAAAGACATTGCTCTAACAAGGAGATAATGATCCAGTTAGAGATAAAATCTACAATACTTTGAAAGTATAGGTAATATTATAACATAAGTCATAGCATAGATCAAAAGTAGTAATGGGGCATTGCAGAGATGGGGGGGAGTAAACAAATTCCTTATACTTTAAATAGAGGATTAAATTCCACCACAAATTATAATTGATAGTAACCAACAGTAAATTATAGACTGACAGTGCCCTAATATGTTCTAGTTCAATTAAAACAATACCAAACCTAGATATATATGAACCATATAGTCAGGTACATTATTATCTCAGAGAAGAAAATTAAGAAAATATTTTTATAAGTGAGCCTCAACCAACACTCCACCCTAGAATATACAAAGCATTTCTCCACTTCTTTGAAATAGCCCTCTGCCACTATTTGCGCTTAATATGTTATTTAAATGACTAAAGTAATAGTTACTGTTTCTATAGGGATGGGAGGAAGGAGGTTAGAAGGAGATTAAAAATCTATATTCTTCTGTCTCTCATTTTCCATTTTTTGTAACAACTTTTTTTCCTATTTCTTCAAAAATTACGATTATTGACCAGTGTGTGTCTGTGTCTGTAAATGAGTGGTGGTGGGTAGAAAAAAGTGAGGATGAAAATAAGCAGCACAGTAATATCCACTTGAAATCCAAAGGTTAGCATCATTATCATCTTGACAGCAACAGCCATTTAGTGAATGTTTGCTATGAGAAATTATATCATTAATTATAATTAAATGAATTATGTCACTTAATTCTCACAGAAACTCTGTAAGTCCTAATATTCTGCCCATTTTACAGATAAGGAAACTGAGACTTAGGGAATTAAGAAACTCGCTCAACTATGTGCAGATACATGGTTCTTCTGCAAATGTATGTAAGATAAATGAGGTGCAGAGCTTACAAAGTAGTCTTCCACAAATACCTCTTTTAACGGGAAAATACATGGAAAGAAAGTAAGGACGAGATAAAAGTAAAACGGCATTCCATGGATATTCTACTGATTTAAAAGTGCTCATATCAGGTAGGATGAAGGCAGCTATTATTTCCATTTGAGAAGTGTAGAACTTACCCCCCCTCCCCTTTTTTTTTTCCTAATACTACATAAGAATGGACTGGTGGCATTAGGAATAGAACTCAGACCACAGTAGTTGGAGGAGGGGATTTATTTTTCAAGTAGAAAATTTAGATTTTAAGAATAAATGAACACAAGTTTCACAAAATTTGAAGTCCCCAATACAAAAACAAATTGAGGCATAGTGTTTAAGAGCACTACACTTAATTGAAAACCACTATGGGATATTTGAAAAAGTAAAAATGTTCCTATCTTCTCCTCATCAAGAGTGATATTATTTTAGATAAAAATGTTTGTAGAGATAAGGAGAATGCTATAGAAAGACAATGGCCTTGAATTATTTTTAAAACCGGCAAGGGTAAACATAACAAGCCTAAATTACTCCCTATTAGAATCCATTACTCCTTGTTAACTATTAAGTGTTTCTTTCCTAAATACTCTCACCGAGTTCTAAAAAATCATTCAGGGAAGCGGCTGTGGCTCAATCAGTAGGGCTCCCGTTTACCATATGAGAGGCCCCGGGTTCGGTTCCCGGGGCCTCCTGGTGAAGGCAAGCCCGCCCGCACGGCGTGGTTAGCTGACCCAGCGAGCACAAGCAGCAAGGGGGGGATAAATGAATAAATAAATAAAATCTTTAAAAAAAAAATAAAATAAATAAAATAAAAAATAAAAAATAAAAAATCATTCATATTCTCTCTTACAATCTTTGTGTCTGTACCTCTAATTTTTTCCAAAATATTAAACTTAATGATATTACACTTTTATAATCCTCTATATTCTTCTCTAATCAAGTCTGTAAATCAGATTAAAATATATATACACTAATTTTTTCTTGGATTTCATGCAAGAGTTAAAATGTGATTGTGGAGTATTATTTATCAGAAAAAAAATCTGAGGTAAAAATAAATTTATATATATATATATATATATATATTTTTTTTTTTAACCTCAAGTGGTTCCCTAAGAATCATCGATTTATTTAATCCCTCCCAAAGCTCCCAATTACATATATCCTCTCTTCCTCTCTCAGGAAAAAAAAATGTACAAGATAACTGTTATGGTAACAGTTCTACAGAAAACTTTTATCTCAACTTATCCCCAGAAAATTAAAACAGCAAAAATAATACATACCTATGATACCTCAATTGCAAAGTACTTCCCACAAGTGATTGCATTGTATTGGTTGACCATCTGCAAGTCATTTTAGTTAAGTACCCATCAGTTTCACATGATATATTGATATTGACATCTATTTAAAACACATTAAAATATTAATATAAAGCAAAAACACCAAAAAGTTTTGAATGAAAAACATTTCCTTACATCTTAAATAGGACTCTAACATAGGGTCCATAATGAAAATTTATCTCATTATAAATAAACAAAGCCTCAGTATTCTTACCAATCACATACAACTCAGCATAGCGATGGTGACATTCTTGTTCGTTGCAGCAGTACACAGCATTATAGGTGAACTTTCCTCGAGGTTTGGTTGCTTTCAAATTGCAAAGAATAACTTTGCTAACATAGTCACTCATGACATTATACTGGTTTTGAGGAATTTTCTCAGCTAAATTCATCCACCAAACAATCTTTTTTGAGGAAATGATCTTGTTTTCATTTTTATAGATGCAGTGAAAAGAAACGTTAGAACCAACACTTGTCAGAATTTTAGGTGGGAAGTATATGACATCTGTAATGGGGGAAGGAAGGCATGATATCAGATGAAGACAGAAAACATCACTGAAGCAATTTATACCATATAAAAAAAGATTCACAACACATTCCAGGATTACACTGCCAAAAATAAGATGGGTGCACTAAGAGATGGAATAACTCTGTAATTGTCTGTTCAAGTACAGTTTATTTAGTGTCCCCAGCATTCCCATTCCCAAGGAACTTGAGCATACATGAGTATCTTCAATATCTCCTAAACAAAGAGGCTTATTCTTTATAAAATATGCTTTTTTATTTTTATTTTTTTTAGTAGGTACTGGGGGTTGAACCTGGGACCTTGTATATGGGAAGCAGGTGCTCAACCACTAAGCTACATCAGTTTCCCTATAAAATATGCTATAAAGAGTAGCTGTCACTTGCTAACTTATAGGTTTAAAAAATTATTAAAAGGCAATATCATTAGTAGGAAATGTAAAATGAATGATGCACCAATAAGCAAAGCAGGAAAAACTGTAAATACTGAGTTATTTATTGCCAATATCCTGTGGTTGAGGACAAAGGGAACCAATGTTTCTCTAAAACATGACATTTTTATGGTTTCTAAACCATAATCCATACTATTTATTCAGCACCCCATTGTTGCAAACTTAGTTTGCCTATTATTTTCAATTAAAAATGGGCAGATTTTTCAGTAGGAAGAAATTATTCCTACCATAGTGCGTTACAAAAATATCAGCATACTTCAAGATTGTAAAATTTAAGTTAAGTCATTTTCTGCTGCTAGAATATGAATATGCTTTTACAACTACCTTCTGTATTTCTGCACACACACAAATTCATTGGTTTTTATTGTTTTCATTTTCTCTATTTTGTGATGGTATGCTAAAGTCCAATGTCTTTATATTTACAATCTTTCAAAGACATCTGTGCTTATTATTTCTTAGTAGCATGAAATCACTGGACAAAAGCCAGTCCATTAGATATATGGGCATCATTGAGTGTAATCCTAGTACAGGATGGCACTCAAGCCTCATTGGTACATTACTTATGGCAGACAAGTACTTAGCACAGACCTGGGAGAACCTCCTTTCAATATGCTCCACACCTCATTACCAAACTACGTCAAAAAGTCTCAGAATAATTATTAAAAAAAAAAAGTAGAAATTAGCTTCATGAATTAAGCTAAAGCTTTTGATTTTAAAGATTAAAAACTCAATGCATTTTCACTTTGAAATCGAATACATACAATAAGGTTTAATTGAGAAATAGATTGAAGTTATGGCTTTTGGGTATGATTAAATGTTATAATATTAGCTTAAAAATTGCAAAAGCGAGTTAATAAAAATCTATGTTTTAATTTACTTTGACCAAACTTATTGAAAATGATATTTGGTAAATGCTGAATACCAAACTTGAGAACTAAGATAAATATGTATTTTATTCTTATGAGTAACTGCTCAATACTTTTTTTTATTTTTTTTTTAGGAGGTACCAGGGATTGAACCAGGGACCTCGTGTATGGGAAGCAGGTGCTCAACCACTTGAGCTGCATCTGCTTCCCTTAATTTTTAAAATAAGAAAATAATAATGATTTCCTTCTCATGACCAAGTAGTAAGACCCTTTCAGGATCTATATTAATGAATTTTATTAAAGGAAGATATGTTATTGATATATATTAGTGAATTATTCAAAAGAATATAAATCATGAATCAAACATTTTAGACAGTTATTTTAAAAGGTGTTTTTTTATTCTAGCTCCAGAAAATAGACTTTTTTATTCTTCGAACAGATGTACCTATTTTTCTTTAAGGGGAAAACATTTTCTCAAACCCATTTTAAGAGCTTCCAAGTGTAAAATGTAGAAATTGCCTAATACTTGCTTTTCCTCTTCTTTTCAGGACAAAAATACAGCATTTCTAAAGTTGTTTTCAGTATGTAGCATAACTTAATTGCAATATTCTTGGACTTCATTAGTTCTGAGAAGGTCCTAGACTTTTCTTTAAAAATCCAAGACCTTCTAGCAGCTATAGACAAAGAATCTAACCAATTCATTTTAAAGAATCCATAATAATTCCTTGATTAGGAATAGTCATAATTTCATTAACTGTGTACTAGATAAATACAGCTTTACTGCATTAATGAATAAAACATATTAGCTATATTTTGTATGTTACAGCTGAAATCCATCAGGCAATTTCTATTCAACAAAGTGTTTGGAAATACTTAAGCAAGTATGATAATTCACCTTATATAAATTGATGCCTCAGTCTTACAGGGTGTTTCTGTCTGATGTATGCCATAAAGCACTTGTTAATGAACAATGGGACTAGAATCTAATAATATTAAATATCTACACTTAATAAAGGATTCAAATTAGATTGGAGAAACATAGCTTGCTTTTACACACCATTCAGGGGACATGCCTCGAGTGTGGTACATGCTGTGAAGTGTGGAAATTGCTGCAAAGGTAATTCTGCAGTCCTAAACCTTAAAAACCTAAACAAATAAAACCTCGTTTACCAGGTATCATCAAGGAAAAGAGGAGATCCAAAAAATGTTCTCCATAATGAAAACTTACTGCTTACTTGCTTTGAGAATCACAATTTTTGGT
This sequence comes from Tolypeutes matacus, assembly GCA_026826555.1. Taxonomy (NCBI): domain Eukaryota; kingdom Metazoa; phylum Chordata; class Mammalia; order Cingulata; family Chlamyphoridae; genus Tolypeutes; species Tolypeutes matacus. Next base: position 62,685,278 of record JAKSZT010053883.1, on the reverse strand, counting down.
GCCACCAGAAATCTTGTATACATTATGTACTTATCTGCCTTATTAGTAGTTAAAAACATGGGCTTTGGAATCAGCCAGCCAGCTCTACTATTTTGTAATTGTGTGACTTTTTTACAAGGTACTTAACCTCTCTGTACCTCAATTTCCTTGTCTATAAAACAGAAGTAATAGTACCTATCTCTTAGGGCTGTTGCAAGGATAAAATGACAATATATGTAAAACAGAACAGTGCCTGAAACACAGGAAGCACTTTTTAAATGTCACCTATTATTATTTCACAGGGACTTTCTAACCTAACTATACAGTGTAGTTTTGATTCTGGATCACCATTACAGAGACAATACTGTAATAGAGAAATGTGCTTAGGAACTCCTAGAATGTGTAGGAGCTTTTGTTTCTACTCTCGGTATCCCTTCTCTGTTTTCTATTTGGTGAGTTTCTGTCTTCCTGTCTATAGTCAACTGTTACCACTCAGTGGGATTTAAGCTACACAAGTTTGTTTGCTTTTTTTTTTTTTTAATTAACAACTTTATTTCAGATTCACAAAAATAAAAGAACAGAAGAAGGCAGCTCAAGTTATAGAAACATGACTCCTAAAAAGTTCTTTTTCAGGCACTTTTATCTCATCTATTTCCAACTGCTAACTAAGTTGTTCCTCTAGTGTTCAGAAAGATACACAGAAAAACACAGAGTAGTTAAATGACATAGTCAAGGTCTCCTTATTAATGAAAAAAAAAAAAATGAAGAAGAGGAAAACAATGCTTGATTGTATTCATATCTCACAAAACCAAACTCCATATTATTTTCTTACCTTTACAATTAACATATTACCTTCTTTGCTTTTGCTACAAAAACATTACAATGTTGTTGTTAACTATAGTCCATAAATTACATTAGTTATATTTTTCCCATGTATCACCACATTCTTAACAACTGATAGTAGAACATTCCTATATTTATATTATTAACCACAATCCTCATCTACTTACAAAATCATTTTATACATTACCAATATTATCCTACAGCTGTTCTCCAACATGAATCTCCCTAAACTACTCATTTCAGCCACAATCACATCCATAAATCAAGTGTTTGTTACATTCATTATAATGTATTACCATTAAGTCCGACAATTACCACACATTTACATTTGATCTTATTAAACATTCTACATACATCCAGCATCATGTCCCCCTTCTCATCCCACTTTCCATCTCCCACCAACCTACACTTCATAGTACAACTCTATAAGTCTACTCATTGCCTTTAGTTCATATTGGTGAGACCATACAATATTCATCTTTTGTGTCTGGCTTATTTCACTCAACATAATATCCTCAAAGTTCCTCCAAGTTTCCATGTGCTTCCTTGGTCGATTTAATCTTATAGCTGAGTATTATTCCATTTTATGAATATACAACATCTTGTTAATCCATTCACTGGTTGACAGACACTTAGGTGGTTTTCATCTTTCAGCAACTGTGAATAATGCCGCTATGAACATCGGAGTGCAAATATCTGTTTGTGTCGTTTAAGCTATGCAAGTTTGTTAAATCAGTAAGTTTAACTTTACACTCAATGCTAAATAAACAAGTTCTGCCCTTTGTGACAGATAATTTGCTCACTTTCTAGATGCATTTTCCAGTTATTTTCAGATTTTTCTGTTTGGGATGTCTGTATTGACTGCAGGGACATCTGAGTGGTGAATAAGTAAAGGGCTCACTGTTAATGATAATATGTTGGACATTGTACAAGCAAATAAAATGTCAAAGTTTCTTTTCTAAAAAACAGAGTTAATATCTTTATTAAATTATTGTGGCAGTTTGAAGCTTTTGTGGATCCCAGAAAATCATGCCCTTACTGTTAATCCAATCCTGTGCCTGTAACCATATTGCAGGTGGGACCTTTAGATTAAATTACTTCAATTAAGGGCCTGTGATTAGATGGCATGACCCAGGATGGGTCTTAATCCTCTTACTGGAGTTCTTTATAAACAGAAAAATAAAAAGCCGAAGGCACAGAAAAAACCTGCAGAGATGAAGAGGAACACCGAAGCTGAAATCAATGGAACACAAAAGCTGAGAGGAAGCCACTTTAGCCAGAAGATGAAAGCAATGAGGGCCAGAGGAGAGGTTAGAGATGACGCTGGCATATGCCTGATTGCCCATAGCTGCAGCTTCCTGAGAAAGCATCTCTGATGATGCCTTTATTTGGACACCCTCACTGCCTCAGAACTGTAAGCTCATAAGTTAACAAATCACCAGTGTAAAAGCCAACCCATTTCTGGTACATTGCCTTAGCAGCCCTTAGCAAAATAAAACAATTATCTTCACACAAAACATTAAATATTTGCATATGGAAGGGCATATATATGTGTATGTGTGTTTTATAGTATATATTAATAAATTTAATTATATTGCATATGAAAGCATAAAATATGATCCAACATATTAAGAAACCAAGCAAATTTAATTCTACAGATATTAAAAACTAGAATTAGGCAAGTAATAGAAGCATAAAAGATTTTTATATAAAGTAAAATAGAACTAGAACATGAAATAGATCTATCCAAAGGCTTAAACATCTAAGTTGAACAATCCAAAACAAACTACTAGGTGAAATGTTTAACACAAATAACTATTATGTTATATTAGATTAAAACTTCTCATCTTAATCCAACTAATACATAATACTGCAAAGAATAACTCTTGAATCCTAGCAAACTGAAAAACGACACTGATTCTTTTAGAACTCTCTTCTTCATAAAGAGCACATTTTAAGATCTAATTAAAAAGAAAATGGCAAAGAATGGAATCATTTTACTGTGTAAGAGAAAGAAACATTTCACCAAAAAGGGAGAATAGAAGGCAGGCTGCAGGTGGGGGTAGAGGCTGTGCCTTCTACTTCCTTTGTAAAACTTCCCTGTTTTCCAGCCCCTTCTTATCCCTTCCCACTATATAAAATCCTTCATGCAGGACATTCTTTGAAATTTGGTATTGTTAATTTACTCCACACTACATATTACTCTGCTAGTCAATAAGACCTCTTAATCAAAGATATCTAAGTGATGATTAGAGATTTAGCCTTCCTTAGGGAAAGAAAAATTCAAAACTAAATTTTCAGCATCATATTATACACATTGTAGATACTCAATAATTAACTGAGGAATAGAGATGATAAATTAATGTCTTCTATATTGGTTCACACAGAATTATTTCTTCTAATTAATTAGCACTTTATTTAGCACTTCTCACGATTTTACTTGTGCTAAGCAATTGGTTGCATAGCATGTCAAACTATCACTCTCATTAGACTTTGAAATTTTGAACATTGAGATTGTGGATTCACAAGCTATGAAAATAGCTAATATTTACTGAGTGCTTACTAAGGGCCAGGCACTGTGGTAAGCACTTTATGGGCATGATTTCATTTTGTCCTTCCAAAAGCATCCCAATTATATGGATAAGGAAATCAAGACACAGAAGGGTTAAATTTTCCAATAAGTAATAGAACCAAGACTATAAAATTCTGTCAGACTGCAACATCACTGCTCTTAAACCACTAATGCTATTTGCTTTTTGACTAACCCATGCTTTTTAAAGAGTAAGTAATTGATAAATAAAACTTGTTTAATTAAATGTATTGACTATTTGCTTAGTGTTTTATTATCTCATACTTGCTATCTCCATATATATCCATAGTGAACCTGAGTGAGTTTGGGAAAGATAGTTTTGAGCATCTGACAGATCAGGCAACCAGCCAAAGAAACTTTAAGTGTTTTACTGTGGTCACAACTTAGCACGTGGCAAGGCTAAGACTACTCTAAGGCTTCCGAGCCTCACGTTAAACATGGCGTCTCATCATAATGAGGCAGGTATGAATAAACTGCAGTAATTCTGATTTGAAAAATAACTTTTAAAATATTCAAGTTGCAGTTGAAAATTCTCACCCAGCATTTTATTGTGAAAATAATTTTATCATGTATAATATAAAAAGAAAAATTTAATATTTGAAATAAACACATTTGGTTTCCAAATATAAAGTAAGGAAATACCAATAAAAGTAGTGTCCTGAATTTGTTCATTTGTAACTTTTAACTTTTCATCTTCTTAACAAGAAAAAAATAATTAAACAAGATTCTACTTTGGAAGCACATAAATATAAGAGCTCTTACAATATTATTTTTAACAAGTGTTCAAAATTTAAATGAAAAGGTAATACTGCTTCCCCCCTTTGGTTTAGTGCTACAAAATTTAAGATGCTCATAATATGCTGAAGGCAAATTCAGTTAATATATTTTTCTCCCAATGGAAGCTACTATATTAAAAAACATAAAACCTACCTTGTGTGGTAAAGATATAAGGGATGCTCCAGTCACTCCAGATTCCTGGACCGTCCAGTCTCTTGCCCCGTACCTGAACCTCATATGAAGACCCAGGGAACACACTGTCTACTAGCAGGAACGTAGATAAGACAATTTCAGCAACCTATTAAATATTATTTTAAAACATCAAAGCACCAGATCAATGTGGAATCTTTACCAAAATTGACCAGAAGCAAGTCTCAACAAATTTTAAATAATTAAAATCTTATATTCCACTGGCCACAGTGGAATTAAAGTATAAACCAATGACCAAAAAACAAATGTTTGCAACTAATGACTTAAATAGCCTATGGGCCCAAGGAAAAAAATCACTCTGACAATTAGCAAATATTTTAATTGAATGAGAAAGAAATAAATAACCTTTCAAAATTTGAGGGTGCAGCTAAAGTCGGTGGGAAATTTCAAGCCACTACTGTCATCTACAACAAAATGGTAGAAAAAGATGGGAAAGAGTAGAGTTAGAACTATAAATATTCCTAGAGGAGAGTTGCCCAAAAGGAGGGCATGGATAATTGTTAGAGAATAAATGAAATTTTCCAACCATGTTCTCCAAAGCTATTGGACTCCCTGATGTCTTAGACCGTGGGGAGTCATAGACTAAAAATGGTGAAAAATACAAAGAATGAATGAAACAATATCAGATCACCCATATTTAAAATCCTATTATCTCCATTTTACAGATAAGGAAACTGAAATCCAGAGAAACCTTAATTTTGCTTTTTCCATACACAATGCTCTTTGTATCAGTAAAGCATTTTTTTTTTTTAAATTCAGCCCAGATCTAAAAAGACAGGTTTCCTAGAAGTATAGTCAATCAGGAGCAGCAACTATAGTAAATTAGATCTTTACCAATTTGAAAACAAATTTTATGTAAAAGAGCAATATTACCCACACACTAAAACCAGGGATATTATTTTTAATGAGGCTTGAGAAAGACAAATTAAATCTATGAGTTAAAAGTTGGAGTTTCCTGAAGACTGCTGGGCTTAGTCTTGTCCAAAGGTATAAAACACACTGGATTATCAGGATAGAGCAATTTACCACTCCTAAATCTTCCAATAATTTTAAAAAATGAACCCTATTTGTTCTTTTGACCAATATTTTATCTCAGACCTTCAAAGAGATTTTAAGAACTCTTAATGCTAGATAGATGGCAATTCCTAAGAAAAACACAAGGTACAGATAAACAGCTATGAATATATAATTGTCATTAACCGTGTATATTGCATGTGAATTGGTTAGTATTCGGGAGACTTAATCTCTTAATTTAAAGTAACAAAACTATCTGAAGCTCAGAAATTTCAATCTGGCAAATTAATTATGGATAAACCTGAAACAATATCAGGGAATGAGCCAATCTGTTGTTTCATAAATTACAAAAGAGAAAGCAGCACAGTGGTTTAAAAAAAAAAAAAAATCATTGTTTCTGAATGTTCCCATTGCATTTTTTACACAAGCAATTTTTTTTTTTTTAAGGTATGGGGGCCGAGGATTGAACCAGGACCTCGTGTGTGGGAAGCCAGCACTCAACCACTATGCCACATCGACTCCCCTGAGTTGGTTCGGTCTTTCATTTGCTTGTTGGCTTTTTTGTTTGTTTTTAGGAGGCACTGGGGACTGAACCCAGGACCTCCCATGTGGGAAGTAGGCACTCAACTACTTGAGCCACATCTGCTCCCCAACACATGCTCTTAAAACTCAAATTCCTAAAAGAACATGGTCTATATTTATCTATACTTGTTTATACCTCTAAAATGTATAAAACTTAGTTTCATAATGTAAAGTGCTAAAGTCCACACATTGCCATGAGGTCATCATCTCCTTCAAATCCTTGCTCAAATGTCACTCTCTCAATAAGGCCAACACTGACCTCTATTTAATATTACAACCCACAATCACCCACCAGCATTTCCAGATGGTCTTATCTGCTTCTACTATCCCACTTCAACTTGTTATCCTGGTGCAAGTAAAACAATTCCTGGCAACTAGGAAGTGCTCAATAATTATTTAACAAATTTAAAAAAGGATTTGACAATGCATTCATTGCATGTGAACAAATATATTGAGCAATAAAAGCGAAGGATGAAATGTAAAATCAGAAATAAGAGGTCTGTAGGTGAAAAATTATAATTATGAATTCAAATTTTTGTAACTAGATTTCATGTAGCCATATAGCCATATATTTACATGTAAATTTGTCTGTGTCTGTGTAGAGATTGAATGATTGATAGATATAAATAATTATAGATGATTAGCTAGCTAGCTAGCTAGATAGATAGATCATTCTAACATATATAAACTTTTTTGGAAGAGAAACTTTTTCTTGCACTATATTCTGGGAGGAATTTATTGTGCTTCTCAATATAAAATATATGGATCTCTCTACAAAATATATTGAGCAATATGAAACAATTTTTATAAAAGAAGATTTATTACAGAAGATGCAAAAATGTTATTCACAAGGTCATTTCCTGTGTCGATCTTCAATGAAAGCCAGTGGCATAAGATTAAATTATAACATTTCTTGAAGGATCATGTATATTTGATATGCAGAGGACACTTTTTATGGGATTTAAAGGGGTCTATACTTTAGATGCTTCCAAATTTATAATTACATTTACTAAAATATACTCACTTCTCTTACTTTTGTTGTAGAATTCTCTGAATATTTCACTTGATATTGAAGTTGAAATGGTACCAATGTTGGGCTGGACCAAGAAATCTTTAAATCACCATTGTCTGTGATTTCCATGTGCAAACCTAATGGCGGATCAGGCTTCACTTAAAAAAGAAAGAGAATACATATAAATCAAGCAATTTTCTTGATAATCATGTCTGAGTAAAATGATGTTACAATGAATTTTCAGCATATCCTCTCCTTTCAACTACTTAAAAGGTGACCTTATTCAAGGGCTAATTATAGAACCTAAACCAAGCTATATTATTGGATCTACTCCGTGTGTCTTTTCATAGTAATCCACACAACTTAATTTCATTCTTCTAAATGGCAAAACTATAAATCAGTAAAATGAGATTATTTTAATGAATGTGAATTCCTGTTATAAACATCTGCCTAACTTTATTTAACCCAGCATTTCCCAAACTTATTTGAAGCCTCCCCGCCAACCCACCTTCTTTGTTTTAGCAGGTAAGAAGGAAAAAGCGTATTGCAGAAGTTTATTTGGAAAATGCCATGCATACAACTATCCAAAATTCAGCAAATCTATTAATTTTGAATTGCAACAATCCAGACACACCTACTGAACCCATGGCATGAATATTTTCCATGCAATAAATCCTGGCGGGTGCTGGTTTGTCACTAGAAATGGGGATGGGGCTTCCTAGCCTAATGGGATGATTTCTGAGTTCAAATGCATATGTGTGTATTTATGTATGTATATGTATTTGTGTATAAAATTATGTAGCTATATATGTGTATATGTAGTTTTACACACACAACAAAACCTTTAAACTATTTATAGATACAATTTAAACATCTTACTTACAACAAAGAATTGATTGAATAAGTTGTGATTCATCCCTATAATGGAAATCTATCCAAATATTAACTATGATATTGCAGAAGAATATTGAAAATGTTTAATATTATTATGTTTTTAAAAGTTTATTAAACAATGTCTGTACTTGGATTCCTGGTTTGTTAAAATTAGGAAATAAATAGGATAGGTATAAATAAGTATTAAAAACAGGCAGAATTCCAAAATGACAGAAAGTAGATGATGCATTTTCTTCTTTGTATTTTCCTATATTTACAAGATTTTTTTTTACAATTAACAGAAATTACTCATGTATATAGGAATAATCATTATTTTGAAACATTTACTGATATGAATTTTATTTTCGAGAAATAAAATGGTATATAAATATTTTTCACCTTCTGTATTTCAGGAATTTAGACCAATTAGTCAAAATTAGTGAGGTTTTACTTTATATGACAGACTATAAATACTAATGACTTAAAAGTAGTGACACCTTTAAGTAGTGACTTAAAGTCTGGAAACAACAGGTGAAATTTACTATGTTCCCATGACCCAAACCAAGATGAAATGAAGATACCAACAGAAATGAAATCATAAAATTACAGAATATTGTTCATTTCCTATCTGTATAAAAATATACCTTAATATTAGAAATCTAAAAGTAATTTCCCCTTGATCCCCAATGTACCCAATCCCAGGTATACCAGTATATCTATCTGCTTCTTTTCAGAACAATATTCCTCAGAAGAGATGGCATTACTTACTCTCTGCATTTACATTTCATTCCCTACTTTGATCAGTCCACTGAAAATGCTCTTATCAAGGTAACTACCATTCGCTACACTCAATGTCAATTATTTGATTCATTTTACTCCAAATCTCAGAAGCATTCCAGACAATTACTTACTCCTTTCTAGAACTCCTCCTTTTCACTTGACTTCTAGAACATCACACTTCTTTTAACCTTTCTTTCTCACTGATCACCCCTGAATCTTTCTATGCCTAAATTGGTGATCTCATACAATCCCATAAACATATATACTCATGACTCCCAAATACATATCTCTCCTGAACTCTAGACTCATATATATACTCTACATCTCTTGAGTTTCTAATAGGCATGTCAAACTCAGTGTGTCCAAAACAGAACTCTTCCCCCATTTTGTCATCTCAATAACTGGTACCACCATTCACCCAGCTGCTCAGGTCCAAACCTAGGGGTTGTCCTTGATTACTTTGTCTTTCCCACCTCACATCCAATCTACTAGAAAATCCAATCAGCACCATTACCCAAATAGATGCCAATTCTCATCATTTCTTTACTTATTTACTGCTACAACCCTAAGTCAACTGGACTTTTCCAATAGCCCCCTATCTGAGCCTCTGCTTTGGCTCTTACAATTGTCCTCTTCACCCTATCTCCATTATTTCTTTCTACACAATGCAGCATTCACACACAAACACACTCACATACACACACACACAATCTCACACCTGGTCATATCACTCTCCAGTTCAAAAGCTTCCATAGCAATTAGAATAAAATCTAAACTGTATATCTTCATCTTGTGCTATAATCTGGGCCCTAGCTCTCCAACCTCATCTCCTAATATTTTCAAACTTCATTCACTCCAAGCACAAGAGCCCTCTCTTAACACTACAAAACACAACATTTCCTAACACTACAAAACTCACTCCATCTCAGAGATTCTGTGAGTACTATTCTTTCTGCCTGGAGCATCTGCTGTTCAGGACTTTGCATGACTATCTCTTCTCCATTCAGCTCAAAGGCTACGTTCTGAAAAAGGTCTTCTTTGACCTCTATAACTGAAGTAATAGTCCCCATTCTGACAGTCTCCATCACACCATCCCATTATTTTTTTCATGTCACCTACAATTTTCACATATTACTATATATGCCCAAATATAAGGAAAGATTTTTCCCCAAAATTATCACTCAAGAAAGACAAAATTCCTTCTCAAGTTCTTATAAAGTATATCACAGCACTTTCTCTCAATTACTTTATTTTGAAAACCAATTCAGTTCAATACTGGCTCTAAATGCTTTTAAAAATCACCTGATAGATTTGGTTTTTAAAAAAAGAAGATGATATTTAACATAGTTTTGCCATTTTTTTTCCTGTGGTATAAATTTCACAACTGCATTGCTTGGATATCCTTGTAATTATGTTGTAGAGATCATAAATATATCCCTAAAGGACAAATTATTTGTAAGTTCTAATATTAAAATGTGATGATACACAGATTCAAAAAGTGCTATATTTCCCCCTTTCAATTAGAGGCAGAGTGGGCATCACCATCCCTGAATCCTCAGGATTGGGGAAAGAACAAAGGACTAGAGTAGACTTACTATTATTCTACTATAGACTTATTGTTATTCTAGCAAAGGAAGAACTTTTACCATTGATTGGAGCCAGTGGCCACCAGAGATTCTGAGGGGAGAGAGAGAGGGGAATAATAGGTGTAATATGGGGGCATTTTTGGGACATTGGAATTGTCCTGAAAGATGTTGCAATAACAGATACAGGCCATTATGTATCTTGTCATATCTTACAAAATGGTGTGGGAGAGAGTTTAAACTATAATGTAAACTATAATCTACACTCTGTGGCAATGCTCCAATCTGTCCATCAATTGTAACAAATGTACCACACTAATGAAGGATGTTGTTAATGTGGGAAAGTGTGAGAGGGGGAGGGGGTGAGTCACATGGGAATCCCCTATATTTTTTATGTAACATTTATGTAATCTAAGTATCTTTTAAAAAAATTTTTTATTTTTAATTTTTAAGTGCTATATCTGAAGTAATTTAGAATGAGGTAAAGGTGAAGTGGTGTGGAAAACTGCATCAGATACCTGAAAAGTGGCTCTAGTGAAGTCAAAACCAATAATGTAAGGATTCAAATAAAGAGTTTGTATATAATTGTTTCAGGAAATAGAAGCAGAAAAAGTAACACTGCTAAATTATATATCATATATTTAATGTAACATATGTATATACAATTGAATTAATGAGTTAAATACTTTAACATTTGCCTGTATTATATACATTGTATACAAATTATATACACATTTTAATTATATATTCAAGCTTATCAAAAGAAGTTTTGGGGATTTTTGCTGTAGAAAATGGGGCTTTGCCTATTATTTGAGTTTTTCTTTATCATCAAGTTTTTTTGTTTGTTTTCTGTGTTTGTTTGTTTGTTTTTTGAGGTACTGGGGGCCAGGGATTGAACCCAGGACCTCGTATGTGGGAAGCCGGCGCTCAACCACTAAGTCACATTGGCATCCCTGAGTTGGTTTTTCTTTGTTTGCTTCGCTTGTTGTTTGTTTTTGTTTTTTCAGGAGGCCCCAGGAACTGAACCCAGGACCTCCCATGTAGGAGGCGGGCGCTCAACCTCTTGAGCTACATTCGCTCCCATAATCAGGTTTTATAATCAGTTACTTATTGTTTACCTCTTTATTGTTTGTCTTTGCCTGCTACTGGTTGTCCCTGGTCTATATGGTAGAAAGTTTGTTTCATGCCTCCTAGAACAGCACCTGACACACATGAGTCTCTAAGAAATAATTATTTTAGGAACAAAAGTCAGGTGGATAAAAGCAAGCTTCCAATTATCAAATGTAGTTATCTGAGATGTGAAAAAGTGATATTCAAATAATATATATTGATTAGAGAGACCCAGGATTTAAAGAAATCAAACTGTTTACAAAAAAGGATTTAAGTTATAATTGCAGAGATAGCTATACGACTTTTAAGTAATTTTAGAAGCTGCTAACAATATCCCCTAGTATTAGATTTACCATTATTACAGCAATGGCCAAAGGGAAATAAACTAGTGAAAAATTTTGTAAGCAATTTTTAATCTGTTTATACTGCTGATTTGTAGATCTATTATCTTTTAAAATATAACTTACCAACATTTATGGGTTGAACTGACATTAGAGGTGACTGAAAAATTACTCCTCCAGAGGCAATTTCCAAATGCATAAGAAGAGTATAGTTGAGTTTGTCTGTTGGCACAGGCATATGACATTCACAACATTCATGAACAGTGCAGTTGCACACAACAACCTGAAAACTGCCTTTCTGGGAGACCAGTGATGAATCTCCTAAGCCTTCAAACCTATATTTAAAAATAAAAGGAAAGAGTAAACATAGATGTTAAAATACTATATACATTCAAAAGAAAAATGCTAAATCCAAATTGAGATAAGCTATTCTGGAAACCCAGTTTAAGGGGCACCCAGGAAAAAAAAAAAAGATATATTACATATAGAGAAATAAAGATAAGGGTAAAAACAGGTTAACTGCAAGAAATAATATAAACAAGAAGACAGCAAAGCAACAGTGAAGTAGTGGAAGGAAACAAAAACTGCAAACCTAAAATCCTATACCCAGCAAAAGTATCTTTCAAAGTACAGATGAGATAAAGATCTACAGATATACCAAAAATGAAAGATTCATCACTGTCAGACCTACACTATAAAAAATATTAAAGGATGTCCTTTAGCCAAAAAGAAAATGATAGCAGATGGAAATCTGATTCTACACAATGAAATGAAGAACACCAGAAATGGTACTTAAAAGAGTAAATATTTATTGACTGTTTAAAGTAAAAATAACAGTCATGTACTATGGGATTTATAACATGTACAAGTAAAATGTCTGACAAAAAAAAACACAAAGCTTGGGAGGGGAGGAATGTAAATATACAGTTGCAATGTTCTTATACACTACCTGAAGTGGTATAATATCACTTAGAGATAGAGTATAACAAGTGAAAGATGTATACTATAAATCCTAAAGCAACCACTAAAATAATAAAACAAGTTATAGCTAATAAACCAGCAATAGAGATTAAATGAAGTAAAAGAAATTACTCAATCTAAAATAAGAGATGAAAAGAGGAAAGGGGAAACAAAAAAAAACAAATGCAATGAGGAAAGACATTTAAAACATAGATTTAAACCTAAAATACTAATAATCACATTTAATGCAAATGTTCTAAACGTCCCATTTCAAAAGCAGAGATTATCAGATTGAACCAAAATTAAGACCCAATTATAAACTGCCTATAATAAACCAATTTTAACTATAAAAACAGAAATAAAGTTAAAATAAATGAATGGTGAAAGTTATACCATTATGAGATTTGTCAAAAGATAGTTGAGGTAGCTATATTAATATCAGACAAAGTAGACCTCAGACAAAGAATACTGTCAGGGATAAGGAAGGTTATTTCATAAGGACAAAGATGTCAATTCAAGAGGACATAACAATTCAGAGCATTTATGTACCTGAGAAGAGAACTTCAATACACATGAAGCAATGATTAATAGACCTGCAAGGAGAACTAGACTAATCCACAATTATAAATGGAGGTTTCAGTACTTTTCTCTCAATAATTGAAATAACAAGTGGACAGAAAATCAGTAAAGATAAAGAAGACTTGAACAATACTACAATCAACTTGACCTGAAAATACTCCACCAAACAGTTTCATAATATACATTGTCTTCAATTGAACACATAACATTTACCAAGACAGACCATATTCTAGGTCAGAAAACAAGCTTCAATAAATTTAAAAGAATTAGAGTCACTCAAAGTATATTATCTGACCAAAGGAGAATTAATAGCAGAAATAAATAACAGGAAAATATCTGTAAAGACCCTAATATTTGAAAACTAAATAACATACTTCTAAATAATGAAGATCCAGAGAAGAAACAAAAAAAGAAATTAGAATGATTTTTAAATGAAAACACAATATATGGAAAATTATGGGATGCTGTTAAAGTAATTCTTGCAGGGAAATTCGTAACACTAAATATAGGCCCAAATGCCTATATTAGAAAAGAAGAATAGTCACAAATCAATTACCTCAACTTCCACCTTAAGAAACTAGAAAAAAAGGATCAAATTAAACCCCATTAATCAAAATAAAGTAAATAATCAATATCAGAGCAGAAATCAATGAAATAGAAATCAGAAAAATAAAAGATAAAAATTGATGAAGCCAAAAGCTGGTAGTTTAAGATCAATAAAATTGATGAACTTCTAGCCAGACTGATCAGAAGAAATAAGAGAAGACACAAATTAATAAATATAAAAAGAGACTAGTCATATTACTTAACATTATACATATAGTAAAAGGATAATAAGGGATTATTATGAACAACTTTATGCCAATAAATTTGACAACTTAGATGAAAAGGACAAATTTCTAGAAATATGCAAACTAACAAAGCTCACTCTGGAAAAAAATAGAAAACCTGAATATTTCTATAACTACTAAAGATATTTAATTTTAGTTTAAAGTCTTCCTATAAAGAAAACTCCAGACCTTGGTGTCCTTCTTTGGTGACATCTATCAAGAAACAAGTAATTCCAAATCTATGTAAAATTTTCCAGACAACTGAAGAAAAGAGAATCCTTAAAACTCATTCTTATGAGGCCAGCAAAATCTCAATACTAGAATCAGAAAGAAATGAGAGGGCTTATATCCCATGGATATGGTGGGTGGGATGATCCTGCCTGCAGATGCAGGCCCTCTCCATTCCCTGGGATGGCCATTTCCCATCGTTGTCTCCTCACCAGGTGACTTGGATGAGTCCATTGAGCTGTAGGGTAGGAGTTGCAGCTCCACCTAGATTTCATGCACACCTGGCACATAGGTAGGTGGGAGGCTCCAGTCTCTGGAAGTATACCTAAGAAACTCCAGCATCACATGTAGGTTTGAATAGAAGGGACTGGTGAACCATGTGCAGGGAGGACTTATTTGAGTCTAATTCTGTCACTCTCAGGAGCACAGATTACAAAGTTCATTGAGGTTGGTGGGCCACACTATGGGAGATGTTTGTGTTGGATGTGGTGGGAGGTGTGGGAGGTGGGCAACATGGGAATCCGAGTGGGTTCCGTATAATATATTAGGTAATCTAAGCACCTCTTAAAATATATGTATATATATATATAAAAAATAACATTTTTGTAAGCAAATACACATATATGCATATATATTTATATATCATTTTACAAATGTTTGTATGTATTGTGAGAATTTTGATTTTTTACCCATAATAAAAAAAAAATTTAAAAAAATAATAAAAAATAAATAAATAAATAAATAAATAAAAAAAAAAAGAAAGAAATGAGAAATGAAAACTATAAACAATGTCCCTCATGAATGGAAATGGAAATATCCTTTTAAGAAATTTAGGAAACCAAATCCAATGGCCCAATTATAAAAAGGGCAGTAAATCAAAGCCACATGGGTTTCTCTTGGGAATTCTAGGTTGTTTAACATTCAAAATCCACCAATGAAACTCACCATATAGCAAACTGAAAAAGAAAAACCAGATCTTTCAGCAAACTAATAGAGAAAACTTCCTCAACTTGATAAATCATCTACAAAAAAACTGAAAGTTAGCATCATACTTAGTTATGAAAAACTAAATGCTTTTTCCCAAAAATCATTAGAAAAAAGGCAAGTATGTCCCTTCTCACCACTTACATTCAACATTACTGTAGGTACTCCTTGAAGAAATGGCTGATTCCAGCATTGAATCAGGAGACGTATAGGATCAGCCTGGAATGTCTTGTAGTGCTAGAAATTAAAGAAGTGCTAAAATAAAAATAAATAACTAAAGATGAGGACACATCAAAAGGACACAGGAACCAGTTTGAATAGGCTTCCACTGGCCATATCTGAGAGAATTTTAACAATAAAATAATGATGGAAACTGATTATACACTATAGAATAAAGTAAGAATCCATAAGTCCATATTGGTAGAAAGACAAACAGGAGAAGGAAGGGAGAGAGGGAGGGAGGGACGGTGGGAAGGAGGGACGGAAGGAGGGGAAGGCGAATGGAAAGTTTTTTCTTACAGTTAGGATTCCAACTAAAAATCTAGAAGAAAACTCACCATTTTATAATCACCACAGTAACAACTGGTTTCAAGGAAGAATTATCAAAGGATGCTAAAAATTAGTGGACAAAAGAAAGACTTAGAATGTGCATGATTGTTTTGTATGTTCACAACTTCTGTAATAAAAACATATTTTTTAAAAAAAAGAAAGACTTAGAGATAGGATATTATACAGCTTCAAGATATAACCAAGCCATCAAAGTCAACATACTAATATGGGACAAATGCATACACTGTGCCTCGTGATATGATGCATAACACAACATCACTAATTTGGTTTCTTGCCAAAATTGTATAACATGAGTCTAACTACGAGGAAACACCAGAGAAACCCAAATTGAGGGAAATTTTACAAAATAATTGATCTGTACTTTTTAAAAGTTTCAAGATCATAAAAGACAAAACAGACTGAAGAATTGTTAGAGATTAAAGTAGGCTGTAGAGTGACCTTGGACTGGATCCTGTACCAGATAAAGCACATTAGGGAATAGACAGCTTCTCCCCTAGAGCCTCCAGAAAGGAACATGGACCTCAAATTTTAGCCCACCGAGACCCACGTCAGACTTCTGAACTACAGAACTGAAAGATAATAAATTTGTATTGTATTAAGCCATTAGGTTTCTGATGATTTTTTACAGCAGCAACAGAAATCTAATATCTATATAAAAAGAGAAAGAAGATGAATGATAAAGCAAGTTTAGTAAAGTTTAAGTATTTGGGGAACCTAGCTGAAGGATACTGGGAATGATTTGTAATAGCACAGAGAAGAGAATGATTAATGTGGCAGGGAAAAAATAGCAATGACTCTATCAGCTGAGAGAAAACTTGATCATGCATGAAAGAGAGGGTATAATTGCAAGAACATATTCCTTGAGTAGGCAACAGGGGATGGGACTCAGAACACATGATAAAATGTTCACCTTAGACTGGAAAACAAAGAGTTCCCAATAAGAGAAGAGAAGGAAATTACATGGGCACTGTCATGGGCAGAGTGGCAGATTTTGGAGAGAAAAGCAATCATAAAAGAACATCTACCTGCTTCTATTTTCTTGGTGAAATAAAACGCAAGGGTATCCGCAAAGAATAAAAGGGAGGAACAGGTGCTATAGGATTGAAGAGAGAGAAATTATAAAATAAGTATCAAAGAAAGCAGATGTCAGATGGTGTAGCCATTTGGCAGTTTGATGTAATTATGAATTCCAAAAATAGATAGATATTGGATCATGCTTGTAAACTGGTCTGCTAATCTGGGCATGATTAAATTATGATTAGGGTGTTAACTGGGCCATGTCAGTAGGGTGTTGAGCCCCACCCCTTGGTGGGTGGAGTAATCAAATATAAAAGGCAAGGCAAAGGACAGAGGGAACAGTTTTTGAGTTACAGTTTTGATGTTGGAGTTTTGATGTTGGAGAGAAGACTCCGGGATAGAGATGAGTCATTCGCCTGAGAGTTCACACCTGGCCTTGTGGAGAGAAGGAAAGCCTAGAGAGCCTAATAGTCTACAGCTGACCTTGTGGAGGAAACAGAGGCGCTGAGCCCGGAGAGAAACGCAGCCCCAGGAAGAGAGGAACCCAAGAAGCCTGAACCCTGGCAAACATCGGCAACTGTCTTGCTCCAACACATAGCAACAGACTTTGGTGAGGGAAGATACTTATGCTTTATGGCCTGGTAACTGTGGAATTCTACCCCAAATAAATATCCTTTATAAAGACCAACCAATCTCTGATATTTCACATTAGCATCCCTTTGCCTGACTAATACAGGAGGTATAGTGGATTTCCAGGCAGCAGTCATTGCCATCTGAGGTTCAGAGTGATGAATTTAAAGAGAGACAAGTCATATAGCTGTATATTTTTTCCAGGCATGTACTCACAGGTACAAAATAGGTAGAAAAGGGGGGCGGATGTGGCTCAAATGGTTGGGCGTCCATCTGCCATATGGAGGGGACCTAGGTTCGATCTCCGGGACCTCCCAGTAAAAAAAAAAAAAATATATATATATATATATATATATATATATATGTGTGTGTGTGTGTGTCATATATATATATGACACATGGGCTGCCAGGCTCTGTGTGCCGATGAGCCACCAGGCTCCGGGAGCCATGCAGCAAGATGATGACATAACTGGAGAGAGACGCAGGGGAGAAACAAGACGAGACACTCCGAAAGCTCTGCAAACCAGGAACCGAGGTGGCGCAGGTGGCAGAACACCTCTCTCCTGCATCAGACGTCTCCAGGATCAAATTCTGGTGAAGACTGGAGGAGGAGGATGAGAAGAGATGGCAGGAAACAGACACAGAGAATTGCCCAGCGAATGGTCACAAAACAGCAAATGGGGAAGGGGGGTGGTTAAAATGGATAAAGTAAATAAATAAATCTTAAAAAAAAAAAAAAAAAGTAGAAAAGTGAACTTCACTGAGATTGAGTTTTTGCCAGGCAAATACATGATAAAATATATACAAAAAAGTAATTTTAATAATTGATAGTAGAACCTAAGTCAGGTAAAGAGGGAAATGAGCACTTGATGATTGTGGTACGCAGCATCTAAGATGACTCCCAATGATTCCCACCTCCTTGTGTAATCCCTAACCTTGAGTACGGACTGGACCTGGTGACTGACATCTAATGAACAGAGCACAGCAAAAGTGATGGGATGTTATATCTGAGATTAGATGACAAAACGGACTTTCATCTGACTCTAAAGGAAGCCAGGTATAATGTGGTATAATGTCATAACCTCCCCTATGGAGAAATCCACGTAGCAAGGAACTGGGGGAAGACTCCAATCAACAGCCAGCAAGGAACTGACACCCTTGGTTCAATAACCATAAGGAACTTCGAAGTCCAGGCAGTGAGCCTAGAAGCAGACAGTCCTGGAGTTGAGCCTTGAAATGAATGCAGTCCTGCCTGACACCTTCATTGCAACCTTGTGAGAGACCTTGAGGTACTTGCCCCAGCTAAGCTGTACCTGAATTCCTTACCCACAGAAACGTGAGATGATAAATGACTGTGGTTTTAAGCACTAAGTTTGGGGGTTACATATTTTAATACAATAGAAAACTAATGCAGATATTGGCACCTGGAAGTGGGGTGCTTCCATGAAAACTCCCTAAAAATGTGGGAGTACCTTTGGAACCAGGTGGTAAACTAAGGTTGGAAGGATTTGGAAAAGAAAGGTAGAGAAAGTCTAAATTGCCTTGAACATATTGGTAGTAGAAATCTGGAATTTGAGGATACTGCCAGTGAGGGCACTAAAGGAAGAGAAGATTTGTTATTGGAAAGTGAAGGAAAGGGGATCTTCCTTGTGTAGTGGCAAAACTTAGTAACACTATCATTTGCAGTTATGTGGAAAGCACAGGATGTACCTACTGAACTAGGAAATAAATACTTAAAGAGATTTCCAAGTAAGTGTTGAAGGTGCCTCTTGGTTTCTTCTTCCTGAAGAGGAAAGGTACAGATAACAAATGGTGCTAAACTTAAGAAATGGCTTCTAAGCAAAGATCAAAGAAAAGGTAGAGAAGGGCTTATCCCTAACAGATTTGTGGGGTTTTGTTTAATGGAGTGAACCCCATTGAGAGTCAAAGATATTGTGAGGGAATTCTATCAGCAGATACCCCGCTAGCTTGGACCAACTGAAAGACAGAGACAGTACAAAATGAAAAAAAAAAACCACTGGACAGCCCCCCCCATATTGTTCTGGCAGGAAACAGGCTAAGAAAACTACTCTGCTGCATAGGAGTGCTACCTTTCAGGAAAAAGGGAGGGTGATTCAAGGGATAGAATTAGAAGCCCATAGGGTTGAGCCAAGAGCCATAAAGAGTTCTTTCTGAATTTGGGGTAAAATAAGGAATAAGCTTAACATGGGGAGAGAAGGGGCAGGAAGGTCAAAGAGTGGGATTATAGAGGGAGCACAGTTATGGGTAGTGACAAAGTCTAGAGTATGCCCCTGGAAATGGGTGAGCTAGGTGGGGTGATAAAGCAAAGGGTACTGAACGTAAAACATTCAAGCAATGGATGATCATACACACGGATGCTGACATCAACAAGAATGCTGACAGCACCTGGTGAAGAGACAAAGTGAACCAGGTGTTGATAGTTACAAAAGTCCCACCTTAAAAAGACTCCGATGGCCCCTCATGACTTGACCCTTGCTCATTCCTCCACCCTGATTTTGCATCATTCTCCACTTCCCAACCCAACCGTACTTAATTTTTCAATTCCTCAAATGTGCCAAATGTGACTTTGCAAATGCTCTTCATTCTGTCTGGCTCATTCTTAATCTAGCTATGTATAATTTCTTCCTAATAGCGTGCTTGTGTGTGCATGATATATTTGTACATATTAACAAATTTGTTCTCAATCGCCTCCTTCCCTTTATTATTTTATATTAGGATTCTTGGTGGTGTTAACTTTGCCATTTAGTATTTAGCTTGCAGAATATTCATCCTGTAATAAATGAGACTGACTGAATGTGAGTACTTAATACTGCCCAGAGATTGATTCTGTAAATGTTACACAGAAATGAATACAATGACAATTGGGATAAATCTTTCCATTCGGGGGAAAGGATATGAGTGTCATCTCCCTTTGTTCAAAGTATAGGTGAAAGAATGAAGTTGTATTTTGTTGTAGAAAGTTCAAATATGTGCAGAAAGGTGTGCACGGATGCTAAATAGCCAAAGGGGTGAATTATGCTGGTGACTAAGCTATTGTCTGTCAGCTTCAAACTCACCCTTCTGTTCTCTACTTTTTTCTTTTCTACCTGCTAGACACTTGTTAACATCTACCACTAGGGACGCTAGAGGAGACTGTAAGGCAGATGGAGAAACAAGGAATCTGTGCTTTCCTGCTGTGCTTCCCATTCTTGTTGGCTTCAATCCAACAAAGGTTCTTCACCCAAGCAACAGCAGTTGGTACCAGTATCCAGGGTTTTTCCCCACATTTTCTGAACCAGCCACAGTATGCCTCCTCAGAGACCCCTCAACACCACCCAGTTGGCATGTCCTTCTCAGAGATCAGAGTGTCAGCTCCACAAGGTCCCTTGATCAAGTGCCTGAGGAAACAGTACCAACCGAGCAGCACCGATCCTCAGGGGGTGCTCTCTTCAGGGTCTTTCCTCCAAATGTCTAAAGTCTAATGATTCTACTAATTCTAAATTTCCCCTTTGTTCTGGCTACCTCCCTTTCTACTGCCCTGAAACAGCTCTGGCTAAATTCCCCATTATTCCACACTGGAAAATCAATGGATATTTTTCAGACCTTATCATACCTTTCTGCTACAATTGACCATTTACCTTCCCCCCCCCCTTAGACAATTTTATTTCTTTTTCAATAATTTTTTGGCTCATTAATACGTTTCAGGAGGGTAAAGTAGCACAATTGTTTAGAAAGCATTTTGGCAATATATATTCATTAATTCAACAAGTAATTCTTAAGCATTTGTGGGAATATTTTCTATGAATTAATTCTTAGAATTGCTGTTTCAAAGGTTCTTCGTGTTAAGTACTACGTGTGTACACCTAGCAAGTGGCAGAGCCAGGATTTGCCCCAGGTAGTACGACTCTAATCTCTGTCATATTATCCTCTACACCTGGCATTCTCAAACTTCAGCCCCACTAAAATGACCTTAAAGGGCATTGTAAAACACAGATGGGTGTCATAGGTTTGCGCTGGAGAATTTTTCTGACAAGTTCCCAAATTATGCTAATCTACTTCTTGACACTACACAGCCCACACAGTTTTCTTATTAGCTCTTATTCATCTGTACAGCTTCAACCCAGCTGTCTCCTTTTCTCCTCTCTTCTCCCACAATCTAGGCCTGCTCTCCCCACC
This sequence comes from Tolypeutes matacus, assembly GCA_026826555.1. Taxonomy (NCBI): domain Eukaryota; kingdom Metazoa; phylum Chordata; class Mammalia; order Cingulata; family Chlamyphoridae; genus Tolypeutes; species Tolypeutes matacus. The sequence goes on along the minus strand of JAKSZT010053883.1, from coordinate 62,663,610 downwards.
TAAGCCCACCACACCATGTGCTCCCATAGCACCCCATGCCTATCAGATATGTATCGCATGTCACTAAAACTGAAACGATGCACCTATCTGTTCCAACCACTAGCCTGTGAGCAACTCAGGGGCAGGGATCACACCTATTTATCTTTATATGGACAGTTTCTGACACATTGCCCCTCACATGGTAGATTTCAACAACTGCATAAATAAAAAAGGTAAGTCTCTTTCTCATTAGGCATCAAATAAAAGAACAAATGAGAAAAAAAATTAAAAGAGTAAAAATTTCATGAAGAAATTGTATGTATTATCACTGGAGTTATTAAAATCTTGAATGATGTACTAGCTGTTAGAATTATAAGTGTCTGGCTATTTGAAACCACCATCCTGGCTCTCAGTCTAGCTCAAATAAATGCTAAACACATATATTTTTAAGGCAATAACAAGATCACATATAAGAAAAAAATCTACCTGAAGAAGAAATAAAAAACAAAGTTGGTTTGTTTTTCCTTTTCCACTCATATATCTAGGGCCCCTGAAGTGAGTTGATAATACTTTCAGAATAAAGGCATATCCATATCTGAAATGCCTTGTTTCCTGAATCAACACAGGACAAAAGAGGAAAGCCTAATGGAGAAGAATGTTGATATCTTTTTTAAAAATCCACAAACTGCTCCCCAGAGATGTTCACAGAAATAAGTGGAAAGGTAGAGATGTGAACAGTTTCATAATCCACTCCTGTATATAGAAGTTCTTGCATTTCAAAAAACACATTTATACAGTAGAAATACCCAAAAATTTATTTGGTACTTACAGAATATATAAAAGATGAGCCTTAAAGTCATAATTCTTGAAAGTACTCTTGAATAATGATTCCATGTGACAGATGAATAATTTCAAGTCCCCTTTCATCCAGCACTGTATGTTCCAGTTTGCACCTGCATTAGAAATAAGCTACATTAAATCTGGAAAACATTCTGAAGAACTCAGTGAAAGAGAATAGCTAAATTAAATTTACCAGTGTTCTGATACAACTTCCACCGTCCGTTTTGAGAGGAAAAGAACAGGCTCTAACTAGTGGTATGAGTTTGTCAAAGTCATTTAGTCCCCTTGGCCCTCAGTTTCCTTTTTGTAAAGCAAGGGAACCGAATTCTATTTCTGGTTTGCAAACTTTTTTTTCGTCTTGACCCATTTAAGTAGGACCAAAAAAAAAAAAAAAAAAACTCTCAAAACTCACCTCACCCACTTCATTCTTACTTTCTAAGAGAAAAAACAGCAATTAATATTCAGGTTTAAGCAGATTTACAAGGGAATTTATGTATCTGCTTTAGTAATAAAGGCACAGTGATTCATATTTAACTGTGCTGCATGCCTTAAATTCTTATTATTGTATTACTATAGACCCTAAATACAACTGATGAAAGTATATTTCACTACACACCGAAAAACTGAACTGATAATGACAAAGATAAACCATTGGTGGTGTGTAACTTAAAAAATAAGAATAATAGCAACTGAAAATTATGTCTAATTTAAGACATTAATAATACATATTTCTCCAAACCTGAAGGATTTTCAACTAGTAGGGATTTTGAAAAATTGCTGAGCCCTGTGAAGAAAGCAGCCTATTTGACAGTTTCAATAAATTCAAATCTTCAATAACATCCACTTCACCTAGTAATTTTAGTTACAAGACCTTAAACTCACTAAGAAATAACTAGTTAGACCCCTTATTTTTATGTAAAATTAAAATCTATGACATTATAATAATTTCTCTTGGTAAAGAAAAGGCTAAGTTTTTATCATTTCAAGGCTCATCACAAAGGGCCATGACTTCTCAAGTTCATTCTTTTTATATTTCTAAATTTCATAATTACTGAATTGGCTAAGTCCCCTTACAAGTTAAAATAGTGCATCATTTAAAATCAAAGTAAATGTCTGTAAACTCAATAGGAGATACTGGGAATTACAACTATCAATTTGTTTTAAAAGTCTGATTTTATCATTATTCCTAAACTGCTTTCAACATACTGGAGTATTTCTTCCAGCTAGTCAATGGTACTCAACCCAGGGTGGTTTTACTCTCCAGGGGATATCTGCCAATGTCTGGGAAATACTTTTTTATTGTCACAACTGGGGAGAGAATGTTGCTGGCATCTAGTGGGTAGAGGCCAGGGCCGCAGCTAAACATCCTGCAATGTTCAGAACAGCCTCCCACAACCAAGAATCATCTAGTCCAAAATGTCAGACGTGCCAAGGTTGAGACTCCCTGATTAATCCCACATGTTATACTCATGTATGCCTTTATTTTCCAACTGTAGGTCTCTATATTGCTGAGCCAATTAACTCTGTACAATTTAGCTTTCCCAGAAGTCTTGAAAATATTTTTTGTTTAGATTTCCAGGTGCAAATTTATTGCCTACACTAGCTACAATCAGTATGCATTATGTTTAATAAATGACAAAAACTCCTCGGTTTAAAATGGATATTGATTACAGAGACAACCCTTGCTTGAAAGGTATTATTCATAAATGCTTTAAAATGTAAATAGCTCAAGTATTGTTATTCATTTGCTATTCTACCTATTTAACAAAAATAAGGTACGCTAGTTCTAGTTAAAGCAAATTTAGAAGACTACTAGGAATGTACTTAAAGGTACAAAGAGTTAATTTATTTTTATGGGATATAAAATAATGTTGGGTTTCTTTATTAGTTTAGTCACATGAAGAACACTAAGTTTGTTCTTAACATAAATGATGATACATATTGTGAATCACATCCAAAAGGCATCTATTTCATACAGGTTTTAGAGAACAAAAACACTATTTAATAGAGTTAAAAAAAAAAAAAAAAAAAAAAACTAGGATCCAATTAAGACGGTAGAGTGAGAAGCTTTAGGACGCCATTCTCCCACAGAAGCTTTGGACAATCAGCAGGAACTGGCAGAAACATCTTTCTCAAAGCTCCAGAAAACCGTTAAAGGATTACAGTAACAGGGTGAATGCCCAATCAAGAAAAGGAAAGTTAAAAAATTAAAAATGGTAGGATCTTGCAGTACTCTGGCTGGTTCCTCTCCAAACCCATTGCCAGCTCAAGGCAGAGCAGGACTGTACTTTCAATAGGGGTCTCTGGTTCCAGTTCTGGAGGGACCCTTGTGCATATACTGGGAGTATGAATGTCTGACCCAATCTGTGTGGAGGCAGATGGAGGGACTGAACCAGGACATTGTTGCAGGCTCACCATCCCAGAAATTGCCCTGTGTGTAGAGGCAGCTAACAGCTCACCAATAGAATACTAGGGAGAACAGTGAAGTCAGAAACAGATTGCTGGCTATAGGACATTCAGTTCAATACTTGGGACTGTGAGTAAATCGTTTCCTAGGGAAGAGGGGACTTTGTATCTGTGTAAAGAGGGAATTCCTAGGGCCAAACACACATGTCCAAGAAAAGGTACATACACAGAGAGGATCAGGGAAGCCCCTACAGTTTGGTCTGGAGCTATTCTCTAAACTCATTGTATGGCTAGACCTGAAGGAGAGCACTGCCACAGGACAATCTGCAAAGATTTGGAAAGGTGTTTTGTTTTGTTTTGTTTTAATCATTTTTCTTAAGCTCCTTGCATTCAAGGAAAGCTCTCTCATAATACCACATGGATAATACAACCTTAAGGAACAGACACCACAGAGTCTAAATCCCAGAAATACATTAAAATATTAAATGCCCAGGTTTCAACAAAAGAAAGAATGAAAGAAGGGGCAGATAAAATATTCAAAGAAATAATGCCTGAAAACTCCCCAAATTTAATGAAGGACATGAATATATACATCCAAGACACTCAAAAACCCCAACCAGGATAAACCCTAATAGACCCACAATGCAACATACTATAATCAAATTGTCAAATGCCAAAGATAAAGAGAGAACTCTCAAAGCCACAAGAGTACTGTGTGACATACAAGGCAGCCTCGGTAAGATTAAGTGCAGATTTCATTGGAAACCATGGAAGAAAGAAAGTGGTGGAACGACATGTTTAAAGTGCTGAGAGCAAAAATTTGCCAACCAGGAAGCGGTTGTGGCTCAATTGAATGGGCTCCTGTTTACCATATGGGAGGCCCCGGGCTTGATTCCTGGGGCCTCCTGGTGGAGGCAAGCTGGCCTGCGCAGCAATGATGCAACAGAAGGAGACAAGCAGACACAGGAAAAAAAAAAAAAAAAAAAAAAAACAACGCAAAGCAAATGGACACAGCGAGCACAAATAGCAAGGGGAGGATAAATAAATAAATAAATCTTAAAAAAAAAAATTTGCCAACCAAGAATTCTATATCCAGTAAAACTGTCTTTCAAAATTAAGGGAGCGATTAAGACATTCCAATATAAACAAAAGCTAAGGGAATCTATCCCCCTACACTGGCCTACAAGAGATGATAAAGAGAGTTCTACGGGAAGAAAGAAAAGGACAATAGACAATAGATTGAAGCCACATGAAGAAATAAAGATCTCTGGTAAGAGTAACAACACGGGTAAATATAAATGCCAGTATGATTATATTTTTCGTTTCTAACTCCACTTTTTACTTCCTACAGGATCTAAAAGGCAAGTGCATAAGATATGATGATGAATTGGTGGTTTTGGACTCAGTGTATAAACATGTGATTTGTGACAAGAATTACATAAAAGTGGTGGGACAAAGAGGTATAAGAACATAGTTTGGGTATCCTATTGAAATTACATTGGTATCAAAGCAAATGAGATTATTAGAGATTTGATATGTTCAATTTAAGCCCCATTGCTTACTACAAAGCCATGTATCAGATACTTACTACAAAGACAAATATAATATACAAGTTCATAAAGACAGAAAGTAGAGTACCAGTTGCCAAGGGCAGGGGGAAGAGAGAATGGGGAGTTAATACTTAATGGCATCAGCTTTCTATTTGAGGAGATGGGGAATTTTTAGTAATGGAAGATGAGGGTACCAGAACACTGTGAATGTGATCAGTTCCTCTGAATGGTATTCTGGGGAGTGGTTGAGATGGGAAAGTTTATGTTGTATATATGTTTGCACAATTAAAACAAAGAAAGAGCAACTAAAGAGAAGGTAACAATTAAATATAATACGTGATCCTGGATAGGATTTAATAATGGAGGAGAAAAGATTCAAAAGGACATTATTGGGACATACGAAAAAAATGGAATATAAACTACAAGCTTTTAATCTATATTAAATATCTAGAACTTGATAACTGCATATAAGGTGGTTAATAAATAAATATCCTTATTCTTAGGAAATGTACACAGAAGTATTAAGTGTTCAAAGAGCATGTGTGCAACCTGCTTTCAAATGATCTCAGAAAATTGACTGATAATTAGATAGATGATCAATAGATAGATAGGTAGGTAGGTAGAGCAAATGAGACAAAATGTTGAAATTGGTGGATCTGAGTATCTGGGGCAATAAGGGTATTTTGGAGTTCTCTCTATAGGGTTTGTACCATTTTTGTAACTGTCCTCTAAGTTTAAAAGTATTTCAAAACAAAAAGGTTAAAAAACATCTAATGCTTTGAACATTAAATACTTACCTATTTGTTGAAAAACTGAAGAATTTACTGCTGAAACAGAAGCCTTCCCTTCAGTGTTGTCTGCATGTATAGAGCAGTTTTTATCTTGTTCACTCCAAAAGCAACAGTGGGAAGATGCTTTTGATGATAAGTTAGAAAAGTAAGTAGAGCTTGAATTAAATTTATCTTCAACAACTGCCTCATAATGTCCATTCAAACTTGAACTATTCTTTGAGATTCCAGCAGGTAAAAGAAAGTCATAGGTTGTATTTGGTGGTATGCAAGACAACTTAACTTTCCAGGGAGTAACTGGATATGCCATGTTAAATGCAGTTGCCATATAAATAAACTCTGTTAAGACATTAAAAAGACACAAAGTAAAACAACCATTTTGAATGACATAAATAGGAAATATCTGAAATTAAACCATGCAGTGCTCAGTAGTATTTAACTTTCCAAGTGCTCAATTGGTTCCTAATGCAGAGCTCTGTGCTTCCATTGTATGTATAAATAAGTATCAAATGTAAAATTAAAGCAAAATGATTAACATGACTAATATTGTGTCCACACCGTGACAATAACCAAAAGTGGACCCACATTTCAATTATGTTCCTTTGGACTTCAAGCTAATATATTTCTGAAACCAAAATACTCAATGAAAACAATAGTTTGTTTTTTGGTCTTGCAAAACCATGAATATGTAATGGTACTAATTAACAGTATTATATTTTCTAGCTGTACTTGGATGATTCAGTTGGCTAAACTGAAATTAGCTTAAAATCCTGAAAGAAGTAATTGAAATATAAAATGCAATAATGAACTTCATAGACATAGCAACTATTGAATCTGTTTAATTAAAAGATTATTCTATTTTGTTTACATGCTTCCTTTGAAAATGATCTTTCCCTCCAAATGAATCCTAAACAGCAAGGGGTCCTGCATGTTCATCTGAAGGCATATGTTATCATAGTAGCAATATCTTGGGATCTCTTCTGATTCACAAAATTTGATCAAACCACAATCCTTTCAGAAAGTCAATGTGAAATAATAGAGTGGAGTTGAAAAGAAATTAGATAGCGAATATAAAAAAGAATGAATATACTGCTTTTCTTTTATAGTCCCCTGTGGCAGAATTTTTTGGAAATCTGTAATCATGGAGCTATCCTGGTATTTTCTATAAATCTATAGATGGCTACAATGAAAAAGAATGGAATAAAAAGCAGAGAAGATTAGGTAGAGAAGCATGTAAGTGTACCTTTACATTTGAGTAGCCATGGAGATGCTCAGAACTGACATACTGGTAAAGGCTGCCAGATAAATTGAGTTTTGTTAAAGATAGTCTGATTTTAATTTTAAAAATTTGGAACTCAACTATATTGTGCAATTTGGATTTTTTAAAAATCAGAAAATCACCAAAATGCAGTGAGAATCAAAGAGGCCAGTGTGCTCGAAAGTCATTGGCAATGTGTGACTAATTTCAAACAGAAAACTGCTATAGTTCACAGCAGTTAAAATCACAAGACACTATAAGAACATGTGGAAGCTTTCTCACAAGGTCGTTCCTGCAGTAGGTAGGAAGAAGGACTAGTATACCTTTGATTTCTGAAAATGTTCTTCTGGGGGCATTTAAAGGGACAATTTCCAAAGGTTATGCTATCCCTTGATAATATTCCCTTATAATATATCATTCTCCATTTGAGAATGAATCCCTCATTTTGTTTTATAGTCATTTATTTTCAATATTGCAACAAGTACACTGTTCTTGATTAAACAGTTTTGATTATCATCTGTTATAATATATTTGCAGTTCAATAACACTGCATTTGCTAAATAAAATTAAAATATTTACATGCCATCATAACTTGTTTCTAAGTATGTACAAGTTATTAGTTTGTATATGCAAATTTTCCATACTGGAAAAGAAAACAAAGTTAAAAAGCAAATGATAGTTTGGGAGAAAGTATTTGCAAAACAGTAAATTGTTGGGGAATTTTCCATTATATTTTATACAATCCTAAAAATCAACAAAGACCAATAAAATCCAACAATAAAACAAAAATATGAACTAGAAAATCACACAAAAATATATATAAATGATCAAGGAGCAGTATTCAACTAATAAATAAATAAAATTAAAATGAGATGCCATTTTTCCTTATTTGACTTTTAAAAAACATGAAAGAATAATAATGTGCATCTTTAGGATTTTCTTTAGGATTAATTAATCTACAGAAATATCCACCCACCTATACAAAGATATATGCAAATGAATTTATCAATACATCATTGTTTGGTACAGAAAAAGGAATATCTATTGATGGGTAATTTGTCAAATAATTAATAATTTAAGGTACATGCTTACAGTGCATTATCATGTAACCATTAAAAAATAAGTACATCAGTAAATACTGATAACAAAAGCTGCTATGATCAACTGGAAAAAAAAACTGCTAAGTGGAAAGAGAAAGATATAGATCAATATGTATAGGCAAATGCAACTGTGTATGTGTGTGTGTGTGTGTGTCACAAACTTCCAGAAGGATATACTATCAGGTTGTTTCCAGGAGGTTGGGGAGGGTTTTCATTTTCATATTTATACTTTGGCTTGCACTTTTAATCATGAGTGTGTATGAGAAGAATTCCTAACTGGAAACGGGAAACTCTGTTAGACAATAAAGGAAACTGCATCTGTAAAGGTAAAATCACACAAGCCAAAAAACTTTATGGGTATTAAAACAGCAAATAACTTACCCCAATGTAACAAAGCCACAAAGAATTTTTGAGAAATCATCTTATTTCAGAGAAGTAGACCTGAAAAACAGTAAATCTAAAACAAAAACATGAACAACAACAAAAACATTCTCATACATACATATACACCAGATGTCTGTGGAAAACATAAAAGGAAAAGGATTCTAAATAATTAGTCTTTGTATTTTAATTCTCTGTAATACTCTGGATCAATATCAGAGAGGTGTCTCACATTACAGTATAACTATGAGTTATAGATTGATTTCTATACATGTTATCTTACACAGTTAAAATACATCACATAAAAAAATTCAGTGTTCCTTTATGCCATGGCAAGTCAGGTCAGCTATCACACAACAAGACTTAAGACTGAATTTTTAACTAACAAAAATTTCTCAATATTGATTAAATATGTAACAATAAGTCTTCATTTTTTTCTTGCTCAGTTTTTAAATTTCTCTCATTTCTGAAGCTTTTATATTTACTGTGATACCAAAAGCCAGGGATAGCATAGGTAATGACTGCATATTTATGTCCAATAAATAGGAGAAATTTTTCCAATATGCTTTTGGAAGCCCATTTTTTATATGCAGATGAGGTAATATTCACATTGGAGAGTTATCAAGAAATTCAGGAAAAGTCTAGCAGCTTAATATATCCAGTGCTAGGGATGACTTGGAAAAAAGCTTTCCCATGGATTCCACCCAATTCAAAATATATCACAGGTAAGATTATTTTTGTACTACTATGTCATGAATTAGAATGATAATAATTTTAATATGTGGGGCTTGGATTTAGAATGAAACACTAAAGGTTTTTGATGTTCCAGTCTTTTTTATTATCTCAAGTTGGTAACTAAGTATCAGGTATCTTGCATGCCAGTCTAGGCTCTGCTTCTTTTCAGCTGGAGGACTTGGATTTTCACCACTCTAGACCTCTGATTCCTCAACCACAAGTCAAACTGGTGGATGATCTCTATGATTCCTGTCAGAGTGGCCCATGATTCGAGGGACTTTATTCTAAAATAGAAAAAACAGCACTCTCTACATGATAGAGCTTTCCCACAAAGAATATAATAAAATATTAAATGAGAAACATATCTCACAACTCATATCTGAGAAGTACCATCATGTGAGGAAAAATATGATGAAAAATGTGCTTATTTATTTTAAACTTACATAACTCAGGAAGAAAATGGACAAGTGAAAATACTTCATAGGCTGGTAAATCTCTTAAAATAATCAGTTTTTCAACAAATGCAAGCAAATTCCTTCCAATATTTTATGCTACCTGTTTCTGATCTAAAACTTTCTCATAATATAAACCCAAGGGCAAATTTCATAACCAATATGCCTTAAATATAATATATGACTAGGTTAAGTGTTTTGATCAAATTAACTAGTGGCTAGTAATTCAATTCAACAATTGATTTAACTAATTTTTATTAATTTTTATTAATTCTATTTATTTTATTTATATACATTCTATATCCACCAAACATATACTCCATCTTTTCCATTTCGATTTGATTCATTTTTAACTCAAGGATCTGCTGAGATAAATTGACCAAGAAGGGAAGCGGCTGTGGCTCAATCAGTAGGGCTCCCGTTTACCATATGGGAGGCCCCGGGTTCGGTTTCCGGGGCCTCCTGGTGAAGGCAAGCCCGCCGCACGGCGTGGTTAGCTGACCCAGCGAGCACAAGCAGCAAGGGGGCGATAAATGAATAAATAAATAAATAAAAATCTTAAAAAAAAAAAGTATAAATTGACCAAGAAGATCAGCTGTTTTCCTTACATAAGGCAACCATTCTTTTATATAATGTTCTGTGCAAAACACAAACTCTTCTAATGGTTTGAAGTCTTTTAGCCATATTTTGTTTTCATATAAGAGAAAAACAATCACAAAATGTGAAGAGGGCAGAGATGCAACCTTGAAGAGACTGTAAAAGATTCAGAGACAGAAATATTCATATGCATTCTAAACTGCACCAAAAAGGAATATGAGGTTTTACAAAAACACAGACAACAGAGAAAAAATATGATGAATTTTAACACTATAAGGGAAAAAATGAAGCAAAGGGAAAACTGATAGTGGGGAAGGGTAACTAAAATAAATATAATATATAAAACGTTTACTTCCTCAAGGCTCATCCAATAAACTACTTGAAGTTATTTTATAGTCAACTTGTTCAATAATATATTCACAGTCTTCAACAACTTGGGAAAAAGTATAAATAATCTTCACACTATGTCCGGAAAGAAATTTTTAATGAAAATCTTCATAAGATAATAGATAATATCCTCATAAACATCCTGACAGCAAGAGTGTTTCATGGGAATTTCAAAATTCAATCATTTCTCACCCCTCCACTCCCAATACCCTACTCCAAGATACCATGACTTCTTCCCTGGGTTACCAGAAGAGCCTCCTAACTGGTCTACTGCTCCTACCCTTGTACCCCAATTCAGCCTCCTCTCCACACAGCAGCCAGAATTAGACTGTTAATAGATAGGTCATATCATGTCACTCTTTCTCAAAACACTACAGTAACTCCTTCACTCACTCAGAGTAAAGGTCCAAGCCCTTCATAAGACTGACTACAGGTCCTGGCCCTCTATGGCTTCTCTGACTTCTCAAGTCACCTTCTCTGAGAAACCTTCCCTGACCATCCTATCTAAAATGTCAGCATCTTCCCACATCCCCAACATGTCTGATCCCCAGTTCTGCTTAATTATTTCTCCTTAGCACGTAACTCTATCTAACGTGAATATGATTTGTTATTTTTCTTGTTAACTGTCTATCTCCCCCACTAGAATGTAAATTCCACTAGACCAAGGGATTTTTTGACTGTTTTTTTAAATCATTATAGTCTTCACACATAAAAGTGTGCCTTGCACGTAGTAGACACCCCCTTATAGTAAATGAATGAATGCACACATGAAAAGATATCACTGCTTCTTGATCCTTCATTATAGGCTTCTGTCATCAAGTCAAGACAAAATTGAATAAAAAGAATAATTATAATATCACCCAGATATAGCTCTCTGAGAATCTGACTTAATGCCAGGGAGAATTTCTACATATCTGGAACAGTGATTCTTAACCATTTTTGGATCACAGACCTCATTGAGAATTTGATGAAAGCAAATGTACCATCCAGGAGGATGCACACATACCCAAAATCAGCACTATAATTTCAGGAACTTAACCCTCTGAAATTTATCCAAGGATCCCAGATTAAGAACTCTTGATCTAGATAGAGTGCACATTCCTCAGACAATACTCCCTATGTATAGTTCCATGAGCTGAGCCATTGACAGACTCTCAGCTTTGAGAAGTTTGAGATAATATTGTCTACCAAGTCCCTGGAAGGCAGTCATTCTATAACTCACATGTCTCAGAAGTCAATCAAACAGAAGGTAGGGTTGATATCCTCATGTGAAAATGGAGATGCTCAACAAGGAAACATGCCAAATAGAGTACCCCCTTTTCACCATCATTACCACCAATACTTAGAATTGAGGTATGGTAAGGAAAGGGCTCAGTTTTCCTTAGAAAATAATTTTGACTTTGCCATCATAAAAAGGCAACCAAAACTGTCAAAGTTCTCCATTTACCATGGCATCAACAAGTTTAGCCCAGAACCATTTTCAAAGAGAAATAGGCAAATGTCCGCCATTGCCATAAAAATTATTAGTAAGACAGCTATGATTGTTTAGATTTGAGCAGGGCAGTATCCTTCGGTACTCTTCCAAACTAAACTAATTGAAAAATGTATACCAAAGTAATTGAATGAGGTGACTGAACTTAAAGACCAGATAAGTGAAGGATGTCTATTAAAAAGAACAATTTAATAATCTGCAGCCCCATTTTCCGGAAGTAATAACAGGGCCAGTGTATGGTAGTCTTTCCTAGATTGCAACAATTCACTACAGTTCTTTCAAGTAACCACACTGTGATGGTTAGGTTAATGTGTCAACTCAGCCAGGTAATGGTGCCCAGTTGTTTGGTCAAGCAAACACTGGTATCTCATGGATTTAATCATCAAAGAGTTGATTGCATATGTGGCTGATTACATCTACATTCAACTGAGGTAGAGTTTTGTGGAGATAAAAGGTACAGTGATATTGGCTGGCTGTTCCTAAATATGCTGGAGACAATTACAAAAGGAAGAGAGGAGTTGAAGGCTTCAAATTGGCAACTTAAGTGCTACATGAATGACCTGAAAGTTTCTATGTGTGTCCCGAAAAAAAATCTTGTTTCTTGCAGCTGCAGACTTGAGATCTCTGAAAACCAGACAGAGACTCAGTGTGTACAAGTAGCAGAGTTACAACGGAAGCTACAATCTCAACCTTGCAGGGTGTCTGCTATTAAAGTAAAGAAGTTGATTGGAAAGGATTAGAATCCTGAGAATTGAGATGGATACATATGGGTTGATGAAGAAGGCAGTAGGGACAGTAAATCCCTAAATTCTGCTGAGACTTTGCCAGGTAAGCCTATATGGTCTGCCCTGAGGAGACAGCCACCCAACCTCCTCCCTGCCCTGAGGAGTCTGCCATCTAACCTCTACTTGAAGAGATTAATCCTGTCTCACCAGATGAAACTGCAATGGAATGCCCTGAGGCAATTGGCTTGCAAGACATATAATGTTTCTCCTTATCCATCCCCAGCAGCCCTCTTTTCTTCCCGACCCATAACTAGTCTAAAGTCACAACAAGCCCCCAAAGGTGAAGTACAAAGTGTGATCCATGAGGAAGTATACTATACTCCAAAATAACTGAGTTTTCCAATTTATATAGACAGAAATCAGGGAAATATATGTGGGAATGGATATTAAGGGTATGGATATTAACGGTATGGAATAATGGTGGTAGGAATATAAAGTTGGATCAGGCTTGATTTATTGATATGGGCCCACTAAGCAAAAATTCTGGATTCAATGCTTTGTGGGTTGGAAAGGGCTCTAACAGTTTGTTCGGGTAACTGGCTGAAACATGGACCAAAAGATGACTGATATTGCTTTATGTTGAGATGCCAGAATTGCCCTGGTATATGGTAGATGAGGGGATCCAAAGGCTTAGAGAGATTGGAATGTTAGAATGGATTTATTATCTAAGACCTGTCCATCCATCCCAAGAATGTCCAGAGGATATACATTTTACAAGGACTGTGAGGAATAAATTTGTGAGACTAATTCCATCTTCCCTGAAGACATCAGTGGTTGCTCTTCTCTGTAGATCAGATATAACTGAGTGAAGCAGCTGGATTGACAGAATGGTGGAATGGCCTTTGGAATGCTCAATTATGGCATAGGTGGCAATACCTTGCAGGGCTGGGGCAATGTTCTCCAGAGGGCTGTATATACTCTAAATTAGCATCTGCTCTATGGTGCCATTTTTCCCATAGCCAGGATTCACGGGCCCAGGAATCAAGGGGTGGAAATGGGAGTGGTATCACTATTACCCTTGGTCATCCACTAGGAAACTTTTTGTTTCCTGTCCCTGAAATCTTAAGCTTTCCTGGTCTACAGGTCTTAGTTCCAAAAGGAGGAGTGCTTCCACCAGGAAATAAATAATTCCATTGAACTGGAAGTTAAGACTGCCACCTGGCCGTTTAGGCTCCACATGCCACTGAATCAACAGTCAAAAAAGGGAATTACTGTACTGGCTGGGGTGATTGATCCTGACTATCAAGGGTAAATAGGACTGCACCTACACAATGGAGGTAAAGAAAAGTTTACCCCGGGGGCGGATGTGGCTCAAATGGTTGGGCGTCCGTCTGCCATATGGAGAGAACTGGGTTCGATCCCCAGGACCTCCTGGTAAAATAAAAAACATATATATAGAAGGTGCATGGGCTGCCAGGCTCTGTGTGCCGGTGAGCCGCCGGGCCCCCGGAGCCATGCAGCAAGATGATGACGTAACAGGAGAGAGACGCAGGGGAGAGACAAGAAGAGATGCTCCGAAAGCTCCGAAAACCAGGAACGGAGGTGGCGCAGGTGGCAGAACACTCTCTCCTACATCGGAGGTCTCCAGGATCAAATCCTGGTGAAGATTGGAGGAGGATGAGAAGAGATGGCAGGAAACAAACACAGAAAATTGCCCAGTGAATGGACACAAAACAGCAAATGGGGAAGGGGGTGTTTAAAATGGATAAAGTAAATAAATAAACCTTTAAAAAAAAAAAAAGAAAGAAAGAAAAGTCTGCCTGGAATACAGGGGATATCCTAGGGCATCTCTTAATCCATGCCCTGTGATTAAAGTCAATGGAAAATTGCAACAACCCAATCCAGGCAGGACTAACAATGGCCCAGAATCTTCAAGCATGAAGGTTTGGGTCACCTACCAAGCAAAGAACCACGGCCAGTTGAGGTGCTTGAGGAGGGTAAATGGAAGATGGAATGTGTAGTCGAAGAAGGTAGTGTTAGTTATGGACTTCAACCATGTAACCAGTTACAGAAATGAGGACTGTAATGGTCATGAATATTTCTTCCTTGTTTTGAGTGTGTTTGTATATGTACATAAAATGAATATCTTTGTTTTCTTCCCTAACCTTTCCCCTTATCATATGACATAAATTGTAATCGTTTCTTGCTGTAGTATTTAAGAATGTCAGGTTTAAGAGTAAATATTACCCAAGGTCTTGTACCCTATTTGGGAGGGATTTAGTGCATTTCTGATTGTACTCAGGACAGTTGATTATTGTTAGGATGAAATCTATATATATGTATGTGTGTGTGTTATTGCTTTCATTTAGAGACTAAGTATGGTTTAAGGTGATGTGTATGGCTGTCAAATTGACAAGGGATAGACTGTGATGGTTAGGTTAGTATGTCAACTCTGCCAGGTTTTATGGTACTCAGTTGTTTGGCCAAGCAAGCACTGGGCTAATTGTAATACAAGTGTATTTCATGGACTTTAATCATCAGTGAGATGACTGCATATATGGCTGATTACATCTACAATCAACTGAGATTGCCATCAGCAATGAGTGGCACCTCATCCAATCAGATGAAGGCCTTAAAAGGAGA
This sequence comes from Tolypeutes matacus, assembly GCA_026826555.1. Classification (NCBI taxonomy): domain Eukaryota; kingdom Metazoa; phylum Chordata; class Mammalia; order Cingulata; family Chlamyphoridae; genus Tolypeutes; species Tolypeutes matacus. The sequence continues at coordinate 62,648,277 of JAKSZT010053883.1, read as the reverse complement.
AGTAATTTCATCATTAAGAGAGAGAATTCCCATCTCTACTTCAGACAGTCATCATCTCCTAAGGAACTCATTGTGCCCTGGCTTGTAACCTGACCTAAAGAATTTGGACTTGTGCATCCCCACAGTTACGTGAGACAATTTTATAAAATCTCATACTATTTACAGATATCTCCTGTCAGTTCTCTTTCCCTAGAGAACTCTGACTAATGTAGACACCTAATGATTTTTTTCCCAGAAACAGATTCTTCAGGAGGACCATTCACCCATCTTAGTTGGGTCTCAAATTGACTCCTGTACATGGAGGAAAGCTAAGGGAAAACATCAACAAATGGTGCAAACAAGCATAATATTCCCTTAAAGATTTCTCTGTAAGATTATGATTATGGCATGCAATAGAATATTTTTCTAATATCTTTAGTGTAATATTTTCAGCACCTCATATAAACAACAGTCTTTCAATTTATCAAGTAAACTTTGGGCAGGAATGTCCAAGTTGTTAATGAGACAGTAATTTGGAAGGAGAAAAATATTGTCCATTTAAAATTAATGGACTAAACCAAAGTCTGGATGAAACCCAAAATTATGAAATTGATAACATGAATGAGTTAAACAAGGATCAGGACTCACAATTAATTGCCTTTTTGGTGGAGCTTAAGGCAATGAATCTTCCTCAGGTGCTAAGTCTTATTATACAGACAAGAGAAGAAACACATTTCCTGAGACCCAGTAAGAAAACATCCTGAGTCTTTAAAGAAATAATAGCCTATGAGGTCACAGCTAGATAAGACTAGAAAATATATGGTTATATTGAAAGGAACAGACTTTAGCTATTTCTGCTTTCACAGTATTTTCTTCTGTTTTATTATTTTATAGCATTGAAAATATAATAAATCATCTCTTCTTACACATATTCTAGTTCCTTGCTTGTAACACTCCACCCCACTAGTCTAATTCTTTCACATTCTTTACAATTTGCCTCATATGTAGTCGCTTCTGTGAAGCCTTCCCCAGCCATCCTAAACTGTGAAGGCCCTCCTCTCTCTACTCTCTTCGCGGCAAGCCTGAGCATCCCCAATTACAGATCTATTCCCTTGAATTGTAGTCATCCACTTGTAGTCTCCCCAAGTACAGTGGGCTGCTTGGCAGTAGGAATAATTAGTTTCATCATCATTCATTTGTTTTACTTTCCAAACACTTAAAAAATACCTACTATGTGAATATTCTCGCTGTGCTGATTTTGTGATAATCAGGGTAGGCTAAACATTCGCTATATCAGTAACCATGTATGTGTCCCCAGACCTAGTTTTTCTCCCTAGGTCTGGTTTTCGGAATGCTGGTGATAAACTAAGCCTGATTTATTATATGACCATCCTATATGGGAAAAGACTGTAACTTTGGGTATCTTTGGTCAACCTTAAGAGATATAGCAAGGGGATGGATGTGGATAAAGTGGGTGGGTATTGTTTCTGATATGGAGGGACCTGGGTTCAATCCCTGGGACCTCCCAGTAAAAATTTTAAAAAGGAAAAATATAGAAGGCACGTGGGCCACCAGGCCCTGTGCATGGGGGCACCACCAGGCCCCGCAAGCGGGTAAGCTGCCAGGCCATGTGGATGGGTGCGCCTTCAGGCTCCGAGCACGGGTGCGCTGCCAGGCCCTGTGAGCCATGCAGCAAGATGATGACATAACAGGAGAATGACACAAGGGAAAGCCAAGATGAGACGCACCGAAAAACCAGGAACTAAGGTGGCGCCGGCAGTAGGACACCTCTCTCCCACATCGGAGATTCTGAGGATCAAATCCCAGTGGAGACAGAAGGAGAAGGATGAGAAGAGAGGGCAGGAAACAGACACAGAGAGTTGCCCAACGAATGGACACAGAAACAGCAAAAACAGGGAAGGGGGGTTAAAAATGGATAAAAGTAAATAAATAACTAAATAAATCCTTTAAAAAATGTATACGGGGGAAAGATACAAACTATAGTTAGTAGTAATACTTTGATGATGCTCTTTCATGATTTGTTAAAAAATGTTTCACAACAATGCAGGGTGTTTGTGGGAGGGTAATATGTGGGAGCCCTGTATGATGTTATGCATGTTTGTTTTGTAAGATCACGATGTTTACTGAACACTTATAGTTTATGTATGTTCATGTATGAATGATATACATCAATAAATTGTGTTTTTTTTTAAGTACCCACTATGAGCCCAACATTGTTATCAGTGCTATAAATCATTAACCTATTATTATTGTTAAGAACTCTGTAAGGCAGGTACTATGATTATTATTCCCATTTTACAGATGAAGAAACTAAGGCTCAGAGATGTTAAGTACCTTGTTCATGGTCTTATAGCTACTAAGTGCTGGACCTGGGATTCAAACCCAGGCAATTTGGCTCTGAAGTCCATTCTTTGCACACTGTGTTATGCTGCCTCTCATAAAATAAGAGCTAACATTTATTGAGCATTTACTGTGTACCAGGCACTTCACATGAAATATATCACCTAATCCTCACTATGAGATAAGAATTATTATCATCTTCATTTTACAAATGCAGTAACAGAGGCTCAGACTGATTAAGTTGCCCAAAGTCTTAAAGTATTCTAAATTCAGAATACAAATTTAACCTTATGTATCAGACAAAGGACATTATCTTAGCATGTCCCACTCAGTGCTTAATACATAATGTGGTGGGCAGATTAAGGTGCCCATATCCAACTTCCCAGAATCTGTGAATGTGTTATCTTACATGGCAAAGGGGGATTAAAGTTGCAGGGGAAATTAAGTTTGCTAATAGCTCATTTTAAGAGGAGTATCCTGGATTATCCAGGTGTGCCCAGTGTAACCACAAGGATCCTTACATGGAGAAGACAGAGGGAGAAGAGTGAGCGTCAGAGTGGTGCAGCGTGAGAAAGATTCAACTGGCTTTTTAAGTCTTTGAAAATGGAAGCCACAAGCCAAGGAAAGCAAGCATGGAAAGAACAAGGAAATCAATTCTTCCCTAGAGCCTCCAAAAGAAATGCAGTGCTACCAACATTTTTATTTTAGCCCAGTGAATCCCATTTCAGACTTCTAACCTCCAGAACTGTAAGATAATATATCTTTGCTGTTTTAGGCCACTAACTTTGTGGGTTTGTTACAGCAGTAGTAGAAACCGCACTTCATATTAATAAATGGTGGTGACTACATATGGAAATGTAAACTAAGCCTCACATTGCCAACTCTCAAGTATTAGGTTAGTGAATTAATAATTCACTCTGCCAGTCTCCTCTCCTTTCCCAAAGACTAAATGTGGTCATTTTTCTACTCATTGTCATTACAGCCAGAAGGGAACCAGAACCTAAGATGACAGTCAGGTGTTTGTTTTTTAAGATTTATTTTATTTATCTCTTCCCACTCCCTCGTTGTTTGCACTTGCTGTGTCTGTTCATCTTTGTTTCTTTAGGAGCCACCAGGAACTGAACCAAGGACCTCCGATGTGAGAGGGAGGCACCTAATTGCTTAAGCCACCTCCATTCCCTAATTTATTGTGTCTCTCGTTACGTTTTTCCTCTTGTGTCTCTTGTTGTGTCATCTTGTCGCATCAGCTCATCACAGCTGTCCATCATGCCAGCTTGCTGTCCTGCTCTTTCTCTTTAGGAGGCACCAGGAACCTCTGCTCCCTGCTTTGTTGTGTCTCTCATTGTTTTTCTTCTTGTGTCTCTTGTTGCATCATCTTGTTGTGTCAGCTTGCAGCAACTGCCCGTCGAGCTGGCTCGCTATTTTCTTTAGGAGGCACTGGGAACCCATCCATGGACCTGCATGTGGTAGGCAGGAGTCCAATCTCTTGAGCCACATCTGCTTCCCAGTCAGGTTTATTTTTAATTCAATAAAAGGTTTGGTGATAGAAATATTAAACTATTTCTACAAACTAAGCTTATAATTTTTTCTGTTAATAGCAAATATCAATATAAAGCAAACAACTTTTTTTTAACACAAAAATCACTTATTTAAGGCTCATAATCCTAAATTAGATACTATATTATGTCTACGGATATAGATTAATAAGAAGCAATGCCAGGGGTGGATGTGGCTCAAATGGTTGGGCATCCATCTGCCATATGGAGGGACCTGGGTTCTATCTCTGGGACCTCCCAGTAAAATAAAATAAATAAATTAATTAAAAATAAAAAAAAAGAAGCAATGCCTTACACTAGTCCATCAAGAGAAAAGAATCGCAGTATTGAAGGAAGGGATGTAGAAGTCCAATTGTTCTCTGAAATGATCAGGCCAACTCGGGAGAATGCTGTTGTTCCTTCCTATCTTCCCTGATTTATATAGGACCCAACAACCAGAAGAACATCCCAAAGACATAGGTTACAATGACAAAGTGTGAGAACTCTAGTAACTGGTGGTATTAGACTAGTATGAGCAACATAGTTATTGTCAAATATTTGAAAGGCAATCAATAGGGGAGCACTAGATTTCATTGTTTCACATATTAAAAACTTAAATTTTAAAATTAGTAGAACTCTCTTTTCAAATGAAATTTATGGAGCATGTCAACATATAAAAGTGATAAAACCATGGAGTAGCTCAGTGGTTGAGCACGCACTTCACATGTATGAGGTCCTTGGTTCAATTCCCGGTACCTCCTTTATAAAATAAAAACAAACAAACAAAAGACAGCTAAAAAAATGGGAGAGCAGATGGAGCTCAGTGGTTGAGCACATGCTTCCCACATACAAGGTTCCGGGTTCAATCCCTGGTGCCTCCTAAAAAAAAAAAGTGATGAAAGTGCTGTGCATGGTTTCAGTTGAGGAGGGGGACTAGAGTACTGCCTCCTCAGCCTTCCCCAGACCCTCATGGAGCCATTTCAGGTAGAGATAGATTTTAAAGCATATTTCTGGTTGATTCTCATATCTTGATTATTGACTAAATTTTTAATTGACAAATTATTTGTATATAACAGAGCATGTAAAGCAATGTTGTGCATATATTAGGAACTTCATTTATGTCTGTTAGTCCCTATGTGAGAATACAATCTTGCTATGTGAAATACAATAAATGTAGCAAAAAGACCACAGAAAAGAACAAACAAAACAGTTCTCATCCATATGAGACTTTTGAAGACAGAGTATTTTCATACATTCTCTGGAGCACAGGAGGAATTTGTAAATACTTGTGGAATCAATTAATTTGGGTAAAATTCACCCCATGTTTAACATATATATATAGCATTATTACCTACTATTTAGGAATTTAGGGGTGGAAAAACCCATGTTGAAATATACAAATACTTGAAGAATTCTTTATAAAGTATACCAAGACTCATCTATAATCTGATCTAAGCAATACATCCATGACATTTGGATGTGCAAGCAATAATTTAATTTGCATGATACACCAAACACTGTAACCATATTAAACAAACCAATAACTCCAGTTATGACTATAAATAAAAAGAAATGTCAAAATATATTTTCTTTTGATAGTGCTATATTATGGGTTTTCAAAGGAAGATTAGATTATTTGATTTATATCTATCTTAGAGGATTCTTGGGGGTATTTTTATGTATCAGATTCTACTTAAATACAAAACAGGACAGGGAGCAGTTGTGGTTCAAGATGTTGAGTGCCTGCTTCCCACATGGGAGGTCCTGGGTTTGGTTCCAGATGCCTCCCTAAAAAATAAAAATTAAAAAAAAAACACAAAACTACAAAACAAACAAAAAAACCAACTCAAGGGAGCCAATGTGGCTCAGTGGTTGAGTGCCGGCTTCCCACATACAAGGTCCCAGGTTCAATCCCTGGACCCAGTACCTAAAAAAAAAATAAAAATCTCTCTCTCTCTCTCTCTCTCTCTGTGTCTATCTATCTCTCTATATATATGAATGAGTTACTGGGCAGAAAAGAAACTATTTACAACTTGCTCCAGTGATCTCAAGTCTCTAAGTTTTAAGAAATTTTATGAGTAGGAAAAACAATTCTGACAATTTTGTTGTTCTGATGAATAAACTCAATGAGTTCCATATGCCACTAATTTTTGCTTTGACTTTCTGAAAGAGAAACATTCATCTATCTTTCACTTTAGTAAAAACATTGAAGCATTACATTTAAATATAAATGAAAAATACTATTTCTTCAATTGTCAAAAATTAAACAAATTAAATACAGTGTGACTTATTTCTACCAGACTTGTCATTTTAAGTATGTTTACTTTCATCTCTTCACATAGGAGGGAAGTTGGTCATGTGATTCCCATTAAGTAGTTATTACAAACAAATTATCCTTAGAATTCAAAGAAGTCTTCTTCCGTCCTCTTGGCATAAAGCAGTTGCCACTTTGAAAACAAAATTTCAAGAACTTTAAGTCCTAATATGACCATAATAGTGTGGTTCTGTCACAAATTGATTCCAAAAAAATGCAGAAGGATAAGCTATGATTTCAAAGACCTAGGTGCCATAAAGTCAACAATGTTCATATGTGGTAAGGTGCAAAGCACTATGTCAGGTGTTAAGGATACAAAATTAATAAGGAACCATCATATTATTTTAATAAGAAATAAAATATTCTTTTGCGGGGTTTTGTTACATGTCAAAGGACTATATAATACCAATATGAATCAAGTGAGATGGAACTTGTGGTTCAAGATGGCAAGCTGGGAAAACAAATAGATTTTGTCATCCTCCTGGGGTGACTTTAAAACTAGAATAAAGACTATATCTCTACAACAGAAAGAAATGGGGGCAGCAGCAAAAGAGGAATTTAAGCAAATTTCTGGAAGATGGAGCAAAGACTAATAAAGTAAAATGAAGGAAGTCACAACCTAGAATATTTATGGAGGGAGATGCCATCAATAAGGGAACAAATTTACTTGTAAAACCCTGGATAGATATGTTGTGAATCATGAAGGGCAGGAGAGCAAAGTGAAGTTAAAAAGAGGATGTTTTAGCCGAGATATATATATATATATATAATATCTGACTTCTTTATACCACATAAACAATTCACAGCAGCCAAACATCTAGCTCCTTTTCACTGTCAGGGGTTATTTTCAAACAACTGAAACCAACTCTGGTTAGTTTAAGTAGAAAAGGAAACTATTAAAAGTTTAGGAGAACGCTCACACACCCTCAGGGAGGACCAGAGGACCAGACTACTAGAGCACACAGCCAGGAACCAAACTCAAAAGTCCCACATAGAATTGCTCTAGAGAAGACAGCTCTGCCATCATGCCAGGATGAGGCATGCTATGACTGAAACGTCATCCCTGCTACTTACTTCTGAGTTCCTGAAGTTTCTGCTCTTTCGTGGCCTAAGCTTCTAATCTGAAATCTGGCATGAATGACTCTAATTAATAGAGTCTGGTTCACAGGCCACATTCAGTCAGCCAAGAAGCTTGGGAAATGAATTTCTGGCTTCGAATTTGGGAAAACAGGGATTCATAAGGTAGGGAATTCCCCAAATTTAGGCAAAGCATTTAAAGGCACCAAACAGCCAAGGAGAATTAAAAACTGTCCTATATATTCCTGTACGTTAAAAAAAAAAAAAAAAAATACAAGTTATTTGAGAAGAACTTGGGCTTCTCAGAGTAAAGCCCTTACTCACTCTGGCATTTAGGGGAAGAAGCCGTCAGCATAAAAAGCAGCTCCCCACTCAAGTGCCTAAAGTGAAGCCTATCCGTTGACAAACCCTGCACATGTACACAGAATTCACATTCTTCCCATCCCTTAATTTAACAGCCATGATGAATGACATGACAAAAGCCTTCAGAATAAAAACCCACATCAAAATTTGCAAAATTGACCAATTTGAAAGAAAATCCTGGAAACAACAGCAAAGCATTCTTTTATGAACTGCTATATCACAAATATTTATAATAGCATAGAAGATGATATTGTCTGCAAAAATATTGGTATCAACACCTCCCAGCAAAGAAAGGCTCAGGACTTTTACTAAACATTCCAAGAAGAATCAGCACCAACCCTGCTCAAACTCTTCAAAAACAACTGAAGAAGGAAAACTCCCTAAGTCATTCTATGAGGCCAACACCACCAGATAAAAATACTACAAGAAAAGAAAGTTACAGAATTAAATTACTTATGAATATAATAGATGCAAAATCCTCAACAAAACACTAGTAAATCTAATTCACAGTATATTAAAAGAATTATACACCATGGTCAAGTGGGATTTATATAAGGTATGCAACAGTGGTTCAACATAAGAAAATCAGTTAATGCAATACCCCACATTAACAGAACCTAGGAAAAATCCATATAATCATTTCAATTGAAGCATAAAAGGCATTTGACAAAATCCAGCAACCCTTCATGATAAAAATATTTACAACACTAAGAATAGAAGGAAACTTCCTCAACATGATAAAGGACATATATGAAAAAGCCCACCATTAACAACATATTCAATGGTGAAAGACTGAATGCTTTCCTTCTAAGATCAGAAACAAGAAAAGGATGCCCACTGTCACCATTGTTATTCAAGATTGTACTGGAAGTTCTAGCCAGAGCAATTAGGAAAGAAAAAGAAATGAAAGGAATTGAAATAGGAATGCAAATAGGGAAACTTTCCCAATTTGCAGATGACTTGATTCTATATACAGAAAATCCTGAAAAATCTAAAATAAAGCTACTAAAAGTAATAAACAAATTCAGCAAAGTGGTGGGGTATACAAGATCAAATCAGTAGCTTTTCTATACATGAGTGATAAACAATCTGAAGTGGAAATCAAGAAAAAAAATTCTGTTTACAATAGTAAATAAAACAATCAAATATCTAGGAATAAATCTAGCCAAGGATATAAAGTACTTGTACACAAAAAAAACTACAAACATTGCTAAAATAAATCAAATAAGACCTAAATAAATGGAAGGACATTCCATATTCATGGATTGGAAGACTAAATATTCTTAAGATGTTAATTCTACCTAAAGTGATTTACAGATTCAATGCAATCCCAATCAAAATCCAACAGCATTCTTTGGAGAAATGGAAAAGCCAATCATCAAACTTATGTGGAACTTTTAGGGGACCCAAATAGCCAAAGCCATCTTGAAAAAGAAGACCAAAGTTAGAGGACTCACATATCCTAATATTAAAACTTATTACAAAGCCACATGTATGAGTTAGCCAAAGAGGTGCTGAAGCAAAGTACCAGAAATCTGTTGGTTTTTGTAAAGGGTATTTATTTGGGGTAAATACATTACAAGGCCCTAAAGAGTCCAACTCAAGGTACCATAAGAGGTACTTTCTTACTCAAGTCAGTTGCCTCGTGTTGAAGTAAGATGGCTGACCTGGTCTCTCCTTCTTTCCTCCTCTTAAGGCTCTGTGGGCCCAGCTTCTTCTGATCTCAGCTGTTGACTGGCACAGGGTTTGTTTCTTTCCAGGCTTCCTCAGCTCAGCTGCTCTCTGTCTCTTCAGCCACAAACTTCAGGCAAATGGCTCATCTGTCCTTCCAGGGGCACAGGATCAAAGTTCTCTCCTTTACCAGTGCTCTCTGGAGCACTCTTTGTTCCTGTGCCTTCTTCTGTGTCTTCTTGAGTGAGTGCCCATTTATATCAGCCCAGCAAGGAGGCGGGGACTTAACCCTGAGTAACAACCTACTGATATGGTCAAATCAAAGCCCTTATCATATCATAATTTAATGAAAGACATCTCAGCTGAATCTCATACAGTCAAAGGGGATCACACTCAGAGGAAAAGACCAGTTTACAAACATAATCCTTCTTTTTGGAATTCATAAATAATATCAAATTTCTGTACCACAGTAATCAAGCAGAATGGTACTGGCATAAGGACAGACATACAGACTTGTGGAATCAAACTGAAAGTTCTGTAGTAAACCCTCATATATATGGTAAACTGATTTTCAACAAGTGTGCCAAGTCCACTTAGTTGGGAAAGAACAGTCTCTTCAAAAAAAAAAAAAAAAAAAAAAAATAGTACTGGGAAAACAGCTATCTCCACACACAAGAGAATGAAGGCAGACCTCTACCTTACACCATATACAAAAAGTCAACACAAAATGGATCAAAGACCTAAATATAAGAACCAGAATTATAAAACTCCTAGAAGAAAACATAGAGAAACATCTTCAGGATTTGTGTTAAGCAATGGTTCCTTAAACTTTACACCCAAAGCATGAGCAACAAAAGAAAAAATAGAGGGAAGTGGATGGGGCTCGAGTGGTTGGGCATCTGTCTACCATATGGAAGGGCCCGGCTTTGATCCCTAGGACCTCCTGGTAAAAAAAAAAAAAAAAAAAAAGGCACACGGTGAGTCAGGCCCAGCCAAGCCACGCAGCAAGATGATGATGCAACAAAAGAGAGACTCAGGAGAGAACCAAAGCGAGATGCACCAGAAACCAGGAACTGAGGTGATGCAGGTGATGGGGTGCCTCTCTCCCACATTAGAGGCCCCAAGGATTGAATCCCAGTGAAGCCTGGAGGAGAAAAATGGGAAGAGAAGGCAAGAAACAGATACGGGGGCGGGGGGGCAGATGTGGCTCAAATGGTTGGGCGTCAGTCTCCTATATGGAGGGACCTGAGCTTGATCCCTGGAACCTCCTGGTAAAATAAAGAAAAATATAGAAGGTGCACAGGCTGCCAGGCCCTGCAAGTGGGTGCACCATCAGGCCCCACAAGCAGGTGAGTCCCCAGGCCCAGCCAAACCATGCAGCAAGATGATGACGTAATGGAGAGTGAGACATGGGAAAGTAAAGATGAGCCGCGCTGAAAAACCAGGAACTAAGGTGGCGCAGGTGGCAGAATGCCCCTCTCCCACATCGGAGGTTCCCAGGATTGAATCCCGGTGAAGACAGGAGGAGAAGGATGAGAAGAGAGGGCAGGAAACAGACACAGAGAATTGCCCAGCGAATGGACAGAAAAACAGCAAAAATGGGGGGTTTGGGGGGTGGGATTAAGAATAGATAAAAGTAAATAAATAAATAATTTTTTTTTTAAAAAAGAAACAGACATATAAGATCACCCAGCAAATGGACACACACAGCAAGTGGGAAGAAGGAGGGGAACTCATAGAACTGTACACCAAAAAAAAAAAATAGTCAATTAAAAAAAAAAAAAAGAAAAAATAGATAAATGAGACCTCATCAAAATTTAAAACTTTTATGCATCAAAGTAATTCATCATGAAAATAAAAAGATAACCTACAGAATGGGAGAAAATATTTGGAAACCACATATCCAATAATGGTTTAAAAATCCAGAATATATAAAGAAATCCTTCAACTCAACAACAAAAAAGACAAACAACCCAATTTTAAAACGAGCAAAAGACTTGAATAGACATTTCACCAAAGAAGATACACAAATGACCAAAAAGCACATGAAAAGATGCTCAACACCATGCCATTAGGGAAATGCAAATCAAAACCACAATGAGATAACATTTCATACCCACTAGAATGACTACTATTTTTAATAAAGAAAAATTAGAATTACAAGTGTTGGAGAGGATGTAGAGATTTAGGAACACTCATGCATTGCTGGTAGGAATGTAAAATGGTGCAACTACTGTGGAAGACAGTTGGGCAGATCCTCAGAAAGTTAAGTATAGTATTACCATATGACCCAGCAATCACATATCTAGGTATATAACCAAAAGAATCGAAAGCAGGGATTCAAATGGATATTTGCACACCAATGTTCACAGTGGCACTATTCACAATTGCTAAAAGATGGAAACAAGTGTCCATTAACCCATAAATAGATAAGCAAAATGTGATATATACATACAATGGAATATTACTCAGGCATAAAAAGGAATGAACATTCCTTCAACAATGATTCATGCAACAACATGGATGAACTTTGAGGACCTCATGTTGAGTGAAATAAGCCAGACACAAAAGGGTAAATATTGTATGATCTCACTTGTATGAAATAATTAGAGTAAGTAAATTCATGGAGTCAGAAACTAGAATATAGTTTAGTAGAGGCCAGGGTGGGTGTTGGGAATGGGAAGTTAATGCTTAAACTGTACAGAGTCTCTATTTGGGGTGATGGAAACATTTTGGTAATGAATGGTGATGACAGTAGCACAACATTGTGGATGTAATTAACAGCACTTAATTATATATTTAAATGTGGTTAAAGGGAAATTTTAGGTTCTATGTATGTTACTAGAATAAAAATTAAAAACCATAGGACTGTATAATACAAACAGAACCCTAATGTAAACCATGGACTATGGTTAATAGTACAATTATAATATCCTTACCTTCATTCATCACTTGTAACAAATTTACCACACTAGCACAAGATTTTAATTAAAGTTGGGTGGGACATATATCCAAACTCTGTTTTTTGCATGATTTTTCTGTAAACCTACATCTTCTCCTATAAAAAAAATTTATGCACATACGCACAAATAAATGGAAAATGTTTCTTAAAAAAACAAGAAACCACTTGTCCACATAGAACCATTTTTTTAATAGAAAGAGCTTTCTTTATATCAGTTTGTTCTATGACTAAAACCTTTGCTCCTGCCGAATCAGACCTTTGACTAGCAGGTTTTTGCAAGACGGCCAGGTTTCTAAAGAAATATCCAGTTACCTCCTGGTTAGGTCTAGTAATAATAAGTATGCCACAACTTAAAAAGAGTTAACTTCTTAATAATAACAGCAACCACAACTACTGGGTGCTTATTACGTCTGTGCCAGGCACTACTTTTCTCTGTGTGAGTGTGCAAATGTGCATGTTTATGTATGTGTGTATATATACAATGTGTGTGTTTATCTGTATGTGTACATGATTTATTTTCTCTTTCATGTTCTAAACACTAACCAGAAATTTTGTTGGTGCATACAGAAATCTAATTTTTATATTATCTCATGTTTATAGTTCCTTAATTTTCAAAGGCTTAGACACCCAAATAACAGCTGCTAAAGTAAAATGAGAAAATATAATTCTGAGAAAAACTAAGTTGTCCTACGCCTTCACAAAACAGATATTTGGTAGCAGCTGTTCTTAAACATGAGTTCACATTTTTAAAGCCTATTATAATACCATTATAGAAGCTCCTGAGAATCCATATTTGGCTCAAACCTTTATTTGTTAACTAGTACAAACAGATAAAATATGTATACATGCCCACACAATTTATAGAAATCATTGGCCCATGGGTAGGGCTTGCTCACTCACTCTCACTTGCACTGCTGCTCTTGCTTTCTTGCTCATGCCCCCCCCTTCACTATTATACATACATACATACATACATACATATATATATATATATTTATTTATTTATTTATAAGTCTCTATTATTTCTGAATCTTTTCCCAATAACTTGAAAACACACACACACACACACACATATATATATATATATATATATATGTTTATATGGCCTTGCAATTCTACTATGCCCCTTAAAAGTATCTCCAATCAGGTCATTTTTAGTAACTAGTTCATAGTACTCTCGTTTGATTCAAAGAGGTCCAAGGGCTACCACAAAAAAAATTTTGAGTAGTTCTCAAACGCATGCATGATTCTGTCCTACAGGATTATCCACAGTCCCCCAGCTCTGTTCTCCCCACAGCTCCACACTCTCCTTGGCAAGTCTCCATGCTACGAAAAGCAAAGCCACAGCTTTAACCCAGCTGGCTGGATTACCTAGATACTTCAATGACCAGGCAAATGCCCTTCCAAACTAACTGAAAGTGTGTTATATTCACTTTGGTAGAGACTTTATTTGGTATCATACAATTTTATAACTGGGATGAGTTTGTGATCATCTAATCTAGCCTATAATTTTATGGATAAATAAGTGACTTGCTGACTTTCACTAAGTAAGTATCAATATCTATAAAAATTTTGATAGCCTACCTTAAACATAAGAAGTGTTCACAAATGTGAAAAAGGCTTTGAACTCCCAAATTCATGGCACTTAAATTTGACAGTGATTTTGACTACAGATCCAGTATTTATGTCTGTAACATTTCTTTTTTTTTTTTTAATTTATTAATTTATTTATTTATTCATTTATCCCCCCCTTGCTGCTTGTGCTCGCTGGGTCAGCTAACCACGCCGTGCAGGCGGGCTTGCCTTCACCAAGAGGCCCCGGGAACCGAACCGGGGCCTCCCATATGGTAAACGGGAGGCCTACTGATTGAGCCACAGCCGCTTCCCTGTAACATTTCTTATAAACACTCACTAAAATTCACTTGAAAGAATTATAATGGCTTTAATCACATTTTTAAGATTGACATGTCAGCAATGTAGATTCAAGGGTTACAAGAGTTTTCATGTTGAAGTTAACATAAAGTAATGAGGATAGTCATAAATCAGAACTATTTTTAAAATGTTGTTAAATACCTAAATATATATTTTTAAATAATATCCCTCCATTAAAACTCTACAGAAACAGAAATATAACTCATGACTCATCAAGCTTTTCAGTGAAGGGACAGTAGATACAATTCCAGACCAGTTGTAGCCAAACTTTTTATCACATACTCTATCAATTTTTTAAAAATCAGGTATACATCCCCACATATTGTGTTTAAAGTATGTACATTTATGTATATTATACATTTCTTACTAATATGTTTACGTATATTATAAAACTAGAAATTAAAAATGAGATTAAGATGAAGTAAAGAGGGAAGTGGATGTGGCTCAAGTGATTGGGCTCCCACCTACCACATGGGAGGTCCCAGGTTCAGTTCCTGGTGCCTTCTGGAGAAGATGAGCAAGACAGTGAGCTGGCGCAATGGGCAGGCATGGTGAGCTGATGCAACAAGGAAAACAAAGAGGAAAGACAATGAGAAACACAACAAAGCAGGGAGCTGAGGTGGCTCAAGTGACTGAGTGCCTACCTTCCACATAGGTGGTCCCAGGTTTGGTTCCTGGTGCCTCCTAAAGAGAAAACGAGCACACAGTGAATGGACAGAGAAAGCAGACAGTGAGTGCAAACAACAAGGGGGGGGGGATAAATAAATAAAATAAATCTACAAAAACAAAAGATGAAGTAAAAAATATTTTTAAATACTACAATCACTGTGACTTCTTACCATCATTAGGAAATATCACAAAGTATAGTATAATTAAGTTACTGTTTACCTTAATAACAATGGCTGTAGATCTCACTTCAAATGGTTTTCCTGATAATTTTTTTTTTTTTTTTTTTTTTACTTTGTCACATCTGCTAAGATCAAAACCCATCCTCTCTACCTCACAATGAGGCTTGCTGTAGAAGTGAAAGTCACCTTGCTGGCATTTTTAGTTTGTTTTAAACTGCAGGAATCTTTATGATACCTAATTAAAGTTAGATAGTAGAATCCCTAAAATCCAGTTACGAGAGTACACTAAAGAGTATTGTGCTCAAAACTTATCAGCAAATAGGTATACCACTGTCAATAACTGTCAAGGACAACTGATTATCTGACAATCAGCCTGAGTGAGGAGCTTGGCATCAATCAGTATAGTAAAGATTAGAAAAGCTTAATTTATTTATTGTTGTGATTTTTTTGAAAAACCTATTAATAGTATGTTAAATAATTTCTAAGTATGAAAAAATGTAAGAGGTGCCTTGTAAGAGACACTTTGAGCAATGGGAGGTCTATAGGTACATGGCCACTCACTCTGGAAAGCACTGTTCCAGACTGTAATATAAAAGATGCCACAGTACTTAAATTTCTGGTGCCTAGCTAACCCTATTTGTGATATAAATAACATGGGTATTTCTGTCCAGCACAAAGATATAAATAATCAAAGGCCATTACTATTTAGCTTTCTACTGCGCTTCATAATTAGGTTTTATTTAGGCTAATATTATGGTTATTTTCAACCTGTTACACATGCAAATTTAGCACAAGAAAATGGCTAAAAGAGGTTTGCTCTGAATCTGAGGAAACTAAGTTTGGCATTACAAAATAACCAAGGAGGGAAGCAGATGTGGCTCAAGCAGTTGGGCACCCGCATATCACATTGGAGGGCCTGAATTCAGTTCCCGGTGCCTCCTAAAGAAGATGAGCAAGACAGTGAGCTGACATGACAAGCTGATGCAACAAGGTGACACTACGAGATGACACAACAAGGAAACACAATGAGAGACACAACAAGCAGCGAGTGGAGGTGGCTCAAGCGTTTAGGCATCTCCCTCCTACATGGGAGGTCCCGGGTTCATTTCCCAGTGCTTCCTAAAAAGAAGAGGAGCAGACACATAGAGTATACAAAGAACACACACAGAAAGCAGACAGCGAGCACAAAAACAATGGGGGGTGGGGGGGAGAGAGGGGATATATAAATAAAATAATCTTAAAAAAAAAAAAAAAATAAGGAAAATCCACCTTTTGATAATAGAAAATCCATTATAGCCGTTACTTTTTTTCTTTAATGTTGTAGTAATGGAGGATTAGCTTATCCAGATGAACTGGACTGCAAAAAGAACAAAATTATTTAATAAAATATATTTTTATAGTCCTTTTTTGAAGCTTTGAAGTCCTGAGATGACAAGATAGTAAGGATATATCAGGGTAAAATATAAGAAAAACTGAGAAAACAAAAAGATAAGCAGAGTTATGGGTTCTCCATCCTTCCAGATGTTTGGGCCAAATATCCAATCTACCAGCAAATATGGTTGGCCCTTCCTTCAAATTTCATCCAGGATCTGGTCACTTCTCAGGGCATCCACTGCTACTACCCTGGTCTGATTCACTGTCACCTTCAGCCTGGATTACATTCATTCCTCGTCATCTTCTCTCTCAATATCTGAATTCTGGCGCTAAGAACTCAAGCATTGAGGAGATTCAGATGACATTTTGAGGTATCTCTTGAAGTCCAGACCCTCGCTGGTCATCATTCAAAAATCAAGTACCAATCAGATTTGGATAATGCAGCATCCCTTCTTATCTAAATTCACTATCCAAACTCTCACTATCTAAAATCAAAACCAAAATGACTGAGATAGTGAGAGATACTCATACTACAGTAGTCTGTTAACAGATTCACCTGATTCTACCCTTACCTTCCAATAGATTATTTTCAATGTTTCCAAAGTGTTCCTTTTAAATGAAAGGAGATCATGGCACACTTCTGCCAAAATTACTGCAATGCCTCCCTATTCATTTAAAGAAAAAGCAAAGCCCTAACAATGTCCTACAAGCCCTATATGATCCAGCACCCTCTGACCTCAACCCCTACTAAACATCTCTCCACTCACTAACTTCCTCTCTTAATTTAAACACTCCAAATACACTACTACCACAGGGACTTTGCTCAAGCTGTTCCCCTGCTTAAAATGTTTTTCCCAAGGGGGACGGATGTGGCTCAAATTGTTGGGCATCCGTCTGCCATATGGAGGGACCTAGGTTCGATCCCCGGGACCTCCCGGTAAAATTAAAAAAATAAAATAAATGTTCTTCCCTCAGGTATCAACTTTGCTAACTCCCTCATGGTTAGCAAATCATGCCTATGCCAACTTTCCCAATCATGCCTATGCCAACCATGAACCTTCATGCAGCATTCCCCCTCCCCCCATGCCACATAGCATTTCTGATCCATTTTACCTGCTCTATTTTTTTCTTTTTCCATAGCACTTATCACCTTCTAGCATATGATATCATCTATTTAATTAATATTCTTATTGTTTATCTGACCCCTATCTAGTTCCACAAGGGTAGAGATACTGAGAAAAAGATGGTTACATGCAAATAGTAGCCAAAATGATCTGAGGTAGCTATATTAATTTAAGCTGAAATGTATTTTAAATAAAAAACTATTAGAAAGGACAAAAAATTACATTATATATATTTTAAAATGGTCAATCCACCAAGAAAACATAAAAAGTATAAATACATATATATCCAACAGCAGAGTCCCAAAATAGCTGAAGCAAAAAATGACAGAACTAAAGGGAGAAATAGACAGTTCTACAATACTATTTGGAGACTTCAAAGTCCCACTTTAAATAGTGGATGAAACAGCTAGACAAAAGACCAATAAGGAAACAGAGAATTTGAATAACATTATAAACCAAAAACAACTAATAGACATATACCAAATACTCCACTCCAAAACAGAAAACACATTTTTCTCAAGAGTACATGGAACAGTTTCCAAGATAGACCATATATTAGGCCACAAAACAAGTCTCAATAAATTGTAAAAGACAAATATCATAAGTATCTTCTCTAAACACAACAGAATGAAACTATAAAGCAAGAATAGAAAGAAAACTGGAAACTCCCACAAACATAGTGAAATTAAGCAACAGACTCTTAAAAAACAAATGGGCGAAAGGAGAAATAACAAGGGAAATTAGAAAATAGTTTGAGACAAATAAGAATGAAAATACAACCTACCAAACTTATGGGATGCAGTGAAAGCAGAACTCAAAGAGAAATTTAGAATAGTAAAATGCCTACATTAAAAAAAATAAATATCTAAAATCAATAACCTAATTTTACAGCTTAAGGAACAAGAAAAAGAAGTGCAAACTAAACCCAAAGCTAGCAGAAGGAAGTGAATAATAGGTGGGAGTAGAAGATAAACAAAATAGAGAATAGAAAAGCAATAGAAAAAAATCAATGAAAACAAAAGTTTGTTCTTTGAAAAGATCAGCAAAATTGAAAACGCTTTAGCTAGACTGACTAAAGAAAAAAGAAGAATCAAATTACTAAAATCAGAATCTTAAAAAGGGATATTACTACTGACCTTACAGAAATTAAAATGGTGGTAAGAAAAGACTATGAACAATAGTATGTAAGCAAATTAAAGAGCCTAGATGAGATGAATAAATTCATAGAGGAACATAAGTTACCAAAAATGACTCAAGAAGAAATAGAAAGTCTGATCAGACCTATAACAAGTAAAGAAAGTGAATCATTAATCAAAAACTTCCCAGCAAAGAAAACCCCAGGACTACATGGCTTCAGTGGTGAATTCTACCAATCATTTAAAGAAGAATTGTATTAGTCATGGTTCTCTAGTGAAACAGAAGTGTAATGGGATCCAAATAGCTGAAGACACCTTAAAAAAGAACAAAGTTAGAGGACTCACGCTTCCTAATCTTAAAACTTATTACAAAGCCACAGTAATCAAACAGCATGGTACTGGCACAAGGACAGATATACAGACCTGCAGAATCAAATTGAGTATTCAGCAGTAAACACACATATATATGGCCAACTTATTTGCAATGATGGTGCCAAGTCCACTCAGTTGGGAAAGAAGTCTCTTCAAAAACAGTGCAAAAGGTAAACCATAATGTAAACCACAGACTACAGTTAGTAGCAATGCTTCAATATTTTTTTATCAATTGTTACAAATGTACCATAATAATGTAGGACATTATTGGTAGGGGAGGATGTGGAGGGAGAGAGTGGAGTGTATTGGAATCCCCTGTATTTTCTATGTGACTTTTCTGTAACCTAAAGCTTCTTACAAAATAAAGTGGAAAACAAAAAACAAAAAACAAAAAAAAAACAAACAAAAAAAACAAGACATTGGGGGAACAAAAAGAAGAAATTGTAAATATACATGAAAGACAAGGGATCTTATGGTGGTGAGAGGCACAATGCAAAAACATTTTTTAAAAAAATTTTTGTTGTTGTTTGTTTATTTTATTTTATTATTGCTATTTTTTGTTGGCTTTGTCCTGGAGGAGGTTTTGGGTTGCACAGGGACTCCAGCTGTGGTAGGGGAAGATCACTGGTCTGGGGTGTCAGTGGTGGGGGTATGTGGGGGGGGGGCTGTCTCAGTGGGTGGAGACCCACAGAATAACTGACAGAATACTGAATTCCCATCCTGGTGAGCCCTGCTACATTCTCTCACAGAGCAGAGAAAATCTCTGGAGTACCTAGGCAGTGGTGCCTCACAAAGGAGGGCAAACCAATGCACCAGGCCCTGGATATTGATGTTTGTACTTATGAACCTTGTTCTTGTGAAATCAAAACCTGGCCCAGTAATATATATTGCCTAAGAGTTACCTTCTGAGGGTCTCTTTGTTGCTCAAATGTGGCCTCTCTCAGCATATAAATTCACTGCCTTGCCCCCAACATGGGACATGACTCCCAGGAATGAGCTTCCCTGGCACTGAGGGATTAATACCAAGCACCAACTAATGATGCATTTGGAGAAAGACCTAGACCAAAAGGGGGAAATATTAAATGCAAATGAGTTTTTATGGCTAAGAGATTTCAAAATGAGTCAGGAGGTCATTCCTGAGGTTACATTTATGCACGTCTCAGGAGAAGCTCACTGTCTGCCACAGTAAACGGTGCCTCAAAAGGGGTGCTCCTGGGGTCTCTGGAGACCCCTAGACACCACAGGCAGGGAGACAGCCCCAGGAAATCAGCACCCCATCAGTGGGCCTTACCTTGGAATGTATGATAACCCATCTCCCCCAATGTATCAGAGTTAGATTCATTTATAATTTTCCTACACATGGTTCTTCTATCCCATTTATTCAAACCTATAATTAGCACTATACCCTTTAAATATATGTCCCAGAGTCTTAAATCTTCGGTCTGTTCATATGCTGGTTGAGCCCTGGATCTCAGCAGAGTTGCAGCCAACACCTACTCTCCAGTTCATCAGACTCACCCAGGACAACTAACAAAAGGATGATGATGGACAACGCCCATCCCAAAAAACAGAGAGTATCGTCAACTGCACACAAGATAGTTCCATCCATCTGCCCCATGGGATCTAAGCCTCCTCTTAACTGGAAGCAGAGTGGGCATCACCATCTCAAAATCCTCAAGATAGAGAAATGAACAAACATAGTAGAGGAATGCAACTATGGACTAAAGTAGACTTATTATTCTAGTAATGGAAAAACTTGTATTATTGATATAAAGACAGTGGTTACTAGAGGCTCTGAGGGGAGGGAGAGGGAACAAGAAGTGTAACATGGGGCATTTTTGAGACATTGGAATCATTCTGCAAGATATTACAATGATGGATACCAGCCATTATACATTTTGTAAAAACCTATAAAATTGCATGGTGCAAAGAGTAAAACATAATGTAAACTATAGACCATGGTTAGTAGCAATGCTTCAATATGTACTGATCAATTGTAACAAATGTATCACACTAATGAAAGATGTGAATGGGGGAAAATGTGGGAGGAGGAGGGAGATAGTAAAATATATGGGAATCCCCTATGTTTTCTATGTAACATGTATGTAATCTAAAGCTCCTTTAAAAATAAAGATTATTTTTTTTTAAACAGCGCTGAGAAAACTGGATCTCTATATGCAAAAGAATGAAGGCAGACCTCTACCTCACACCATACACACACAAAAAATCAACCCAAAATGAATCAAAGACCTAAATATAAGAACCAGAATTATAAAACAGGAGATAACTGCAAATTGTGTAAAATTTATAAAACTGTCTCACGTGATCATGGGGATGCACACGTCCTAATTCTGTAGGGCATGCTGCAGGCCAGGGACTCCAAAGAAGGTCCTCAATGAGTTCCCCAAGAGATGCTGGCTGTCTGAAGTAGAGATGGGAATTCTCTCTTTGAATGTTGAGATCACTTCTCCTTTTTAGGCCTTCAACTGATTGGATGAGATGTCACTCATTGGTGACTTCTGACGGCAATCTCCTCAGTTGATTGTAGAGCTAATCAGCCATATATGCAATCAACTCACTGATGATTAAAGTTCTTAAAATGCCTCATATTACAATTAGCCCAGTGCTTGTTTGGCCAAACAACTGGGCACCATTACCTGGTCAAGTTGACATATTAGCCTAACCATCACAGGAATTAACACTGATCCTATTCAAAATCTTCCCAAGAAAGACAAGAGGAAGGAACACTTCCTAACTCATTCTATGAAGCCAGCATTACCCTGATACCACAGTCAAAGATATCACAAAAAAAGAAAACTACAGACCAAGATCTCTTACAAGTATTGACAACAAAAATCTTTCACAAAATACTAGGAAACAAAATCCAGTAACATATAAAAAGGATTATACAACATACCAAATAGGATTTAACACAGTAATGTAAAAGTAATTCAACATATGAAAATCAATCAATGTAATATACCATATTAATAGAATGAAGGGTGTGGATAACCCACGATCATCTCAATTGATGCTAAAAAAAAGTGTTAACAAAATCCAAAGCCATTTCATGATAATTAAAAAAAAAAAAAAAAAAAAAAACACAACGAAGTAGGAATAGAAGGTAATTTCCTCAACCTGATAAAGGCAACCTATGAAAAACCAAACGCTAACATCATACTTAATAGTGAAAGACTGGATGCTTTCCTCCCTAAGATCAGAACAAGACAAGGATGTCTGCTCTTGCCACTTCTATTCAACATTCTAGCCAAGGCAACTGAGCTAAAAGAAAAAGAAATAAAAGCATCAAGATTGGACAGGAATAAAAAAACTATCTCTATTCACAGAAGACACAATTACTGCAAAAGTCAGTAAGGATAACAGTTACTTTAGGATGGAAAGAAAGTCTGTGATCAGGAAGGAATGTGAAAATTGGCAATGTTTTTTTTCTTGGGTAGTGAGTAGTGGGATATTTGGCTTTATAATTATTGTTATAATGGTTAGTTACAAATATTTGTCAACCAGTACATTTGTTTTATGTACTTCACCCTATATATCTTTTAGTTCAAAAGGCTAAAAAGTTTTTAAGATTAATACAATTATGTGTGTAAAAAGACAACAGATAAAATCTCCATTGAATCATAAAAGTTTAAAAACATTTTCTTCCCCAATGAAAAGGAATATTACAAATTCTAAGCAGATCAAATTTGGATAGAAACTCCAAAAGGTCACATGTACTAAGTATGGCCAATAGGTGGACATTTTGTGCCTTTCTCATTTAATTAAAAACGGAATTTGTAAATCACATAAAAATCTTAAGAAGTAGAGCAGAGCATAAGCCTTTTCCTCATTTTTAACTCCACAGGACATTTTTTAGTATGTGTATTTGGCTGTCTGTATGAAAAATGCAGTATGGTATCTGCCAAGAGAATTCATTTTTTCTAGATATTTTTAGGCTTTATTTCCAAGACCTCCCAGAGATATTTCTCTTCACATAAACAAACTATTTGGTCATATAATAGTGACCTAAGTGTGAAGAGATGACTGTTTCATTTTTTTTCTCTTGGTAAATACATGGAAGAGTAAGTCCCCATATTACAAAAGAGGAATGGAGCTTCTGAGAACCATGATGACAAGCCCAAGCCATGAATGAGCTAGCTGTGGACTTGGATTCATCCACAATTTCAGTTGTTTTCCAACAAGCAACTAGAAGCCAGATTATTTGAGTTCTACTACTCCCTGTTCATTCTGCAAGCAAATTACTTAACTCTCTGAACATCCGTTCCACCAACAACAACACAAAGGACAAGGTCATCTATTTTACCAGAATCTAAGAGGGAAGACAAATGACTGAACACTTCCAGTTCCAACGTTGAAAGGCATCGACAATATGTTTAAATGTGTTCATAGAAGAATACTTCAAATCCATTCCACTTCCCCAAATTTCATACAAAGCACATGCTGGAACAGATTATTTTATTATTTTAGGTCAAAGCCACCAAAAAGAACCAGAGACAGTTCTAAATCTATCCTAACTATTGCTAACTAACTAGGTCTCAAATAATTTTGAAAATGCTATGGATAAAACATTACAACTAGCAACAAAAGTTATTCTAACATTCTCTGTCTGCTTAAACAAGACAACTCTTTTTTCTCTTTTTTAATCAAAAGAAAATAAAAGCTTCACTGACACTTCATAGTACACACTTCTTGCGCAACTTTTTTTCTTGCCCACTCCTAATTTCTGGATTATCTGTTTAGTTAACCTCTGCTATTTTCTGGGATTCGTTCCAAGACAACTAAATGCCTTACTAAAATTGGCATCTCTGCTATTGAGCTTAATTTCAGAGAGACTCTGAAGTGGTCTAAACCATTTTTTTTAAACATTCAGCATACAACTCTATGCTAAAAAGTAAACACTATTTAAGACCAGTAATTGATAGGAAAGGTACAATTTTTTTTTCATCCAAACACAATTTTGATTTCCTCCAAAAACTGCAATACTGATAAGAGAACAAGTGCTATGCTAAAGCCACATGTTTTTGTTGAAATGTTGCAAATATTGGCTTAAAGGTGAACATGATTCCTTAAGGTAAAGTAGGAAATTATCTAAATATTCATATATAAACTATGTTATTTCTGAGCTCTTTTATAAATATGTTTCTCTTTCATTTGTGGTTGGAAAATCCTAAAAGCATAAATCATAAATGTATATAAACCAAATGCCAAGATCAAAATGGATTTTTTTCAATTTCGTGAAAATTTGGTCATGTTTGTAACACATTAAAGAGTTAAAGCACTATAAATTTTATAAGTGGGAAACACCTCGATATTATTGAAAGTCCCTCAGAAATTACCTTAATTAATCCAACTCTCTAATTTGACAGTTGGGGAAACTGAGTCCCACAAAAGTTAAGCAATTTATCCAGAGTCACTGTTAATAAATGAGAAATCATACCAAATTCCAGTTTTTCTGACTCCAAACCCAGAGCCGTGAAAGAGTATTTGTTTCAATATACCTTAATCCTTACGGAAATAAATATTAACAGAGGACACTCCAGGCAACCACCTCAGATTAAAGAACCCTCTCAGGCTTACAAGGACCATTCTCATCTGTCTGCAAACACAAGTCCTAGAAATAACACCGGTATTAACCAGTTTCTTAGATGGCAGCATCATATCTGCGGACTCCAAAATGATCCCTTGCTTACGTTTCATTTTCTCACCTTTATAAAGCACTTTAAATAAGTGCATTGGGTTGGCTTGGGGGATTTTTTATTTGCTTGCGGAGCAGGTGGAGAGCGAGTAAGGAGGGCACAGAAGCTCAAGTCTAAACCAACCAAGAGCACGATTTTTTTCTTTTGGCATCCAAACTAGCAAATCCTTCCTCCGGGCCCCAGGCTTTACGTCTCAGCCTCCCTTAGTTTCCAAAGTAAGACGGCCTGGATAAGAAGTTGGCCGGGTGGCAGGTCTTTTAGGTGCGCCCAACAGGGGAGCGCCAAGGCTCAGTGGGCTGCCCTCAATGTGCGCCCCGCTTCTCCCCGTCCTTGGGGCCTCCCGAGCCCGAGCCCCAGCCCCAGCCCTGGGGGAACCGAAAGCCCCTGGTACCCCACCGCCCCGCGCTGGCGCCTCAGGTGCTGCCCAAGCGCGTCCCCTAGTTGCCCAGGGCGGGAAAGGGTGGCAATAGGAAGACCAGGAGGGAAGCGGGTCCAACCTCGATTCCCGGGTCCAACCCCGACGGAGGGCAGAGATGGCGGATGCACCACCGGAGCTCGGACACCTGCGTCGTTCGCGCGCGGCGGGTCCTGGGCTCTTCTCCGGGGCCGCTCTAAACTCCCCGCCGAAGATGCCGAGAAACTCTCAGGAGAGAGGAGGGCAGCGGGGGTTGCGGGGAGGAGGGAATGAGGAGGGAATGAGGAGGAGAGAGGGTGGAGTGAGGAGAGGGGAGGGAAGAGACGGCTGGCCGCCCGCGCGCTCCCCGCGCCCTCCGCGTGGCCAGGGCGGCCGCGCAGGTGACCCTGGGCGAGCGGCGGGGAACGCTGCTGCGCGTGGCCGCGGGCCTGGGGAGGGAGTGGAGGGGAGCTTGGTGAAGCTTCTTGCTCGCAGGAAGGCCAAGAGAGGAGCGAAACCCAGCAGGAACGCGACGCGAGTCATTCATCCAGCAGTCAGTTACTAGCTTACAACCTGAGCCAGTTGTCCTCTGACTCTGAGCTAGGCGCTGGGATTCCCTTTGTTCCTCTCACCACCTTACTTCCAGGCCTCTGCTGTATCAGGTGTAGAAAATGCTACAATAAAGACTTCAGTGATCGGGAGGAGTTGGAAGGGAAAGTGAAATGGGAAAAACTAGAAGTAGGGAAATAGTGAGTTTCCCCTCACCAAGGATGCTTCAGCTAGTGTCTGGGTCATGCTTGTCAGGAAGGCTGAAAAGGGCTTTCATGCATCTAGTGGGGGAGTTGGACTAAATGACCATCTATTTCTCTTTCAATCCTAAAATTCAATGACATTTGATGTAGCAAGTAAAAAAAAAACAAAAAAAAAAAACCAAACTGTTCTTGAACATTTCTGTTTCCAACTCCAAAGTAAATACACATTTTCTTGCTCTTAACTCAAAATGTTCATTTGTTTATTTAATACATTTTATTGAAGACCTACTGTGTGCCAGACAGTGTGCTAGGTGAGAATATTAGTGAATAAAACAGTTTGAACAGTTGGCAGGGGCAGACAGAATTAGTACATAGTTACCAGTTGTGATGAGTGATATGAAGGAAACCAACAGGGTAAGGGAGAAAAAATAAAGGGTTGTGGACATACCCTAGATAGAGTGGATAGTTCATTTGAAAGGTCTCTAGAAATTAACTTGCCTAAACACCATCATAGGAAGAGGCATCAGAGGCACAGAAAGTGACTCCCTTGCAGTAGCCCACTGTCCATAGGGCCGGAGCAAGATCTCCTGGCTTCCCAGTCCAGCAGACTTTGCATTAACTGCCAATTTAGTGTGAAGCTTTGTAAATGAAACTTTTCCCCCATGGGAATATTTTCTCAAGGCCAGTGTCACCTTTTGAAAGAGCATTTGGATCTCCCAAGCAAATTTTTAAAAGAGGTACCAGGGATTGAACCCAGGACCTCATACATGGGAAACAGGTGCTCAACCACTAAGCTACATCCACTCCCTACTCCCAGACCACATTTTGAGGCCTCTTTATTCTACAGACCACTTGTTGAGGCCACTTTATTCAGCAACTTTTGTATTTGTCAACTGAATGGACTTTCTAGTGTACATGTGATAAACTAAAATAATCCAGAAACTCTAACCTTTGAGTGTTCAACAAACCTCAAAAACAGACAAATGCAGTCGGCCTTTGGAAAGAGACAAGAATTGGGGTAGAGATTCTTGCTTCCTCTGATTATCACAAAACAAAACAAAACAGAAACAATCTTTGTAGAGCTCATCCATATGAACTAGCAAACTAATAGGGATCAAAATTACTATCTGCTGTGATATCAGCATGTCATCCCAGCATTATTTCATAATTCTCATTGATACTAAGTGTAATTAATTATTTCATTGTGATTTGTTCAAAATGATTATCATTAAACCTGAGCATTATGAAGGATAACTACCGTAAAGAAAAAACACAAATGTCCTCTCCTCATACTGGAGTCATAGGCAATACTTGAAGACCAAGTCTGGACCCCACAAGCTTCCATTGTTAAATCAATACAGAAGCACACATCCCACATACACGTGTCTGGATTTCTGATATGTAGGATCAGGCTCTGAATCAGGATCTTCTGATGGCTCCTAGGCTAGGGACACCTTTGAATCTCATTCACATATGGTACCATGCCTGGTATATATCTGAGGCTCCACAAAGAGCTGTTGAATGAGCATATGAGTAAAAATAAACAATTACCAATCAGCTAAGCAGTTATTATCACTTTGAAAAATGTCTTTATAAGAAGAAGCTGGGATTTACTAGAGTAAAACAGTTTTTAACACCTGACTCATTCAGATTTTTCTTGAAAGAAAGAAAAATCCCTAAAAAGAAATCTTTGATTTTAAAAAGAAATTAATGAGATCACCTATCTTCTCCTTTTAAAAAAAATCAATATTATGCCTATTTGCACAGCTACAGCTTTGCTGGGAACAATCAATCATGACTGTATTTATAGTTACTTAAAGTGAACAGACTATTTTGTCCAAGTATTTTGCTTGTTAGTTTCAAAAATATAAACATTGTTAAACTAGTAATTATAATACTAGTAATATTGATACATGACTTCTTGAAACTCTCTACAAAAGATGATTTCAATGACTCCACACTCTCTCCTGGTTGGGCTCCTTCCTCTTTGACCATCCTTCTTACTCTTCCACTCTTATAATTTTACACAATAAAAAAAAATATGTGAATAATTACCAAACTGAGTAGTTATCCACTGGCATACTTTCTCATGGGCCCATTCCTGAACCAGTCACAGTAGCCAGTGAGTTGAAATGTGACGCTCCAAGCATGAGCCCCCTGTCCACTCCCAGAAAACAGGAGGGAGAAGGAATACGCTCACCCAAAACAAATAAATGAGAATGGGGGAATGTGGTACCCCAAAATAAAATTCTTACCTGAAGGAGAAGTGGGTAAAAACACGTAACTAAACATTACAATAGACATTTAAAGATATTTGTTGTTAAACTGACTAATTTTTTTTTTCATAAATATAGGGGAAAAAATTAAAAGAATTAGCACTTCACCCTGTGGTGCCCTAAATGCTTCCTAGAAGATTTTCCACAATAAAATGGTAATTTTAAATGTTGACCATATCTCTGATTACCACACAAATATTAAAAATTTACATATTTAAAGGACTTTACAAAATGCTTTTATAGCACCGGAGACGGTACAGAGGGTTATTCAAGCATGTGGGGTCTGGAGTCTGATTGCCTGACTCTTCATGCACACTTATTGTGAGCCCTTGAACAAGTTCCTAACCCTCTTTCTATATCAGTTTCCTTTTTTGTAAAATGGAGATGATAACAATAACCTCACTGAATTGTCATGAAAAGTAATGAGATAATGACTATACATTTAGAACAAAACTTGGCACCTACTACTCTCTTATGTTAGCTTATTATTATATCACTAGGTCTTCATGGCTGGAAACATTTTTAAGTAGTCAAACTTTGACCATTTCTTTTTCCCTTCAATAGATAATCAGTATCTATTATGCGAGAGTCCCAATTACCGAGATAAACAGTATGGATCTTTTGCACATAGGAAGCTGTGTGAGGATTTCCACGGTTCCACCTGGCCAGTGTAAGGCACTCCAGGTAGGGGCACAGAGTGTGGAAGGAAAGGCACAGAGGAGGAAAGGCATGCAATGAGAGTAGCTAGAGCCCAGGGAGTGTTTAGAAAGTTGAGCCTAGAAGAGTAGACAGAGGCCTAAAGGGAAGAACTTTGAAGGCCATGCAGAAGCTTTTTGGTCTTTTGCCTCTGTGCATGATGGAACGTTGAAACTATTAGACTGATAAATTATGCTTTCAGATTTGTAGGGAAAAAAGCATAATTTGGCAGGGTGAAATAAGGTAGGAAAGGAAAATGTATTAACAGTTAAGAAACTAGGCAATCACAGTAAACTAGTGCTTCTCAAGCTTCAATGTACAAATGCATCCATCTAGATATCTTTTTAAAACACAGATACTGATTCAGAAGGGCTGGGGTGAGGCCCAGGAATCTGCATTTCTAACAAATTCCCAGGTGATGCCAATGCTGCCGGTTCTCTGCAAGGTAATAGACTACTGAAATTGTACCAATACCATTTCCGGCAAAAATAAATTTAAATATAAATTTATTTAATATAATTTATATATTAAGTGTACATCAAACTTTTAAGTCCTCATAGAGAAATAATTTACAGACAGTAAAGTCACAACTGCTAATCAACAAGTCAATGAGATAGAAATATTCTATCTTGATTCTTAAGATAGCTTTGAGAATACATCCCCTTAAATCCTGAAAGTCCAAGTGAAAATTATTAGGTTATGTGTGGGAGACAGCTACAGGTTAGCAGAAGAAGGATGATGCAGGACAATGGGGTGGTCTGTTTGATGTGTCAAATTGGCTAGGCTACAGTCCCCAGTAGCAGTCCCTACTAATGGAAGTGTTGCTGTGAAGGTATTTTGTAGATGTGACCAAAGCCTATAATCAGTTGACTTTAAGTAAGGGAGATTATCCTAGTCTGGGTGGGTCCAATTCTAATAGTTGAAATACCTTAAAAGTGGAGCTGAGGCTTCCCTGAAGAAGAAATTCCTCTTGCTGACAACACCTTCAGCCTATGCCCAAGATTTCCAGCCTGCCCCTTCTGAGGGACTGCCCTATGTATTTCAGACTTGCCTGGACAGCCCCCACAAGTGCGTAAGCCGATTCCTTGCAATAAATCTTTTAATATATATCTCCTATTGCTTTTGCTTCTGCGGTTGAACCCTTTCTGACACAGATTTTAATACCTGGAAGGGGAGTTGCTACTGTAACAAAGACCTAAATATGTGGAAACAGCTTTGGTATTGTGCAAAGGCCCAAGCTTGAAAGAATTTTGGTAAGCATGAAAGAAAAAGCCTAGCTTGTCTTGAACAAACTATTAAATATATAAATATGTAGAAATATGGATATTAATGACTCTGCTAGTGAAGACTCAGAAGGAAGTGAAGAGCATGGTAGAGATAGCATTTATCACCTATGAAAATATCTAAATCACCATGAACAGACTGTTAGTAAAAATGTGGACATCAAAGACGCTGCTGGTGAGGGCTCAGAAGGAAATGAATACGTTATTGGAAACTTCAGGAAGCGGTATCCTTGTTATATAGAGGCAGAAAGCTTAACAGAATTGTGTCCTACAATTCTGTGGAGAGCAGATCTTGTAAACAATGAACTTGGATATTTAGCAGAGGATATTGCCAAGCAAATTGTTGGCAGTGCAGACTGGTTTCTTATTGCTGCTAATAGTAAAATGGAAGAGGAAAGAGATAAATTTAGGGAAGAATTGTTAAACAAAAGGGAACCAGGACTTGATGATTGGAGAAATTCTCAGCTTATCCAGTTTACAAAGACACAAAGATGCTCAGTGTTAGGCAACTGCTGCAGAGAAAGACCTGAGCCTGTAACTGGTAAGTCTTCTGCGAATACCTCAGAAAGGTCATGAGGTCAGAGTATTCAATTGCATAAAAGGCTCTTGAGAGAGATTAAATGTGTGATACATAGGTCCCATCAATCATCTCAGGAGAAGCCAAAATAGAGATGGGATTATATAGGAAAAATCAATAGACAGGCTGTTTTTCTTCTAGAGCAAATCCCTGCAACAAACTCAAGAGACCCACAAGGTTCCTGAGAATTTTGTACCAGCAAAATCCCTGCCAACTTGGATGAAAATAGACAGGTAAAGCAGAAAATGAAAGAAGGCTAATGGATCCCAAAATTCTACAGGCAGGAAATGAGCTGATAAAACTACTTAGCTGAAAACATGTGCTATCTTTCATGAAAAATAAAAGGGTGGCCCAAAGGGCAGAGCTACAAACCACAGAGGATTATTTCCAGGCCTTGAAAGCAAATGGAGTTTGCCTGGCTGGATTTTGAAATTGCCTGGGACCAGGGGCTCCTCTTTTCCTTCCATTTTCTCTCTGTTTGAACTACAAGGTCTGTAACTGTTATCCTATGCCTATCCTCCTTTATATTTTGGGAGCAGATAACTTTGTTTCTTTAATTACATACACAGACATAGAGGAATTGAGCCTCAGGATGGATTATACCCAGAACCTAACCCATATCTGATTCAGATTGTTCAGATTAGGAAATTTTGGACTTGTACTTTATGCTGTAATGGGTTTTGAGGACATAGGGATGGGTGACTGCATTTTGCTTGTGGGACAGACATGTTATCTTTTGGGGACAGAAGGTAGAATAAATGTCCATGTCTTAATCCCTGGAATCTGTTAATATTACCTTACATGGTAAAGTTAAGCCTAAAGTTGCAGATGGAATTAAGGTTGCTAATAAACTAATCTTAAAATAGGGAGTTTATCCTGTATTATCCAAGTGGACGAATGTAACCACAAGAGTCCTTACACGTGGAAGAGGAAGGAAAGCAGAAGAGGAGGTCAGAGTGATGAATGTGTGAAGGACCCAAACAACCATGCTGGCTTTGAAGAAGGAGGAAGGGGACCATGAGCCAGGGAACACGGGTGGCCGCTAGAAGCTGGAAAAGGCAAGGAAGTAGCTTTCCTAGAGCCTCCAGAAAGGAACACAGCACTGCCAACACCTGGATTTTATACCAGTGAGACTTCTGACCTACAGAACTATACTACAACAAATTCGTGCTGTTTTAAACCACCAAGTTTGTGGTAATTTGTTACAGCAGCAAAAGAAAACCAATACAGACCTAGAATCAAGAGTCGCGTTTGAAATCCTTTTGTGACTCATGAGCTTTATGACCTTTGGCAAATCACATAACCTCCAAATCTCAGTATTATAATATTCTCTTACAAAACTATTCTGATGATTAGGTGGGCTAATATAGGTAGAGTTTTAAATAAAGTATTATAACTTGATTTTACTCAGAATTATAATTAAATGAAACTTATTAGATATTTTGAATTCACAAATAAAATTTTCAAAAAAGATATCCATTCCCTTTGTTAATTGCAAAACAAACTTATTCCCAGCACTTTTGCAAACCGGGACTTTGTAATGGCATAAAAGAAATTATATTTAGTCCCTCATCATCCTGCTTTGTTATAAGTTTCCCTTTGAGCAACCACTCTACTCAGCCCAGCTCTGGGTGTAACTGCAACCAGCAGGGCCTAGACTTTTAAATGGTTTAGATAATAAGACCCATCCTTAGTATCTTCTAATGGCCCCTGCTGCTTTTGCTCCAATGGCCCCTTGCCCTTTCACACCACATAATTTGCTAGCAAGGCCTGAATCTCCATATGGCTTGGAGGATAAGAAATTGCCCTCAGCTTCTCCAAATAGCCTTTGCAGCTTCTGCTTTTCACACTGTATAATTTAAAACTTGCAATCCCCAGTATCCCTGGGAAAGCCCTGCCCCGCCCCTTCAGGTCACAATAAAGGCAAGAGCCCGGGACCCACACATGCTTCTTCCCCCCACTCCACGGACTCTCACAGGTGCCTAGGTTTGGTGAGCTCCACGCTCCTCAGCCGCCCTCATTCTCTCCTCTCCACCTCCAGGGCCTTTGATCTAACAAAGCTTTCCTTTCAAGCATTCTTGGTTGTCTGCCTGTCTATGTTTGCACAGCATCACCCAAAGAACTTCCAGGTAACATCCCAAACTGACTTGACTATTTGTTTGCTGTGAAGTGAGAACAAGAGAGAGCTAAAGGCTCTTTCCCTTTTGCTCTTTCTTTCTCTTCATAAATCATAAGCAACAAAATAAAGGATTAATGAAGAAATTAATAACTCAGTTATGCAACTAAACCTCACATCAACATAAGAAAAGAGTGTCTGGAAGCTATGGAGTAATGAAAGAGCATTTACTTAGAGATGAGATATGAACTGAGTTCTATTCCCAGCTCTGACAATTTATAACCACTTGCCCTACCTAGGCCTCAATTTCCTCAGCTATAGAATATAAATGCAACAATATTTACCCAACAATACAGGGTGGTTTTAAATTGAGACAATTTGTGCTAGAGTGTCTTGTCAGTTGTTAGGTGCTATGAAAAGGAAAGGAATTATTAGTACTAGTATCTAATTGCGATGTGGCTGACAAGTTCAGGGCAAACTTGAGCTGCATTAATTGAAGTGTAAATAGCAAGTCCTATGCATGTACCATACTTTAAGGACAATGATGATCTACTGTGTATCCCAAAAAAGGCGTGATGGATGGAGATAGGTCTAGAAACCATGACCTTTGCTGCATTTGACAAATAATTATTGAATATTTATAAAGAGGGAGGTGCAGTACTGGTTCCTGATGATATGGTGCTGAGCAAAACTGACCTAGTCTCTGCTCTCAAGGAGAAGATATGTGGACCATTTAAAGACTTGGGAAACTGTAACTTAGAAAAAAGGAAATTTAGGACCAGGGCTCTCAGAGTATGGCGCAGCTGCATCAAACACCAGGAAAGCTTGTTGTTGTTGTTTTCATAATACAGATTTATTCTTTTATTCAGCAAATATTAGTTGAGCATATCATATGTCATGTATTACTCTAGGCTCTAAGAATATATCAATTAATAAAACACATAAATCCTGGGTCCCAAAAAGGTGTAATGAATAAAAATTTCTGGAAGTGGGGGGATAGGATTTGACATTTTAATAGGCACCCCAAGTGAAACTGAAGAAAATTAGCTTGGTAGGGAGGGCAAGAATTATAGTTAAATGCAAAAACTGAAAAGACGGTCATGAAGAAGATGTAGACCACTATGTAGTACTAGTAAACAGAACTAAAATCAGTGAGTGGAAAGCATAAAGAATCAGACTTAAACCAAATCTGAAGAATAACTTTTTTTTTTTTTTTAATTGTGGGTAAAAATCAAAATTCTCACAATACATACAAACATTTGCAAAATGATATATAAATATAT
Organism: Tolypeutes matacus; assembly: GCA_026826555.1. Classification (NCBI taxonomy): domain Eukaryota; kingdom Metazoa; phylum Chordata; class Mammalia; order Cingulata; family Chlamyphoridae; genus Tolypeutes; species Tolypeutes matacus. The sequence continues at coordinate 62,614,135 of JAKSZT010053883.1, read as the reverse complement.
ATGCATATATGTGTATTTGCTTACAAAAATGTTATTTATATATATATATATATATATATATATACATATATTTTAAGAGGTGCTTAGATTACCTAAAATATTACATGGAACCCACTGGGATTCCCATGTTGCCCACCTCCCACACCTCCCACCACATCCCACACAAACATCTCCCACAGTGTGGCCCACCAACCTCAATGAACTTACACATCCTGGAGCCTTGCCACCAACCATAGACCAATAACTTTTTATAACTTTCACAACCTTACAAGTGAAAGAGGTTATCTGGTGACACAATGAGCTCTTCATTACTTGATATTTTTAAATAGATGCTAAGGGACTGTGCATCCTGAATGTTTTTGGAGGGCATTGGATGGGAAGGAGGTTAGACTAGAATGATGGTGACTCAGACCGTACTATATCGAAGAATCTATCATTTGGAGCTGTAACTTCAGAGCATTTATATGAAGAGGATTTTGTGCATGAAGTCTGAGTTACACAGTGAAAACTTTCCCCATTATCCAAAATAGAGATGATGCACTGTGAGTAGAGCACGAAGGATCCTTCCCCTCAAAGGTGGTGAATGCTAAATGCTTTACTTTGCTCTCATCTGTTCTTGATTGTTTAAACAAAAACAACACTTATTTTCAAGACAGTTGGGTGAATCTGTAAATCTGAAACAAAGGAAAATTAGCTGTTGCAGATTTTTATGAAGCACATACAAAACTCTTTTGACTTTAACAGTTCAGCTAGGAAGTCAAAGAGCCACTAAGTAATTTGACAGTTTTTGATGTGCCCACTCTGCTGTGCCCTGTGACGCTGCTACATATCTGACTACCTTCCTCGCCCAGCTATGTCCACTTACTCTCCCATGCTACCCCAAGGTGCAGAGAACACTGGGGTTGCTTTCCATCCCTAGCTCTACCTAGGATAAGGGACAATAGATTTTTCTGCACTATGATTCTCTCAGTTCTTGGACTCCCCCCAAACTCATCTGGAGCGTCAATGGCTCCTCTCACATGGGGTTCAGCTCTTGGATAATGCACTTCATAGGGTACTTCAAAAATTTTGTTGCAATTATAGATTGCATATACTTGTTTTATGAAATAATTGAAGATACCAATAAAGACAAATGCCCACTGCATGTTGTTTAGTGATGGAATCATCTCCTGGGTGCAGGGCCTCTTTCTAAGGGGTACTCCAAATTAGCTCTCTTTCCTTCCCTCTTGGCTTTTCTCTTTTCCCCCTACACGGGGAAGTTCTCCTTGTCTCCAGAGCTTGAATTCTATCTGAGCCTGTATTTTTTTCCTTTTTAGAGAAGTTGTGGGTTTACAGAACAATCATGAATAAAATAAAGGATTTCTATACACCACCCCACCACCAAGACCTTGCATTGGTGTGGAACGTTTGTTACAATTGATGATAGCACGTTTTGATAATTGTACTATTAATTTCAGTACTGTTAATTGCATTCACAATGTTGTGCTACCATCACCAACATCCATTACCAAAACATTTCTATGTTTCAAATAGGAGCCCTGTATATGTTAAGCCTTAACTTCTCAGGGCCTGTATCTTTGAGGCTCAAAGCCTTTTATCTGCTATACATCTCTTTCTATGGCAATAAACACAGGGTATTTTAGTTCTCCTGGCTGCTAAAGCAAATACCATGCAATGGGTTGGATTAAACAATGGAAATTTATGGGTTTTGAGGCTAGGAGAAGTCCAAAATCAAGGCATCATCAAGGTGATGCTTTCTTCCAAAAGACTGTGGCTTTCTGGGGCTAACTTCCAGAGAGCTTCAGTCCTTGGCTTTTCTGTCACATGGCAATGCACATGGTGTCCTCTCCTGGCTTCTTGGTTCCATTGACTTCCAGATTCTGGCTATTCCTTGTGCTTTCACTCTCTCTCTATAACATTCCTTTCAATAATAGGATTAAGACACATGCTGATTCAACTGGACCACATCTTAACTGAAGCAACCTCATTAAAAGATCCTATTTACAAAAGTTCACACCCACAGAAATGGATTAAGTTTAAGAACATGTTTTTCTGGGGTATATAGCTCCCAACCACCACCCAAGGTAAATAAAAGAAAGAACTGGGGCAAAACATAGCATGTGATATATCAAGTATCATTCCTCCACAGAGGGTACAAAACTGGGTGGAGAAGGAGGGAAGAGTAAGTCTGATGGAACTTAATACCTGGCCCCAGGATCCGGGTTCCCCCACCCCACATGCCCCCACCACCAGATTACCTGGTTCTTGCATTCTTAAGGCTTTTCATTGATCAACTCTTCCTTTAATTCTAGAAGCTGCCCCAGCATCTTAATTCAATTTCTCCTTTAAATTAAACTAATTCAAGCTACAGTTCCATCACTTTCAACCTATAGAGTCCTGCCCAATGTATTAACTTAGCTAAAAAGAGGAATTTCTATTTCATCAAATCTGGGGAAGATTTGGACAACTAAATAACAGGAAGAACAGGCATACTGCTGGTCTTTAGGAGCCCTAAAGCCACCAAGAACTTCCCCATCTCTTCCCTTTGCTTCTCTATGAGTGGGTTTCATGCTCTCTTACTGCCTGACTCTCCCCACTTGGTGGAAAACGTGGTGGCTGACCATTACGAGAGTTTCCGTCAACTGGTTTCCACCACCAGATAAAGGAGGAAATAAACAAGGGTTTAACTTTTGCATTAATTTGTTTCAGTAATAGAAATGTTAAGAGAAAGAAAATTCTTGAGTTTACCAATTCTTCTTCCATGCTATATGAACAATAATTGTAATTGGATTAAACTGGGTAAAAAAAAAATTCCTATCTAAGACTAAATTATTCAACCCTTTTAAAGTTCCCTTTTAAAAGTGCATAAAGGAAAGAGTGAATTTTAAAAGATTGCTTTGTGTCTTTTCTCAAACTAAATGCAGAGAAGAAAAATAATAAGACTAAAAACAACAAAACATATTTTAAGCAGATGAAAACTAAAAATCAGTTATGTGTTGATGCCTTTGCAGTCAGAATTTAATGCGATTGACACAATGAAGGATATTACATTCTCAACACAGAAGAATTTTAAAGCCAAGGGGATTGAACCATGATATAGATATATCAATATATAGATATACACAAACCTGCCTAAGCATAGAGTACTTCAGAAATTTTGTTTCAGTTATAGGTTGGCTGTATATGACATTACGAAGCACATTCAATTTAAAATGCCAGTAAACACAAATGCCAGCTGTGGTGCTAAGTGATGGAATCATCTATAAATGATCTTTATAAGTCTTTAGACTTTGAATAGGGTAAATATAACAGTCTCCAGATGTGTGAACATGAAAGTTCTAAGTCACTGTTACCAAACATCCATACTTTATGGAAGCATCCTTTCAGCTTCAGGCTGTAACTTGCAGATGTTCTCAATATCTTCCTCCACCCCTTCCCCCATTAGCTCTCCAATGAAATGCAATAGTGAAAGAGGCCAAAAATAACCACTTAATGTTTATACTTTCTTCTATTCCCCCTGATACTTTTTCCCTGTTTACCAGAAATAGTACAATAAGTTATGCAAACAACTAAACACCAGTGGCTTGAGTGCCTGCCATGACAGCCTTTGGCAACTTTCACCAGATTTGGAAGATTCTTGTGGTAAAAATGAATTACAGCTGAATTCCCATAATGTTTCAAAGTCAAACACTCATTTAGAGCCATGGTTCCCAGACTTTGCAATTTCAAAAGTAAATTTCAAAAATATGTGGCAAACCAGCATGAGTTTGCCAGCTCTTTCTTTTGCCAAGTAACGACTTAGGAAAAATAATGTTCTCAACTATCAGTTATCATTTCACAAAATAAAGGACGCTGTTAAGGCCAAAAAGTAGCAGGATATTTTCTTAAGTTTAAAAAAAAAAAGGGGTGACATGGGGTGGAAAATCCATTTTCAAGAACAGAGTTGACACCTACAAAATGATTGTCTAAGTCAGAATTCTGACAGGAAACAGATGGCATCCTCAAGGAGTGAAACTAAATTATTTCAATGAAGAGACTATTTAGAGATATGTGGGCAAAGTTGAAAAAAAAAAAATCCAACAAGTGATGGTGAGTTACCTAGGGATAAGCAACATCAGGAAGTAATTGTTTCCCTTCAGCCTTAAGGGATGGGAAAGGGAGGGGTGTTTCCAGAGCCAAGTGAGAGCTGGAGTTGACAGGAGCTTAGCTATGACAAACGCAGCCACTGCCAGACGACAATGAGGCAAGGAAAGCTGGAGCTAAAGAAACCTATCTCTATCTCCTTCCACCTGCCTGAACCCAACTGGAAATCAGAGGACAAGGGGACCTGGGTGTTGCAGTCCATAGAGTCAGCCTCCCGAGCACAGAACAGGTCTTAAAAGGGCTGAAAATGGATCTGGGCTGGGGTTCCACTAAATCATATTAATATTTTCTTGGGGTGGGGGAACAGACAGAGGAACAGCTGCACATGTGTATGTCTTTTTTTAATTTCAGTTGCAGGAAAATTACAAGAGAAATTTTTATTTTAAGATATAATACTGCTTGTAATTATATGCTTGATACATTTGTCAATTAGTGGCTTGATATCTAGTAATATAAGTGGTGCTCAAATGTCCAACTTGTTCTAGTACTTTGTTTTCATCACACTCGTTAATAAAAATTCAACTTCACATAGGTATAAAATAGAAGCAACAATGTTTTCATTTAGTTCAGAACATTTCACATGAACTGAGGAATGCCGAAACAACGGCTCCCATATCCCATATATAGTGGTTTCAGAATTTTAACCCACGCTCCTGTGGGCAACTTTATCAAGTCCTTTACCAGGGACAGAGTACAGTGCTTATGTACGATTGTTTTTTCCTTTAGTCTTACAGTCTTCACTCATTTCCAAGGTTATTTAGATCAGCAACTTTTCCCCCATCCAGTGAGGTTTTCTCACACATTTGTTAACACAGATTATTTTGTCATATTCTGCACTCCACCCTGGAATCACTTGACCTCTTAAATGATTTTTTAAAATTTGCATACATTAAGGTTTACATTTTGTGTCATAAAGTTCTATGTGCTATAAAGTTTTCACAAATGCATAATGTCATGTATCAGCCATAACGGAATCACACGTAATAGTTTCACTGACCTAATATATCCTCTGTGTTTTACCTAAATCTTTCTCTTTCTCCATTCCCCTGAAATCAATGAGTTATAAAACTCAAGTAACTTTATTTTTTAATAAACCATTTGGTTTTTTTAATTTTAATTTTAATTTTAAAGCATATATGCCAAAAATGGTAAAATACATATATTTGAGTTTATACATATACATATATCTATATAACTATGTATCCAATCTATAGCTACATCTATATGTACATTTTAATAAAGTGATATTAAGTGATAAACATCAATCTGGTCCAGAAATATAACATTCATAGGATCATATGTTCCTTCTTGTTGAACATACATTCTGTCCTTTCTGAGTTAATCACTATCTTCATGTTTATAATTTTGTTTATGTTAATAAATTTACCATCACTGTAAAACGAAAGCACAGTTTATTTTTGTTTTTAAATAAATTTTAAAGAAATAATCATACTATATGAATCTGATATATTAGTAAATATATGTTATTTGCTTGCTTTCTTTTTCTTACTTTATATGTGAAAGATTCAGCCCAATGTCCTATAGTTTTGGATAATAAAATTATATTGCTCTATATATCCCACTGTGTGATTATATCACAGTTCATTCATCTATTGTAATGCTGATGAACATCTGAATTATGTATAATTCCTAAAAATAATGAATGATGATGCTATGAGTATTCCTATGCATATTTCCTTGATTATGTATGCATTCCATTTTCTACAGTCCACATCTGGGAGTAGAATTTCTAAGTTATAGGATACATATATAGTGAATCTTATCAAAAATGCCAATTTCTCCAAAATTTTCATTTGATTTGCATGTATGAACTTTATATATTACCCTTACAGTGGGCAGTTATTTCTTCTTATTTTCTTTAAGAAGCTCATAAAAATGAGGTCTACTGCATATCTGTCTCATATAACTTCTGTATTTTCAGTGTTGCCCCATTAAATCCACCAGCTTAAGTGTGGTTCTAAAAGGAAAGCTAAAGGAAAATAGCCATATTCTAGGAGAATATATCAGAAGACTGTATCTTAAGCATGCTGCTTGGATTCTTGTGTTATAGCTGTTTATCAGTCAATATATTTAGCATTGACAAATGTTTTTTTAATTTTTTTCATCATTTAAATCATTACTGAGATAAGAGAGCCTAGGAAATCACTCTGGAGAACCCTAATATTTAAGAGAGGATAAAAAAAAAAGTGGTGGGAGGGGCACCAAGAAGACTGAGAAGCAGAAACCACATAGGTCATAAGAAAACAGAAGCCATCCCTATACACGGCTCATCTGTCCCTTCTATTTGAACCAATACTTGGTGCTGGAGTTGGTAAGTGTACATCCAAGAGACTTGAATCTTTGGGCTGTCCATGTACCAGCTGGGCCCTGAAATTCAATGGAGTTGCAATACCTACTCTCCAGTTCATTGGACTCACTCAGGACAACTAACAAGGAAGTGAGGATGGACAACCACCATACCAAGGAAACAAGAGAGCCTACAACTGCAAGCAAGAGAGTCCCATCCGTTGGCTGTATGGAATTGAAGCCCCCTCTCAATTAGAAGTGAAGTGGACATCACCATCCCAGAATCCTCAGGATTGGGAAATGAACTATGGACCAGAGGGGGCTTACTGGTATTCTACTATAGACTTGTGATTCTAGCGATGGAAGAAATTACAGCATTGATGTAGAGGCGGTGGTCACTGGAGGCTCTGGAGGGGCAGGGGGAGGGAAAGACAGGTGTAATGCGGGGGCCTTTTCAGGACTTGGAAATTGTCTTGAATGACATTGCAATGACATATATATGCCATTATATATCTTTCCATAGCCTACAGAATTATGTGGGAAAGAGTATAAACTACAATGTGAACTATGGTCCACACTCAATGGCAATACCCCAGGATGTGTTTATCAATTGCAATGAATGTGCCACACTAATGAAGGATGTTGTTTATGTGGGAGGGTGAGGGAGGTATGGGGAATGGGGCATATGGGAATCCCTATCTTTTTTGTGTAACATTTGTGTAATCTAAGTATCTTTTAAAAGAAAGAAAGAAAGGAAGAGAGGGAGGGAGGGAGGGAGGGAGGGAGGGAGGGAGGAAGGAAGGAAGGAAGGAAGGAAGGAAGGAAGGAAGGAAGGAAGGAAGGAAGGAAGGAAGGAAGGAAGGAAGGAAGGAAGGAAGGAAGGAAGGAAGAAAACAGAAGCCAGAGGAGAATAGTGAATGAAGAGAGTTGTTTGTATTGTCAATTACCCTAGACAGGATAGATAATCTCCAGATGATAAACTGTGCATTGAATTTACCATTATATAAATGCATGGGAATTTATTATTAATTTAATTAGGAATTTCTAGGCAGTTTCAAAAATAGAGAGATAATTTCTATCTAAAGGATTAAGGAGGACTTCTTGGAAGGCATGACACTGAAGCTAGAATTTGAAAAATAAGTAAGATTTGAATGAACAAAAATGAAGAGGAAAGCATTGCAGTTAGCAGGGAAAGATTGAAAGTATGGAGCAGGGAAAATCAGGATATGTTGAAGAAAGAGCCAGCAGAATCCAGGGTCTTTATAAAGGAGATATTAGTTGGGGTCAGACCATGAATGTCCATAAATGCTAGAATAAGGAATTTGAACTCTTCTCTAGGAAGTGAGAAATGGCATAATTTTAAGTATAAGCTAAAAAGGTGGTATCTAAAATATTATACAAATATTGTGGGTTGAGAAAAATGGACAGACACTGGGGGACTATAAGCAAGGGAGACAGAAGCTATTAGAATACCCAAAGAGATTCAGCAAATTTGAATGAAAGTAACATTTAGAATGGAAATGTAGTTATTTTTTAAGATTCTATAAATCTGGCCCCCTCTTGGGTGCATTATATATGTTATTGCACAAAACCAAACAACTCTTTTCCTGATAGAACTTATTTTCCTAATTGTACACATTTGCAGAGACTAAGACTCAGAAACATTTTCTTGCCCAAAGTCACATAACTAATAAATGGTAGTGTTTCTATTTGTACCCAGAAAGTTATTATATTCTTAGACTCGCATCTCATCAACTTACCCCAACTCATCCTACTGCTCATGTCGCAGAGTTTGGGTCATTTGGAAAATGCATTAAATGAGGCTCTACACACTTTTTAATTTTATATACACACACACACCCCCACAAGCTGTCACCAAAAACAATATTCTTAAAGGACAGCAATTCTCTTTAGGAAACTCTCTGCATTCTTAACTTGCAGCTGGTTTGCCATCTATTTTCCCCCATTTTTCCTATCTCCTAAAAAAAACAATAATGTTTTACTATGATAAGAATTTAATAGCTTTTCTTTTCCCTCAGGCACCCAAGGACATCAGGGGCATTTTGACATAGTAAAGAAAAGTACCCTTTTGAACTACCTATGAAGTGAATCTGCTACTAAAGTGCACATTGGCTTTCCTTTTAGACTAGAATCACTTAACAGTTTCTCTGCCAGACACTCGCAGATGACTATTTACCCTTGAGACATACATGAATGAATCAGACAATTTTCTAATGATATTGAATTGGAAAAAAAACTGTACTCTGATTCCTGCTGGTGAGTTTATTGGCTCAAAATCAAGATACAAACTTTTGAAGAGAGCACTCCTCTATGCTTGACCACACACAAAAAAAAGGATTCAATCTGTTGTTCAATTAGCTTTTAAAAAAATCCTTGATTTATTCATTTTAAACAGTAATATACTGTGGAGCCACGCTTATACCTGCGTATCTTGGGCATGTAAGGAAATAATCAATGCCATTGCAAGGTAACTGGCTAACGTTACTTGAAAATCTAAACCAAACTAGAAACAGAAGGACCTGAGGATTAGGAAAGAAAAGCATGGAGACCAAATAATTGCCTTTCCTTCTTCTGTTTATATAATAAATGCACTTATTGTTGCCATGGCAAAGGAGCCAGTCTGTTTTTCCCATTCCCCTGTCTCTACCCATTATAATATCCAACACCAGAAAATGTCGTATTTCAGCAGCATCATTCTTGATCATTATGTTTACCCATTTACTCTTCATTTACCACTCACCCTACAATCTTTTTCATAGTAATACTTGCTTTTAAAAAAATAAGTGATTTCAAGTGAGGGAAGTAGCTTCAGATACAGAAAGAATGTTGCCAAGAATGGTACAGAAAACTGATTCAAATACAAAAAGAAGGAAGCAAAGAATGTTGGAAAAGAGGTAAGGGAAAAGACCACAACAGTAATTTAGCAAAGAAATATGGCCTTCCTTCATTTGGAAAGCCCCTCAGACACCAAACAAAATACTCTAAAAATGCCACTTAAAGCAAATTCCACCTTATCAATATGCTAAGTCAACATGGTAGGGGTCACTTTTGGCCTTCTAAACAAAACCATAATGATGATGGTAATATTCTCTTGTGTCATTATTAGGCCAGGTTTGCCAAAACATAAAGTCTAACTTAGGGGAATTAATAATACCACTATGCTACAATAGCCAAACTATATATGGAGTTTTCTGTCCAATTCACGGTGCCACATTTTATCAGAGACAGTAGCAAACTAATATACATTCAAAAGATGGCAACCAAGGTCTTGCAACCATATTCCCCCATTCATTAATTCATTTTTTATTTAATAAACATCTATTAAGAGCAACTTAGTGCTGTGAATGCTAGGCCCTGACCTAACTTGAGATAAAATGACGAGAAAGACTCTCCTGTTCATAAAAATGTACATTCCAATTCTGTCATGCAAGAGATAGTTGACTGAGCTGGGTGTTTTTGGTTTAGGAAAAAGAAGACTAAGGTTGAAGAGCTGTCCCTGAGAGTATAACACATTTAGGCAAATGCCACAATGTGTAGAAAATATTCAGTAGTAAGGAAAGTGGTTTCATCCTGTTTATACACTCTGAGGCCTTGAGTGTATAAACAATTGGTTCATAATGTTCTTTCTTGCTCATTCCCATTCCACCAATCAGGAGAGCAAGAAAATGAGGTGTCTTTCCTTTCATAAATCCTTCAATTGCTGGCCCCTGGAGTTCAGGTAAACCAAACCTAGAGGATAAATGTACTATTGGAAAGCTCAGGACACGAAGGGTTATTAGCCTTGAATAATCTAGGAATAGCCCAACCAAGTAACAACCTGGAACTTGCCTCCAAATACTTGTAGCACTGTCATGTGGAATAAGGAACTGACTGGTTTTGTAGCATTATAAGAAACAATTGAGACCAATAAGTGGGTATTAAAAAGAATAAGCTTGTAGGTCAATATAAGTAAACAATTCTAGAGCAATGCTTTTTGAATTTTACTGGGCATATGAATCATCAGGGGGTCCTGTTTACTATAGATTCTAAGGCAGTAGTCTGACATGAGGCCTGAGATCCTTCATTTCTTACAAGATCCCAGGTCCTAAGACCACATCTTGATAGCACTGCTTTAGAGTTAGCTGACAATTGGTCTCATTACGATAGATTAGGTTGCCAGTCATTGCAAGGATTTGAGAGAAAAGCTGAATAACTATTTGTCAGGAAAGTAAGAGAAAGGATTTCTGTGTTGCAATGGGGAGTGGGCTAGATATTCTCGTTCAAATCTAAATGATTTGATTCAATGATTTTTATAGTAGAATCAATTTTACATTTTTGATGTTTTCTTTTCAATTTTACAATACTTTCACATAGATAATGAAATTAGATGTGGAAACTGAAGACCTTAGTCATTAAGTGACTTCTCAAAAGTCAACCTTCATACAATGAGTATTTGTTGACACCTCCTCTTAGCCAAGTAGTTCTGGGCATCTAACAATGAACAAAACTGGCAATACTTCTTCCCGCCAAAGTTCATGGTCTGGCTGATCAGCATACATATGATGAATCTCAGTTGCTATTAACACATTCAATTGTCAGACAAAGACTCTAGTATCAGAAAAACTGGTTATAATGGCAGGGAGACCAAAGGGAAAACAATCCATCATTTAATCAAATATCAAGAGGCATATCCAATGCCAGAGAGGAGTAATACTTAATTTTCCAAGCAGCTTTAGCTCTGTGAGACTGGACGGCATGACCCTGGCATTTTGACAGGCCAGTTTTTCACCTCACTCCAAGAATATATGGTATTGACAGGGAGGAAATCATCCTAACTACTACAAACAAAGCAGAAACTCTGAAAATCCTATCTACTCACTTCTCTACCAAATGATCCCCTCACTGTAGGATGGGCAGAAGATATATCATAAGATTCTCTAGCATACTTCATACTTCAAAAACAGACAGAAATCTCAAGGGAATTAAAAGCCCATCAAGACAATTCAGGCTGATTAGTGCTGTGTGTTCAGTTTTGGTGTTAACATAACTGGGAATCTCTTTCTCTCTTCAATAATCTGGTCAATTACAGCCCCTCACTGTTGCAACCTCTTCAATCCCCTCAATAATTTCCTGGATGATCTTTATTATGTTTTATTTGCCTTTCTAAGACTCGATGTACTGTTAAGATCATGATGGATTAATGTCCTCTGACTTCTGTCTCACTCTTACTATAAGGTTCCAATTTACTCATTTCCTATATCATCTTTATCCTCTTTCAATCCACCATTTTTTCCCACAAAACATCACTTAAGCTCATACATTAGAGAAAGATTAAGATAAACTGAAGTATCTTTATATATTCTCATATTCCTTCATTGTGTGTGGTAGGTTGGGTTTCCCAGGAAACAGACTCTGAGATGGGAGATTTGCATGCAAGTGGTTTATTGAGGAGTGATCTTTGAAAAACTGTCTGTAATGGAGTAAAGGAAGCAGGATTTGGGCAGCAGGAAAAGAACAGCAATACAGCTAGCAATACCATTGGGAATTCTGAAGTTGGAATGGCTCTTCAGAGATATACCTAATTGAGGCATGGGGAGAGGGCCTTTGTACACCCTGCATTGATCAATCCTAGGATGTGGGTTGCCCCTAAATAGAGATATAATCTTGAATAAAGCACCCTCTCTCTCCAAGGGCAGTTCCTAGGGTTGGACTCAGCTATAATCTGTTAGTAGACAGCACAAGGTGCAATCTGAACAGCATACCACAGCATATGCTACAATCCACTCTGTGCTGCTTGGATCCATTTGCTCCATATAATAAATTCACCCCCTCTGAGCAGAGCTCTTACAGGATTCTCACTGGCCTCTTCTCTTGGAAGGTTCGATGGACAAAGTGTAGCTTCTGCCACTGCAGCTGGTCTCTGGGCCATAATTTATTCTAATAATCTCCCTCCTCTATTTTCTATTGTAACTTCCTTTATGCTCACCTAGCATCTCTGCTAGTCTAGGCAACTTGACTGTGAATGACCCAGACTCTTGAGGTGTATGACCCCTGGTTACCATGCCCTTCTCAGCCCATGGCTACTTCACTTGTACATTTACTACCAACTTTGGCAAGGGAATATCAAGAGACAACCCATGGGATCACCTGGATGCCAAATGTATTTTTCCCTGCCACCACCAGGTAATATTAGCCCTACCACTTTCAGGGTTAATATCCCTGCAAGAATGGTATCTCTTTTTTGCTGCTTGTCTCTTGGTAAAAGGACCCTAAAGTAACTGGGTATCAACTGGAGCATAAAATTTAATAAAACTCTTACTGTGAAATTGTTCCCTTTCTGAAATCTAGGAACTCTAGACTTACAAAAGTACGAATTTACGAAATGGATCACTAAAAGTGATAGTGAACAGGGCAATTCCTACTTCTGGTACTTGATCCCCATGTATTCTACCAACTAGGGACAAAACCTTATATAATGGCCATTAATTTAGGTTGTGTACTGTATCCTGGCACTCCATCCTCACAGGGCATCAACTCCAAGCTGTCACCAAAACTGCCTGTTCACAAGGCATTCCATCATTCTTTGAGGTCAGCAGATTCTTGATGGTACAACATGTGATCGGACCAAGGGACCCCATGGTCACATGCTCATGGCCTCATCTTCTTTGCTGTAAAGTGAGTCACTTATTCCAGTGTGATGTTTCGTCAGTTGCATTGTCAGTGGAACATATACGCTTTGAGCACTCATAGACTGGTACTGGTTGAGAACCTGTAGGCAGGAAAGATAAACTAATACCTGAATTATGTGTCAATTGAGTCATTATGAATTATTCCCCTTAAAGGACGGAAGGGCTCCAGTTTAATCAACTTGCCTGCAATTGGCTGGCTGATCTCCTGGAGAAATGGGCCATATTGAAAGCTCAATGTTGATATTATTGCAGGCAGATGGAACAATCAGCAGTAACAGGTAGATTATCCTTGATGAGTGGAAGCCCAACCTGTTGCGGCCATTCATAGCCTCCACCTGTGCCCCACGACTACTTTATTTATGCAACTAGCAGTGGGGTGGCCAATGAGACTGAGTGATGCCAACTGGCTGGGTCTTTCTGTCTACTTGATTATTCAGTCTCTTTCATTGTCATTGCTCTATGGTGGGCATTAGCACTCAATACAAAGATCTTTACTTTCATGCCAATTCCCATATGTCTATCCATATACCTCTTCCCCAGACTTCCTTAGTTCCAATCTTCCAAATTAGCATAATTGAAAGCATAATTGAAATAGTATGCCAGTGGGAAGTTCTGCAGAATAGCGAGACTATCCAGCAATGGAAACATTAGTATAACCCTGGGACAAGACTGTAAATGTATACTATAGCTCATCACAAGTGAAGGCAAACAGCTTCTGGTATTCCTTCCTCAAAGGGATGAAGAGAATGTACTAAGGCATGTTAATCTGTGTGAGGTAAGATACCAAAAGTGGCATAGTAGCTGCAGTTGGGGCTCCTACTTCCTTAATTATACGATAATCCACTCCCATCATTCATGATCTGTCTAGTTTTTGTAGGACCTAGATTGGCTTCAACCCAGAAATTGGCTTCTCATTTCAAAAATTCCACCTACTTTGCTCCTAATAATTAAGTGCCACCATGTGGCATGTATTATTTTGATATTCTATGAGGAAACCCAGTACTATAACACAATCTCCCATCATCATCCCTGAACTACAAAGAACAACCACCAATAATCTCTCAACAATACTGATGACTTTATTGCTAGAAAAATTCCTTATTTATTTGATAAATGTGGTTTCCACTATACCTTCCATGGAACTTAGACAACTGGTGAGTTTTCTGGCTTTATGTAGTATCCATTTGCCATGGTAGTGCTGACATTTCTACTTCACTTAATGTGGGTCATCACATTCTCCGAGTTTCCAAGAGTCATCCTAGAAGTATGTTAATACTATCTTTCACAGTCCTTGCCAGGGTATTAAATCCTATATCATTGAGAGTGCCCCCATATCAAGAAGTCCTTTCATCCATTTTTTTGTTCTTCCTTCCTTGATCCTGCACCTGCAGGATCCATTCCCATACTTACTCTCAACATTCCTTCCATTACATGCTTTTAAGCACTGAAGTATCTTTAGGGTATAGTTCTTGTTGGAGATTGAATCATGTCCCCCACAAAAGGCATGTTCATGTCACAAGCCATTGTCCTGCAGGTATGAGCCCATTTGTAAAAAGGACCTTTGAAGTGTTATTAGTTAAGGTGTGCCCAAACTGAATGAGGGTGGACCTTAATCCAACATGGCTGAAGTCCTTATATGTAAAGGAAATTGGGCCAGGAAAGAGAGGACAAGGGAGGCAGCCAGGAGGTGAAAGTCAATGGAATACAAAAGATAAAGGAGACAATGTCACCATGTGCGTTGCCATTTAACAGAAAAGCCAAGGAACCCCAAACATTGGTCACCATAAGATACTGGCCCTGGGAGGAAGCAAGCCTTCTAGCCTCTGAAACCAGGAGCCAGTAGACTCCTATTGATAAGCTAACCTATTGTAGGTATTTGATTTAGCAGTCAGGAATTAAAACAGTCCCCTTCTGCTTTAGCAGGCCCAGCACTTCCCCTGCCAAGTTATGTTGTGATATAACCTTAGTTATTATTCTTGTAGTGAAAGGGAAAGGGAAGACAAATGGGGGAGGATGGAAGGAAGGAAGAAGAAGTGCATGTTGACATAGAAGTCAGAGGCCAATGCATTGTATTCAAGTGAGGGATATACAAGCATTTACCTGGAAGGGTAGGCCACTTCTTCATGCACAGAGGGTTAGGAGAATCAGAATTTCAGTTTCCTATTCCTTCCCAAACAGTAGTCTGATCCTGGTATAGCAGTATTGCTGAGATCTAGTCTTCAACCTTTACCTGAGTTCTGCTACCTTTATAATTAAGTCTTGGGCCTGGATTCTCAGTTTTTCCTGCTTTTGGATAGAGAAAATGAGATCATTTTATATGCTGCCAAGGAACCCTCTGGCTTTCATACTATGCCTTAAATTGATGATTAATCACCCTCAGCCTCCCCTAGTCTTCCTCCAATGTATCTTAACCTGAAGCCATTTGATTCCGTATTTCATACTGCTTAATCTCAACCTCTAAAACACCTGAGATATGACATCTGCAAGCATTTTTCCTTCCATTGATCTCCAATTATAGTTCATTACCTCTCTAGCCTTTCTGTTTCATTTTAGAGGGAAAAACATAATCACCAGAGATCAAGGTTTCAAGTAAATAGATAGGAAACACAATAGCCAGGGAAGACAATAGAGGATAGGAGGAAAAATGTTGTAACACTGGAGAAACATTTCTGAAAGTCATATACTCAAGACACAAACCCACTGAAACACTTATATTTAATCAGAACATTATAGAATACTCCACCTCTTTCATAGCTTATCAACAGATCAACAAGGCTCCAATAATAACAGCTGAAATAACTACAAGACACAGACTGTCTAAGTAAGAGGGTATAAGGAAGCCCAAAGTCAAGAGGGGAGACAAAAACAAGTTCACCAAAATAATCTGAAGACTCTCACACATTTTTTATTTTTTTATTTTTAAAGAAGCTTTAGATTACATGTTACATAAAAAATATAGGAGATTCACATATGTCCTACCCCCACCCCTCCCACGCTTTCCCACATTAACAGCATCTTTTGTTAGTGTGGTACATTTGTTACAATTGATGAACATGTACTGAAGCATTGCTACTACCCGTGGACTATAGTTTACACTATAGTTTACACTCTGTCCCACAAAACTTTGTAGGTTATGACAAAATATATAACGGCCTGTATCTCTTACTGCAATATCATGCAGGACAATTCCAGTATCCTGAAAATGTCCCCATATTACACCTATTCTTCCCTTTCCCTCCCCTCAGAATCTCTGGTGGTCACTGCCTTTATACCAATGATAAAAGTTCTTCCATTGCTAGAATAATAATAATTGTGTAATAGAATAATAATAAGTCTAATTTAGTCCATTGTTCATTCCCCAGTCTTGAGGATTTTGGAGATGGTGATGCCCACTCTGTTTCTAATTGAGAGGGGGCTCAGATCCCATTGGGCAGATTGATGAAACTATCTTGCTTGCAGTTGCTGATACTCTCTGTTCCTTGAGATGGGTGTTGTCCATCATCATCTCCTTGTTAGTTGTCCTGGATGAGTCCAATGAACTGAAGAGTATGTCTTTCAATTCTGCTGAGATTCAGGGCTCAACTGGCACAAGAACAGACCAGAGATTTAATTCTCTGGGACATATATTTAACAAACATAGTGCTAATTATATGTTCAAATGAAAGGGGCAGAACAGCCATGTGTAGGGAAACTATAAATGAGTATAACTGTTACACTGGGGAGCATAAATTCCAAAGTAAGGCCCTCTGACAGGGTGCCGAATTCCTGAGCTTGTCTGCCCTGCTTATGGTGTCTGGAATGTCTCTAGAGCCCTCAGGAGCCCTGCTGTTTGAGGCACTGTTTACTGTGGCAGTCAATGAGATCCTCCTGAGACATGCATAAGCATAACCTCTGGAATGACCTCACAACTCACTTTGAAGTCTCTTATTCATTGTGACAGTTTGATATTATTGATGAATTCCAAAAAGAAATATTGACTATGTTTGTAAACTCGTCTGTTCCTCTGGGCGTGATACCTTTTGATTGTATTAAATTCAGAGGTTTTACTTTTACTTGATTAAATTAAGATTAGGGCTTTGATTCAGCCACATCAATAGGACATTGAGCCCCTACCCCCTTGGTGGTGGACACTCTCACAGAAAACAACACAGCAGATGAGAGAGCTTAGTTTTGACACTGGAGCCCCAAGAAGAGAGCCAAGCCATTCACCTGATAGTTTAAGCTGGCCTTGTGGAGACAGCAGAGCAGCTGAGCCTGGAAAAAGACAAGTCACGGGAAGAGAGATGTACCTTATGCCAGCCTGCAGTTGAGATCAGAAGAAGCTGGGGCCAAGAAGCCTTAAGAGGAAGAGGAAGGCTGAACCCTCACAGAGACCGGCAGCCATCTTGCTCCAACACATAACAACAGACTTTGGTGGGGGAAGTAACTTACTCTTTATGACCTTGTGACTGTGAGCTTCTACCCCAAATAAATACCCTTTATAAAAGCCAACAGATTTCTGGTACTTTGCATCAGCACACCTTTGGCTGACCAATACAGCCATAAAAACTCATTTGTATTTAATATTTCCCCCTTTTTTGTCAAGGCCTTTTTCTGGATGCATTGCTAGCTGGCACGTAGTAATAATCCCTTGGTGCCAGGAGGCTCATCCCCAGGAGCCATGTCCTACACCAGGGAGAAGGTAGTGCATTTATATGCTGAGTTGGCTTAGAGAGAGGCCACATTTGAGCCACAAGGAGGCTTTCAGAAGGTAACTCTTAGGCAATATATAATACTAGGCTAAGTTTCCATTTCACAAGGAGTTCATAAGTACAATCATCAATATCAAGGGTCTGGCATTATGGTCTGTCTTCTTTCACTAGGCACTGCCCTTGTACTCAGGGGATTCTTGCCATTCTTTTAGAGAATGTAGAAAGACTCCCCAGATAGGAATGCAATGTTCTTTCGGTTATCACATGGATTTCCACCCACCAAGACAATGCCCCATGAACACTTGAACATATTCATATGCCTTAGAGGAATGCCCCAGGTGCACCCCTCCCTACACCTTCCCTCCTCACACCTTAACTACAGCAAATATTAAACACGACTTAACTCTTCGCCAGAATAATACCAATTCTCACACTAATGACCTATTTACCTCAGTTCCTATTACCAAGTACAACATGTCTGAAAATTTAAAAAACATACAAAAAGGAAAGAAAAAACAATCTGAAGAAAAAAAGCAACCATCAAAACTAGAATCAGATATGACACAGATGTTGAAATTATCAAACAGGGAATTTTAAATAACTATAATTAATATGCTAAGAACTCTAATGGAAAAAGAAGGCACATGCAAAAACAAATGGGTAATGTAAGAAGAGAGATGAAAACTCTAAGAAAGATGCTAGACAACACTATAACAGAAATGAAATTTGCCTTTAATGGACTCATCAGTAGACTATGCATGACTGAAGAAAGAATCAGTGAATTTGAAGATATGTCAATGTAAGCATCCCAAGCTGAAGTTCAAAAAGAATAACAAAAATAATAAAATATCCAAGAACTGTGGGACTGTTACAAAAGGAGTAACATGCACATAGTGGGAATACCAGTAAGAGAATAAAGAAAGAAAAATAGTAAGTATTTGAAGTAATAATGGCTGAGAATTTTCCAAAATTAATGAGATATGAAACTACAGATCCAGAAATCTCAGAGAACACCAAACAGGTTAAATACCAAAAAATCTACACCTAGAATATGATGAATCTACATCTAGACATATCATATTCATACTGCTAAAAATCAATGAAAAATAGAAAATCTTAAAAAAAGCCAGAGGGGAAATATTTTACCTAAAAGGACCAAGGATAAGAATTAGATTGGACTTCTCTTCAGAAACCATACAAGCAAGAAGATATTGGAGTGAACTATTTAAAGTGTTAAAAGGGAAAAAAAAAAAAAAAACTACAATTCTGTATCCAGCAAAATTATCCTTCAAAATTAAAGGAGAAATAAGGACTTTCCCAGATAAACAAAAATTGAGGGAATTTGTCACCAGTAGACTTGCCTTGCAGTAATTGTTAAAAGAAGTTCCTCAGAGAGAAGGAAAATGTCAGATCAGAAACTTGGACCTAAACAAAGACAGGAAGAGCACCAGAAAATGAATAAATGATAGTGAAATAAAATCTTTTATTATTCTTATTCATAATATTTTATTTTTCTTATTCTTACTATTCAAATAATAGTAGCAACAATATAGTCAATGATAATAGCTAATGATAAGCAACAAGTATGAAAGAAGTGTTAGAAGAGATGGTAGGGAGGAATTAAAAATACTCTGTTATAAAGTACCTACAATATCCATGAAGAGGACAGTGTTATTTGAAAGTGGACTTAGATTATGTGTAAATGTAAATTGCAAATTCTAGGGCAACTAATTAAAGAATTTTAAAAAAGAAGTATAATTGATATGCTAAGAGAGGAGAGAAAATGGAATTATAGAAAATTCTCAATTAAAACCATAGAAGGAGAAAAAGAATGGAAGACAAAAAAAGAAACAAAGAACAAGAGCAACAATAGAAAACAGTCACAAAGATGGTAGATATTAATCCAACTGTATCAATAATCACTTTAAATGTGAATGGTCTAAATATACCAGTTAAAAGACAACACTATCAGAGTGAATTAAAAAAAAACAAGAGCCAAATCTATGTTGCCTACAAGAAACACATTTTAAATGTAAACACACCAATAGATTAAAATGAAAGGAATGGAGAAAGATATGCCTTGCTAACACTAATCACAAGAAAGCTGGAGTGGCTATATTAATTTCAGGTAAAGCAGATTTCAGAGCAAGGGAAATTATCAGAAAAAGGGAGTGTTACATAGTGATAATGGGACCAATTCTCCAAGAAAACATAACAATCTCAAACATGCATATGTGCCTTATAACAGAGTGTCAAAATACATGAAGGAAAAACTGATAGAACTGCAAGGGGAAATAGATCCACTATTATAGTTAAGATTTCAGCATCCCTCTATCAATAATTTACAGACCCAGCAGGCAGAAAAATCACTAAAGATATAGTTGAACTGAATAGCACCATCAATTAACTGGATCTAATTGACATTTATTGAATGCTTCAACAACAGCAGAATGCACAATCTTCTCAAGTTGAGATAAAACATTCACCAAGATAGACCACATCATGAATCATCAAACACACCTTAAATTTAAAAGATTAGAAATCATACAAAATTTGCCCTCAGACCACTATGGAATTAAGCTAGAAATCAATAAGCTAGAAAATCCCAATATAT
Organism: Tolypeutes matacus; assembly: GCA_026826555.1. Lineage (NCBI taxonomy): Eukaryota > Metazoa > Chordata > Mammalia > Cingulata > Chlamyphoridae > Tolypeutes > Tolypeutes matacus. The sequence goes on along the minus strand of JAKSZT010053883.1, from coordinate 62,593,691 downwards.
TTGGAAATTAAACAACACACTTCTATATAGCACTTGGGTCAAATAAGAAGTGTCAAGAGACTTTCTTTACAGTGAGAAACTAGATGATTTCTCCCTAAGACAAGGATGCCCACTTTTACCACTCCTACCCAACATCATACTAGAAGTTCCTAGCTAATGCAATAAGACAAGAAAGGGGAGAAAGGTAGACATATCGGGAATGAAAAATTATAACTCTATTTGCAGATGATATAATTGTCTATGTAGAAAATTCCAAAGAATCGACAAAAAAGGTCCTGGAATTAATAAGTGATTACAGCAAATTTGCAGGATACAAAGTTAATATACAAAAGTCAATTGCATTCCTATATACCAGCAATAAAAAATGGAACTTGAAATTAAAAACACAACACCATTTACATTAGCACTAAAAAATGAAATAAAATAATTAAATATAAATCTAACAAAATATGTACAAGGTCTATTTGAGGAAAACTACAAAACTCTGATAAAATAAATCAAAGATCTAAATAAATGGAGAGATATTTCATGTTAATGGATAGGAAAACTTAATATCAATAAGGTGTCAATTCTTCCCAGCTTGATCTATAGATTCAATGCAATCACAATCACAATCCAAGCAAGTTATTTTGTGGATATCACCAAACTGATTCGATTCAAAAGTTTATATGGAAAGGCAAAAGACCCAGAATAAGAACGCAATTCTAAAGAACAAAATCAGAAGACTAACACTATCTGTCTTCAAGACTTACTAAAACTACAGTGATTAAGACAGTGTGGTATTGACAAAATAATAGACAAATTAATTAATGGAGCAAAATAGAAAGTCCAGAAACAGACCAACACAAATACAGTTAACTTATCTTTGACAAAGGAGCAAAGACGATTCAATGGAGAAAGGATAGTCTTTTCAATAAATAGTGCTGGAACAACTGGACACCCAAGTGCAAAAATATGAATCTGGACACAGACCTTACACCTTTCACAAAACTTAACTCAAAATTGATACTAGACCTAAATGTAAAATTCAAAACTATAAAACTAGATGATAACATAGGAAAAAATCTGGAAGACCCTGGGTTTGACATTGACTTTTTAGATAAAAAGCCAAAAGCATGATCTATGAAAGAAAAAAAAAAAGATGAGTTGGACTTTATTAAAATTATAAACTTCTGCATAAGACACTGCTAAGATAATGAAACAACAAGCCACAGACTGGAGAGAAAATATTTGCAAAATATATCTCTCATAAAGGACTTGTATCTAAGATATACAAAGAACTTACGAAACTCAATGATAAAAACGAATATCTGAACTACAAAATGGGCAAAGATCTCAACAGACACCTCATCAAAGGAGATATACAGATGGAAAATATGCATAGAAAAACTATCCAGCATCATATGTTATTAGGCAATTGCAAGATTAAAATATCAATGAAATACCACTACATACCTATTACAGTAGCTAAAATCCAAAACACTGACAACACCAAATGTTGGTGCAGATGTGAAGCAACAGGAACTCGCATTCATTGCTGGTGAGAATGCAAAACGGTACAACCACTTTGGAGGATAGTCTAGCAGTTTCTTACAAAGCTAAAAATAGGTTTACCATAATAATCCAGCCATCACACTCCATACACTCCTAGGTATTTACCCAAATGAGTTGAAAGCTTATGACTACACAAAAACCTGCAGATGAATGTTTATAGTAGCTTTCTTCATAATTATGAAAAATTTGAAGCATCCAAGAAATCCTTCAGTGAGTAAATAGATAAACTGTGGTACAACCATAAAATGGCATATTATTCAGCAATTAAAAGAAATGAGCTATCAAATATGAAAAGATGTGAGGAACTTAAATGTGTATTGCTACATGAAAGAAGTCTGTCTGAAAAGCTACATACTACATGATTCCAACTATATGACATTCTGTGAAAGGCAAAACTATAGAGTAAAAAGATCAATGATTGGCAGGGATTTGGCGTGGGAAAGGGAATGAATAGGTGGAAGACAGGATATGTTTACAGCAGTGAAACTATTTCATATGATACTGTAATGGTAGATCTATGACATTATGTATTTGTCAAAACCCATAGGGGGAAGCGGATGTGGCTCAAGTGGTTGGGCATCCGTCTACCATATGGAAGGACCCGGGTTTGATCCCCAGGACCTGGTAAAAAAAAAAAAAAAAAAAAAAACATAGGACTGTACAACATAAAAAAGTGAACCCTAATGTAAACTACAGGCTTTAATTAAAAATAATATATCAATATTGGTTCATAAATTGTAATACATGTACCACACTAAAGCAAGATGTTAATAGTAAGATAAACTGGGTAGGAGGTTGAGGGGAGTGTATATGGGAACTCTGTACTTTTCTTTTTTAAGAAAAAAAAAATCAATTTTATCGATACATATTAATAAAGCATACAATTCATCCAAAGTGTACAGTCAATTATATTTGGTATAATCACATAGTTGTGCACTCATCACTTCAATCATTATTAGAGCATTTTCATTCTTTCAATAATAATAAACAAAAAACAGACAAACAAACAAGAAAATTCTTCACCTTTCAAACTCTCTATGCTTTCCCTGCCATAGATAGCTGCTATTATGGCTGTTCTTGCACATTTATTTATTTTTAAGCAGTTTTATTGAAATATATTCACATACCATATGATCTATCCAAAGTGTATAAACAGTGGCTTTGAGTATAATCTCAATGTTGTACATTCATCACCACAAAAAATTTTAGAACAATTTCATTACTCCAAAAAGAAGAACTCTGTACTTTCTGCACTATTTTTCTATAGATCTAAAACTGTTCTAAAATATGGAGTTTCCATATACCCCTTCTGCCCTTCACCCTACACACCCACAAACATTCTGTAAAAATTAATGAAATCTGAATAAAAGATTGACTTTAATTAACAATAATGTATCAATCAATATTGGTTCATGAATTTTTTAAAATGTACCAAACTAACATAAGATGTTAATAATGGGTGAGCCTGGGTATGGGGTATGTAAGAACTCTCTGTACTACCTGCACAATTTTTCTTTAGATCTAAAACTGTTTTTAAATTAAAAGATTATTTTAAAACTCTAAATTGCTCTTGAGATGTTTTTTGAAAAAGTGGAAAAATACTTATCATGCCAAGGTCATTACTGAAACATTTATTCAGATACATGTACCTTCAAAGCCATGTCATGGTTTAATAAAATTTGGATTTTGTTTACTTTTGTCAAGTCTTCAGCTTCTTCTCACCAGATATCTGGATATGTAGCTACATTTTTATGTGCTTTATTTTAAGATTTTAGTTTTTATTTTTAAAGTGTTTTTAAATAGATTATTTTAGAGCAGTTTTAAGAGAGTATCTTTTTTAGTAAAAAAAGAAAAAGAAAGAAAAAGGAAAAAATGGCCGTTATGATTATTGAAAGATATGGCAGATTGAGACCAGGAAAATATAAAGACAGAACTAAAATTAGACAGATCCAGAGATTCCAAGGACATCCTGTAGAAGGAGATGTGAGGCCCAGCAATGAAAGATGAAAGAAATAGAAAGAGTTCAGCAATGTGGCAAAAGATCCTGGGGACCTGAAGAGAGCAGTCAGTCCCCAAAATATTCCCAGGAGTAGGAATGGTAAGGACGTGTAAGAACAGAATGTATAATATCCAATTTAAACTTTTCTGCAGCATTATGATGTAAGGTAACCTTCAGCTTTATGTAGTACCTTGGGTAAATGGTATTTTTCAGAAATCACGGAAAATGGGTTGCTTTTGGATAGATGGAGGATAGAGGAAAGAGAACAGCCACAGGAGGCAAAATGCAGATGAGGAAAAAGAGCGTAGAGAAGCAATTAATTAGAACAAGAGGTGATTATAAGAAACATATGCCCCCGGAAAAGCTTGAGAGATATGGGAGGCAGAGGGAGATAAGGGTCTCCCCTAAGTCTGAAAGCCTGGGGTGGCAGGTAAGGTACAATTCCGCGCAGCTATTATATAAAGGAACACTTTATTGGTGGTGTGTAAATTTATAGGCCTATCTTTAAACAGGAATCATGAAAATATTTGCCACGTGCAGTTTTATGAGCATGAATTCATATCAATCACTGCAAACAAAAGAAGATTGCAATTTATTTGTTGCCATCTTACTTGGAATAATAATATGCCATCACAAAAACTTCCTTTCAATTACATGTTCCAGGCTTGCTGCCTTCTTTAAATAAAGCATCACTGCCCCACCCCTCCCCACCCCCCAGAACAAAAACAACAGTACCACAGTTAAGCCAAAAGGGTAAAACTTCCAAAACAGACGCAATCAGCTCCTGAAGCCAACTTCTAACTGTTGACTTTCATCTCCCTTGCTTACATAACTGGAAATGTTTTCAAGATGTGCACTATTTCATTGATAGCAGATCCAGGTCTACCAGCAGAGTAGGTTTTCTGTGGAAAGCACATTAAATTAGAACATAGGAGAAACTTGGGTCAATTCAATTTCATCAAGCAATTATTAATTGATGACACCAAGCAGTTTGATAAGGGATACAAAAATCAGTGAGATAGCTCCTATCCTCAGGAAGCTTTCAATCTAATAGTCAAGGTAAAATAAGCAAGCAAATAGTCATTTGAAATGTAAAGAAAGATAGTTGATTGACCACGTCCCTTGGAAGATTCTAGAAAGACTGGCATTGTTTCATCCCCATGCAAGATTGGTTTCTTAGGTGATTAGAGTAAAAGCAGAATCTTACCCAAGAATATCCATTCTGGGGCACGGGGGGTAAGGAGAAGTTAGTTCAGAATCCACTATGGAGAATCAATTTTCAAATGCTAATAGAACAAGAAGAAATACCAAAGAAACAATTAGTGTGGAGGTGAAAAGAGGACAGAGATGGGCAGAGAATTGGCAGAGCACGAAAAGAATTGGCAGAATAGAAAAGCATACCAGAAGTGAAAGCAAAAGGGCTGGGGCTGTTGCCAATAACTGCTTTGGGCATCTCTAGCTCCCTTTCTAGTCCGTTAGATAAGTAATTTAGAATGTGTTGAGGAGAGTCGGGATAGCTAGACAGGAAGGGCTAGTGCTGGGAAAACATTCTAAAGATATGACAAAGAGGAAGGGGGAGGGAGATGAGGAAAAACTTCAGGGAGAAAGTGGCAGTTAAAGGGAGCTCTTAAAAAAATGGATGAATTTTGATATATGGGATGGAGAAAAAATTATTTCTATATCATAAAAACAACATGAATAAAACCAATGAAACCGGAAAAGACAGGGGATCACATTAAAATACCTAGCAGATGCATTGATCTAAAATGTAGGAAAATTATAAAAATAATGTGATAGGACCCTGGAAAGAAGATTTGAGCTACACCATTAGGGTCTTAATAGCCAGAATAAGGCATTAAAAAAAATAAATCTGGGAATAGTGTTTATTGGAGTAGGAAGAGAATACATAAAAAGACCTGTTCAAAGACTTTCACAGTGACTCAGGTAAGAAGACTGTACCCAGCTTAAGGTTTCAACTTGATTATTGCAAGTATCTCCAACTGCTAATACCAAATATATACTAGGTGAACAATAAGTGTTAGCTGAATGAATAAATTAATGCATAATAAAGAAGTATTTAATATGTGAAAGAAATAAGAGGGTCTGAGCTAAGATGACAATAGTAATGGAAAATGGGGGGGGTAGGAAAAATACTGTTGAGGCAAAATCAACATGATTTAATAGATTGGAAGTGGGGAAAGAATATATGATTTTGAAATTTGGAGCATGAATGCTTTGGGGGTGGGGAAAATAAGTCTTCCACCCCCACCTGTGCTTAGAAAAGAATTTTTCATTGTTTATCTTTCTCATTGCAGGTATAACCTACAGTTGAGTTTGGTAAATACCCACAGTACAGGAAGGAGCAAAATAAGTAGATTATAATTGACATGAAATTGAATGTATAAATTATTTAACTATAGTTTTAGAATAGTTAGAAACAGTAACTAATGTGGAAGGATTCTAATCAGCCTGGATGCTTCAATGAATTGATAGAAGAGGTCCCACTCAGTTTTTTCTCAGCAGAAAATGCAAAAAGAAAAAAGCTAATTAAATAGAAATGCTGCCCTATAGCTCAGCTAACAATTTTAGAAGCAATCCATTGTACTTCAAGTACTCCAAACAGGTACCTTCACAAAGCAAGGATACTGGTAAAAAGCAAAGCTCAATGTTCCCAGGTCACAGTGTTTCCATCTCTGCCCCAATGGAAGGTTCAATAATCAAAATGATCTACATATTCCCTACAGTAATATCTGGCTATTTGCTAAAGAGGATGTTTGCTTCTTACACCAGTGATAACTGAGATTCCCCTACGCAGTCAATTATAGGAGAAAGTGACTCTCTTCTAGCAGAGAAAATATTTTGGAGTGAATCACGTTGATAAATCTGACCACACTTCTCTTTAAATTTTTAAATAAAGCACAGTAAAGGATGATATTTGATTTTCTTAATGATCAGTTCTTGGCAATAGTTACTGATTGTGATATTCACTAAGAAATCTCATTTCTTATATCAGAGTAATATGAGAAGTTTAGATTTTCTGAAGTTTTACAATCTAGGCACAAATAGACCCAGACCTGTTAGCTGGTAATGGGGACTCTTGGATTCCTCTGATCCCCTTAATATGTTCCATGTCTACAGGAAAATGATTGCTTGGAACATTTACTGTAAAGAGATTTTGCATATCCACTAACCATTTTTTTTTTTTTTAAGGATTTATTTATTTATTTACTTTTATCCATTTTTACACCCCTTCCCCCTCCCCCCCGTTTTTGCTGTTTCTATGTCCATTCGCTGGGCAACTCTGTGTCCATTTTCTGCCCTCTCTTCTCATCCTTCTCCTCCTGTCTTCACTGGGATTCAATCCTTGGAATCTCTGATGTAGGAGAGAGGCATCCTGCCCGCGCAACCTTAGTTGCTGGTTTTTCGGTGCGTCTCATCTTGCCTCTCCCTTGTGTCACTCTCCTATTATGTCATCATCTTGCTGTGTGGCTCGCGGGAACAGGGCCTGGCGGGCCACGCACCTTCTATATATTTTTTAAATTTTTACCAGGAGGTCCCGGGGATCAAACCCAGGTCCCTCTATATGGGAGACGGACGCCAACCAGATATAGCCCCCTGCTATATCTCTTAAGGTTGACCAGAGATACCTAGAGTTACAGTCTTTTCCCATACAGGATGGACATATAATAAATCAGGCTTAGTTTATCACCAGCATTCTAAAAACCAGACCTAGGGAGGAAAACGAGGTCTGGGGACACATGCATGGTTTCTAATATAGCGAATGTTTAGCCCACCCTGATTATCACAGAATCAGGACAGTGCACTAACCATTTAACATGCAAACTAGCTGTAACAAATTTACAAGGCCAGGCTGATCTCCCTGCCAGCGAACGTGGACTTCGTAGGGATGTGGCAAGGAAATGAAAGTGTTTTATATGACTATATGTACAATTCTGTATGGCTCAGCCAACAGGTCTGTTTTGGAGTTTTTGTCCTAGAGTGGTAAGCCTTGTGGTATGTGGTCTATCCAAACTCCTGCCTTTTGAGATAGTATCCTATTCTATTATTAAAAATATACAGGCAGGAAAATAGCTTGGTAGTTCCTCAGGAAGTTATGTATAGAATTACCTTACGACTCTGCAATCCCACTTCTAGGTAGAAGAATTGAAAACAGGGATTCTAACAGATATTTGTACACCAATGACCATACCGCATTATGCCCATCAACAGATGAATAGATAAAGAACATATGGTATAGCCATATAATGGATTATTCAGCCATAAAAAGGAATAAAGTTCTGATGCTTGTTACAACCTGCATGAACACTGAAGACATCCTGTTGGGTGAAATGAGGCAGAGAAAAAAGGAAAAATAATTATATGATTTCACTTACATGAAATACCTAGAATAGGCACATGCATAGACAGAAAGTAGATTACAGTTTACCAGGACCTGATAGTATAGGGTGTGGGTGGGAAAGGGGACTTATTGGTTAATGTATACAGAGTTTCTATTTGGGGTGATGAAAAGTTTTGGTAATGGACAGGTGATAGTAGCACAATATTGTGAATGTAATTAATATCCCTGAAATGTACACATGAAAGTAGTAGTTAAAATGGGAAATTTCTGGTACTATATGTTACCAAAATTTAAAAAAAAAATTTTTAATAACCTACAGGCACAGAGTCCTCAGCCTCCTCTGGGAGTGTGGTCAAGTGTTCCACCAACATGATAAATTATTTATACTTCTGCAGTCATCTGTAGTTACAGTCCTTTCAAATTCTTAGTTTAAATATGAGAACTCAGGAAGGAGGTTGGAAGATACTTCCACAACTCATCCAAGAGGGTGGAGATCATCAAAATGCAGGACTTCAACCTCCAAAAGCATTGCTTGCTGGCTAGCAGAGACCTTTTCTTAGGTCCAAGGCTAGCATTTTCCAAAAAAATGTCTAAGAAGATATGAAAGATTATTGTGGAATTGTTGATCTTTGAAGACCTGCCATTGTTCATGTCCCTTTCCTCTAAATACCATTTTCACCACAGCCCAGTTTGAAATTACTATGATTGAAAGGTGAATAGTTTAGAAAAACCACAGTACGTTAGGAAAAACAGACTCTACCAAGAAAACAAATTTAAGAAGCACAAGGGAATCTGCTTTCACAGAAAAAGAAACCTGGGTTAAACCTCACAGCAAAATGTGTGTTTCCCCTGGACAGACCTCTAAATAAGTTGTATTACCACTGATAAATTTTTAAGATTTTTCATCTGATTACCATAAAGTGTACTAGGCTTTTATGAAACACTTCCCTTAACACTCTACCTTGCAATATTGCTATCTTTCTCTCTGGCAGTATGGACACCAGGATTTCCCAGCAAAAAAAAACAAACAATAATAGCTCTCATCTACTGAACACTTACTAGGTGTCAGGCACTATATTAAATATTTTATAGACATTAAGTCTTTTAATACTCACAGCAATCCCTATAAATTGGTAGTGTTAACTCCATTTTAGAATTAAAGAAACTGAGGCTTAAAGAGAATAATTGCACAAGCTATAAACATCATATAGCTAGGATGTAGCAGAGCAAGGATTCAAACCCCTGATCCTAAAACTACACTGTTTCTACTGCTAATGAGAAAGGAGAGTGGACCGAGTATACACTTGGCTTATTGCCTGGCATTTGGCTATGGGAAAAAAAAAAAGTGTGCTTTCTTCATCATGTCCCCTTTTACCTCTAAAACTGCACCCACAAGTGATTGGGGCATAGGAAGAACCCACATAAATTGGGTGTATTATTATTGGTTAATTTGGCTGAAGTAAAGAGTGGGACAGAGATGAACTAAAAGCTCAACTCCTGAATGTCCAAGTTTAACCTTGAGTTTCATTAAAGGTGCATAATCAGGGACAAAAAATCCAGATTGCATCTACTGATCTGTAAATGTGTTGACATTTATTTATTTAAATGTGATCAACTTTTACTCATTATTGGATTCTGGTAGAAATCTTACTCAGTTTCCCCCTAACTATGTATATATAGATACAAATGTATACGAAATATGTGTGTATATATGTGTGTGTAAAAACACACAATAACACTGCAGCTATCTAATATTTATTTACCACATCTTCAACAAACCAGAATATAAGAGGGAAATAGAAAGCAGGCAAAATGTTCCCTCTGCACCCAAAATAGATATGGTAAACATCATGTACTTTGAACACAGCATCATCCCTGATGCCCACACTCAGAGCTTAAGAACTTCATTTTATTCATTATTGGTCACGAGCTAGCTATTATTTTTCACTCCACTGTTGATAAGAAGTAAATAGAAAGGGAAGATTATTTTAGAGGCAAGGGTCCTTGTCAGCAGCAAAAAAAAAAAGAGTGACAACTAACAAATAGTAAAATTATGAAAAGTACCTTCATATAAAAGTAAATGCTTAATATGTTATTGTTGAATGAGCAGTTCAATGAGCAAGCCGTTTCCAAAAAAATCTATTTCACAATCGATTTAACAGCAGTTCTTGTGTGAAAAGACTTGGGTGGTTTAGCTGTCTGTGTGCAAAATATGAGAGAATGGTTAATATTAATATTATTTTAGGTGGAATAAACTATTTTAATCAAGTGATAGTCTGATTGCAAGAAACAGAACTGACCTCATCAACCTTCAATAAAGGCACGTGTGTGTGCATATATGTGTGTGTGTCTGCCTGTCAGAGTGGGACAGTGAGTACTCATGGATCTCATGGAAATAAAGAACAGCTGGCCCTCCTGAAAACTGGAGCAGGGACCGGGAAGCCATCAGGGAACCTGGGCAGCTTCTTGATGCACCTCGCTTTCTCTGTGGGGCTGTTGTGTCTCTCATCTGTGATTTTCTCTGTGCAACTGCACTGTTATCCTTGGTTCTGATCTCCCATAACTTTGACCTTCATGAGGATTAAGTAGTCATGTTTCCAGTTCTAGCCTCAATGCTCATCTTTCCAGAGACAGATCTTAATTCCAAAATGCAAGAAAGGAATCTGACGGTCCCAAATTAAGTAAGATTTACCCTCAGTACAATCCGTTGTGGCCAAGTGTGTCGGGGTCAAGTGGTACAACCGTAACTGCCTAGAGCATCTCTTCAGCATGTATTGATTTAATCACTTATGTATCTGTTTACATGTAATTTGTTGAACATCTATTGTGATTCCTGACCACATGGAGCACACGTTTGAGAGGAACTAATGGTCACATTTTATGCTTCACTTACCAAAGAAATAGAATATTTTGTTTCAGTCACTTTGTGGAAGATATCGACAAACTAGACCTATTTATAGATGAATGGCTCAGTCTGTGAAAAATTTAGAAGTCGTGTCTCAAAGAATTGTTAAGAACATTGAAACTGCTAGTGTAGAATAAAAAAAGAAAACTCATACAGTCATTCATCAAAAAACTTATTGAGTACCTACTATTTTTCCCACATTGTGCTAGATGCTGCAGTTACTATGGAACACAAAATGAGACCCAATTCCTCTCCTCATGAAGGAAACCTGATTGCTGTTATCAAAATTTAGTGGCTTTTCATATTAAAATATATTTTTATTCTATGCTGCTTTAGAAGGCAGAACTGAGATCAGAGAGTAAAAGTTACAGAAAGGAAGATAGTAAGATTATCTAACCATCAGTGGAGTCTATAAATGAAAAGCCCAAGAGATTTTGCCACTCTCTCCAACTAAGACAAGCGTCAATGACTATCAGGAATATTATAGAAAGGGTCATTATATGAGGGAAAAAGTTGAGCTAAGGTATCTGTTACTGTCCCTTTTAATTCTAAGATTCCACAAATGGAGCTTCAGGGAATAGAGTTTAGAAACATAATAATCATATCTGAACTGCCCCAGTTTACCTCAGAAAGAGGGCTTCCCAACAGGCTTAATTACATTATTCCCCATCCTCATTCTTCTCTGATGTGCTCTCTGTGCAGACGACTTTTCGGAAATGTTTAGAGAGACCCAAAGTGGCTCCAAAAGAACATTTTTATAAGTGATGTTGTAGGCTGACTGTACAATCTGGTAATAGAAGCACTATAGGATCTATTGTTACTAATCTGCTTTTAGAACAATACTGAAAAATGACACAACTTCTAACCAGAAGGGGAAATGGGCTGACCTCTCTGAATATGTGTGTGGGTGTGCATGTGTGATGATAAAGGGTTTACGTAAGCAACCTTGAAGACCATCTATATTCCATCCCTCCATCTGAGATGTAATGCTCTCTATGGCAACAGTGGGAGGCAATAAAGATAAGAGGTATATCTGCAGACTTTGGAACCCACCAGACATGGGTTTGGGTCCTGGCTCCCTCATCTCTCCTCTATGCCTATTTCCTCATTTGTAAAATTGATGAAACCACCATACCTACTTTGCTACCCCCAGTCTATCCCCCAAGATTTCCAAGTAGATAAAATACTTTCAGAACCAGAATCAAAGGAAGCTCTATCTTATTCCTGAGGCAGAGCACTTGATATTTGTTTAATTGCATACTCGGGAACAGAAAACAGCAAAAGTCTAGTTCCATGAAATATAAATATGTTTTATTAAGGTGAAGGCAAAAGATAATATAGTCACATAAATTTGTGAACCACTATGTTAATCAAAATTAAAGAAGTTTATTTAGAACAGGATTCCCCGGAGTCTTTAATATGCTATTATACATTGTAAATCTCCAAGAGATTCCCAAGCTCTTTTAACCATGGTTTCTATTTTCAAAGGACATCTGTGAAAGCTTGGATTAATATTCAGTAAATGGTCATTCCCTTCACCCCCATTATAGGTGAAATTATACTTCCCAAAACTATTGATTTGGGCTTGGCTATAAGACTTGTTTTGGTCAACAGAGTGTTAGAGGACATATCTGGAGCAGAGGCCTTAAATGTCATACACAGATTAGTTTGACTCTTGTACTCTGCCTTTGCCATGAGAACATGTCTTGATTGGCCACTTGTCACAGAATGATGACTGATACGTGGAGACCTGAACCCAACCAGTAGCATGGAAACAAGCCTAGATAATCCACAATCTTGAAGGAGAGCCACCCAATGGAACCTGGCCAAATTCAGCTGAACTGAAGTTGAACTGCATAATAAATGTGTATTGCTATAAGCCACTGAGATATTGAGGTTGGCATTCAGCAAAAGATGACTAAACACATCTCACAAAGTAGAGTTCCACAAAAAAAAAAAAAAAAAAACAGTTTGAGAAAATCAGCTCTAGAAGTATTAAAAATCCCCCTTTCGGGAGTATGGAAAATGTGTGCCAAATGTATGCTGTGGACCTGGTAATAATCGGATGATATTATCTCATAATCTGTACCAAATGTTCCACCACAGTGTGGTGTGTTGATAGAGGGGTGTTGTATGGGAATTCTGCACATGTGCGTGATTGTTTTGTAAGTTTACAGCTTCTGTCATAAAAATGTATTTTAAAAATAATAATAGGGTGGGTTGGGGGAAAAATACACCAAATGTAAGATAAGGACTCTAATTAGTAGTAAGATTTTGACAATATTCTTCCATAATTTATAACAAATGTCTCACAACAATGCAAGGTGTTGGTGGAGAGTTGATGTATGGGTTCCCTGTATGATGTTATGAATGGTTTGCTTTGTAAGTTCACAACTTTTACTATACACTTATTGTTTATGTATATTCACATATAAATGATATAAAAAATAATAATAGGGTGAGTAGGGGGAAAATACTTTGGTTAGTAGTATTTTGAGGATGCTCTTTAATCATTAGTTTAAAATGTTTAATAACAATGCAAGGTATTGGTGGTAGGGTGAGGTATGAGAGGCCTGTATGTTGTTACATATGTTTGTTTTGTAAGTTCACAACTATTGCTATACACTTATTGTTTATGTACATTCATGTATGAAGACTTCAATAAATAAATAATTTTTTTAAAATACCCCTTTCTAAGCAGTTCATCACCATTCTCCGGAGATTAAGAAAATTAGGGCAGCCTTCTAGATTTTATATAATTTTACAGTTTGCATTGTTGTTTTCATATTTAATATATAGTTAAATATGTAATAGTTCCTTACAACAGAGCTGCACATTGTGAGCTGCAGGGCTAATAATTGGCAGGGCTGCCACTGGGACCCAGGTCTCCTGAATCCTAGCCCTGGTGCTTTTCCACTAAACTTTGCTACTCCTCATAATTTTTATAGGAAGCCCCTCATACTCTTCTAAGTAATTAGTTCCAAATTTCAATTTTCAGGTAAAATTCTGATTTGGAAAGAAATCCTGTAACTAAAGAATGATTTCAAAGCAATCACCAGTTGGACAATGTGAGTGTGGGTTGCATGTTTTGAACATTATTAATACCAAGAAGCCCTCCATTTATTTAGTTGAACAAAAATAGTCACCCAATGTCCTTTATCCAAAATGCCCAAGTAACTTTAAAAGCTACTCTAAAGGATGGAGAGCGTGGGAAATGACTAAATAGCACTGAAAGCAGCACTCTGCTCTTTTAAAGTTCAAAAATTAGGCAATCTGGGTGGTAGAAAAATGTGAACGAAACGAACCAGGATGCAGACCTGAAAGAGTCCCAGAATTTGTAATGTGGACAAGTTATATACTCAAGTACTGAAACCAATAACAGGACATGTTTTTTTAAAAAATCCTATTGAAACTGTTTGAGAGCAGGTCCCCTGGCATGTAAGAACTGCCTTGGTGTTGGAAGGTTCCAGACTCCCAGTGCCAGCTCCCTAGGAAGAGACCCTAAGAAGCATTCATTCAATGCTTAGAGGTCCTACCCATCAAAAATGTGTCTCTGACTCAGGCACTACCTTACACTGCTGGTGGGAGGAAAATAGGACAGCAGGGCTCTTTGGCAATTTCATTTATTCGTTTATCTATTATTCGATGATGTATTGTCACTACACTGTGCCAGACATTCTTCTAGAGGCTGCAGATACTATAGTGAACAAAGCAAACAAAAATCTCTTCCCTTATGGAGCTTACATTCTAGTGCAGGAAGGGGAAGGCAGAAGATAAGTTACATTAAGGGAGAATAATTTATTAATTAAAAGATAATAAGTAGAAAGGGAGAAATTCTATGGAGAAAACTTCAGTAATGGGAACAGGAAATGAAGATAGATTATTTTAAATATGTTAGGGAAGATCTCACTGATAAGATGACATTTATTCCAATATTATGTTTAAAAGTTTTTATCTACAATAAAGACTGAATGGTAAAATAAAGTGTTACTTGTGATTCTCTTGGAAGATATGATTTGGGGTCATTTTGTTTGTACTGTGTTCTGTATATGCATGCACATGCATGTTTAAGTAATTGGAATTTTTACGAATGCACTCAAGTATCTCTATTTTTTTAAAGCTCCCCCAAACAATTCTAATGCATACTTAACATTTTTGAGTCTATTGTCAAAAAGACGCTAGTAATTCTGGGCATAGGGAATTCAATATTTTAACTTATTATTTTTTTTTAATCTTCCTGAAATTCCTATCAACTGGGTTACTAAATAGTCATATGTAACTACTTCTTAGTGCATTGTGGGAAAAATGATGTAATCCATGTAAAGAGGTTAGCAATGGGGGGTGCAGATGTGGCTCAAATGGTTGGGTGTCCATCTCCCATATGGAGGGGCCTGGGTTCAAACCCCGGGACCTCCGGGTAAAAAAAAAAAAAAAAAAAAAAAAAAAGAGGTTAGCAATCTGCTCAATAAATGTTTAACTATCACATCACCACTGTTGTGATTATTGTGAAAGAATTAAGGGAGGACACAGTATTTAACCTGGACTTTGAAAGATGCGTTAAATGGGGTAAAAGTTGAGGTAAGTTCAATGGATTTTCTAGGGAGTGTCACTTAGGGATCACAAGTTGTGAGCAGCCAAAAATACCCTTCACTGACTTAAGCAGGCAAATGAAATATTTTATTGGACTGTTTTAGAGTAGTTTCCAAAATTGAAGGGAAATTGGACAACAAATCTTGAAAAAGTCAAGAACCATGAAGTTCCAAGAGTCTATGCGTAAGGAAAAAGGGGAGTATCCGTTCAGGGTTGTGCCACCACCAGGATGAATCAGTCCCAACAGCTTTGTGTCATTCAGCTTGTTATGGATTCAATTGTGTGTCCCCAAAAGATATGTTCAAGACCTAGCCCATCCAGTCCCATGAGTGTGAATTTATATGGAAATAGGATCTTTGAAGATGTAATTACTTAGGGTGTGCCCTAATCTGATATGACTAATGTCCTTAAAGGAAGAGGGAATTTGGACACAGAGACAGACAGACACAGAGGGGAAGTTCTATTTGAAATTGGAGGCAGAGATTTGAGCAATGCATCTTCTAGTCAAGGAACACCAAGGATTGCCAGCAAATACCAGAAACTCTGTAAGAGTCAAGGAAGGATTCTCCCCTACAGATTTCAGTGGGAGCGTGGCCCTGCCAACACCTTGATTTCAGATTTCTAGCTTCCAGGATGGCGAGACAATAAATTTCTGTTGTTTTAAGCCATTTAGTCATGGTACTTTGTTACAGTAACCCTGGGAAATGAAGACAGTGACTTGCCTGGCTTGGACCACATGCTCAACCTTGTCAGGGGAGAGAAGGATCTTAAGTAATGGTTCTGCTGAAACTGAATACAACTTGGGAAGGGTAATTTTCCAAAGGAAAATTTAAAGTACTGCTACCAGGAGAGAGCAGAATGAAAGCCAGACACATGAAAACACAGAAGTCCAACTCAAGAATTAGTGAACATTCCAAGCATCAATTATCATTTGTGGTAGTTTGAAGCTGTATGTACTCCCAGAAAAACATGTTCTTAAATCTAATCCATTCCTGTGGGTAGGAACCCATTGTAAGTAGGACATTTTGATGAGGTTATTTCAGTTAAGGTGTGATGCACTTCATTCAGGATGGGTCTAATTTTCTTACTAGGGTCCTTTATAAACAAAATGAATTCAGAGAGAGAGAAAGAGAGAGAGAGAGAGAGAGCCACGCAAGCAAAAAGCTGAAATCAATGAAACCCAGAAGAGAAGGGAGAGATCAGCAGATGCTTCCATATGCCTTGCCATGTGACAGAGAAGCCAAGGATTACCAGCAACCAGTCTTTAGGAAGAAAACATCACCTTGATGATGCCTTGATTTGGACATTTTTTAGGCTTCAAACTGTAAAGTAATAAATTCCCATTGTTTAAGCTAATCCATCTCATGGTATCTAGTTTAAGCAGCCTACAAAACTGAAACATCATTCTAGGTTGTAATTCAGTCACTTTCTTGGACATTACTCAGTTGTTCAAGGCTACTTTTCCCCTTTAAGGTCTCAGATTTCTATACTTTGAGTTTGTAATTAATTAATTAATTCTTTTGTTTCATTCTATTAAAATTATTATTTGTTTCATGCTACTTTCAATTTAACTACCTTTGGCAGTCTCTAGTCTTTTCCTCCTCTACAGGTGTGGACTAATAGAAGTCCAATAGAACCAAACTTGTTAGACTTGTGTATATGATAAGGCTTTAAATGAGTACAGGTCTACGAATAAAATGCATGCAATAAATGCACGGATCTCATGTCTTCTATATTGGTTGTTCAGAGACTTCTTTTGCTAACATTTAGATATTTAGCTAATTAGATAGGGGCTGGATAATGAATTTCTCTTTGAGATATGCCATTTGGGGGGGGGGCACAAAGTTCTTTTATACTTATTTTTAATTCATCTTCACCATGTCATTGAAAGAAAGAAAAGGGTAAATGTTTGCTCAGTTTTACAAGCATAAAAATGGAGCTATGGAAAGCTTATGTGCACTGATGGAAAGAATAGGGCTAAGCCCCAGGTGTCCCTGGTTTCCATTCTAGGAGTTAGTTAATAGATTAAGCTATGTCAATATCAGGAAAGCTACAGAATCATAGGTGAGAGGCAACTTTAAACTCAGTGGATCACTAGGGGATATAACAAGTGTATGATACAGCCAGAGAAGCACAGGGACAATTCAATATGTTGCTGCTGAACAAAACATACAAAACTCTGGGAACACTGTTCACAAATGGGAACATAGATTTCTCTGTTCGATCCCTTTTAGCAGTGAATTTGATGAAGATACTGAAAATATGTTTACTAATCTGCAAGTGACACAAAACCAGGAAGGATCACCAAGATACCGAATGACATAACCAAGATTCAGGATGGAATTATTGGCTGAAAATTTACCATAATGAAATTTAACAGGGATTCTTTATTTCTTATATTTATATCTAAAATTCACATTTATAGATATGGTATAGGAAAAGCCTGGTTTGACAGCAATCATAAGGGTTTTGGTTTACTGTAAATAAAGAAATAATAATAATAATACTCACTGTTTATTGAACATACTGCCAAGCATTAAACTAAGGGTTTTAAGTGAATTATGTTAATTAATTCTCAAAACAATTCAAAAAGCATGCATTTTTATCATCATCATCATTATCCCCATTTTATGGGTGAGAACAGTGATTTGAGAAGTTAAATAAAGTTAAATAAAATGTTTAGAGCCAGTTAGTCAATGTTGAAACCAGGATAAGTCCATGTCTTAATCAATACACTTTTATTTTTTAAGAATAAATTCCACTGATAAAATCCCCAAGAAAGTCTCTGCAATGCTCAGAGACTGGAGTACTGTGTGCCATTTTCTGCGTATCAATTTTTATAGAAATATGTCACAGTTTATTCTGAGAACATTGGAAAGCATGTCATATGAAATATGAATGAGGACATGGAGAAGGGTCTAATAAGTGCTTTCTAATACACAAATGCACAAATTTGAAACAGGAATTATGTATAGCATAGAGAAGGGGACATATGCGTTGCTTTAGCCAGGCTGGATTCACCTTTCCTGGTGTTATTGTTGGGAGCAATGGAAAACTATATGTGAAGTTCCTTGATGCAGATCCTGGCCTGAAGAAAGTGCTCAAGAAATGGTATGATTACTGTTCCTGGTGGAAGGAAGGAAAGTGAATTTTATCTCATTACTAGGAAGAAACTTTAAAAATGGCAGCTGTCAGAAAGACTATTGGATACCTTGTGAGAGAGCAAACTTTCATCACGGGGCATTTGGCCAACATTTATAAATGCACTGTCCTAGATTGAATTATGTACCCCAGTTTAGACACGTTCTTAATCTTAATCCACATACCTCTGGATGTGAACCCATTGTAAAAGGACCTATTGAAGATGTCGTTTCAGTTAAAGTGTGGCCTAACTGAATGAGGGTGGGCTTAACCAATATTACTGGAGTCTTTATAAAGAGAAAGAAACTGGAAGCCAGGGAGAGAGAAAGCCACAGGGAGGAGCCAGAAACTGGAAGTCAATGGAATCCAGAAGAGAAAGGAGAGGACATTGCCATGTGATAGGAGGCCAGGACACAAGCCAAGAATCACCAGCACCAGCACCAGGATATTACAGTCTTTGCAGAGAAAAGTATTACTTGCTGATGTCTCGATTTTGGGCTTCTAGCCTCAAAACCATAAGCTAATAAATTACAATCACTTAAGACAATCATTGAGTGATATTTGTCATAGTAGCTTGGAAAACTAAGACATGCACTTTGAGTGAATATTGCACAGCATTGGAAAAAGCACTGCATTAAATGAGTTTTGGGATCAGATGTTCCCTGTGGTCCCTTTAAAGTTAAGGCTCTATATAAGAACCAATGTGCTCTCTTCCATCTACAAAATGTGTTGGCCAGTTAGCAATGGGACCCATGCTTTGATCTGCAGTAGTGGGGTGAGAGAGCAGAGTCACCCTCATCATGGTTCCCACTTCCCCACTGGGTTCAAGAGTACACCCTTTCCAGAAACCTGACAATGTATAGGAAAATTTGTAATCCCAGGTTGAAGGGCACTCATTGTGTAGTTTAAGCAGCCTTAAAGGGAAGGTGACTTTAGCATCATTCATACTCTTAAAAAATAGTAATAATTAGACATTTATATACGTATATATAATTTTTTACTTATAGCCATGGCTAGAGTCAGTAGATTGGGGGAAAAATAGAAAAAAGAAAGATTGCATATTTACTTTTTGGACACTGTACTGCTTCTCCCAAAAGACAGCTCTATTGATGAATCACAGTAGCTGATCTTGTTTCTTCATTTTACTCCTTCTGATTAGATTTCACACTAGCATGCCATCAGTTAACAGATTTTATCCCTTTCTTTTATTAAAATGAATATTTGGTAATAACTCATATTTGCCTGATATTTTGAAGACCTGAATTGCCTTTTGCTTTCTCTTTCGAAATAGGTTTTATAGTAGTATATTTATTTACAAAGGTGAAAGAAAGGTATTACTACATTACTAAAGTTTGGAAATCCATCTGGGATGATGATAAAGGGTAGTTACAAACTGACCACAAACACTGGGAAGTGTTTGGGGCATTTTGTTTATAAGCCAGAGAGATGAAATCTGCCTCTTTGAAGTTTTCTTCTTGACACATTTTTGGCCAAACTAAAGTAAAGTGATTGGATTCTCTAATATCATGGGATATTAAATTTCTGTTTCAGACCTTGGGAAAATTTCACAATCTGAACTTTATTTTTAAAAAGTGTACTCTGTATCACATGCTACTCCTTCTTCCTGGAAATCTCTCCCCCTCACCATTTCCTTCTTCTCCTTCAGGCCTCTGCTACAAGATGCCACTTTCTCATAGAGCCTTCCCTAAACACCCTCCAACTTATGATAGGTCTCTCTGTTTCATGCTTTCATAGCACTCAACCATTTTTCTTCAGCATCTTCTCATAATTTGAGGCTATACGTGTATCTGAGTGATTATTATTTGTCTCTCTCCATAACTAAAATAAAAGATGCCAGTTTTGTCTTGTTTTCAATTGTAACCCAAAACTTAGCACAGTGTTTGGCATAGGGTAGTGGCATTCAATAAATATTTGTTGAATGAGTATATTCTAATTTTCATGAGAGTAAATCAAAGGAAAATAACTCAATATTAAATTCCTAATATGGCGAGGCTACTCTAAACATTAAAAGTTCAGTTCAGAAGCGAGTGTAGCTTAGTGGTTGAGTGCATGCTTCAATCCTGGTACCTCCTAAAAAGAAATTTTTTTTTTAAAGTTCAATTCAGTCCCTTATTGCTGTTTTGGTCCCCTCCCCCCAACTTTGATCCACATTTCTCACTTTAAAACCATGAACTATAGAATTTTGTTTGTGAGTAGGTCTTTCTTAAAAACATGACATTGTTTGTTCATCAAAGATTTGGTCAAAGGTCTTTTGTAAAACAGGTAAACCAGATCATTTATTTGACCGGCCACATAAGCCAAAGCATTCATGCACAAAGGTCGTGGGCAATGTGTTTACATTATAAAAGCACAAGTCCTGCTGCAGTGTCATTACTGCATTCCCTAACACTTCCTAGGACTACAGTGTCGCCAAGATAATGTTTTGAGAAAAAGTAAAAATTTAACTTAAAATGTAGACATATTTAGTCAATAGCAGTGGTTTCCCATCAGTTCATCTCAAAGATTTGCTTTTTATTTCTTCTACTCCCTGACCTGAGAGCCCCACTCTTACTATAAATCCTTGAGGGCAGAGACCAAGTCCAGTGTTCCTTATCTACTTCTAGTGCAAGGCTTCTTAACAAGGGGTCCATGAGCTTGAATTGAAATTCAAAAAAATCATTTCTCCTGTGGGGACGTGTTGGTACGGACATGATATATTTATTAAATAATACACACTATAGTGTGGACATAGTAAGGGGTCCATGGTTTTCACCTGACTGGCAAAGAGGTCCATGGAACAAAAAAGGTTAAGAGCCCCTGCCCTAGTGCTTGGCATAAGTTATCATTGAATGAATGAATGAATGGATCCTACCCTAAGTCTGGTTCTCCTTACAGAGGAAAATAAGGGCGATCAACTGAGAATAAATAGGAATTTTTATATCAGCATGGGTGGTTTTATTATAAAATAAGTAATCCTTTCATCCAGCATTACTCAATTACCAATCAACATGAGTATTAGCTTTCTTTACTGCCACTTACAAGAACACCTTTGGAGCTCCTTTATAGGAATTGCCTTCAGAACCTTCTTTTGAACCACTTTAGGAAGACTGTCTCATTAATGTTTGCTCATTCCTTTTTTACTGCCACCAAACCATTACCAGATGTGTCTATCATCCACTTTATTCCTTACATTTGACTTCAAATAATCCTTGGTAAGTGTTCAAAATGATCTAATTATTCCAAAATATGTTGGGCATTTTTGAAATAAGGAAATGAGATTAGAGTTTTCCTGAGCTGCCTCGCCTGGCAGAACTAGAATCAATGGCACGGTCTCAAAGACACCAACATTAATTCATCATTAGGAAAGACTAGCCAATCATCAGCAATATCCTACTTACATCCTGCCAGTTTCCCAGCCTCTGACTTCTGTGATTTCACCACCAGGGATTTGCCATAAATCCTAAAAATGATTTTTGATATCCTTGGCAATGATGATAGGGTGGGGGGATAGTCATTTTAGCCTCTCTTGGGCTATTAAAACACCATCATGAAACAATAAAAGTTTGAAACCTAATGCTATTGTTTAGGGAAGAATGTGCTCATTGAGCAGCCCAAAGGAATTTGAGATAATATTCATTTCAAATGAATATTATGGACTAGAATTTAGGGGAAAGGATGCAAGAGGGAAAATGAGGAGGTACAGCCAGGCAGAGAGGGAACTACTTTCCCCAAAAAATAAGCCCTTTTTATTTTTTTTTGGCTGTCTGCCCTGCTTTAGAAGGCTTCCTGGCTGCCTCTAATCTAATCTCACCTCAAATATCACAGATGTGTGCTGTGTGCACAGGTCAGATATGGGTTTCTGCATTTCAGCAGCTCTGGATCCGCACAATAATCCTTGGGGGCTCAAGAGGCACTGAAAAAGAAATGAAAAGGAGGGTGGATAGTGCGTTTGCTTACAGGTATAAAACTGAGAGTGCCCCTGGATGCTGTTCTGACTGGACTCAGACAGGCCCGCTTAGCCCAGTTAGAAAGGTTTTCTATATATCAAACATCTGCAAAGGGCATATGCACATGCATTCTGATTAATTGTTATTAATGGCCATTATCAACAGAACCCAATCATTTTAACTAGACTCAGAGTACACTAATTTACTCTGCTTTCCTCTTCTCTCTTGCTGAAAATTTCGGTTGTCCATGTCATATTTCTCATTATAACTCCTGATTTCAGCCCTGGGTTTCTTCACAAGAACCTGGGGATTAGCCATTTATTGCCACCAGCATAAAGTCCAAAGGCCCAGGCCTACCATAATCTGGTTCCAACCTAACTTTCTAGCCCAATAACTTCTCTTCCTCATGAATCCTTACTCCAATCATACAGTCCCCTAAACACACCCTGTGATGCTCTAACTCTTGACCTTTGCTCTCACCACTTACCACTTATGCCCTCCAGATCTTCTTTACATTCTCCCAAACTTTGAAGGACAAACTCAGACATTTCTTGATGTCATAGCTCAGGGCACACAGACTAACACCATGCTTTACACTCACAAACAAAACTCAGGCTCATCTTTCTTAGCCTACTTGGCTCAGCATTGCTCATGTTTACAGACATCAGTTGTAAACGGGCAGTCTGAGGCCCCAAGTACAGTTCACAGAATTATTTTCTTTGAAACAGTTTGGGCACGCATGGTGTTAAATAAAAGCGTTCTGAAATAGTTGCCAACATTGAAAGAATTGAATATTCCACAATATTTTAAAATCTGGATTTCCAGCTTCTTTTGAAATCTCAGAAAATGTGACATTTGAAATCATCTGCATGCACAGGAAAATCAGCCAGCACTGCGTAGTAGCTGTACTTTACCTGAGGTTAGTCTCTCCCATTTGCTACAGGTCCTAGCACTTTCTTATTCCTATACCCAGCTTGCTATGCTTGTCTAGACTACCTGACTAAATGCTACAGGCATTTTGCAACCCTCTGCACCAAGGGATTGTCTAACCTCCCTCTCCAGTATACAGGGCTCTCTAGAGCTTTAGCTCTTCCCAGAAGGACCCATGAGAAAGCAATGCAAAAACAAGCTGAACACCCTAACTTTATTCCATCAATTCTCCCAAACATCACCTCCTCCCTCTCATATCCGTTAAGAATACAGGTCTCAATCTTCTGTGAATCTTGTTACAGTTTTCTCTTTTCAAAGTTTGCAAAGCAAAAGAAATTTACTCCCTACTCTGCTATTCATTTTTAATAAAGTGTTTAATTTTAGAATAGTTTTAAATTCACAGAAAATTTGTAAAGATGGTACAGAGTTCCAATTTGCCCCACACTCAGTCACCACTATTATTTACATCTTACATTAATATGGTTCTTTTGTCATAATCAATGAACCAATATAGATACATGATTATTAACTAAAGGCCATATTTTATTCAGATTTCGTTAGTTTTTACCTAATGTCCTGTTTCTGGTCCAGGATCCCATGCAGGACTCCACATCACATTCAGTCATCAAGTCTCCTAATGCTCCTCTTGGCTGTGACAGTTTCTCAACCCTTCTTTGTTTTTGATGCCGGGAAAGTTTTGAGTAGTACTGGTCAGGTATTTTGTAGAATGTTCCTCAATTAGGATTCCTCTGCTGTTTTTCTTGTGATTAGACCGGGGTTATATGTTTAGGGGGAAGATACAGAGGTAAATTATCATTCTCTTCACATCATATCAAGGGTACATGCTATCAACATGACTTATTACTGTTTATGTTGACCTTGTTCACCAGGATGATGGAGTGCTTTCCGAGTTCTTCAGTGTAAAGTCACTCTTTTTTCCCACCTTTCCATATTATACTCTTTGGAAGGAAGTCACTACTCACAGCCTGCACTTAAGGAATGGGGAGTTATTTTTGCACAAATTTTTCCAGCTTTGACCACTAGGAGTTCTTTCCATTGGTTCCAGGGTCCCTTTGTCTTATATCCATTATTTGTGGGGTTTGGTTTTTGTTTCTTTTTTTTTTTTAAGCATTGCCTTACTTTTGGCACCTCAGGCTTATCATATATATTTCCTGGCCTGGTCCTAAACTCAGGCACTTCTCAAGGAGCCTAGTGTCCTTTTTATTGGAGAATGGTATTGGAAACCAATATCTAGGTGTCTGCCATCAATTTTACATATTTTTATCTTTCTAACACAATTTGTACTGCTCTAAAGTATGTCAAAAGTCATATTTTCTGTGAAAATTCCATGACTACCACCTCTAATAATTCTTTCTTTAGGATGTATTTACCATTTACATTTTTACTCTGTGCACGTACATGGGGTGTGTGTGTGTGTGTATGTATGTATGTATGTACTCAGAGTAAAGACAAGATCCATACTTTGTGAATGGAAATGTAGGTGAAGAGATTGAAGCAGGCTAGTAATATAGGGAAACAATAGACAGATCTGCAACCTGGCAAGAAGTCCACGTGGATATCAATATCACCAAGATGGCTGCTGGAAGACCCTTGCAAGTATCCCACTCAGAATGTGGTTTTCTCTGGAAGCCAGGAGATGCCATGGATATTCTCTGGGTCTTTATCATTGGGCTCTTGTGGGGGATTGATGGGTAGGGTAATCAATCAAAACAGCAAAGAGCTGGAAGTCCTCCCATGCCATTAGGAAAGGGGGGGAATAATTAATGGTTTAAAAAACAAGCGCAAAGGATGAATCTCTCTCTCTCTCTCTCTCTCTCTCTCTCTCTCTCTCTCTCTCTCTCTCACTCTCTCTCTGCACCCACTTCTGCACCCCGCTCTCACCATGTCCTCCCCACCACATGGATCAATATACAAGTAAAACCTGGGCATTTATAATCTATATTGGGAAATTGTAGTCTGTAAATCGGTCCTCTTTATCACTCTTCAGCCCCTTCCTCTCTACCTGGGACCTATGATTTGTTATTTTCTCCCATATCTCTTCCCTCCTTACCTTAATAAATTACTGGCCTAATCAGCATGACATACTCTTGAAATTCATTTCTGCAGTAGAGTCAAGAAACTATGCAAAATCCAGCAACAAGATGACATATAGTTAGGAAGGAGTATAAAGCAATTCAAGAATTAGGTTATTGGCCAAAGTTCACTGTAATATATACATAAAATAAATTCATTCCAGGACTCAGGGAGGCAGTGGTGCAGAATCCTGAAGATCAGAGGCATATGATCAGACAGACCTAAGTTGAATTCTGACTCTGGCACTTGTCAGAAGTGTTCTTGAGCAGGTCACCTTATCTCTCTAAGCCTCCATGTCTTCCACTATAAAATTAAAGTCATTCATTCATTCATTCATTCAACAACTATTTTTTGAGCATGCCAGAAATTATTCTTGTTGCTGGTGTATAATATGGATCCGGTTCATGCTCTCATTTGGCTTATATTATGTGGCCAGGAGACCAAAGGAGGAGGAGAATAAGATTTTAATAAAAGGAATTTTGCCACAGGGTGACCACACACATAATTGATTTTGATGACATTTTGGACTTAGAGTTGTTAATGAAATGGCTTAAGTATTTTCCTATTCTTTACCAGGATCTACGCCCGTACAATGATCTACTTTCTACCTATTTCTTCAACTTCATTGCATTCTACTCTATCTAGTTCACATTGCTCTAGCCATCCTCTCTGAATTTGAACACTCCATGCTCATTTTCTTAGTTTGCCAGGGCTCCTCTAACAAATACCATACAATGCTTTGAACAGCAGGACTTTATTATCTTATGGTTTTGGAGCCTAGAAGTCCAGCATCAAAGTATTGGCAAGGCTTGCTTTACCTCAGAGTCTGTAGCATTCTGGCAATCCTCTGTGACATAGTGTCCTGTTCTCTCTGTGTCTTCTCTGGTTTCCACCGACTTCTGGCTTCTCCTGATTGACTGCATCTGAATTTCCTCTGATTATAAGGACTCCAGTCATTGTAGTAAGGCCCACCCTCATTCAATTTGGCCTCATCACAGGATCTTGGAAGAGCCTATTTACACCTTAACTAACAATAGCATCTTCAAAGGTCCTATTTACAAATGGTTTCATACCCACAGGTTGGGGGTTTAGGACTTGCACATGTCTTTTGTAGGGGATGATTCAATCCCCAACAGTCCATCCTCTGGACCCCCCAAAAATATGTTCTTTCCACATGCAAAATACATTCGGCCCATCCCAACATCCCTTAAAGATCCTGATAAAGAATAGGAAAATACTCTATGTGCAATGGGATGTTTTGACAGTAATCAGTTTATTGTCTCTCAGCTCTAGCTTCAGCCTTCATTGCTCTGGGTTGTGATAATGGAACTGGATCCTGGATCCTATAACCATTTCTCCTTTGCCAGTTGCACAATGTTAAGCTTTGCCAGAATAGGTTGCTGGAATGACACTACTGGAGGAAGGGGTTTCACTTCTTGGTTCCAGACTGCTTTTTTTAAACTTGTTCTTGTGAGACAGATTCTTAAGAAGCATGTGAGACAGGCAGAGGGTAAATTCTCAGTGAGTTTCACTGGCACCTGTAGGGGTAGCTTCCTAGTGAGTTTGGCCAGTACCCCACAGGGCAGCTACCAAGTGATTTTCAGTGACATCCCCACAGATGGCATTCCAGAAAATCTTGCCAGCACTCCAGAGGTTGGCTCTCAGAGATCAACTATCCAGAAAATTTTAGTGGGACCTGAACTGGCTTCCAAAAAAAGTCTTATCAGCACCACAGCAAGTGATTTTCTACTTGCCAGCACCTTAGCAAACTTCCACACCACCCAGGGGGCACAAGTCATATCTTCAATAAGGTCTGCATCTCAGCATTCTTTATGGGGAGAGGGGGCTTTTCAAAGTTTTATCCTTCCTTAGGTATTAGCCGTAGAGGTTGTAGCTTCTCCCTATATCTGTTGATACTGTATCTGTCTTCTTTAGAATTCTCTTTGCCCTTTACTAGATGTTGTAATTAGCAAAGATTTTAATATAACTATTACAAATATATGAAAGAACTTAAGAGGAAAAGATGGACAAAATGAATCAAAAGAAGGAGAATTAAAACAGATTGAATCTCTAAACAACAACAACAACAAAAACTAAGACACTCTAGAACTGAAAAATGAGATGTGAAATTAAGAATTCACTGGATTGCCTTAAAAGCAGAATGAACCACTTGCACAGAAGCAAGTATAAATTAACTTCAATACAGGTCATTAGAACTTACACTAAGTAAAGCCAGAGCAAAAAGAGAATAATAATAGTAGTAATAAAAAAACATAAGAGAGATGACAGACATGTAGGGCAATATCAACTTGACTAATATGTATAACTGAAATCACAGAATGTGAGAAGAAAGAAAAGGAGACAGAATAAATATGTGAAAAGAAAATGAGAAATTCTCAGAACTGTTGAAAGATACCAAGTAACAAATTTAAGAAGTTTATAAAAACCCAGGGAGAATAAATAACAAGAAAAACACACATGTACATTATGGACAAACTGCTAAAAGCCACAAGTAGAACAGAAGATTTGAAAAAAGAAAAGGAAAAGGATATTGTGATGGTTAGGCTAATGTGTCAACTCAGCCAGGTAATGGTGTCCAGTTGTTTGGTCAAGCAAGTACTAGGCTAATTATAATACAAGAACATTTCATGGATTTTAATCTTAAGTAAGTTGATTGCATTGATGGCTGGTTATATCTACAATCAACAGAAGAGATTGCCATCAACAATGTGTGATGTTTTTTTCAATCAGTTGAAGGCCTTAAAAGAAAAAGTGATTTCAGCATTCAGAAAGAAAATCCTATCTCTGCCTCAGATAGAGTACCTTCTCCTGGGGAACTCAGCAAGGACCTTCATCTGAGTCCCTGGCTGCAGCCTGCCCTATGGAATTTGAACTTGTGTATCCCCATAGTTGCGTGAGACAGTTTTATAAAATCTTATACTATTTACAAATACCTCCTGTTGATTCTGTTTCCTTAGAAAACCCTGACTAATACAGGTATGCTCATTCAAGAGAACAATAAAAATGATGGCTAACTTCTCATTCAAAATAAAGGAATCTGGGAAGAGGATACAGCTCAAGTGGTTGGGCTCCCATTTACCATATGGAAGGCCCCAGGTTCAATTCCAGGGTCTCCTGGTGAAGGCAAGCAGGCCTGCACGGTGTGGTGAGCTGACGGCCTACACAGCACGGTGAGCTGGCGTGGCAAGATGACACAACAAAGGGAGACAAGCAGACACAGAAAAATGCACAGCAAATGGACACAGCAAGCACAAGTAGCAAGGGGGAGGATAAATAAATAAAAATAAATCTTTAAAAAAATAAAAATAAAAAAATAAATGAATCCAGGAAACAATGGTATGGCATCTTTAAAGTACATTTTTAAAAAATCAACGTATAATTCAATACCCAGAAAAAAAAAATCCTCCAAGGATGACAGTGAATACATATTTTTTTAGCAAAAAAAGCTGAGAAAATGTATTACCAATATACAAACACTACCAAAAAATGTGAAAGATCATTCTTTAAGCTGGATAGAAATGATCTTAAATGGATGAGCCAGGATTATTCGTGTTCATGTAATGTTTAATATCTAAGAGGATAAGTAAAATCCACACAGTCCTCAGTTTGAATTGGATGTATCAATATGAACTAATGGAGTATTTTATGTTTCAAAAACAATAAACAATGACTGGACTTCTGGCTTTGGCTTAGGATATAGAAATCTGGAAAGTGCCTTTATCTGTCCCTTACAACAACAACAAACAAACAAACAAAAAAGCAATCAAAAACACCAGGTAATCTAAAAATTAATGGCTTTTCTTGGAACCATCAGAGAGATGAGGTTTCAAGGCAACTAACTAACCTGAAATCTAAGGAAAGACAGATATATCCAAAGACAGATGGTATGAGACCACCTATTTACTTAAGACAAATGACATACAAACTGGAAAAAAGAATTCCGCTCAAAGTTTCAAATAGTTACTAAAAGCAAGTGAGGGCTAGTGTGACAATATAGAACACCTGAAGATCACAGAAAGAAGAATTTGTGTGCACCCACGGACTATTCCCCTATGCCACAGTGGATGTTCACAAGAAAGATTGGGTGCAGGGCAAGAGTTCTAAGATATTATCCCTGATAGTGTAGGCCTAGAGGAGAAAGCATCTGCTACTGAAGGAACAGCACAAACTCCATCTGAACCTTCTCCCCTATCTTCCCTACAGAACAAACACCTTAAGGGCAAACCACGTTGCCCTTGTGACACAGGTGAAAACGTATTAGACCTGGGGGGAAAAACAAAAACAAAAAACTCTACACCTGAGAGAGGAGTGGGACTACTCGCTCAGCCCAAAAGCATAGCTGGGGATGGGACAAGATCATTGGAAACACACACACACATGAAACAGGGACCCAGTGCCTGCCTAAGACTGAGGCTGAATCAAAGCAACAGATTCTCAGGCAAACAAGATTGAGTAACAAGTAACAGCCATCCATTCCTGGGATAAGGGCAACAATATGGCAGAGACCCTATCTGAGTCACAGTACACAGAAAGACTTAAAGCTGAGTATAGAGAAGACATTAAGAAAAACCCTCAACCCCCATCCTAAATATACGATAATGCTAGAGAAAGACTGGTGTACTGAGGGTAGCTATAAAACAGCAAAACCCAAACCAGGTCAAGTCCTGATTTGATAGACTCAATCCTTCATACTAAGGGCTAAACAGAAGAAAAAGTGTACCCCTTCCAGGAATAATCATTATTTGCCTCTATCTCTACCATCTGACATGAGATGTACAGCTTTGAACATAATTAGGGGGCATGAAAAGAAGCAAGAAAAGCAACACTGTCAAGAGACAATGAAACCTCTTCAGATAGATTCAGATAGAACACAAATATTGCAACTATCATAGAAGGATTTAAAATAGGGGATTTAATATAACTCTGATTAATATGTTAAAGGCTCTAGTAGAAAGGTGGACAATATACATAATCAGATGAGTAACTTTGGCAGAAATAAGGAAATGATAAGAAAGAATCAAATGGAAATGCTAGAAGTGAAAATCATGATAATGGAGCTGCAGAAAGCCTTTCATGGACATAATAGTGGAATTAACAAAACTGAGTAATCAATCAATGAACTTGAAGAAATTATCTAAACACAGAAGAAAAAATGTAAAAAAAGAGTTAGAGATTAGAAAAAAAACCAGAACAATAAAGAGCTGTGGGACAACATCAAAATATCTAACATATATCCAAAGAAGAAGGGAGAAGAAAAAGACACAGAAGAAAATATTAAATGATATAATGACTGAGAATTCCCCAAAATTAATGACTGATACTAATCTGTAGATCCAAGAAGCTCAGAAAACACCAAACAAGATGAATATGAAAAACAAGCAAAAAACAGAAAACAAAAAAACACCCAATACCTAGGCATATCATATACAAACTCCTGAAAACCAAAGACAAGAGAAAATCTTGAAGGCAACCAGAGGAAAAAATAAATTACAAAGAGGAATGAAGATAAGAATTTTAACAGAATTCTCTTCAGAAACGTTGCAACCCAGAAGACAATGATATGGCATATTTAAAGTGAAGAAAGAAAAAAATACCACCTGAAACAGAGAATTCTATACTTAGTGAAAATATCTTTCAAACTGAACTGCAAATAAAGACTTTTTCAGATAAGCAAATATTAAGAATATAGTACCAGTAAAATTGTATACTTAAAGAAATATTTAAGGAAGTTTTTCAGACAGGAGGAATATGACACAAGAGAGAAAAGTGAGTATACACAAAGAAATGAAGAGCATGGAGATAGAATAAATGAAAGTAAATGAAAAAGTTATTTTTCTCATTTCTTATTTTTCTAAAAGATAAAAAGTGTATTCTCTTTTTATAGCAATGTATTTTGTGTGAATGTAAAACTATTACAAAGGTTGGGAAAGAGAAATTGGGAATAACCTGTTATAAGGCCTTAACACTACATATTAAGTGGTAAATTTTTTATTGGTAAACTTTATGTATTGCATTGTATATATTATATCATATCATATCATATCATATATTGTACACTACAACAACTAAAAGATTAAAAATAGATATAAATCATGAGTCAATAGGGTGGAGAAGTTGGAATTATAAAAATTCTGCAATTAATCCAAAAGAAAGGAGATAAGGAGAAAAAAAGCAAACAAAGAGGAAAACATTTAAAAAATATCTAGCAAGATGGAAGATTTTTAATTCAACCATGTTGTGGTGGTATGGAGCTATGTACTCCAGTAAAACATGTTGCTAAACTTAATTCATTCCTGTAAGTGTGAATTTATATGAATAGGACCTTTGGTTGTGGTTGATTCAGATAGGGTATGGCCCAACTGACTCAGGATGGGTCTTAATCCTATTACTTTAGGCCTTACAGAGAAGGCCACAGAGAGAGAAAAACCAAAGGAAATAACCAGGAGGGGCCACCATGAAAATTGTCATGTGACAGAAAAGCCAAGGACCAAGGATCACAGGCAGCCATGCCCAGAACACCACAGCTTTCTGGGAGAAAGATTGCCTTAATGATGCTTTGATTTTGGACTTTTCCTAACCTTAAAACCAATAAATTTCCACAGGGACAATAGAGGAAATTGAAGCCTCTGACACCTTCAGCTACAGCAAACATTAAACACAGCCTAATGTAGCCGGATTTTGTCTAGGTCCCTGGCTAAACTGAAAGAAATGAATTTTAAGAGCATGCCATGTTGATTAGGCCAGTAATTTATCAAGGTGGGGAGGGAAGAGAAATGGGAAAAAATAACAGATCATAGTTGCCAAAGAGAGGAAGGGGCTGAAGAGTGATTAAAAAGGGCCAATTTACAGACTACAATCGCCCATTATAGATTATAAATGCCCAGGTTTTGCCTGCATGGCCATCATGGCAGGGGAAAATCAGCAAGAGCCAAGCAAGGAAAGCAGGAACCGGGGTAAAGGCAAGAAGAAGACTGATTTGGCTTCTTGCTTGCTTTGCAAACCACTAAGTATTCCACCCCTTTGTTAATGGCATGGGAGGAGTTCCATCTGTTTGCTGTTTTGATTGATTACCCCACCCATCAAACCCCCAGGTGGGCCTAATGATAAGGCCCCTGGAGAATATCCAGCACTTCTCCTGGCTTCCAGAGGAAATCTTATTCCAAATGGGAGAATCTTGTGAGCATCTTCCAGTAGCCATCTTGGGGGCATTGATGTCCACGTGGACTTTTTGCCGGGTTCCAGATCAATCTATTGATTCCTTATCTAGCCTGCTTCACTAAATCCTAGCCAGATAAACATAAAGCTACACTAATCA
This sequence comes from Tolypeutes matacus, assembly GCA_026826555.1. Classification (NCBI taxonomy): domain Eukaryota; kingdom Metazoa; phylum Chordata; class Mammalia; order Cingulata; family Chlamyphoridae; genus Tolypeutes; species Tolypeutes matacus. The sequence continues at coordinate 62,560,835 of JAKSZT010053883.1, read as the reverse complement.
AGATAATGGAATTGGCTAAAGAAAGCATGGAAATAGACCCACATAAATGTAGTCAACAGATCTTGGACCAAAAAATCAAAGGCAATTCAATGGAAAAAGGATAGTCTTCAAGAAATGGTGTTGGAACAACTGGACATCCACATGTGAAAAAACTGAATCTAGACCCTGACCTTATGCCTTTCACAAAAATAAATTCAAAATGGATCATACCAAATATAAAATGCAAAACTATAAACTTTTAAAAGACAGCATAGGAGAATACCTAGGTGACTTTGGGTTTGGCACTGAGTTTTTAGATACAAGAGCAAAGTGTGATCCATGAAAGAAAAAATTGATACTGGACTTCATTCAAATTAAAAACTGCTCTGCAAAGAACACTGTAAGGAGAATAAAAAGACAAGCCATAGATTAGAAGAAAATATTTGCAAAACACATATTTGATTAAGGACTTGTATCCAAAATTTACAAGAACAACTCTTGTTAGCAGAATGTTCTGGGTTCCTGGCTTCTAGGTCCTTGGCTATGTCACATAAAAGGATTTAAGGACATGCCATAGGGTAGGCAAGGGAGTAAAGGGTTTAAGAAACAAGAAAACTAGAAATGAGATAAGTACACAACCCGAGACATGGGTTGCAAGCCATGCTACAGAGTGAGGCACGCATGTGGGGCCTCAGATTAGACCTTTTTAAAGCTTTTCCTCCTCCCCTTTCCTAATGTTGGGGAGGGACCCCCAGTTGTTTGCTGTTCTGATTGGTTGTCCCACCTGTTAGGTCTCAAGGAGGCCTATTGTTTGGGAGTTATCCAGGGCTTCCTTTGACCTTAGACCTCATGACCAGAGTCTAGGTGTTTTTTAGTAGCAGGGGGGTTCCGGGCAGGGTTTCATGGCCATATTCTCTGCTGGGTCCCAGCTCTAACAGGACATCTTCCCTCATTCCCTATACTAACCTGCCTTATTCTTAAAACTCAATAATAGGAAAGCAAACAACCCAGTTACAAAATAGGCAAAAGATCTCAACAGACAACTCACCAAAGGAAATATACAGATGGAAACATGCATATGAAAAGATGTTCAACATCATATGTCATTAGGGAATTTTCAATTAAAACAACAATGAGAGGGAAGCGGCTGTGGCTCGATCAGTAGGGCTCCCGTTTACCATATGGGAGGCCCTGGGTTCGGTTCCCGGGGCCTCCTGGTGGGGGCGGGCCCGCCCGCACGGCGTGGTTGGCTGACCCAGGGAGCACAAGCGGCAGGGGGGGGATGAATGAATAAATAAATAAAATCTTTAAAAAAAAAAAAAAAAACAATGAGAAACCACCACACAGCTCTTAGAATAGCTAAAATCCAAAACACTGACAACATCAAATGTTGACAAAGATGGGGAGCAACCAGAACTCTCATTCATTGCTGCTGAGAATGCAAAACAGTATAGCCACTTAGGAAGTTTGGCAGTTCCCTACAAAGCTAAATATAGGCTTACTATACAATACTAGGTATTTACCAAAATGATTTAAAATGATTTACCAAATGATTTAAAATTATTTAGATTTTCTGTCCTCAGAAAAAAACTGCATGTAAATATTTATTTATTTTTATATACTTAAAAAAAATTTTTTTTAAGATACTTAGATTATATAAATGTTACATAAAAAATGTGGGTGATTCCCATATGTCCCGCTCCCTACCCCTCCCACATCTCCCACATTAACAACATCCTTCATTAGTGTGGTACATTGGTTACAATTGAAGAACACATATTGGAGCATTGCCACTAAGCGTGAATTATAACTTACATTGTAGTTTACACTCTCTCCCATACAATTTTGTAAGTTAGGACAAGATATATAGTGGCCTGTATCTGTCATTGCAGCATTGTTCAGGACAAGTCCAATGTCTGGAAAATGCCCCCATATTACACCTGTTTTTCCCTCTTCCTCCCCTCAGAAACTCTGATGACCACTGCCTCCACATCAATGATATAAGTTCTTCCATTGCTAGAATAATTCTATGGTAGAATAACAGTAAGTCTACTCTAGTCCATCATTCATTCCCAATCCTGAGGTTTCGGGGATGGTGATGCCCACTCCACCTCTATTTGAGAGGGGGCTTAAATCACATGGGGCAGATGGATGGGACTATCTTGCTTGCAGTTGCAGACTTTCTTTGTTCCTTGGGATGGTCGTTGTCCATCATCATCTCCTTGTTAGTTGTCCTGGGTGAGTCCAATGAACTGAAGAGTAGGTGTTGCAGCTCTGTTGAGATTCAAGGCCCAACTGGCACATGGACAGCCCAAAGATTTAAGTCTCTTGGACATACATCTATCAATTCTAGTACTAACTATAGGTTCAAATAGAAGGGGCAGAAGAGTCATGTGTAGGGAAAACACAACTGAGTCCAACTCTGCCACACTGGGGAGCATAAATTCCAAAGTAGAGCCCACTGGCAGGGCACCAAACTCCTGAGCTGTCTGCCCTGCCTATAGTGTCTGGATGTCTCCAGAGCCCTCAGGAGCCCTGCTATTTGAGGCAATATTTACCGTGGCAGTCAATGAGATCCTGCTGAGGTGTGCATAAGAGTAACTTCTGGAATGACCTCCCGACTCACTTTGAAGTCAATTAGCCTTATAAACTCATTTGTCTTTACCCTTTCCCCCTTTTGGTCAAGGTCTTTTTCCAGTTGCATTGCTAGTTGATGCTTGGTAGTAATCCTTTGGTGCCAGGGAGGCTCATCCCCAGGAGTCATGTCCCATACTGGTGAAAGGTAATGCATTTATATGCTGAGTTTGGCTTAGAGAGAGGCCACATTTAAGCAACAAGGAGGCTCTCAGGAGGTAACTCTTAGGCAACCTATACTACTAGGCTAAGTTTTAATTTCAAAAGTAAAGGTTAATAAGTACAGCCATCAATATCAAGGGCCTGTGAATAGTCCATCCTCCTTCACTAGTCACTGCCCCTGTACCCAGGGGATTCTTGCTGTCCCATTAGAGAATGGCTCCCCAGGATGGGAATTCGATAGTCTTTTGGTTATTGTGTGGATCTCCACCCACCATGACAATGTCCCATGAACACTTGAACTCTTTCATGTGCCTTATAGGTATGCCCCAGGTGAACCTCCTCCCATGTATCCCCTATCACTGACACCCGCACCAATGATGCTCCACTGCCACAGTTGTAACCCTTTTGTGATCCAAAACTTCTTAAAAAATGAAGCCAACAAAATAACTAAATGCAGTTAAGAAAATGAAATAATAATGATAGATTTTAAAATAACAAATAAAATACAAAAAAAAATTTTTAATTGAAATAATAAAATAATTTGAAAATATAAAGGTAAAACTTTTTTTGACATTATGTCTTTCATCACAGTATGATCTTTTGTCTTGTATGTACAGTGACATTTTCTTCCATTTATTCCCACAGTATCTTATTTTTCTCATCTTATCTTCAAAGAAGTTTTAGGTTACAGAAAAGTCACATACAGAATATAGGGGATTCCCATATACCAAATATCCTCCCCATTTTTCCCTTTCCCCTATTAATAACATTTTACATGTGGATTGTATATTTGTTACAATTGATGTACAAATATTGAAGCATTGCTACTAACCGTGGTCAATGATTTACATAATGGTTTACATTTGGGACCAACACTTTTATAAATTTTGATGAAATTTAACATGGCCTGTATCCATCATTGCAAGGTCATGTAGAACAATTCCAATGCCCCAAATATGCCTCAATGTTCCATCTATTCTATTCCTCCCTCCCCTTCTCCTTGGGACCCATGGCAACTAACAAGCTTCATTTCTTGAAGAACAAGATTCATAGTTACTTGCAACAACATTAAGGGCTTGACATAATGGCCTGTCTTCCCCTCTTAGGCACTGCCTATGCTCTAGAGAGACTCCCGCCCCTCTATTTGAGAACATAGCAGGACTCCCCAGGATGGGAGTCCAACACCATCTCACTCATTGTATGGGTCTCCACCCACTGATAGAACACACTATAGCAAGATGAACACTCACACACTCCCTAGAAGCCTGCCCCAGGTGTGCCCTGTCCTGCATGCTCCCTACATCCAACACCCTAAACCAGTAACCCTCTCCTGCCATATTGCCAAAAGAATATTTCCAACATTGTAGTTTCAACCACATACCTGCAAATCCCCAGTGTTTATCAGCTCCCTCCCCTGACCCTCCTCCTAGTTCCATGGACAGCCCAACCCAACACCCACCCTACCCCTCTTACAGACCAGCACCACCTGTAGCAGTTTGGCAGTCTGATATAGTTATGAATTCCAAAAATAGATATTGGATTATGCTTGTAAACTGGTCTGTTCATCTGAGCATCATTAAGTTATGATTATAATTAAAAAAAAAAAAAAAGTTATGATTAGGGCTTTGATTGGGCCATGTCAGTAGGGTGTTGAGCCCCACCCCTTGGTGGGTGAGGTCTCAAAGACAAAAGACATGGCAAAGGACAGAGTTGGAGCTTTTGAGTTGGAGTTCTGAAGTTGAGTTTTAATGCTGGAGCCCGGGGAAGCAAGCACACAGAAGAGCTTGGTCATGAGGAAGGAGAAAAGGCCCAGGGAAGAGATGAGCCATTCGCCTGATAGTCTACAACTGACTTTGTGGAGGAAAAAGAGGAGCTGAGCCCAGAGAGAAATGGAACCCCAGGAAGAGAGGAATCCAAGAAGACTGAACCTGGCAAACGTTGGCAGCTGTCTTGCTCCGACACATGGCAACAGACTTTGGTGAAGGAAGAAACTTAAGCTTTATGGCCTGGTAACTGTAAGCTTCTACCCCAAATAAATACCCTTTATAAAGACCAACAGATTTCTGGTATTCTGCATCAGCACCCCTTTGGCTGCCTAATACACAATCCAACCCAATAGCATCACTGCACCACTGTCATAACCATCCACTGCACAACTACACCCTTCCACCTTATCATAGATTTTGCCCATAAGGGCATTGGCTCACAATCCTCTTTTCCTTGTTTGTCCCCTGTAAACCTAACTGCAAGACTCTAGCTCTGTGAGTCCACTCAATTTGCTTAATTCATATCAGTGAGGTCATGAAATATTTGTCCTTAGATGCCTGGCTTTCTTCACTCAACATAAGGTCTTCAAGATTCATCCATGTTATCCTGTGTGTTAATACTTCTTTCCTTCTTACAGCTGAGTAATATTCCATTGTATGTATATACCAGAGTTTTCTTATCCATTCATCTGTTGATGGACATTTGGGTTGTTTCCAACTTTTGGCAATAGTGAATAATGCTGCTATGAACACAGGTGTGCATATATGTTTGTGTCCCTGCTTTCAATTCTTCTGAGTATATACCCAGCAATAGGATTGCTGGATCATATGGCAGTTCTATAGTTAGCTTCCCAAGGAACTGCCAAACTGTCCACCACAATGACTGCACCATTCTGCATTCCCACCAGCAGTGGATAAGGGTTCCCATTTCTCCACATCCTCTCCAACACTTGTAGTACTCTGTTTTTTTTAATAGCCGCCAGTCTAATGGGTGCAAGATATCTCATTTTAGTTTTGGTTTGCATTTCTCTAATAGCGAGTGATGTTGAACACCTTTTCATGAGCTTTTTAGCCATTTGTATTTTGTCTTTGGAGAAGTGTCTATTCAAATCACTTGCCCATTTATTAAATGGGTTGTTAGTTTTTTATTTTTGAGGTGTAGATTTCTTTATATATACTGGATATTAGGTCCCTATCAGATATTTACCAAATATTTTCTCCCATTGAGTAGGCTGCCTTTTCACTTTCTTTACAAAATCCTTTGAGGTGCAAAAGTTTTTAATTTTTAGGAGGTCCAATTTATCTTTTTTTTTTTTTTCTTCCATTGTTCATGCTTTGAGTGTAAAGTTCATGAAACCATTTCCTAATGGAAGATCTTGTAGATGCTTCCCTTCATTGTCTTCCAAGGTCTTTGTGTTCTTGATTCTTATATTTAGATCCTTGATCCATCTTGAGTTATTTTTTTTATAAGATAGGAGATGGTGTTTCCTCTCTTATTCTTTTAGATTGGATATCCAGTTCTCCAAGCACCATTTGTTAAAGAGGCCATTCTTTCCCAGTTGAATGGGCTTGGTGGCCTTGTTGAATATCAGTTGACTGTATATGTGAGGATCTATATCAGAACTCTCAATTCTGTTCCATTGGTCCATATGTCTATCATTGTGCCAATACCATGCAGTTTTGACCACTGTAGCTTTGTAGTATGTTTTAAAGTCAGGTAGTGTGATTCCTCTGATCTCATTTTTCTTTTTCATTATGTCTTTAGCTATTCAGGGCCTCTTGCCCTTCCAAATAAATTTCATAGTTAGCTTTTCCAATTCAGTAAAAAATGCTGTGGTAATTTTTATTGGGATTGCATTAAATCTGTAAATCAGTTTGGATAGGGTAGACATCTTAATGATGTTTAGTCTTCCTTTCCATGAACAGGGACTATTCTTTCATTTATTTAGGTCTTTGATTTCCTTTAACAGCATTGTGTAGATTTCTGCGTACAAGTCATTTACATCTTTAGTTAAATTATTCTTAGGTATTTGATTCTTTTAGTTGCTATTGTAAATGGAATTTTTTTCTTGATTTCCTCCTCAGATTGCTCATTATTGGTGTACAGAAATGATACTGGTTTTTGCACACTGATCTTATAACCTACCACTTAACTGAACTCATTCACAAGCTCTAGAAGCTTTGCTGTAGATTTCTCAGGGCTTTCTATGTATAGGATCATATCATCTGCAAAAGTGAAATTTTTACTCCTGCCTTTCCAATTTGGATGCCTTTTATATCTTTTTCTAGCCTAAATGCTTGAGCAAGTTCTTCTAACACAATGTTAAATAAGAGCGGTGACAGTGGGTATCCTTGTCTTATTCCAGATCTTAGAGGGAAGGGGTTTCACCATTGAATATGATGTTAGCTGTGGCTTTTTTTTTTTTATCATGTTGAGGAAATTTCCTTCTATTCCTATCTTTTGAAGTGTTTTTATCTGGAAAGAGTGCTGTATTTTGTCAAATGCTTTTCCTGAATCTATAGAGATGATCATGTGATTTTTTTCTTTCAATCTGTTTACGTGGTGTATTACACTGATTTTCTTTAGTTGAACCATCCTTGCATACCAGGGATGAAACCAACTTGGTCATGGTGTATCATGTATTTGTTGTGTTGTTGAATATAATTAGCAAGCATTTTGTTGAGGATTTTAGCATTTAGTTTCATTGGAGAGATTGGTCTGTATTTTTCCTTGCTTGTGGCATCTTTGGCTTTGGTTTCAGGGTGATATTGGCATCATAGAATGAGTTAGGCAATGTTCCCTCCACTTGTATTTTCTGGAAGAGATTAAGCAGGATTGGTGTTAGTTCTTTCCAGAATGTTTGGTAGAATCCACCTGTGACACCATCTGATCCTGGGCTCTTCTTAGCTGGGAGGTTTTTGATGACTAATTCAATCTCATTACTTGTGATTTGTCTGTTGAATTCATCAATTTCTCCTTTCATCAATGTAGGCTGCTTGTGTGTTTCTAGGAATTTGTCCATTTCCTCTAAATTATCCAACTTGTTGGCATACAATTTTTCAAAGTATCATCTTATGAAACCTTTATTTCTGTGGGGTCAGTGGTGATATTCCCTTCTTGGTTTCTTATTATATGTATTTGAATTTTCTCACTTTTTTTCCTTTGTTGGTCTAGCTAAGGATTTGTCAATTTTATTAAATTTCTCTTAGAACCAGCTTTTGGTTTTATTTTTTTCTAGTGTTTTCTTTTTTTCAATTTTATTTAACTCTGCTCTAATCTTTGTTATTTCATTCCTTCTATGTGCTTTGGGGTTAGTTTGTTGTTCTTTTTCTAATTCCTCCAGGTGTGCAGTTAGGTCTTTGATTTTAGCTCCTTCTTCTTTTTTAATATAGGTATTTATGGTTATGAATTTCCCTCTCAGCACTGCTTTTGAGGCATCCCATAAGTTTTGATACATTGTGTTGTCATTTTCATTTGTTTCAAGGTAGTTACTGATTTCTCTTGCAATTTCCTCCTTGACCCACTGATTATCTGCGAATGTCTTGTTTAACTTCCATATCTTTGTGCCTAATCTACTTCTCTACCCCTTACTGATTTCCAGCTTCATTCCATTGTGGTCAGAGAAATTACTTTGTATAATTCCAATCTTTCTGAATTCATTGAGAGTTGTTCAGTGGCCTAGCATGTGGTCTATCCTGGAGAATGATCCATGTGTGCTTGAGAAGAATGTATATCCCACTGTTTTGGGGTGTAATGTTCTGTATATGTCTATTAGGTCCAGATCCTCCAATGCATTACTCAAGGTCTCTGTTTCTTTATTGATCCTCTGTTGAGATGTTCTGTTTAATGGTGATAATGGTGTATTAAATTCCCCCACTATAATTGTAGAGGCATCTATTTCTCCACTTAGTTTTTCCAATGTTTGCATCATGTATTTTGAGGTGCCCTGGTTAGGTGCATAAATGTTTATGATTGTTCTTTCTCTTTGATAGATTACCCCTTTTATTATTCTTTGTCTCTTACAATAATTTTGCATTTAAAGTCTATTTTGCCCAATATTTGTATAGCTACTTCTACCCTTTTTTGGTTATTGTTTGCTTGCAAAATTGTTTTCCAACCATTCACTTTCAGCTTCCTTGTGTCCCTGGGCCTAAGGTGAGTTTCTTGTAGACAGCATATAGATGGGTCATATTTCCTTATCCATTCTGCCAATCTGTGTCTCTTGATTGGAAAATTTAATCCATTAATGTTCAATGATATTACTGTCAAGGAATTATTTACATTAGCCATATTTTCTTTAGGTTTATGTATGCCGTATGTTGTTTTTATTTCTCTTTTTACCTTTTTAGTTATTCTTACCAATAATTTTCTTTCCTACATGTTGCTCCAACCATCTCTCTCCTATTTTTCCTTTCAACCTGCAGAACTCCCTTTAGTATCTGAAGGGTAGGTTTCTTGCTGACTAACTCTCTTAATTTCTGTTTATCTGTGAATATTTTGAACTCTCCCTTACTTTTGAATACCATCTTTGCTGGATACAGAATTCTTGGCTGACAGTTTTTTTCATTTAGTACCTCAACTATGCCATACAACTGTCCTCTTGCTTCCATGGTTTCATATGAGAAATCAGCACTTAATCTTACCAAACTTCCCTTGTATGTGATGGATCTCTTTTCTCTTGCTGCTTTCAGTAGTCTCTCTTTGTCTTACGCATTGGACAATTTGACAAATATACATCTTGGGGTAAGACTGTTAGGAGTTATATTGTTTGGGGTGTGCTGCAATTCCTGGACATGTTTGCCCATGTCCCTCAGAAGAGTTGGGAAATTTTTAGCTATTATTTCCTCCAACACTCGTTCTGCCCCCTTTCCCTTCTCTTCTCCCTCTGGGATGCCTATAATGCATATGTTTGTGCGTTTTATGGTGCCATTCAAATTCCTAAGTCCCTGCTGGGTTTTTTCTATCTTTTTATCTCTCTGTTCTACTATCTATCTGATTTCAGGTGTACTATTGTCCACACTGTTGATTCTTTCCTATGCCTGTTCAAATCTGCTGTTATGTGCTTCCAGTGTATTGTTGATTTCCTACATTGTGCCATTCATCACCTCATATCTATTATCTTTTTAGGTGTGTTTACAATTTCTTCAGTATGTTATCCCAATGTCTTCTTAATATCCTTAATCTCTTCCTTCACTTCATTATGTTGATTCATGATATTTGTTTGAACATATCTGATTAGTTGTTCCATGTTCTGCATTTCCTCCTGTTTTTCAGTTTGTTCATCAGACTGGCCTATATCTTCCTGTTTCTTAGTATGGCTTGTAACTTTCTGTTGGTGTCTAGGCATCTGTTTATCTTGATGGGCTTGTTCTGTTGGTGAGCTTTTCTTTCTACTCTAGGGTTTTATTTTGTTGTTTTGTGGGGGTGGGTGGGTAAGGTTTCTCTTTGACACTTGGTTCCTCTTATTCTATTTTCTTGCTGTTGTCTGTGTTCCCTTGAAAAATAAACATTAGGACCAGAGAAAAGGAAAGAGATATGAAGAGAAAAAGAGTAATGGCAATAATAATATAAAAGGTAGAAGAGGAACCATATAAGACCTAGGAAAATGAATAATTAACACTAGTAAAAAATCATTAGTACAAAGGAATAAGAATAAAAAAGTGGAATAGAAAAAATGAAACAAGAAACAAAGTAGAGAAAAACATATAGAATGAATTAAAAGGCCAGAATGATGAGAAGAGACAAAAAGAAAACAAAAAGAAAAAGAGAGAATTTTTTTTTTAAAGTTGAAGGCCAAACAAAAAGAGACGGAATGAAAGAAAAACAACCAAAAACAGAAGATAGAAAAATGGAGGAAAGAAAAGAAATAAAGTAAATTTTAAAAATATGTAAAAGGGGGAAAAAAGGAAACAAAGAAAGGGGAACCACAACAAACATGAATCAATACAGCAACAACTAAAACAAAAACAAAACAAAAAAACAGCCCAGGAAAATCAGTCTTCCCTCTTAGGCCCCTAAGGAGTTTCTCAGGCTACTGGTGGTCATCAATCAATCACCCTGCAGCCTGCCCTCCACAGTGATGTACCAGGTTTTAGTGAGTAAAATAAAGGAGAAAAAAAAAAAAAAAGGAACCTTTAAAACATAAAAAATAGATGATCCAAGAAAACCTAAAACAAACAAAAAAAATTATCTGTATGTTCCCTGTCATAAGGTATCAGCTGGGTGCCTGATAACCCAGTGAATCACTCTTGCAATCAAACCAGTGATCTTGTATATGCAAGGCAGGAATTCTTCCACTAAGCTAAACTGGTTCCACAGTTTAACTATGCTTCAAAAAGCTTATCTGGCTCTATTTGCCCCTTTCCCTCAGGCAGGTTAGATTTCTAACAGTTTGCCAGAGCCTTGCTGATTAGGAATCTGTCTCTGTCCGCTCTCTAATCTACTTCCTTTCTTTACCTGTATGGCTGGGCATGACAGCCTGCTGAGTAGATCCTCCCTCCCCTGTCCTTATTGGGTCAGAGTCCCTTCCAGAATTCAAAGGGGGCTCAGCTGGCCAGACTCACCACAAAGAAACCACTCTCCACTCTCTGTTAGATCCCTCTTCCTCCCAGGGAACATTCCCTCCCACTCTGTTGGCAGCAGCAAGCCAGGGGCTCCACCCAGGCCACTTGCCCTGAGGGCAGTTTCCAGTCAGAAGGGTGGGCAACTCATGGTTTTCCTAGGGCTACTTTATCTGTCCAGTTCCCTCCTGGATGACACAGGGCACTTTCCCATTTTATATACATCCAAAGCAGCTTCCTTGGACAGGTCCTCGCCCTTTCTCCACTCCTTTTTGTGAAAGAATTGGACTCTGGCTACCTACCTTGATGTCATTTTCTTGGAAGTTTCTGAAAATTTATAACAGTTTTATTCATTGTTACCCAAAACTGGAAATATCCAAGAAGTCCTTCAATAGCCAAATGGATAAAATATAGTACATTCGTACAAAGGAATGTTATTTAGCAGTTAAAAAGAAATGAGCTGTACAGGTCTCTGTAAAAAGTCCTTGCTGTCTCAACAGCCAATCAACTTGTAGTTTATTTTTTTCTGGGTGTTTTGTTTTGTTTTGTTTTCTTTCTAATCGAGGTGTGAAAAAGTTCTAGGTTCAGTTGAAATTCCTGATGAAGAAACACAATTGAGATTTTTTCAGTGATAAAATCTGCATATTTGTATTTCAAACAATGTAGCTAAACTTGATGTAAATTCCTCCTTTTTTTCCTTTTTTGGCTTAATATCATTTATTCAGTATGAAATCTTTTTTTTTTTTTTTAAAGATTTTATTTATTTATTCATTTATCCCCTCCTTGCTGCTTGTGCTCGCTGGGTCAGCTAACCACGCCGTGCGGGCGGGCTTGTCTTCACCAGGAGGCCCCCGGAACCGAACCCGGGGCTTCCCATATGGTAAACGGGAGCCCCACTGATTGAGCCACAGCCGCTTCCCTCAGTATGAAATCTTTATACTATATGTTCCACGTGTTAAGAATAAATGTACATTAAATCTTGGTAAAAAAAAAAAAAAAAAAAAAAAAAAGAGAGAGAAATGAGCTATCTAGCCTAGAAAAGACAACGAGGGACTATAAATGCATATTGCTAAGTGAAAGAAGCCAGTATGAAAAGGCTACACCATATGATTACAAATATATGACATTTTGAAAAAGGCATACAGAGTCAGTAAAAAGATCAGTAATTGCCTGAGGTTTAGGGGGAGGAGAGAGGAATCAGTAGGTGAAGCACAGGCATTTTCAGGGTGGTGAAATTATTCTGTATGATACTGGAATGGTGAATATATGACATTGTGCATTTGCCAAAAGCCATAGATCTGTACAACACAAAGAATGAACCCTAATGTAAACTATGGATCTTAATAATAATATGTCAATATTGGTTCATCAATTGTAACAAATATACCACAGTAAAGCAAGATATTAATAATAGGGGAAACTGGTGTGGGAAGAGAGGAGATATATGGGAATCTCCGTATTGTCTGCTTGTTTTCTTTAAACCTAAAACTGCCCTAAAATATAAAGTCTATTATTTTTTTAATTAGGCAAAGGATCTGAATAAATATTTCTCTAAAGAAGATATACGAATGACCAATAAGCACATGAAAACATGCTCAACCTCATTAGCCATCAGGGTAATGCAAATCAAAACCACAATGAGGTACCACTTAATACCTACTAGGATGGCTATAACAAAATGACACAGTAACAAATTTGGTGAGGATATGAAAAATTGGAACCCTCATAAATTGCTGATGGGAATGTAAAATGGTACAGCCACCACAGAGAACAGTTTGGCAGTTGTTCAAAATGTTAAGCTTAGAGTTGTCATATGACCCAGCAATTCCACTCCTACATATATACCCAATAGACATGGAAATATATATCTACACAAAAACTGGCACACAAATAATTGCAGCAGAATTCATCATAACAGTTAAAAAGTTGGAAACAACTCAAATGCCCATCAACTCATTAATGGATAAAAAAAA
>JAKSZT010053883.1:62297608-62537760 GCA_026826555.1 Tolypeutes matacus | reverse complement strand
TTTGGGTTTTTCATATATACCCTTTATCATTTTCAGAAAGTTTCCATCTATTCCTATCTTTTGTAGTGTTTTTATGAGGAAAGAGTGCTGTATTTTGTCGAATGCTTTTTCTGCATCTATAGAGATGATCATGTGATTTTTTTCTTTCAGTTTGTTTATGTGGTGTATTACATTGATTGATTTTCTTATATTGAACCACCCTTGCATACCTGGGATGAAACCCACTTGGTCATGGTGTATAATCCTTTTGATATGTTGTTGAATGCGATTAGCAAGTATTTTGTTAAGGATTTTAGCATCCAGGTTCATTAGAGAAATTGGTCTGTAATTTTCCTTTCTTGTGGTATATTTATTTGGTTTTGGTATTAGGGTAATGTTGGCATCATAGAATGAGTTAGGCAATATTCCTTCTACTTCTATTTTTTGGAAGAGCTTAAGTAGAATTGGTGTTAGCTCTTTCCGGAATGTTTGGTAGAATTCAGCTGTGAAGCCATCTGTTCCTGGACTCTTCTTAGTTGGGAGTTTTTTAATGACTGAGTCTATCTCTTTACTTGTAATTGGGCTGTTGAGTTCATCTATTTCTTCTTTCATCAATGTCAGCTGTTTGTGGGTTTCTAGAAACTTGTCCATTTCCTCTAAATTGTCATTGTTGTTGGCATATAATTTTTCAAAGTATCCTCTTATGATACTCTTTATTTCTGTGGGGTCAGTAGTGATATCACCTTGCTCATTCCTTATTTTATGTATTTGCATCTGTTCTCTCTTTTTCTTTGTTAGTCTGGCTAAGGGTTTGTCAATTTTGTTGATATTCTCGAAGAACCAGCTTTTGGTTTTGTTTATTGTTTCCAGTGCTTTCTTATTCTCTATTTCATTTAGTTCTTCTCTAATCTTGGTTATTTCCTGCTTTCTACTTCCTTTAGGTTTAGTTTGTTGTTGTTTTTCCAATTCCTCCAAGTGTGCAGTTAGGTCTTCAATTTTAGCTCTTTCTTCTTTTTTAATATATGAATTTATGGCTATGAACTTCCCTCTCAGGACTGCTTTCGCTGCATCCCATAGGTTTTGATATGTTGTGTTGTCGTTTTCATTAGTTTCAAGGTAGTTACTGGTTTCTTTTGAAATTTCCTCTTTGACCCACTGTTTGTCTAAGAGTGTGTTGTTTAACTTCCATATCCTTGTGCCTAACCTGTTTCTCTGGCCCTTATTGATTTCCAACTTCATTCTGTTGTGGTCAGAGAAATTACTTTGTATAATCTCAATCTTTCTGAAATCATTGAGTGTTGTTTTGTGGCCTAGCATGTGGTCTATTTTGGAGTATGTTCCATGTGCACTCGAGAAGAATGTAAATCCCGCTGTATTTGGGTGTAGTGTTCTGTATATGTCTATTAAGTCCAAATCTTCTAATGTATTGTTGAGTGCCTTAGTTTCTTTATTGATTCTCTGCCCAGATGTTCTGTCTAATGATGATAGTGGTGTGTTGAAGTCCCCTGCTATAATTGTAGAGGAATTTATTTCTCCTCTTAGTTTTTCCAGAGTTTGCCGCACGTATTTTGAGGCACCTCGATTAGGTGCGTAAATGTTGATGATTGTTCTCTCTTCTTGAGAGATTACTCCTTTTACTAATATGTAGTGTCCATCTTTGTCTCTTACAATAGTTTTGCATTTAAAGTCTCTTTTGTCTGATATTAGAATAGCTACCCCTGCCCTTTTTCGGCTATTGTTAGCTTGTAAAATGGTTTTCCAGCCATTCACTTTCAGCCTCCTTGAATCCCTGGGTCAAAGGTGGGTTTCTTGTAGACAGTATATAGATGGATCATATTTTCTTATCCATTCTGCCAATCTGTGTCTTTTGATTCGTGAATTTAATCCATTAACATTCAGTGTTATTACTCGTAACGAATTTCTTACTTCAGTCATTTTTTCCTTGGGTTTATGTATGTCATATGTTGTTTTGTTTCTCTTTTTGACTTTTCAGTTGTTTTTAAACTCTCCTCCAACTCTCTCTCTTTTGTTTTATCCTTTCAACTTGTAGAGATTCCTTTAGTATTTCTTGAAGTGCTGGTTTCTTCTTGACATACTCTCTTAATTGCTGTTTATCTGTGAATATTTTGGACTCTCCATCATTTTTGAATGCCAATTTTGCTGGATAGAGAATTCGTGGCTGGAAGTTTTTTTCTTTTACTGTTTTGACTATGTCATACCACTGTCTTCTTGCCTCCATGGTTTCAGCTGAGAAATCAGCACTTAATCTTATTGTGCTTCCCTTGTATGTGATGGTTCTCTTTTCTCTTGCTGCCTTGAGTATTTTCTCTTTGTCTTGAGCGTTGGACAATTTGACAAGTATATGTCTTGGAGTTGGCCTGTTGGGATTTATACTATTTGGGGTGCGCTGTGCTTCCTGGATCTGCACATCCATCTCTCTCAATAAAGTTGGGAAGTTTTCAGCCATAACTTCCTTCAACACTCCTTCTGTTCCCTTTCCCTTCTCTTCTCCTTCTGGGATGCCCATAATGCGTATGTTTGTGCGTCTTGCATTATCGGTTAATTCCCTGAGACCATGCTGGATTTTTTCTATCTTTTTGTCTATCTTTTCTACAATCTCTTTGATTTCAACTGTATTGTCTTCCATATCACTAATTCTTTCCTCTGCCTGTTCAAATATGCTGTCATGTGAGTCCAGCGTCTTTTTCATTTCTTGACTTGTGCCTTTGTTCACCATCATATCCATTATCTTTTTAGGTGTGTTAGCTATTTCTTCAGTATGTTCTCCCAGTGTCTTCTTTATATCCTTAATCTCTTCCTTCAGTTCTTTAAGTTGGTCCATGATATTTGTTTGGATAGCTTTGATTAGTTGTTCGATGTACTGCATTGCTTCCTGGTTTTTATTTTGTGCACTGGACTGGTCCATGTTTTCCAGTTTCTCAGAGTCATTTGTATTTTTCTGTTGCCCTCTGGTCATCATATTATCTTGATGGGTTTGTTCAGTTGATTAGCTTTTCTCTATGCTCTAGAATTTTATTTAGCTGTTGGTTCTGCATGTGAGTTAAGTTTTCTCTTTGGCAGTTTTTCTTCTTATTTTATTTCCTTGCTTCTTTCTATGTTCCCTTGAAGGCAAAAGGTTAGGGCCAGAGGAATCAAAAGATGTAAGGAAGGCAGAAGGATAATAGAAATATTGATAAAAGTTAGAAGAGGGGCAAAATGAGACTTAATGAGATGAATATTTAACTTGTGTAGGCAGTGTAGAGTACTAGGAAAAAATATGGAGTTCCTACAATGGACTAGGAAAACAAATGGAGGAATATATTTATAGTGATTTAGAAGGCTAGAATTATGAGGAGGGAGAGAAATAGTAAAGAAAGGTCTGAAAGGAAAATGTTAATACTAATAAAAAAAAAAAAAGAAGAAGAAGAAGAAGAAGAAAACAAAATAGATGGAATAGAAATTGACACCCTTAAGTTGTGGGCCTATGAAAAAATGTTGTCTCTAAGAGCCACAGCAGAAAACAGAAGGCAGAAAGATGCAGGAAGGATAAGCGATAGTTTGTAATACAGAATCAATATATACAGCGAGTGGGAAATTACTGAATAAGAAGCCCTGCAAAGAAGCGACAAGCTGGCAGCACCTATTAAAAAAAAAAAAAAAGAAAGAAGGAAAAAGGAAGGGGGGAGGAAAGAGGAAATAATAGCAATAGACCAGAAAGTAACAGAGAGAAACCAAAGATCCACACAGGCAAGCAGTCAAACAGAGCTAAGGGGGGTCAATGATTCCCCTAGGGTCCACGTGGATCCTTTCTGCCTACTTGTGTTTATCAATCAATTTCCCCACAGGGTTCTATATGCAGGTCCTGAAGCAGCTTTTAGCTATTAAACTAAATTAAAAAGAATTTATTTTTCATTTGTTGAGGAGACCTCACTTTTTTTTTTTTTTTTTTAATTTTTATTTTTTTAGTCAAATGCAGGACCCAAAATAATTCCTCCTCTAGACCAACCCCCTTACGGAAGGGACCCTAGCTGGGCCCGTGGAAATTAATCAAGCACGTCCCACTTTCCGGACTCCCCAGGTTAGCTGTAGCTCTGTTGTTAGTCAGTGAGGAGTGCTAAAGAGGGCGGATTCCGCCCCTTCTGGAGCCGAGCTCGAGCATCACCGGGCTGCTCAGTAAATCAGTTTGAGTGCAGATTCGCGTCTGCTCTCAGCCTAATGCTGCTTCAGGTCGGCTTATCTGCTCCCCAAAGCTATGGGGCGGTGCAGGCAGCCAGATTGATGTCTAAAAATATAAAATACCCTTCCCTGTCTTCCAACAGAACCCTCCCTTTTTTGGGAAGTGTCCCTTCTTCCTGGCTCTGCAGCGGCCCGGGTCTTATCCCTGGGTGGCTAGGGAAATCAGCTGCATTTCCCAACCAAAATCTCCGCTCCAGTTCACCGGGTGCTGATTAGCTCGTTTGTTCTGTTCACACAAGTTCCAAGGGGCGCCAGGCAGCCAGATCCCCAGAAAATAAAACTTTTTCACCCCGCCCGCGGCTCCAAATGGCCGTTTTATTTAATTTTTTTTTTTTTTCCTAACCGCGGGGCTCAGCCACCCGTGCCAACCTCCACCGGCAGCCTCAAAACTCACGAATCTCCACCGTTCTGTCCACGCTGCCAATCCGTGCAGATAGATGTCCCAAGCTTCTCACTCCACGCGTGCACAGCACAGACCCTCGGGCAGGACCCCGTCCCCAATCCGCCTTGCTCTGGGAGCTTGCAGTGTGTGCCCTCCTACACTAACGCCATTTTGGCCCTCTCTGTTTTTTTTGTTTTTGTTTTTAAAATTTATTTTATTTATTTATTTATCCCCCCTTGCTGCTTGTGCTCACTGTGTCCATTTTGCTGTGCGCTTATCGTGTTTGCTTGTTTCCCTTTGTTGCGTCATCTTGCTGTGCCAGCTCATCAGGCTGCATGGGCCGTCAGCTCACCGCACCACACAGGCCGGCTTGCCTTCACCAGGGGGCCCTGGGAATTGAACCCGGGGCCTCCCATATGGTAAATAGGAGCCCAACCACTTGAGCCACAGCCGCTTCCCACAAGGTTGTTTTAACATTTGAAAATCAATCAATATTTATTAATATCAACAAATCAAGGGAGAAAAAATATGTCTCAATAGATACAGAAAAAGCCATTAACAAAATCCAGCATTGATTTATGAAAAAAACTCTCAGAACACTAGTATGATGGTTAGGCTAATGTGTCAACTCAGCCAAGTAATTGTGCCCAGTTGTTTGGCCAAGCAAGCACTGGGCTAATTATAATACAAAGACATTTATGAACTTTAATCATCAGTGAGTTGATTGCATAGATGGCTGATTACATCTACAATCAACCAAGGAGATTTTCATCAGCGATGGGTGACATTTTATCCAATCAGTTAAATGCCTTAAAAGGGGAAGTGATTTCAGCATTCAGGGAGAATTTTCCAGCTCAACTTCAGACAGCCAATGTCTCCTGGGAGCTCATCAAGGACCTTCATCGGAGACCCTGGTTTGCAACCTGCCTGCAGAATCTGGACTTGTGCATCCCCACGGTCATGTGAGAGAATTTTATAAAATCTCATACTATTTACAGGTATCTCCTGTTGATTCTGTTTCCCTAGTGAACCCTGACTAATACAGCTTGGTGCCAGGAGTGGTTCTTGAGAAACAGAATCCTAAACATGAGGTTTCTGAAGTGGTTCTAGGAGTTTTATAATTGGTTCTCTATTCTAATTGGACTTAAGGGTACTAATGACTCCCTTTCCAATAATCAAGAGGCCACTAGCAATCCATGGCATGAGTTGGCAATGGAGATATGCAAAATATCACCATTGGAATCCCTGACTTCCATGCTTAACAGAGTTTTGTGGAATCAAAAGATACAATGATGTTTGCTGGCTTCTCCTAGATACTCTGGATATAGTTACAAAAGAAAGAGATGAGCTAAAGGCTTTAAATTTGCAACTTAATGCCACATAATGATGTGAAAGTTTCATTGTGTGATCTGAAAGAAAATCTTGTTACATGTAGCCACAGACTTGAGAACTCTGAAAACCAGAATCAGAGTCTCATTGTATGAGTAGCAGAGTTAAAAAGGAAACTAAAATCTCAACCTTGCAGGGTGTCTGCTGTTAAAGTGAAGGCATTGATTGGAAAGGAGTGGAACCCTGAGGATTGGGATAGAGACATTATGGGTTGATGATGGTATCAGTGGGGACATTGGAACTCTAAATTCTGCTGAGACTTTGTCAGATAAACCTGTGATGGCCTGCCCCAGGGAGTCTAGACCTCCTTCCAGCCCTGAGGCAGGTATCAGCCAAACTCCAGCAAGCACTGCCCGATCTCCACCCTGCCCTAAGGAATCTGCCTTCCAACCCCTGCCCAACCAAATTAATCCTGTCTCAGAAGATGAAAATGCAAAGGGATGCCCTGAGGTCATCAGTTTGCAAGGCATTTCTAATCCTTCTCCTTACCCATCCCCACCACCTTTCTTTTCTTCAAGACCTATTACTAGGTCTTGTTGTCTGTGTTCCCTTGAAAAACACAGACAACAAGCCCCCAAAGGTGAAGTACAAATTGTGACCCTTAAGGACGTATGCTACACTCTAAAAGAATTAAATGAGTCTTCCAATTTATATAGACAGAAATCAGGAGAATATGTGTGAGAATGGATACTAAGGGTATGGGATAATGGTGGAAGGAATATAAAGTTGGATCAGGCTGAATTTACTGATATGGGCCCATTAAGCAGAAATTCTGGATTCAACACTGTAGCTTGAGGGGTTAGAAAGGCCCCTAACAGTTTGTTTGGATGGGTGACTGAAACATGGAACAAAAGATGGCCTAGATATTTCTAAGCCAAACTCAGCATATAAATGCATTACCTCCTCCCACCCCTCCCCCCGCCCCAGTGTGGAACATGACTCCCAGGGATGATCCTCCCCGGCACCAAGGGATTACTACCAAGCACCAGCTAGTGATGCAACTGGAAAAAGACCTTGAATAAAGGAGGGGAAAGGTAAAGACAAATGAGTTTATATAGCTAAGAGCTTCAGAGTGAGTTGGGAGGTCATCAGAGAGGTAATGCTTATGCACGCCTCAACAGGATCTCATAGACTGCCAAAGTAGATACTACCCCAAATAGTGGGGTTCCTGAGGGCTCTGGAGACATCAAGGTCCTACAATCATGGCAGATAGCTCCAGAGTTTGGTGCCTTGCCAGTGGGCCCTACTTTGGAGTTTGTGCTCCCAAGTGTGACAGAGTTGGACTCAGATGTGACTTCTCTACTCATGCCTCTTCTGACCCCTTTATTTGAACCTATAGTTGGTGCTGAAGTTGGTAGGTATACGTTCAAGAGACATGAATCTCTGGGCTGTCCATATGCCAGTGGACCCTGAGCCTCAGCGGAGTTGCAACATCTACTCTCCAATTCATTGGATTCACCCAGGACAAACAACAAGGGGTGAGGATAGACAACCACCATGCCAAGGAACCAAGAGAGTCTACAACTGCACACAAGAGATTCCCATCCATCGGCCATATGGGATTGAATCCCCCTCTCAATTAGAGGTGGAGTGGACATCACCATCCCAGAATCCTCAGGATTGGGAAATGAACTATGGACCAGAGTGGGCTTACTGATATTCTACTACAGACTTGTTGTGACTCTAGCAATGGAAGAAATTAAGGCATTGATGTGGAGGCAATGGCCACTGGAGGCTCTGGGGGGGGGGGCAGGGGGAGGGAAAGACAGATGTAATGCAGGAGCTTTTTCAGGACTTGGGAATTGTCCTGAATGGCATTGCAATGACATATATATGCCATTATATATCTTCCCATAGCCTACAGAATTATGTGGGAAAGAGTATAAACTACAATGTGAACTATGGTCCATGCTCAATGGCAATACCCCAGGATGTGTTTATCAATTGTAATGAATGTGCCACACTAATGAAGGATGTTGTTTATATGGGAGGGTGTGGGAGGTGTGGGGAACGGGGCATATGGGAATCCCTTATATATTTTTATGTAGTATTTTATGTGATCTAAGTATCTTTTAAAAATAAAATAAAACAAAAAGATGGCCTAGAATGTAAGGTTGAGATGCCCAATTTACCCTGGTATATAGTAGAAGAGAGAATTCAAAGGCTTAGAGAGACTGGAATGCTAGAATGGATTTACCATTTAAGACTTGCCCACCCACTGCAGGAATGTCCAGAGGACACACCTTTAACCAAGACTGTGAGGAATAAATTTGTAAGACTAATTCCATCTTCCCTGAAGAGCTCTGTAGTTGCTCTTCTCTGTGGTCCAGATATTACTGTAGGAACTGCTGTAATGGAACTAGAATCCTTAAACATTATGGGGATGATAGGATCTTGGGCCTGTAAAAGTCAGGTATTGGCAGTTAATCACCAAAGACAAAGGTGGATGTAGCTACTGGAACGAAAGGCAGACTCAAAGCAGCAATCAAAAGAGTTCAAATCACATAGAGTTATGGCGTTGGCTAATAGATCTTGGGGTACCTAGAAGTGAAATACATGGGCAATCTTTTAAATTCCTACTTGATCTGTATAAACAGAAGTGTTCTAGGCAGAGTGAGCAAAACCCCAACTCGAATTACATACACAGACAATCATGGCCACTTAATCAATTCCCAGACTTGATACAGTTTACAGACCCAGAGCCCCTCGAATGAGGAGAAGGCCAGGTCCCCTTGGGGAAGGATCTTGTTACACTTTCAAAAATTCATACTCTTAATCTTCCTCCCAGCTTTCCCCAAGGAAAGCCTTTTACCAGAGTAACTGTGTATTGGGGAAAAGGAAATGATAAGCCATTATGGGGATTATTAGACACTGGCTCAGAAGTGACATCATTTCCAGGAGACCCAAAACATCACTGTGGTCCACCAGTCAGAGTAGGGGCTTATGGAGGTCAGGTGATGGATGGAGTTTTAGCTCAGGTCCACCTCACAGTGGGTCCACTGGGTCCCTGGACCCATTCTGTGGTTATTTCCCCAGTTCCAGAATGCATAATTGGAATAGACATACTCAGTAACTGACAGAATCCCCACATTAGATTCCTGACTTGTGGAGTGAGGGCTATTATGGTAGGAAAGGCCAAGTGGAAGCCACTAGAACTGTCCCTACCTAGCAAAATAGTAAATCAAAAGCAATACTGGATACCTGGAGGGATTGCAGAGATTAGTGCCAATATCAAGGATTTGAAGGATGTAAGGGTGGTGATTCCCACCACATCCACATCCCCATTTAACTCTCCTATTTGGCCTGTGCAGAAAACAGATGGATCTTGGAGGATGACAGTAGATTATCATAAACTCAACCAGGTGGTGACTCCAATTGCAGCTGCTGTCCCAGATGTGGTATCATTACTTGAGCAAATCAATACATCCCCTGGTACCTGGTATGCAGCTGTTGATCTGACAAATGCTTTTTTCTAAATTGCCATTAGTAAGGACCACCAGAAACAGTTTGCTTTCAGCTGGCAAGTTCCTGTCTCAGGGGTATATCAACTTTCCAACCCTATGTCATAATATTGTCCACAGGGACCATGATCGTCTCTCTCTCCCACAAGACATCACACTGGTCCACTATATTGATGATATCATGTTGATAGGACCTAGTGAGCAAGAAGTAGCAATGACTCTAGACTTATTAGTAAGGTATTTGCATGAGAGAGGATGGGAGATAAATCCAGCAAAAATACAGGGCCTTCCACCTTGGTGAATTTCTAGATGCCCAGTGGTGTGGGGCATGTCAAGATACCCCTCCTAAAGTGAAAGATAAGCTGTTGCATCTGGTCCCCCCATGACCAAAAAAGAGGCACAGCACTTAGTTGGTCTCTTCTGATTTTGGAGACAATACATTCTTCATTTGGGTTTGCTACTTCAGCTCATTTACCGAGTGACCAGAAAAGCTGCTAATTTTGATTGGGCACTGGAACAAGAGAAGGCTCTGCGACAGGTCCAGGCTGCTGTGCAAGCTGCACTTACACTTGGGCCATACGATCCAGAAGATCCAATGGTGCTGGAAGTGTCAGTGGCAAATAGAGATGCTGTCTGGCGCCTTTGGCAGGCCCTATAGGGAGAATAGGAGAATCAAAACGCAGATCCTTAGGATTTTGGAGCAATGCCCTGCCATCCTCTGCAGATAACTACTCTCCTTTTGAGAAACAGCTTTTGGCCTGCTACTGGGCCTTAGTAGAGACTGAATGCTTAACCATGGGCCACCAAGTTACCATGAGACCTGAGGTGCCTATCATGAGCTGGGTAATGTCTGACCCACCAAACCACAAAGTTGGTCATGCACAGCAACACTCCATAATAAAGTGGAAGTGGTAAATATGAGATAGGGCTCAAGCAGGTCCTGAAGGCACAAGTAAGTTACATGAGGAAGTAGCCCAAATGCCCATGGTCACCACTCCTACCATGTTACCTTCTCTTTCCCAGTCCACAGTTTTTACCTTTTGGTAAGTTCCTTAAAATCAGTTGACTGAGGAAGAGATAACTCGGGCCTGGTTTACAGATGGTTCTGCATGATATGCAGGTACCACCAGAAAGTGGACAGCTGTAGCACTGCAGGCCCTTTCTGGAACATCCCTGAAGGGCAGTGGTGAGGACAAATCCTCCCAATGGGTGGAATTTCATACAGTGCACCTGGTTGTTCATTTTGCTTGGAAGAAGAAATGGCGGAGATGCGTTTGTACACTGATTCATGGGCTGTTGCCAATGGTTTGGCTGGATGGTAAGGGACTTGGAAGGAACATGATTGGAAAATTGGTGACAAAGAGGTCTGGGGAAGAGGTATGTGGATAGACCTGAGTGGGCAAAAAACAAGAAAATATTTGTGTCCCATGTGAATGTTCACCAGAGGGTGACTTCAACAGAGGAAGATTTTAATAATCAAGTGGATAAGATGACCCAATCTGTGGCTAATTCTCAGCCTCTTTCCCCAGCCACTCCTCTCATTGCCTAATGGGCTCATGAACAAAGTAGCCATGGAGGTAGGGATGGAGGTTATGCATGCACTCGGCAAAATGGACTTCTCACCAAGGCTGACCTGGCTATATCCATTGCTGAATTCCCAATCTGTCACCACACTCAGCCCTTGATATGACACCATTCCCCAAGGTGACCAGCCTGCAACCTGGCGGCAGGTTGATTACATTGGACCACTTCCATCATGGAAGGGGCAGAGATTTGTTTTAACTGGAATAGATACATACACCAGATATGGGTTTGCATTTCCTACACACAATGCTTCTTCCGAAACTACCATCCGTGGTCTTGCCAAATGTCTTATCTACAGCCATGGCATTCCACACAGCATTGCTTCTGATCAAGGAACCCATTTCACAGCAAATGATGTGCAGAAATGGGCACATGCCCATGGAATTCACTGGTCTTACCATGTTCCCCATCATCCTGAAGCAGTTGGATTGATAGAATGGTGGAATGGCCTTTTGAAGACTCAATTACAGCACCAACTAGGTGGCAATACCTTGCAGGGCTGAGGCAATTGTCTCCAGGAGGCTGTGTATGCTCTAAATCAGCATCCACTCTATGGTGCTGTTTGTCCCATAGCCAGGATTCATGGGTCCAGGAATCAAGGGGTGGAAATTGTAGTGCACAACTCACTATTAACCTAGTGATCCACAAGGAAAATTTTTGCTTCCTGTCCCTGCAAACTTAAATTCTGCTGGTCTATAGGTCTTAGTTCCAAAAGGAGGAGTGCTTCCACTAGGGAACACAAAAATGATTCCATTAAACTGGAAGTTAAGACTGCCACCTGGCCACTTTGGTCTTCTTGTGCCTCTGAATTAACAGGCAAAGCAGGGAATTACTGTACTGGCTGGGGTGATTGATCCTGACTATTAAGGAGAAATAGGGCTGCACTTACATAATGGGTATAAAGAAGAGTTGCTTGGAATAGAGGAGATCCTCTAGGGTGTCTCTTAGTACTACCATGCCCTGTGATTAAAGTCAATGGAAAATTGCAACAACCCAATCCAAGCAGGACTAACAATGGCCCAGAATCTTCAAGAATGAAAGTTTGGGTCACCCCACCAGGCAAAGAACCATGGCCAGCTGAGGTGCTTGCTGAGGGTAATGGGAACATGGAGTGGGTAGTGGAAGAAGGTAAGGATAAATATGAACTTCAACCATGTGACCAGTTACAGAAACGAGGACTGTAATGATCATGAATATTTCTTCCTTGTCTTGTTATGAGTATGATTTTATATGTACAAAAAATGAATATATTTGTTTTCTTCCCTTTTTCCCTTATTATATGACATAAGTTGTATTAGTTCATGTCATAATATTTAAGGATGTCAAGTTTAAGAGTGAATATTACCCAAAGACTTGCACCCTATTCTGTAGGGAATTAATGCATTTCTGATTGTACACAAGACCGTTGA
The DNA here is from genome assembly GCA_026826555.1 of Tolypeutes matacus. Lineage (NCBI taxonomy): Eukaryota > Metazoa > Chordata > Mammalia > Cingulata > Chlamyphoridae > Tolypeutes > Tolypeutes matacus. Next base: position 62,525,320 of record JAKSZT010053883.1, on the reverse strand, counting down.
ATATTGTTAGGCAAAATATATATGTCTGTTATTGTTTCTATTTAGATACTAACTATAGTTTAAGGTGATTTTTTATAAAGATGTAAGGGCAGTTAAAAGGAAAATATAGTATTTTCAACAAATGGTGGTAGAGCAGTTGGGTATCCAGATGGAAAAGAAATAAGCAAGTAATCTTGACTCATAACTCATAACCTGCACAAAAAATAACTCAAAATTGATCATAGACCTAAATCTACAATGTAAAAGTATAAACTTCTAGAAGAAAACATAGGAGAAAGTCTTCACAATCTTTGGTTAGACAAATATCTCTAAGATTATAACACCAGAAGTATGATCTATCAAAGACAATTGATAAATTGGACTTCATCAAAATTTAAAACTTCTCCTCTTCCAAAGATACTGTTAAGAAAATTAAAAGACAGGTTATAGACTTGGATTAAATATTTGCAAAAAAAAAAAAAAAAAGTTAAAGGATTAGATCCAGAATATATAAAGAACTCTCAAGACTCAGTTTTAAGAAATCAAATAATTCAATTTTTAAAAGGGCCAAAGATTTGAACAGAGACTTTACCAAAGAAGATACACAAAAAGAATCTCAACATCATTAGTCATTAGCAAAATGCACATTAAAACCACAGTGAGATACCACTACACATTATTAGAATAGTTAAAAATTTAAAATCATATCCAGGTGGTGGTGAGGACACATAATAACTGCAATCCTCATATATTGCTGGTGGGAATGCAAAAAAATACAACTGCTTTCAAAAACAGAACGGCAGTTTATTAAAAAGTTAAGCACACACTTACCATTTGACCCAGAAATCTCACTCCTAGGTACTTAACCAATTGAAAATATTCATTGATACCCCATACAAGAATCCATTCAGTATCCAAGCCAATATCTCTGGTGATTATGCAACCTCATTTGTCTAAGTATCTCCCCAGATTACATATGATGATGTCATTTTTTTCATAGTTGGAAAACAATTTTATCTCCAGAAAGATTTAGAATTAAACACAGAAATGTTGAATAGAAGCCACCCCACAATATCAATGCTTTTGTATTAAATCTGTATATTTGATATGTTATGTCTTTGTAATGGAAGAGAGTTTCAACTGTTAAAGTTAGATCATTTAAAACATGTAATTGGGCAATTGATTTAGTCTTTTGATTTTAAGTTGAAAAATTTTGAAAGTCTATATGCATAAATGGAACTTGTGAAAAACTAAGTTCAACATCTTTATAGTTTACGGGCCCCTCACTGAAAGTTGCTAATATACTGAAAACTTTGCAGTTAAAGAAAACTCACTATCTATTTAATGTAATCACCAAAAGCTCCACAGTAAAACAAATATTGATTAATCCTGGTAATGAATATACCCACCTGTCCACTCACTATCTATCTTCACATTATAAAAAGCTTTAAGAAGGAAAATAAAATTACAGTCAAGTCCCAAAAATATCTCACTCATACCATAGTGGACACAAACAAGAAATGCCATTTGGATTTAGAAGCATAAAAGAAATGTGATGGTTAATTCTTGTGCCAGTTTGCCTGGGTTATGGCGTCCAGTTGTTTCCTCAAGGAAGAACTGGCCTGATTGTTACTGTGAGGGTATTTCATGGATTTAAATCATTAGTCAATTGATTGCACCTATGACTGATTACATCTACAATCAACTAAGGAGATTTTCTTCAGCAATGAGAGGAATCTCCTCGTCCAATAAGTTGGAGGCCTTAAAGGGAAGACAGAGGATTTCAGCAGTCAGACTCTGGCCCTCTACTTCAGCCAGTCAGCTTCTCTTGTGGAATTCAGTGTCACCATTGAGTTCCCAACTTATGGCCTGCCCTACGGAATTAGGACTTGCCAATCCCCACAGTTGTGTGAGCCAATTCCTAAAATAGATCTCTTAATATTAATATAAATACATATATCCTATCAATTCTGTTTCTCTGGAGAACACTGTCTAATACAGGGAAGAATGATACTTAGCAGCAACTTTGCCTCACATGTAGCACATTAACTCTCTAAACAAGTGACATTCCATTTACAAAAAGAAAACTCAATTCTTAGTTGACCTTTATTAAGTTATTTATTATTGACTTTGTCCAAACACACATGAAACATAGCCAGGAGCAGCGCGTAAAATCCCTGTAGCTTGGTAAAAGGCTTCTTGACTTGTGACCATCCATAATTATGGTAACTCTATTTTAGGTGTCCCCAGGACTGTCCCAATTTATATCTCATGTCCCAGCATAATAAATGGCACCTCCTCCCACTCTCAAAAGTGTCCCAGTTAGGATGGAAAATTACATGGGCAACCAATCTCTAGCCCACACTTCTAGTTTGCTGCTCATTTTGGTTGTCTTCATTAGAGTAAAGGCACTTCTTTTGAGGTCAGGACACCTGGGTCTGAGGTAATAGTCAGGTCATTTGATGACCTCGTGCATAAAGAAACCTGGGAGAGCCTTGAGATTTTCCAGTGATGCAGCTCTTTCACAGTGGTTTTCACTACATGAAAGCATGTAAGTGAAAGAGCTTTGTAAACTATAAACAACTATACAAATACACATTATTATAACAATAAAGCAACTAGACATTAGCATAAGTAAAAATTGTAATTGGGAGAACAATGGGACTCGCGCACGAGGAACCAGGGCCGCACTGCTGCTGGGCGTGCTGCAGGTGCTGGCACTGTTGGGGATCACCGTGCGCAACACAGCAGACCCGCAAGAACAAGAAAAAAAATGATGAGATCATGTCTTCAAATTTATTTGGTAGACATCATATAGATGGATATTTCCTTATCCATTCTGCCAATCTGTGTCTCTTGACTGTTGACTATAAGAAACCCACCTTAGACCCAGGGATTCAAGGAGGCTGAAAGTGAATGACTGGAAACAATCTTACAAGCAAACAATAACCAAAAATGGGCAGAAGTACCTATACTAATATCAGACAAAATAGGCTTTAAATGCAAAACTATTGTAAAAAACAAATATGGACACTAAATATTAGTAAAAGGGTTAATCATTCAAGAAGAAAGAACAATCATAAACATTTATGCACCTAACCCAGGTGCCTCAAAATACATGAGGCAAACACTGGAAAAACTAAGTGGAGAAATAGATGCCCCTACAATTATAGTGAGGGACTTTAATACACCATTATCACCATTAGACAGAACATTTCAACAGAGAATCAAGAAACAAGACTTTGAATAATACAATATAGGATCTGGACCTAATAGATATATACAGAACACTACATCCAAATACAGTGGGATATACATTTCTCTCAAGTGCACATGGATCATTCTCCAAGACAGACCACATGGTAGGCCACAGAAAAATTCTCAATGAGTTCAGAAAAATTGAAATTATACAAAGTAATTTCTCTAACCACAGTGTAATGAAGCTGGAAATCAGTAAAGGCCAGATAACCAGATTAGGCACAAAGATATGGAAGTTAAACAACATAATCTTAGACAAACAGTGGGCCAAGGAAGAAATCTCAAAAGAAATCTGTAACTACCTTGAAATGAATGAAAATGACAACACAACATATCAAAACCTATGGGATGCAAAAAAGGTGTACTGGGAGGGAAATTCATAGCCATAAAAGCATATATATATATATATAAAACAGCTAAAATCAAAGACCTAACTGCACACCTGGAGGAATTAGAAAAAGAAAAACTAGCCCCAAAGGAAGTAGAAAGAAGGAAACAACAAAGATTAGAGCAGAACTGAATGAAATAGAAAACAAGAAAGCACTAGAAAAAATGAAACCAAAAGCTGGTTCTTTGAGAAGATCAATAAAATTGACATACCCTGAGACAGTCTAACAAAGAAAAAAAGAGAGAAGATGCAAATATACAAAATAAGAAATGGGAAAGGTGATAACACCACTGACCCCAAGGAAAAAAAGGGTATCATAAGAGGATACTTTGAAAAATTGTATGCCAACAAGAAGGATAATTTAGAGGAAATGGACAAATTCTTAGAAACTTACAAACCTACATTGATGAAAGAAAAAATTGATGAACTCAAATACCAGTCACAAGTGAAGAGATAGACTCAGTCATCAAAAACCTCACAACTAAGAAAAGCTCAGGACCAGGTAGCTTCACAGGTGAATTCTACCAAAGATTCTGGAAAGAACTAACACCAATCCTGCTTAAACATGCAAAGATGTTTCAACATGAGAAAATCAATCAATGTAATACACCACATAAACAGATCTAAAGAAAAAAATCACATGATCATCTCTATAGCTGCAGAAAAAGCATTCAACAAAATACAGCATATTTTCCTGATAAAAACACTGTGAAAGAGAAGAGTAGAAGGGAACTTTCTGATTATGATATAGGGTATATATGAAAAACCCACAGCTAACATCATATAAAATGGTGAAATCCTAAAAGCTTTCCCTCTAAGATTGGGAACAAGACAAGGATGCCCACTATCACTGCTCTTATGTAACCTTGTGTTGGAAGTACTCGCTTTAGCACTGAGGCAAGAAAAAGATATAAAAAGCATCCAAATTGGAAAGGAAGAAATAAAAATTTCCTATTTGCAGATGACATGATCCTATACATAGAAAGCCCTGAGAAATCTACAACAAAGCTTCTAGAACTTATAAATGAGTTCAGTAATGTCACAGGTTATAAGATCAATGTGCAAAAATCAGTACCATTTCTGTACACCAATAATGAGCAATCTGAGGAGGAAGTAAAGAAAAAAAATACCATTTACAATAGTAACTAAAATACCTAGGAATACATTTAACTATTTATGTAAATGACTTCTACACAGAAAGATACACAACACTGTTAAAGGAAATCAAAGAAGACTCAAATAAATAGAAGAATATTCCCTGTTCATGGGTAGAAAAACTAAACATCATTAAGATGGCTATCCTACCAAAATTAACCTACAGATTTAATGCAACTCCCCCCAAAAATCAACACAGCAATTTTTACTGAGTTGGAAAACTAACTTTGAAATTTATTTGAAAGGATCAGAAACCCCAAATAGCCAAAGACATATTGAAAAAAGAAAAATGAAATTGGAGGAATCACACTATCTGACTTTAAAATATACTATAAAGCTACGGTGGTCAAAAATGCATGGTATTGACACAAGGATAGACATAGTGACCAAAGGAACCAAATTGAGAGTTCTGATATAGTTCCTCACATATACAGTCAACTGATATTCGACAAGGCCACCAAGCCCACTCAACTGGCATAGAATGGCCTCTTCAACAAATGGTGCTTGGAGAACTGGATATCTATATCCAAAAGAATGAGAGAGGAACACCATCTCACACCTTATACAAAAATTAACTCAAAATTGATCAAGAATCTAAATCTAAGAACCAAGACCATAAAGACTTTGGAAGATAATGTAGGGAAATGTCTACAGGATCTTGTAATAGGAAATGATTTCATGAACTTCACACCAAAGCAGAAGCAGTGAAATAAAAATAGATAAATTGGAGCTCCTCATAATTAAAAACTTTTGCACTTCAAAGGAGTTTATCAAGAAAGTGAAAAGACAGCCTATCCAATGGAAGAAAATATTTGGTAAACATATATCTGATAGAAGCCTAATATCCAGCATACATAAAGAAATGTTACACCTCAAAAATAAAAAGACAACAAACCATTTTTTTTTAAATGGGCAAATAACTTTAAAAGACACTTCTCTGGCAATTACCAAATTCATCTGGAAGGGTAAGTGCACCTTAATAGCCAAAAGCATTCTGAAAAAGAAGAGCAATGGGAAGAATTTCACTGCCTGACCTTGAAACATATTACAAAGCTACAGTGGTCAAAACAGCATGGTACTGGCATAAAGCTAGACAAATCAATCAGTGGAATAAAATTGAGAACCCAGAAATAAACCCTCACTTATATAGTCAACTGATTTTGACAAACCTACCAAGTCCATGCTAACATTTAAAAATAGTCTCTTAAACAAATGGTGTTGGGAGAATTGCATATCTATAACCAAAAGAATGAAAGAGGACCCCTATTTCACCCCCTATACAAGAATCGACTCAAAATGGATCAAAGATCTAAATATAAAAGCCTGGACCATAAAACTACCGGAAGAAAATGTAGGGAAACATCTTCAAGACCTTGTAGTAGGTGGGGTTTTCTTGGACCTTACACCCAAAGCATGAGCAACAAAAGAAAAAATTAAACACTTTCGCACCTCATAGGACTTTGTCAAAAGGGTGAAAAGGCAGCCAACTCAATGAGGAAAAACATTTGGAAGTCACATATCTGATAAGGGATTAATATCCAGGATATATAAAGAGATGCTATAACTCAACAATAAAAAGACAAACAATCCAATTAAAAAATGGGCAAATGACTTGAATAGACATTTCTTCAAAGAAGAGGTACAAATGGCAAAAAAAAAACACATGAAGAAGTGCTCAAAATCACTCATGATTAGGGAAATGCAAATCAAAACTACAATGAGATATCATTTCACACCTATCAGAATAGCCACTATTAAAAAGACAGAGAACTACAAGTGTTGGAGAGGATGTGGAGAGATAGGAGCACTTCTTCACTGTTGGTGGGAAAGCAGAATGGTACAGCCACTATGGAGGACTGTTTGGCATTTCCTAGAGAAGCTGAATATAGACTTGCTATGTGACCCGGCAATGCCACTACTGGGTGTATGCCCAGAAGAACTGAGAGCAGTGACACGAACAGACATCTGCACACCAATGTTCATAACAACATTATTCACCATTGCCAAAAGTTGGAAACAACCCAGGTGTCCATCAACAGATGAATGGATGAACAAACTGTGGTCTATTCACACAATGGAATATTATGTAGCTGTGGCAAGAGATGAGGTTGTGAAGCATGTGACAACATGGATGAACCTGGAGGACATTATGTTGAGTGAGGCAGGCCAGACACAGAAGGACAAATATTGAATGAATGCATTACTATGAACCAAATACATTGTGTAACATTGTTTGATTCAAAAAAATTTTTATATGTATCATTCATTTAATTGAGAAATGTATATATTTATTCATCTGTGTTTACTTTTTAGTTTTGTTTTTTTTTCCCCCTTTGGTCTGCTTTTTTTTGTTTTTTTAACTTTATTTTGTACATTTAATAATTGAAAACATAATTAAAAACTAAAAAGTACACACAGATGAATAAATATATACATTTCTCAATTAAATGTAATGGATACATGTAAATCAGGGAAATGCAAATCAAAAATACTTTTTAGTTTTTAATTGTTTATATTTTCAATTATTAAATGTACAAAATAAAGTTAAAAAAAATATTCAATAAAAAAAAAGAAACAGCCACACACACAAAAAATTGTAATTGGATACAAAGACTTTGAGATATTTAATAATTTTTGACCCAATAACACGCCTCTCACTTAAATAAAGCTATTCATCCTTTCCACCTCTCTCCTCCCTCCTTTCTTTCAAGGTTTTGAGCTCCTACTATGTGCCAGGCACAATTCTAGATGTTATAAGAAGAAAAGATTTTTTATAATGACTAAGATATGACCCTTTCCAACATTAATTCATTCAATCATTTATTCAGTATATTTACTATTTTATTCTTTAATATTTAAACATAGTATTATCTATCTATTTATTTAGAGGCTATATGTCCTTCAAATAATTTTAAAAAATTTTTCTCCAAGAAAGTTCTGGATATTCTTTTTTTCAGATTTATTTCTAGGTATCTTGTATATTTTGTTCCTATTGTGAATGGGATAATTTTGAAAATTTTGGAAAATTGCAATGCTTTTTTGATACTTGTATCTAGCAACCTTGATAAATGTGATGGCTTTTTCTAATAGCTTATAGATCCTCTTGGATTTTCTAAATAATAATATAGATGACAAATAGAACTTGTTTATTCCTTTCAGTCTTTCTACCATTTATATCTCTAGTACAGTGTTGAAAACGTATTAAGCGTTAGCATAATCAGCTATGCTGTCACTATAGGTTGACAGAATCAGGGGTTGATGCCTCTTCTGAGTATGTTAGTGATTCAGACAGTTCCTGCATCACACAGACTCCCCTACATTGTCTCTGCTTGTGTATGGCAAGCCCCCATACTGTGTGTCAAATTGAGTTTATTCCAGCTTCCCCAGGCGTACTTACTTGATCTTTACATTCAATTTCCATGATATTCTTGTTTGTTTTATATTTTATCGAGCCATATCAAACATACAGAAAAGTGCACATATTGTAAGTATACAACTTAATAAAATTACCCACTAACTTAAAAGTATTGTGTAACCATCACTAGATCAAAAAACAGAGCATTCCAGCCTCCCAAGAGTCCTCCCCGCCACCCCCCCAAACTCCCTTGCTGTTACCCTAGCCTCCAGAGTAAACACTATACTGACTTCAACAGAATAGGGTAGTTTTGCCTGTTTGGGGACTGTTTATAAATGAAATCATGCAGTACATACCCATTTGGATTTGGTTCCTTTCACTCAACATGATGTTTGTGTGATTCATTCAGATCTTTGCGTGTGGTTGTAGATGATTCGTTGTAATTGTTTGTTGTATTCTGTCACATAAAAATTCCACAATTTATTTATCAGTTCTACTGTTGATGCGCATTTGGATTGTTTCCAGGTTTGACGCATAACAAATAGTGCTACTAAGAATTTCACTGAATTTTTTAGCAATATTTTTCATATAATAATTTATTTTCTGCCAGAGTCCCAAATTCTTGAAGGTAGCAAAGTGCTAGCTAATAATACACTCATTTAACCCAAGAATCACCACTTCAGTGCCCCAAAGTCCATTGACATTCTGGGAACCACCTTTACCTTAAATACTTAAAAAAAAAAAAAAGAAAGAAAGAAAAGAAAGGTTGTTTGAGTCTCAACTCACATATATGTAAATATCTTTAAGGCATTTGGGGGTGGCTTACATTTCTCCTACTAACCTGTTGGTCCATTTTACTCTGAATTATCTTTGCCCTGTGTCTCACTACTGTGGTTATTCTCTCCTCTCCAGCCTATATCAAACCCAACATGCAATCAGTCTTCTTAATCCCTATTCTCTGTATACCAGAACACAGAGTCAACGACAGTGTGTACCAAAGGCTTGTAGCGAGAGTCTGGGGCAAGGGAGAAATGGGAGATGCAGAAGGAGGGCTTTACTACTGCCCAGCAAACAACTGAAACATTATTTGGCATACTTGTTCTCAAAAGTCCTGGGGCCTTCATTGCCAAAGGAACATCTCATTGGCATTGTTTTAGTCTCCAGTCCTTCCTGCCAGTATTTCTCTCCCTCCTATTCCTTCAATTCCTCCTCTTTCTCTGGTATACTCCCAGGCTCCTGATCATTCTTATATAAAGCCCAAATTCCTCTCACTTTATAATCCAAAACAATTCAAACTCTTTCACCGGTCCTGGGGCCCAGGCCTTGACACTCAAATAGTTCATCAGAGGTTAAACAAAAACAAGTTTTCTCCTCAGAAGAATTATGCTGCCAATCATTAAAATAGAAAATTTCACTCTGCTTTATTAGCTAAATGAATTCAGTCCAAGAACTAATATTTAAAATTCACTTTCATTTCTATTGATAGTTTAAACTCAACCAAGTGTGAGTCTTGACAGTAAATAAGTAAATTCAACCAAAATCAGCTCCTACAATAACCACGAGGGGGCAGTAGCACCAAAGCATGTGTATGTTTCAGGACCATCTTCTTCCCTCTCCCACAGAACTATCCCAGCCCCTTCTGCAAATCCAATGTTAACATCCTCTGTACTCATGCCCCCAGGTCAGACAGTCCAATGGTCACAGCTGGGAATGTGGCATACCAAGCTCAACACTTGGGACATCATTTCAGTTATTTTGGTTTTGCACAGCATTCTTTGCCACTTCATCGAAAACATGTTTTCATCATAACTCATCTCATTCCACCTACTGCCGGCTAAATTTATCTCCACAGAATTTGACAACATGGAATGATTAATTAACTAGGGACCAAGCCATTTCCTGAGTACTTTGGACATGACTGTGATTCTGTGACTTTATGATTCATCCTCATTGCTTTAGCCGTCTGTCCCTGAACAAAATGTGTTTATGTTTTCTGTGGTTTGTTCGTCTCTATTGTCATTCTTCAAAGACATAAACACAATTAATTTGGAAAATCAGAATTGTTTTTGCCTCTTTTTCTGTATAGAATAGTTTTAATTAAAACACAATGACTAGAGCAATCCCATTAAGACCTGAGTCATAGCATGTCACTCCTGCTCAAAGCCATCTATCAGCCTCTCATCTCTAAGTGAAAGCCAAAGTCCTAACAACAACCTTCAGGGCTCCAAAGGATTTGTATCTCATCCCCTATCCCCACTATCTTATCTCCCTCCACTCACCTAATGAATGCTTCAGGCCAGCCACACTGACCTCCTTAGGCAGAGCAGGTGTGCTCCTACCTCAGGACCTTTGCACCTGCTCATTCCTCTTCTTGTATCATCAGACCCCCATTGACATCCCCATAACTCATGAGTCCATCTTTACTTCCTTCAAATTTCATCTTTTTAGTAAGACTTTTCTGGACACTGTCTTAAATGGAAATGACCATTATCCACCTACATCCACATGCTATCACACTCACTCCCATCCTATATCCTTTTCTTTGTGTTTTTGCCTTAGCATTTATCACTAAAACACTATACAATTTGCTTCTTAATGTAGTAATAATCCTCTTAATGGAGTCCTTTATAAATGGAATGAATACAGACAGAGAGAAAGCCATGGAAGCAAGAAATTGGCATTAAAAAAAACATGGAAGAGAAGGGAGAGAAAGCAGATGTCCCCATTTGCTTGCCATGTGGCAGAGTAGCCAAGGATCACCAGCAGTCAATTGTTGGGAAGAAAGTATCACCTTGATGGTGCCTTGATTTGGACATTTTCCTGGACTCTAACCATGAGTGAATAAATCCCTGTTATTTATGATGAACCAGTTCATGGTATTTGCTTTCAACAGCCTAGGAAACTAAAACACCCATGGACATTTCATATAAATGACATCACTTAATATGTGCTCTTTTGTGATTGGGTTCTTTCACTTAACATACATTTTTCAAGGTCCACCAAGTTGTAGTACATTTCTTTCTACAGCTGAATAACATTTCATTGTCTGGCTGTATCACATTCTGTTTATCCACTAACCAGTTGATGGACATTCGGGATGATTCTCATTTTGGACTATTATAATAATGCCACATTGAGCAATTGTATACCAGTTTTTGTGTGGATGTATGTTTTCATGTTTCTTGGGTTTATACCTAGGAATGGAACTGCTGGGTCATATGGTAACTTCATGTCTAACATTTTGAGGAGCTGCTAAGCTGTTTTCTAAAGTGCCTGTACCATTTTACACTCCCATACACACTTTATACATATCCACACCAATACTTGTTATTGTCTGTCTTTTTTACTATAGCTATCCTAGTGAGTATGAAGTGGTATCTCACTGTGGTTTAAATTCGCATTACCCTGATGGCTAATGATGTTGAGCATCTTTTATCTTTGGAGAAAGGTTTATTCAGATCCTTTGCCCTTTTTAAAACAAGGTTATTTGCCTTTGTATTATTGAGTTGTAAGAGTTATTTATATATTCTGGATACAAGTGCCTTATCTGACATTTTTTAAAAAATATTTTCTCCCATATTGTGGGTTGTGCTTTCACCTTCTTGATGGTATTATGTACAGCACAAAATTTTTAAATCTTGGTTGAATCCAATTTTGTCCTTTCATCATTGAAAGCCTACTTACTATGAGCAAAGCAGTTTTAGCTTCCAAAGGAGAAACAAAGATGAATGAGACAGTTCTTGCCCTCAAGAAGCATATGGGTGAGAAGGACAGGGACGTCTTCAGATAATTCTGAAATACTCTAAAGATAAAGACGTAAATATCATCATCATCATCATTGTTAAAATTATACATTAGGGGTTATAGAACCACATGCAGTTTCTGCCTTCTAGGAATTTACATTTTAAGACAGACATGTCTTATACAATCCCTAAACCTTTTGGCCTGAATCCTTAAACCTATCTTGAAACTGGAAGTTAAAATAAGAACTTTGGAGGGAGACCTCCTAGCATCAGTCTATATACCATACAATTTTGAACTGTTCCTTGTGATCCTACAAATACTTTCACTCTTTTCCAAATACCTAGACTTTGCCTCAGCAGTTCCATAATATTGGAATGACTTTTTCTTTATGTTTTCCCAAGGGCCCAATTCTAAGCTCAACTCCTCTATGAATTTGGTCCCTGATAATCTCACCTGAGAGGGTCTGATCCCTCCACAGAGTTTCCATAGCTACACTCTGTAGTCACTCATCAGTTTCACCCATGGTGTGTGCTTTACCATTTATCATCCCCCATTAGAACAAGAACTTCTCTCCTCTCTTGGGTCTCCTTTATGGGTATGTCTGTATACTTGATGGTATTCCACAGGACTCTGAAGCTTTGCTCCTTTTTCTTTATGCTTTTTTCTTTCTGTTCTTTAGACTAAATAGTTTCCATTGACCTATCTTTAAGTTTGCTAATTTTTTCTTCTGCCAACTCAAATGTGTTGTTGACCCTCTTTAGTGAAATTTTCAATTTAATTGTTGTACTTTTCAACTCTTGAATTTCTATTCCATTCTTTTATATAGTTTTAAACTGTTTATTGATATTCTCTATTTGGTAATAAATCATTTTCATACTTCTCTTCAGTTCTTTAGACTTGATTTCCTTTACTTCTTAGAACATATTTAAAATAGCTCTCTACTGGAAGGGTAAAGGTCCTCAAACAGCTAAAAATATCCTTAGAAAGAAGAAAAGAGATGGAAGACTCTCATTTCCCAATTTTAAAGCATATTACTTAGCTACAGTAGTAAAAACAGCGTGGAATTGGTAAAAAAAAGATAGATAGATTGACCAAAGGAATCAAATTGAGAGTTCAGAAATAGACCCTCACATCTATGATCAAATGATTTTTGACAAGGCTGTCAAACTCACCCAGTTGGGTCAAAACAGCCTACTCAACAAATGGTTCTGGGAAAACTGGATGGCCATATCTCAAAGAAAGAAAAAGGACCCTTATCTCACAACTTACACAAAACTAACTCAAACTGGATCAAGGACCTAAATATAAAAACTACAACAATAAAACTCCTAGAAGAAAATGTAGGGAAACATTTTCAAGATCTTGTGGTAAGTGGTAGTTTCTTGGACCTTACCAGAAAGAACAACTGAAACAACAACTGTGAGTTACTAAACTCCCATTGGCTCTGGCCAGACCAGAAGCACAGGTGAGTGGAATGTGAAACACACACCTCCATGGAAAGGTTTTCCAATGAGCATAATCTGCTGGCTGGCTGGAAAACTGCAAGAGAAAAAGTACTTTCAGGTATTTCTTAACCCAAACTCCTGAGAGAAAACCTGCACCCCATTAATGAGTCCCTGGTCCAATATTGATAAGTTCAGCTGGGCAATTTTAAAGACTCAGAATAAGTTGAACCAAAAATCAAAGAAGAGCTGTGAAACAAAACCACTGGGCAAGAGAGTGAAATTGACAATCAGAGTAAATTCACCACATATTCAGATGCCTAGACATCAGGAAAAAATTATAAGCTATACTAGGAAACAGGAAGAGATGGCCCAGCCAAAGGAACAAGCCAAATATCCTGTTAAGATACAGGACTTAAGCCAAATAATCAACGATAATCACACAAATCTCCTAAATCAATTCAAAGAATTGAAGGAAAATATGACTAAAGAGATAAAGGATATTAAGAAGACCCTGGGTGAGCAGAAAGAACAATTTGAAAGCCTGCAAAGTAAATGAAAGACACAATGGATGAGATTGAAAATACATTAGAGGCACATAACAGCAGATTTGAATTGATGGAGGACAGAATTAGATATCAAGGACAGATCATCTTCAAGTTCAGATGTTCTTGAAAAGACAGGGGAACAGAAAGAGAAAAGAATGGAAAAACTGGAACAGAGACTTAGGGAATTGAAAGATGATGTAAAATGCACAAACATTTGCATTACTGGTGTCCTAGAAGAGGAAAAGAATGGAAAATGGGCAGAAAGAATATGTGAGGAAATAGTGACTGAAAACTTCCCAATCCTTACGAAAGACATAAATATCAATATCCAAGAAGGACAACACATGCCAAAGAGAACAAATCTGAGATTTCTACTATTTAGAGTGATAAATATCAGAAATAAAAAGAGGGTTCTGAAAGCAACAAGAGAAAAGCAAAGCATCACATACAAGGGAACCTCAATAAGATAAAGTGCTGGCCTCTCATCAGAAGCCATGGAAGCGAGAAGACAGTGGTATGATGCATTTAAGGTAGTAAAAGAGAAAAGCTTTCAGCCAAGAATTCTGTATCCAACAAAACTGTCCTTCAAAAATGTGGGTGAATTTAAAGTCTTCACAAACAAAAACTGGGAGAGAATTATAAGAGATACTAAAGGGAGTGCTGCAGCCTGAAAGGAAAAAACAAGGGTGAGAGACTTGGAGAGTGTAGAAATGAAGATTATTAGGAAGGGTAGATTCACTGTTTGTAAAAAGGCAAACAGTAGTAAGATATGACAACAGAAAGCCAAGGGATAAAATGGACAAAGTAAGTAATGCCTTTACTGTAATAATATTGAAAGTTAATGGCTTGAACTCTCCAATCAAAAGACAAAGACTGATAGAATGGATAAAAAAACATGAGCCATTTATATGCTGTCTACAAGAGACTCACCTCAGACATAAGGACACAACCAGGTTGGAAAAAGATATTCTACACAAACATTAACCAAAAAAGATCTGGAGTAGCAATACTAATATTGGACAAAATAGATTTAAATGCAACACTGTTATAGGGGATGAAGAAGGTCATTATATATTAATAAAAGGGGCAATTCTCCAAGAAGTAACTATAATAAATATTTATGCAACTAACTTGGGTTCCCCAAGATACATGAGGAGCACACTGGCAAAACTGAAGGGAAAAATAGATGTCTCTACAATAATAGTTAGAGACTTCAATACACCACATTCAGCATTGGAGAGAATATCTGGGCAGAGGATAAATAAACAGAGAGCTTGAATAATATGATAAATGAATTAGACCTAACAGACATCTATAGAGCATTGCACCCCAAAACAGCAGGATGTACATTCTTTTCATGCACTCATGGATCCTTCTCCAGAATAGACCATATGTTGGGTCACAAGACAGGTCTCAATAAATTTTAAGAGATTAAAATTATATAAAACACTTTCTCTGATCATAACAGAATGAAGCTGGAAATCAATAATACACAAAAAAAGGAAAAGTCTTAAATATATGAAGATTAAACAAGACACTCAAATAATCAAAGAAGAAATTGCAAGAGAATTCAGCAAATATCTTGAGACGAATGAAAATGAGAACACAACATATTAAAACTTATGAGACATCGCAAAGGCAGTGCTGAGTGGGAAATTTACAACCCTCAATGCTTACATTAAATAAGAAGAAAGTGCTAGTATCAAGGATCTAACTGCACATCCAGAGGAACTAGAAAAAGAACAGCAAACTAATCCCAAACCAAGCCAAAGGAAAGAAATAAGGATCAGAGCAGTAACAAATGAAATTGAGAGCACAAAAAAAAAAAAAAAAAAAAAAAAACCAATAGAGAGGATTAACAAAACCAAAAGTTGGTTCTTTGAGAAAGAAGATCAACAAAATTGACAAACCCTTAGCTAGACAGACAAAGGGAAAAAGAAAGGAGATGTAAATAAATAAAATCAGAAATGAGAGGGGGGGATATTATCATTGACCCTGCAGAGATCATAAGACGATATTATGAACAACTGTATGCCAAAGAAACTAGACAATGTAGACAAGATGGACAAATTCCTAGAAACACACGAACAGCCTGCACTGACCCTAGAAAAAAACAGAAGACCTCAACAAACCAATCACAAGTGAAGAGATTGAAATAGTCATCAAAAACCTCCCCAAGATGAAAAGTCCAGGACCAGATGGTTTCCCAGGTGAATTTTACCAATCATTCAAAGACAATCTAACACCAATCTGGCTCAAGCTCTTCCAAAAAATTGAACAGGAAGGAACGCTACCAAACTCATTCTATGAAGCCAATATCACCCTAATACCAAAACCAGATAAAGATACTATGAAAAAAAGAAAATTACAGATCAATATCTCTAATGAATATAGATGCAAAAATCCTCAACAAAATACTTGCAAACCAAACACAAAAGCAAATTAAAAGAATTTTACACCATGATCAAGTGGGTTTTATCCCAGGTATGCAAGGGTTTTTCAAAACAAGAAAATCAATTAGTGCAACAGACCACATTAATAAATTGAAGAAGAAAAATCACATAATGCTCTCCATTGACACAGCATCCTTTAATAAAAACACCGCAAAAGATAGGAATAGAAGGAAGCTTTCTCAATATGGTAAAGTGCGTATATGAAAAACCTACAGCTAGCATTGAACTCAATGGTGAAAGACTGAAAGCTTTCCCACTGAGATCAGAACAAGGATGCCCACTCTCACCACTGTTATTCAATATTATGCTAGAGGTTCTAGCTAGAGCAATTAAGCTGGATAAAGAAATAAAAGGCACCCAAATAGGAAGAGAAAAAGTAAAAATTTTGCTGGCTAAAAGGGGTAGTATGTGGAAATAAATGTCAATTGAAAGGAAACTAAAGAATATTCTAGGGTATGTATAACATAGTGATTTCAGTGGTGGATGAAGATTGTGGTTAATAGCATAAACATAAGAATGCTCTTCTTTTACAAAGTGCTAAGAATATGGTGATACACAGGAAAATTATAACTAATGTAACTTATGGATGATAGTAATATTGTAATATTTTGCAACAATGGCAAGATGACATTTTTTCAATACTAAGGGACAACAATAGGGGGGCATAAGGGGGTATGGGATTTTTCCTTTTGCAGTAATGAAAACATTCTAAAATTGACTGAGGTGATGAAAATGAAAGCCACTGAGTGTACACTTTTAATAGATTGTACAAAGCATGGGACTATATAACACAGACAATCCAGTGGTGAATGGATGGACTGTGGTTAACAGTAAAAATATGAGAACATTTTCTCCTGAATGATAACAAATATATAATACTAATATAATGTGTTAATAATTGGGTAGGTTGGGGGAAAAATACACCAAATGTAAGATATTAATAGTAATATTTTAATAATATATTAATATTTTAATGATGCTTTTTCATAGTTTGTAACAAATGTTTCACAATGCAAGGTATTGGTGGTGGGGAGATGTATGGAGCCTTGTATGATAACATGCATGTTTGTTTTGTAAATTCACAAATTTTACTATACATTTATTGTTCATGTATAAAATTGTTCATTTATAAGATAAAATAAAATTTCATTTTAAAATGTGGCATATACTTACAATGGAATACTATAAGAAGAAATGAACTGGGGAAGCACATGACAACATGGATGAACCTTGAGGCCTTTAGGTTAAGTGAAATAAGTAAGACACAAAAGGACAAATACTGTATGATCTCACCAATATGAACTAAATATGATGAGTAAACTTATAAACTATAGAGTATAGGTTCGTGGGAGTCAGAATTTGAGTTGAGAAGGGGGAGCTGATATTGAATGTATGTAAAATGTTTAATAAGTCAATTGTAAATATATGGTAATGGGTGAAGTTGATGGTAGCACATTATAATAACAAACACTGCTGATTTATAAATGTGATTGTGGCTGAAAGGGATACTCTAGGGAGGTTAAAGTTAATTGAAAGACAGCTAAAGGATAATGTAGGGAATGTACAACAGTGATTTCGGTGGTAGATGAGGATGGTGGTTAATAATATAAATATAGGAATGTTCTTCTACTATGGGGTGTTGGGAATGTAGTGGTGCTTGTAGGCTGGTTCACAGTGGTATTGTATTTTTGTAACAAAGGCAAAGAAGATATTACATCAATGCTAAAAATCAAAGAAGAATATGCAGTTTGGTTTTATGGGATAGGAACATGATTAGGCACTTTTTCCCTCCATTTTCTTCTTTCATTATCCCTTCATTTTCTTCATCACTCCCTTAATGACCAAGGGAGACCTTGGTCATGTCATTTAACCAATCTGTGCTCATTTATGTACCTTTCTAAACACTGGAGAAACAACTGACTTTGTTTTTACGATTAAATGATATAAGAGTGCTGGACGAAAAAAAAAAATAGCTCATTTAAAGTCCTTGTCTGGTCAGAACAATGACTGGGCTTCCTCAGGGACAGTTTCTTTCAACTGCTCTTTTTCACCTTTTGTATGGACCATATGCTATTGTTTCTTTGCATGTTTCATATTTTTGTTGTTGTTGAAACTGGGCATTTTTAAATAACACCATGTGTCACCTCTGGAAATCAGATCTCTCCTTCTCAGGGTTTTTGTTTTTGCTGTTTGTTTACTTAGTAACTTTCCTGAACTAATTCTGTAAAATCTACATTCTTTGTTATGGCAATCACTCAAATCTCTGCTTAGTCAGCTGATGAATGGACAGAGATTTTCTTAAATGCCTGGAACCAAAAAGGATTCCACCTTTGCCAGAAGTGCCCTGTGTGCATGTTGGGGCATGCCTTCAAGGCTCAGATAGGCAATTTACAACTATGGCTTAGCTTTCACTTCTTGCTTGCACAGAACCTGAAAGTCAACCAGGGGTGAGTTTAAAACCTTCTCAAGTCTTTCCTGGGCATTCGCACAATCCTATGCATATCCATGGCCTTCTACCATCCCAGGAATGTCAGAGCTTTTCAGTGCCTGCTATATTCTCATTCTCCATATTTTCCTTTTGAGTCCGCCCCCCCCCCCCCCCCCCAGTTCTCTGACCTACCCCCGCCCCCATCAGATTGTTTGCTTCAACTGTTGTCACCTCAGGCAGATGCAATGTTAAACAATTACCACTGACTGTTTTCAACAAATGCCTCCAACTCCAGAGAAAAGGCTGTTTATGCTGAGTGACCAAGTGAGCAAGCTGAATCAGGTCAAATAAAGATGGGGTTTCTAGGAAGTGTCATGCAAGTCAAATAATGACAATTTCTTGAAAATGATGGTTTGGTGAAGCTCCAACATCGTTTCCCGCCCCCCTCCAGTAGGCTGCTGGGTTTCACCATGAATGAGAAGTTGTTGATTTTTAAAGCTACCTTAGAGTTGGTGAGAGGGAGATGAGGACAGTGCAAATTAAAACACTATAAAACTTGCTGTTCTTACAAGTTTGCCACTTTTCTTGAATAAATGCTCCTTGGATTTTTGTAAGCCTTTGGCTAATGAGCTCTGAAAAGGGAGATGCTGGCAATTTTTGTCAGTGTTTTCATTGCTTTTATGAAAGAGTAGATCTCCATTATTCCTGCTGACATCACCTATTCATTTTATGTAGCACCAGTACCTACTCAGGCCAGTGTCTGGTAAATGGTAAATTGCCTAAGAGATATTTTGTATGATCTGCCTTGCACTAAGTATACAGAAGTGAATATTAATTATTGAGTTAATTAGTAGTAAAATAAAATCATTATATTTTTATGTCTATTCAAATCTGCTTTTTCCTAGGACAATTAGGCAAGAAAAGGAAATAGAAGGTATCCATGTTGGAAAGGGAAAAGTAAAATTCTCTATTTGCAAATAGCTTGATCTTGTATATAGAAAAGCCTAAGAAATGCCACCCCAATTTAAGATTTAATAAAGTAGTTCAGCAAGATTATAGGATACAAGAGCAAAATACAAACATCTATTTATTTCTATACATTAGCAATGAACAATCCAAAATGAAATCAAGAAAACAATTCCCTTTATAAAGCATCCAAAAGAATAAAATACTTACGAATAAATTTAATGAAAGAATATAACAAAACTTATATTCTGAAAATTATAAAACACTGTTGAAGTAAATTAAAGAAGTAAATAACTAGAAAGATATAATGGATTAAAAGATTTGATATTGTTAAGATGTCAATACTTCCCAAATTGATCTACAGGTTCAATGCAATCCCTTTCAAAATCTCAACTGGCTTTTTTGCAGA
Organism: Tolypeutes matacus; assembly: GCA_026826555.1. NCBI lineage: Eukaryota > Metazoa > Chordata > Mammalia > Cingulata > Chlamyphoridae > Tolypeutes > Tolypeutes matacus. The sequence continues at coordinate 62,505,195 of JAKSZT010053883.1, read as the reverse complement.
AATTGATAAGCTGATGGTAAAATTAATTTGGGTCAAGGGACCCAGAAAAGACAAAACGACCCTGAAAAAGGAAAACAAGTTGGAGGACTCATGTCTTAATTTCAAAACTTACTATAGGGAGCAGATATGGCTCAAGTGGTTGAGCGCCTGCTTCCCACATGGGAGGTCCCAGGTTCAGTTCCCAGTGCCTCCTAAAACAAAAAAACAAACAAGCAAACAAATCAAGATAGTATGATACTAGCAAAAGGACAGACATGTAGATTAAAGGAATATAACTGAGAGTCCAGAAATAAACCCTACATTTATCGTCAATCAACTTTCAATAAATGTACCAAAACAATTCAATAGGGAAAGAATTTTTTTCAACAAATGGTGTTGGGACAACTGGATAGCCACATGCAAAAGCATGAAATTGGACCTCTACCTCACAACAAGTCAAAAATTAGCTCAAAATGGATTATGGACCTAAAAGTAAGAGATAAAACTATAGTACTCTGAGAAGAAAACAGAGAGAAAATCTTCTGACTTTGAATTAGGCAATGTTTTTAAAGTTATGACACAAAAGCACAAGTGACAAAAGAAAAAAATAAATTGGACTTTGACAAAATAAAAAATTTTGTGCTTCAAAGGACATCAAGAAAGTAAAAAGAAAAACCATAAAATGGGAGAAAATATTTTAAAATCATATATCAGATAAGAGACTTGTATCCAGAATACATACTTTAAAAAAACTTCCTAAAACTCAACAAAAAAGACACACCTAATAAACAAAGCACACAAAAATTCTTGTCCTCACAGACCATTAAAGTGGGCAAAAACAGGCAAAATAAATAAGTAAAAAACTTATGTATGTACAATTACTTTAACTGGCATGGAGAAAATTAAGGAAAGGGGATAGGGAGGAAGTTTCTGTTTTAAGTAGTATGCTTGGGGAAGATCACAACAAGAAGGTGATATTAAAGACCTGAAGTGAGTGAGAAAACTGTGGGTATCTGGGTTAGGCGTTCAGGAAACAGCGAGTGCAAGGGCCCTGATATGGAAACTTGTCTGCTGTGTTTGTAAACAGTAAGGTGTCCAGTGTGGCTGTAGCAACAAAAGTGAGGGGAAGAGTACAAGAAGATAAATACAGAAGAGTAAAGTAAGTAAGGAGAAGGGAGGTTGGGCAGACCTCAAAGGGCTGTTGGGATCATTGAAGGACGACCATTGGAGGAGAGGAGTCCCATGATCCAATTTATATACCGACTGCGGTATTGAGACTAGCGGGAAGGAGGCAAAGGGCAAAGGCGGGGAGACCAGTTAAGAGGGGGTGCAATAGCCAGGCAAATCACAATGGGGTCATGAACCACAGTGGTAGTAATAAAGCTATGAGGCTTTTTGCTTCTGGATACATTTTAGACTAGAACCAACAAGATTTCCTAATGGATTGCATATGGGATATCTAATAAATAAAGAGGAGTCCTGAAAGTTTACAAGTCTTTCGGCCCGAGAAACTGGAAAAATGGGGAATATCAGTGTATTAGTCAGCCAAGGGGTGCTGAGGCAAAATACCAGAAATCTGTTGGCTTTTATAAAGGGTATTTATTTGGGGTAGAAGCTTACAGTTACCAGGCCATAAAGCATAAATTACTTCCCTCACCAAAGTCTATTGCCATGCATTGAAGCAAGATGGCTGCTGACGTCTGTGAGGGTTCAGGCTTCCTAGGTTCCTCTCTTCCTGGGGCTTGCTTCTCTCCAGGCTCAGCTAGTCTGCTAGCTCCACAAGGCCAGCTGTAGACTATCAGGCCAATGGCTTGTCTCTCCTCTCAGGGCCTTTTCTCTTTCCTCACGATCAAGCTCCTCTATCTACTTACTTCTCCAGGCTCCAGCTCAAAACTCCAAACTTCCTTCTCTGCAGTGCGGTTTCTCTATGAGTCACTCCCCACCAAGGGGGCAGGGACTCAACGTCCTACTGACGTGGCCCAAAGCCTTAGTCATTATTTAGTCAAGTAAAAGTAAAACCTCTGAATCCAATATTCTTTGATAAACCCAGAGGAAAAGACCAGTTTACAACATAATCCAATATTTCTTGTTGGAATTCATCCATAATATCAAATTGCTACAATCAGGAACATGATTTTGGATACACTATGTTTGTGATGCCTAGTAGGCATCCACCTGGAGAGGTTAGACTGGCGGTTGGATATACAATTCTGGAATTTAGGGAAGAATTCTGGGCTGGAGATTCAAACGTGTCAGCTGCATACAGAAAAATTATGTAAAGCCATGAGACAGCATGACATCACCAAGTCAGTAAGTTTAAATAGAAAATAGAAGAGGTTTTTGTCAAACAAATGAAAAGTTTACTCCTTATGTGTGCTATACATATTAGAATTTTCTGTTAACTGAATCTCAAGTATATTAAATCTGTGGTGAGTGTATAATCCTTTAGCCACTCAGGAGACTAATTAGCCCTCATAAATATGTTCTCTGCATCACCTCGTACTCATTTCTCATTGTTGTGTCTTAGGTCAAAAGTCTCACCTACAAGCTGCTTGTGTCTTGATTTTCGGGGCTGCTGTGACAAATATTACACAATGGGTTGGTTTCAATGCTGAGAAGTTATTTGCTTAAGGTTTTGGAGGTGAGAAGGCTTGCTTTCCCCCAGGGTCGGTAGTGTTCTGCTTGGTGCTGGCTTGCCCCATCCTTGAGGCTTCTAGGCTTGTATCTCTGCTTCCAGCCACATGGCTCTGTCCTCTCCTTTCTCTTCCCGTTTCCTCAGACTTCTGGCTCCTCCCTGTGGCTTTCTTTATGTCTGAATTTTTCTATTCATGAAGGACTCCAGTGATCTGGATTAAGGCCCACCCTCGTTCTAGCTAGACACACCTTAACTAAAATAACTTCGAGAGAGCCTGTTTTCAATGGGTTCATACTGCAGGAAGGTGGATTAAGATTAAGAACATGTTTAAATTGGGGTACGTAATTCAACCTACTACACCATGTATCTGCCCATATCCTTCAACATCCTCTTACTGATAAATGGTAGGAAAAGAGGAGCTAAATGTTGGCACCAGTGTTTGGTGGGAACTCTGTTTCAGAGTCTCTAGCTAGATGGTCTCAGGGTGAGAGGAAACTTCCATAACAGGAAACATCATGTGTAGGCAAAGGGGGTAGGTTAGAGTGCTCTAAACCACAGACTGTTAGGACTCAGACTATAGTGCGTCAGCTTAGGTACCACTGTGAGACACACAGCAAACACCAACTGAAGTATCTTGAATAAATCAAGCATCAGATTAAAACCTTTATTTAAAGCTCATTTGACTAATTCCCATCAGTCAGTGGTAAGTGGATTTGAGAAAAGCACTGTCAAGGAACCACGATTGGCACAGTTGCAGCAGTGATGGCGAATTCTGGATTTGTTGAGGTGGGGGGAGAATAAGCATACAGGTTGGTGTAAGAATCATGAACTTTTACAGAATAGAGTGTTATAATTAATTCCTTTCTCAACTGTAGAGGACATGAAAATGTTGAGGAAGAAGAAATGGTGCCTGCATGCTTTATAAGATTATGTAAAATAATTATTCAGCCAAGGTTGAACTGGTGGTTTTATTATTTAGTTATTCTGAGGAGAAAATTGAATGTGCATGTTTTAACTTAATAATATTGAATAATTAATTTGGAAGTGTGTGAAATAGTTATAATTACCCAATTTTGATAAAGATGTATTCAAAAGTGAAGAGATGATGCACAAAGTCTTCAAGTGCATTCTCCAAATGAGCAATCGTAAGATTAAGACCACTTTGCCTATATGCCCAATATTGAAAATGAATAATTGTTCCAAAATGGTCATCTATTAAATTTGTATTGTCTAGTAACTACATGGAAATTTAAAGGAATTGAAACTTACTTTCTACAAAGCTATAATTTAAAGAAATGTGGGGAAAATCTTGAAATTTAAATTCTTTGCCCATTTTAGTTCTTTTTTGAAAAACAGAAATTTGTTTTCTACTTCTGTAAAAACAAAAACAAAGAGGATGAAACTTGACTGCTAATTTAAATGGAAATTTTTAAGAGGCACTGCAAAATGCAAACAGGGAAGAAAATAAACTTCCAATTATTATGAATGAAAAGACCTTTTTATTCACATTCAGAGGACAAAAAAAACAAAACAAACCAAAACAACAACAAAAAAACAAACCCAGAAAAGTATAATAAATCTCAAAACAGAAGATGCTATATTTAAATATCAGGTGCATGATTTTTTCCAGAAATGTCCATTCTCAACCCCAGATTAGGTGTCTCAATGCATCTATCAGGCTCTCTAAAGGAAAACATGTAGTCCAAACTCTTGAATCAGAGTTTACTTGGAAACTGTTTTTTTCTTCTGGACATCTTATCTTACAGTTATGTTGATATTTTGAGATCTCCACCAAAAATTTAACTCTACACTTAGCTGGGCAATGCAAAGAAATAACTAGCTCAATTTCTTTATAATAATCTAAGTGCCTAAATCCACCTGTAATACACTGGTTCTTTCCCAAAGGCATGCATAGGAGGACTAATTATTCCTTAGGAAGTAATTTTGTATCAGTGCGTTTTCTGTAGTGTACAAGACTCTTTTCAAAGTGTTAAAGCTTTTTTCCCTCTTTCAAATACTGCAAATTCTTGACTATCTGTCCCCATGTCCATCATAGGGAGGGCAAATGTTCACCACAGCAAAGTTTTAATTAGGAATTAGATTCCTTCCAGTCAGCAGAACATTCTTGGACTGCTTCTCTTAAACTCCAATAAGTATAGACTCAAAAACAAACATTAACATTAAGATTATTCAATCAAAAGCACTAGGAAAATACACCTGCTGATCTCCCTTTTCAAAGGCATTCCAAAGCAAAAAATAGTTTCTTTAGTTTTGTAATGTGCATAAAACCTTTGCTAAAGTGCAAATAACAAGTTTTATTAGAAAAGTAATCACCCTCATCACACATATATAATATATGCTAGAGCAATCTTGAGAATCTTTGCATCATGCTAGGGGTTACACAAATCACTGCTCTACTCCAGTAACCTTGCTATTTGAAAGCAGATTATCTCATGAGCTATAAACACTGGGAGTTTTGCAAATAATGTACCACACGAGGCAAAATGGAAAAAGTAAATTTAAAATATAAAACTTATATTCATCTACAGAAATATTTCCCAGTTGTGAACTAATTACAATGCTTAGAAAATGCTAGCATTCTCATATTTTGGTTACATTATGGCACAATATCTGAATTGTGCAATTTTTGAAAAGGCACATTTTTATGACATCTCCTGTGCATTCCCCTGAGAGGATAATGAAAGTTATTAACATAATGAAAGAATTCAGCCTCTAGCAAAGTCTTCATGAAGGAGATACCTCAGAGTTAAGATATTTTGAGAATTGTAAGAAGAATCTGCGGGTTCTTAAGTGGAGGAAAAGAAACTATGAAAAATAAGCTCCCTCTTAGAATTCACCCTTAGGGAGGGATGCGATAGGCCCCTGTCCCAGAATGCTAATATCCTTCTATAACTGTTGGAATGATTTTTTTTTTACTTTACTTTGAAACACTGCCATTTTTCTGTGAATCAACAAGCCAGTTGGGCTATGAGGCATGCGCTCATTTAAAAAAATAATAATAATAATAAAAAAAAAGCAGCTGCAGCTCTCCATGGTAATTGCACAATGCAGGTGATCAACAGGTTTCAGATGTGAGCAGTAATCACAAGTCATTTATTCTTTCCTATGAGGAAGCAGGATTAGACTGCCTTCTTAATGCCACATGACATCAGATGTAGAAGGAAAATTGAACGGTGTGAGTAGGACGGTGGGTAATTTGGGAATAAAAGAACCTTAGGAAGCTGGGCAGGCTAGGAGGCAGGCCGCAGGTTGGGAAAGGAGCACAGCAAAACTCACAGGAGTGAACCTAGCCACCAAGGGCACGAAAATTAGGGCATCAGGATACAAAGGGTGTACAAAAATTGAAGGGAGAAGATAACAATGACCTTGTTCTAAGAAACTGAGTGGAAACTTGCTTTCTCTTTCCTCCAAACTGTTCACACTACCTTGTTTTAAAGACCTGAAGCTCAGCAGGTGCCTTGAGTGTTATAGGTCAGCTATATTAGGGTTTACCCTACCTCTGGAAACTTGGCCTGGAACTCAATCACCAATTTATAATTTGTTTCTGTGGGAAAAACATTTCAAAATCTGCCTGTCAGTTGTTTGGAACATGGAAGGAAACCCCTTCAAAAGGTGGAGATTACCTACTTGTATGATGAGTATTCTCAGTTTTAGACTGTCATCAATATGCTTTGAATCTCCAAAATATATTCTAAGATATGCAGAATAAATGTTTTAAGAAAAAAAATGCCCAACATTTGTGTCACAAATATAGAACTTTTGTATTGTACATTTATATATAGCAATGCTTCTGATTGGCATTTATTACTTAAACGATACTTTGGCAGTGCACAATACATGTCTCCCTTTTCAGATACACAGCAAATCCAAAAATCTATCCCTTCAATAAACCATTCCATTATTAGGGAATAGTTACAAATATTTTATATGCAAGTGCTTTATATAATTCTGGAAATATAGTCAAGAGGTAATGCTTTAAGGCTACATATTAAGGCTGCCTTGGTTCTTTGAAATGTGTGTAAGCAACATAGCATTCTTTGCTTAGACAATGTAAATTATTCACATTGCAATTTTAGGGCAAGAAAAAGTTATTACAAGTCAATCTAGACACCCAAAATTGGATCTTAAAACTTATTGCTATTATTCTATTGGAGGACAGATTATTGATCAAAACTGTGCATTTCAGAGCAAAAAGAAATTCTCACTTTTCTGTTAGTTTTTATGCAAATCTACATCAGAATAAAGACTTTTAAAATTAAAGTTTTCTTCTAGTGTCAAAAGTGATATTTATTGCAATACAATAAGTATAAGTGTTATTAAAAATGGTAAATTTATTAAGTATATAATTTTTCTAAAATAAATATTGGAAATAACAACTTCAACAATTGTTTATGTATAATTGTTAAACATAACAATTGTTATGCTGAAAACATAAAGTCATGCACTAGGCTAAAAAAAACTTTGCACACTATCCTTTTAGGTATCACATTTATCTTTCCCTGATCCCAGCCTCATAACAGAATATGAAGGGGTATGTCAATTACTCAGATTAAAACCTCAAAGTTTAAGTGATTTGAATGTATGTCTTATTATACGTTAACAGTTTTTAAAAATCATTGGTTATAGACTGATCAAGTGGTTCTATTTCCCTGATTTCCATTTCTCATTAGGTCTCAGATACAAAGTTAGTTGTACCAGAAGAACTGATTACAGGGTCCAACATGAAATATATCCCCAATGATTCTTTTAAAGGTGGCATGAGGTTATAAAAAAAGTCCTACAGGACATGATAAACAATGAGTCCATCAACACATAAATAAAATTAAGCAGTCTATCCTCTCTCTGCTTGTTTACTTGGCTCCACATGTCTATAGGAAGAAGAAGTGAGAGCCATTAAGAAGTAAGGACAAATCAGAACTGCGGGGGAACAGGGGTGGGATGACGTAGGAAAGGAGCTGGGGAGAAGCGCCAGATTATAAGGGAAATAAAAAAGTATTATATCTCTATTCTTCCCCACCCTGCTAGAAGCAGGGACTGGTTCCAGCCCCACCCCTCCATTGCACCCCAATGGGGCTTTCCAGCTGCTCTGTCCCCCTACACTGTGAAACAGTGACTCCTTTCAGAGGAGAGGCCACAGTTGTTCCCTACCCAGAACTGTTTGCGCAAATGTGAGGTACAGACATATATTATACGTTTGAACATTTGGCAAATACCAGAGTGTCTAGACTAGGCCGCAACATGATGGCAGGTGAGACAAGTTTTACAAATGAGCAGCTGATGCCCTGGGAGGTTACGTGGTTCAACCAAGGGAAAGACAAGGAGGCTAGGTGTGATGTTTATCCTTCTATGAAGAAGCTTCTCAATTTTGATGTGCATACAATTCATGTGTGAGCTCATCAAATGCAGTGGGTCTGGGGTGGGGCTTCAGATTGCACATTTCTAAAAAGCTCCTCAGAGATGACGATGCTCTTGGTCCATGGACCACTGTTTGAGAAGCAAGGGTCCATAAAACACAGAAAGCCACATCTGTCTTTCTGGGCCATAAACAAATCTTGCAAGTCCTAAGCAGAACCAAGACCTGGTCCCATGTTATCTGCCTACTCAGGAACATCCCCAGGCAAAAGGCCTAGATACATGACCGGAGTAGCAGCTATCTACAAGGAACATGACTACACGAACAGCCAAACAAGTAATATAATTCAACTTGAGTAAATGGTGAGGACTATTTGCTAGGAATAAAACTAATCTTTTACGCATTTAATCCTCCTTAAAGTGAACATGATATAGAGGTATAAAAACAGCATATTAAATTTCATAGGAAACGGCACATGTGCGCATATATACAGATACTATGAATTCTAAGACATTCAATATATTTTTTCAGAATAAAGTGCTACCACTGCTCCCAGCTAAAATCATCTCCTCTTCCAAATACAAGGAAAAAACCTTGAATCGTAAGGAAAATCACTGCATTGCCAGCCAGCACGAGGCCACAGGCCCCCCATTTGATCTGAAACACAAGAAAAGAAGGGTTAAATCTTTGTTTTCTTCATATTGTGCTATTTGCCAAACCCTGTTATTTCCTGCATTAGAAATATCCAATGAAATATTACATAAAGCTGCTAAAAGGCTTAATAATGTAATAGGCAGAGAGACACTGAACTAGTCAGTAATTAGTCTAATTACTACCACGATGCTTGTTAATTAAGTCTACTGCCATCCTTAACATTTTACCCATTAGACATAGTTCTCTACTTTTTTTCACAATGACTGCCCTAAATAAAATATATTTAGCAAGATTATGAAAGGCCCAATTATAATATTGAGTACTAAAAGTTCTGCATGCATTGCCTTCTTTCATGGCAAATAGGTATTGAGGGAATCATGGATTTGTTTCTTTTCTAGGCAAGAAAAGATGTTAAGTAATAATCTGTACACAAATGAAAGCAGGTTTCCAACTTGGCAGATGGATTTTACAGAAGCATAGCTGGGGGTGAGAGTACCCTCTAGTGGGCATTTTTTTGTTTTAATTCAACCAACAAAAACCCCAATAAAAGTTTCTTCACAAAAACAAGACTTGTACAGATCAGATATTCAATATTCCCAATTAAGAGTTTCACAAAATTCAAACGGAATGTATTCAGGGGAGAGAGGGTAAAAGCAAATAGAAGGAAAGACAGTGAACATCACAGAATTGTGTAAATTATACCCATGATGTGTGTTTTGGAGACGAAAAGAAAAAAATTTATATTTGATGTAAAGCTATCACATTATTCACTGTATCTTCTAGTATCTCCATAGTTGTTTCACAAAATATGCCTATTGTATTGAGTTGAGAATCAAGTACATGATCCTATTTGCAGGACAAGAATTTGATACGATCTTTAGTTTGTATCCAGAAAAATATTGCAATTGTAGTCTCTGTGGATTGCTCTGAGATTTAGGAGGCAGAGATCAAAGGACAATTGTAAATAATAGCTAAAAGTAGAAATAGCAAGAAACAGCATGGTCTGCCTAAAAGGTTGTAGCAGAAAGGAAGGAAGTGTTCTGAAAATATGGCCAAAACGCTGATAGAGCTAAACACCAGAAATACAGAAACTCAAAAGACATCTAGCTGTGAGTATAAAGTCTAAGTAATAAAAATGAAAGCTGGACCTCCCAGACACAGGCTTTTGCAGTCAAATCAGCAACAATCGGGCAAAACAACAGAAAGCAAAACTTACCAAAGCCACGCGAGCCAGAATAACAGGAAATCCAAAGGCAGAAACAACAATTCCAGTAGTGAAGAAATATGCCAGTTCCCGACAAGCACTACTTGTCCCATCAGAATCATATGTGGCCCTTTTGGCAATGAAGTGGGGAATGGGGGAGATGGCATGAAAGATCAGGACAAACAAGGGCCAGTAAACGCTGTCAGTTGGACCCAGAAGAAACCAAAGAAAGAAAAGTTACAGTTACTTTGTAAACAAAAGACATATTATTGTTTCAAAAACAATGCTATTTTAAATGGCTATGTCAAAAAGTTACTCATTCAATTGTCAATATTAGTGTGGAAGATGATTTCTACCTGGAAGAGATAAGAGGAAATAATGGTAATTTAAAAATTACTAATCCATTAATACATAGTTTTTATTGTGCTAAGAAACAACTGCACAATGTATAATCTAGAACTTTGGATTCTGTATTATTGAGCTGTAATTTCACAGGCAGAACTTTATCTTAGTCATCTTTGCTCTTTCCCTGCAGGATATAGTACAGTGGCTTGCACACGCTAACTCAAAAAAGACGAGTGCTTGAAACCTTTTAGCAGCTTTCTATCACAAAGAATAAAATCCAAATCCCTTGCCTTGGCCTACAAGGCCTTGTATGACCTGGTGCTGTCTATTTCTCCCACTCATCTTGTCCCATCTTCCCTTCATTCACGTAATCTGTAACCACACCAGCCTTCTTCCTGTTCCTTAAACACTCCAAGTTCATATACGCTTTGGGGCCTTCGCATTAGCTGTCCTCTGCTTGGAATGCTCTTCTCTGGATCTTCTCATTGGCTGGCTCTTACCTATCATGCAAAATCTAAATTTAGATGCTCCATCCTAAAAGTGGCTTTCCCTGACCACCCATTCTAAATGACTCCCAAGTCACCCTCTAGCACATCACCCTCTTAACTTTCTGCACTGCACTTATTCCTATGTGATATTTTCTTATTTACGAAAACAAGAATTTGATTTATCTTGATGAATCACCATTAATCTCCAGTGCCTAGAATGAGGTATTCCATCGATACCTGTTGAATGAATTGAAATAATAAATGGATTTCAAGTATGTGAAGCATGAAAATAAATATGCTTAATAGTAGAAACTTTAGGTACACTCTAATCTTTATTATAAATAATCAAAACAATACTGTAATGCCAAAAAAACCTGTTTTCTTCCCAAATTTCAATGTTTTGCTTTTATTAAAAATTGCCATCTGGTTCCCAATTACATTTGCTCTATCAGGCATTTATTATGCTTCATTTCATGAGGGAAAAAAATCATAGTCATGACTAATTTTGTATCTACACACCACAGTAATATATATCACCACAATACTGTGTGATAACACAGATCCACCCAGATAGCCAGTCCTGAGCAGGGCTGGGGGTGAAATCAGACTATAACAAAAGGTTCCTATTTCAGCCATAGATCTAGGAAGGCTGGAAAAAGCAAGGAGGCAAAGTCTCTTCATCAAGAGGATTCAAGTAAAAACACTGAGTTTGGGTTCCTAAGTTTAAATTAGGGGGATAATAGTATGTTACAAGAATCACCAAACATTACTATTTGAAAGGACTTTTAGAGAGTCTCTGGGTTAAAGCCCTATTTTGCCAGTGGAAGAAACTGAGATACAGAGAGGCAGAGAGGCCGGGAATAGACCCACAACTGAAATCTCTTAATTCTTCCTGAAATACAGACAATTTTCTGAAAAATGATCTAAGAGACTAAGTCACCAATATCCATCTAAGAGAAATGCTAATGTAGAAACAACCTTGTTTATATACAAAATTTAAACATTAAATATATACTATTCAACAAATATGTAGGTCAAGAGTTGGCAAACTTTTTCTGTGAGGGCCAGATAGCAAATATTTTGTGCTTTGCAAGCTGTAGGGTCTCTTATCTAAACTACCCAACTTTGCCAATGCAGCACAACAGCAGGCAAAGATAATACATAAACAAATAAGTGTGGCTGCGTCCCAACAAAACGCCATAGCTTGCCCACCCCTAATGCAGATGAAAGTCCTGGAACACCATCATTAAGATATAAAATGAATTTGCTTTAGTAGCAGTAATGAGTAATTTTCTTACATCACAGAGATACAGTGTATCCCAGAGAATTAAAACACTTGGGCTGAAAGTCAGTTATAGAATAATGGAAAAAATTTTGGTCAAGGGAGGCAGAAAACACATGTTCCATTCCCATCTCTGCTACTTACTGCTGTGCAATTTTAAGTCTTTACTCGGGGTTTGGGTTTCCCAGCTAGAAAGGAGGATAATAATACCTTACATGCCAAACGCTAGAATATAGTAATAGTTGTGAAAACTCTGGACAAATTTCAGATGCAGTTTCTCTAAGCTCTCACTGTATTCTGCACCCTTCTCCACTACAACTGTCACCTTGTTGATTGAAGTGTTTGTCTGTCTCTCACTTGCAACTAGAATTATAAGTTCCTTGAGGGCAGGACTGTGTCTCTTCATTCTCATATCCCCAGCACACAGCATAATACCTGGTCCAGAGTAGGGATTTGATAAATGCTTTAAATTGGCCGAACTCTCTAACACCCATACTAATATTGACAAGGGCACAAAATGGAGAATAGTTCTTTTGAAATAACTTACCCATAATCCTCTAAGGCACATCCCAGCATAAGAAAAGTCAGCCCAATAGCCCCACTGAAGGATAACGCCACAAGAGCTGTGAAAAATAAAACCAGAGTTAAGGGTCCCAGATCAGTGGTTGCCAGGGGCCAGAGGGAGGGGGAATGGAGAATGACTACTAATAAACACAGAGTTTCTTTCTGGGGTGATGAAAATGTTCTGGAATTAGATATTGGGGGTGGATACTAAAAACCACTGAATTGTACATTTGAAAAAGGTTAATTTTATGGCATATGTGCATTATATATCTCAACAAAAATTTTAATTAAAAAAAAAGTTGAGAAAAGGTAGCAATTTATTTGATAAGCAAATGACTGTCATGTCCACCACTTTAAAATCATAAGGGGGGAAGGTCTCAAGTATTTCCAGTACCCAACCCCTATCAAATGTTGAATTCTCTACATTCATCAAGAAAGAGATCAGCCAGCCAATTTGAACTCCAGGGAAGGGAAACCACTACTGCCTAAGACAAGCCATTTCATTCTAACAGTTTCTAAATGTTGAAAGCCTCCTTCCTTATATCCAAAACTGCTTTCCTGTTATAGAAACCCTTTGATCTTTTTGCTTCTGCAAGCCATAAAACTTCAAATTTTGAAGATTGCTTTCATGTCTTTACAGAAAACATTTCCCAATGAGTATCTACTGAATAAAGACATGTATTTCCTGAATCTGCTAGACACTAACCTCCGAGGGGGTCAGGGGATATATGCCCTTGTCATGTAGCTGAGTGAGAGAGAGAATACCATGGTTGTTAAAAAGCTTGGGCTCTAAGTCACAAACATGGAATCAAATCTTAGTTGTGCCACCAATTGGTTGTGTGACATTGGCTGGAAACTGATCCTTTTAAAACCTGATTTCCCACCTGTAAAATGGGAATAATGGTGCCACCTTACTAGGGAGCTTATGAGAATTAAATGAGATAATTTATGTAAAGTCCCTGATAAAAAGGCGGTGCTCAATAAATATATGTTGATTGATGAAAGTATTTGCTCATTTTAGCAATATTCTTTGACAGAGGTATAAATCAAAAAGAAAGCACACTATATTAGCCAAACGTTCTTCTGAAAAAATTCTACAACACTCAAAATTAGTCACTGATCAAGCTAATTAACATTTCTGATTGCTTGTTTTTACTTTAAGAGGAGATCTGGGGAGACTGTTTCAGAGGAAGAGGCCAAAGTACTTTGCTTTTTAAAAAACATCTGGAAGTACAGAGCTGTTTGGGAACAAGGAAGGACTATCGCTTTTTAATTTATGTCTATTCTTATTAAGTATATGTTACTTTTTAATAGAAAAACACACAAATGTAGAGGGAGAGTACCTTTTCACTTATTTCACTACAGCTGATCTTCCTAGTTGGCTCTATTCCCCTCCTCTATGCTTGACCACCTACTGTACTCCATCCTCCATAAGACTTTTCAAAGCTAGGACTCGTATACCTCTTCCCTGTGTTCTAGGACGCTAGTCTCTTAAGGTTCACAACCTTATCTCTAGTTGAATCTTTTGGGCCTTTCCCCCCACTCCCCCCAGGACTCTCATCCTCTGCCATCTCTTAAAATTGGAGTTGACCAGGACTCCAGCCCCATCCCTCTTCTCGTTCCACACACTCCTGCTGAGAAATTGCATTCAACCCAGAGCTCCTGCAAGGGCCCAGCCACATCTGATACTATAAACCTAGAAGAGGTCCTAAGAACTAGGCCTGCACCTCCAAATTCAGGCTGGACTTCTCAGCTTGGAGACCAAGAAGGATCTCAAAATCAACATGTGAAAAACGGAACCATCATCCCGCCCCTTCCCCCAACACGCACTTATTCTTCCCTTTGAAAGTCCTACCTTAGAGGAATGACACCATCATGGTACTCCACCTTCCAGACAGTCACCAAGTCAAGGTGATTCAATCTTCCAAACGTCACTCAAATCTACCCTCTTCTCTAGAAGCCTCTGTCACTGCCCTATTGCAGGCCCACAGCATCTCATTCCTTTGGACTATTACAAGAATCTACCTGCCAGTAAGCGTTGTATTCTTGGTACCTCGTTTCTATCAACTGCCTCATCCAAAAACAAGTATTTCACAAACACTATTTTCTTGTCTGTCCATATGAACAAAGAAAACATTGAGGTAAGTAGTGATAAATTCCACCAAATCTAGTCTTCATAATTAGGAGAACATAGCAAATCTGGGCGCTTTCCATTAACACCCACCCGCAGTCAACATTGTCCAATTGGAAAAATTATTAGGAACCCAAAGATTAAGTTCCCTAATGACAAAAACACTGGAGAAAGAACTAATGACTCCTCTGTAAGAAATGGGAAACTGCTGATCGGCAGAAAGATAAGAGGCGTTGGCATAGACAATTCGGGAAGCGAAAACCTTATTTTAAAACTCGGCAGCGGGGGAGGGGGAAGGAGGCTCTGAAAAGAAGGCTCTGAGGAGGCCGGGGAGGTGCTGCTCCCAGGACTGATCTGGGTCCCCCAGGGAGGTTCGGCTCCCCAAGGGTGAGCTCCGCCTTTAAGGCGCCGGAGACGCAAGGCGCAGGCGTGAAGGCCAGCGGCCCTGCAAAAATGGGCGGAAGTTCCCCCGGAAAATCCCCTCCACCCCATCCATAGGGGCTAGAGGTGCTGGGGACCTCCCCAACCAGAGAGGCAGGAAGGGTGATGGAGCTGGGGGAAGCCCTTTCCTGTACGCGCGCCTCCGCAGCCCCAGGTTCGGCCTGGAATCGAGGGGCGAGCCTACCGCAGGACTAGCGAGCCAGGGACCGCGGATGTACCTTTAACGCCCGCCATGTCTGCCGAGCTGGGGCCGAGGCTGCTTCCGGCTTCCTGCCACAGCTCAGCCAGCCCTGCCCAGGGGCCGCTCAGCGGACCCCGAACCCTCCCCAGCCACGCAGAGCCCCGCCTCCCGCGGGCCCAGTGCCCGCTCCCGCCTCGCAGATTACACCCAGCCTCCCAAGTCCGGTTCCCAGGCCCAGGAACCCTGATCCTGGGCTCCACTGGTGTGTCTCCGACCCCGTGCCTAGCGCCCGCCTCCTAAATCCTAAGCCCACCCTGTCATCGGCGAACCCGCCCCACGTTCCTCCAGTCGAGCTCACGGTGGCAGCTCTACGCTGCCCCCAGAGCTGGATTCACCGGCTCCCTGCGGCTGCTTCGCCAGCATCAGGCTAGTGCAGTGCCGCAGCCCACCCGGCCGAGGCCCAGGCCTGCGGGTCCTGGCTGCCGGGACTCCCTGCCCAAGAGTGGAGACGGAGAAAGGGGCGAGGGAGGAGAAGGACGGAGGAGGCAAAGTTACAATCGAAGGTGATGGAACACCCACATACTTACCAGCATCATGATCGATTCCCCGCCACTTGCGTTTGTGTGCGCGCCTTTGTGCGTTTACGTGGCTGTGGCTGTGGCTGTGGTGGAAGTGCAAATGGGGGGAGCAGAGAACAGACCCCAATGAGCTATCCTCCTAAAATCTTGGCGTTTGTATGGGTTTGCTTTGGATAGCAACTTGAGTGTTTTCTCCTTCACTCCCTAGTGTCTTTATGGACAGTCCAGTTAAGCATTTTTGTGACTAGACTTTCATGCACCTTTAAATAAACAGCTATTATTTTTATACCTTGGAGCCTCGAAGTCTGCAGGCAACATTACCAGGCCAATTTAGACCTCAGAGGGTCATATGTACTTTACCTTCCTAACAGTAATGGAGAGTTTTCTCTTGGTGGGAACAATCTGGAAAAGATCTTAGAAATAAAGGGTAGAATTTGCCTGCTTCTCACAGCTGTTTGGAGGTGATTGGATTATGTGCCATTTCCCCGATTGTAGCCGAATATGCACTCCACAATACCCATACCTTGTTGTCCCTCTTCTATTCCTTTTCTTCTGAATTTTCAACAGGATTGAGGAGAAAGGGCTCCACGTTTCCCTAGAAATTCTCACCACCGTAATCACCTTTCAGGATTCTTGCTCAGTTTACCTTTGCAAAACTGATCATATTATTGTCTCCAAAAAAAAGTTTACTTTCCTGTGAATTTATTTTTCTAGCTCCTCACATTTCACTTCATAGAGGGAGGGTACACCTATTAAAAACATTTTGTGGCTAATAACCTGGCTCACTGCAGACCCCTGGAGATCCAGTATTACAGTGCATTCTTTGCTATGTAGCCTGCAATCTATTAAGTTCACTGTTTCCCTATTTTGACTGTAATATTCTTTCAGTGCTGTAAAAGCATTCAGGGGAACACTGCATATCAGCCAAACAAATCTCACAGAAAGGAAATTATTTTGGAGAAAACTAACACTTCAGAGGTACAGTGTGGGATTTTGTGCCTTCAGCTTCTTGCTGGAAGACAGTGAAAAGCAAAAAGATGAAGTGTTTGCTGCAGGGTAATAATGTCTGGGATCAGAAAAATACAGACAGTATTTGTCTCCAACAAGCTTCCTGCTCAGACTACCTGTCCTTTCCCATTTACCAAACACATTAAAGGTAGCCATCATGCCAGAGACTTGAAACATCTCCTGAGAAAATCTGCTTTCCTCTTGCCAGATGTTACCCTGGAAAGTTGTTCTTCCATTTACCCAATTCCACATTTCGTGAATAATACAAGTCACCAAAAATAAAACTCTAGAAGCTGAACCCAATCTCTGACTTGTCATCAGTATGTATATGTAAGATCTGTGACTCTGTTGACTTCTTAGGATGAATTTGATATTCTTTCCTTGCACTCAATGCTCTCATACTATGGTGTAGGTTATTATCTCCATTTTACAGATGAGAAAACTAAGGCTCCGATAATAATTATTGAGTAGGGAAGTTAAGCTCCAAACTGTTCACCTCTCAAGTAAGACTGTCAGTGCTTGTGCTATTTCCCCTAGTAGCTCTTAGGAACCAAGGCAGGAACTGTCAAAGTAATTAGAAATACCAGTAACCCTTTATGTTTAACAGGGCATTCATATCCATTTGTTGATTTAGTTTTCCCTTACCTACCTATTAGTATCTTGCATAAAGTATACATAAAATATTGGTTCAACTAACAACTACTACTAAGTTCACTTAGTATCATCTCTCCCTATCCTACAGAAAAGATCGACTCAATACCCTAGCTCTGGGTAAACCTCTCCATGAGTTTCCTGAAGTAGGATTTATAAAACTTACCTCTCAGAATTTTTTGAGGATTAAGTAAGAAGGCAGTGCATGCTAGACAGATGCAGTAGTGACACATCTGTCACTGGGGGAAGCTCCCAAGTCAGTGTCAGTTAAATGCAAGTATGATACAACACTGTTGAAATCAGTAAATGTTTTTCCTTCCTCTCAACCACTGATTTTCTTTACACAGCCAGTCCCTTTACAGAATCTACCATGCAAGTGTCTTTGTCATTTTACACAGGCAGATATGTCAGGCAAAGGAGAGAGGAATAAGGGCTAAGGCACTGGTTACTTTGGTTGCCTTTTCCTGTTCATATTATCCACTTCCCACAACCTGAGGTTTCAATGTATTCTAGCCCCAGCACTGATCAGCATTGAAACACTATGTCCTATTACCAGTAACAATAATAATAGCTAATATTTACTTAATACTCATTTAATATGAGGTAGTTTACATATACTGTCCCTAATTCCTTCATGGCAGGGTAGTTAGGATTATCTCTGTTTTACAGCTGGTAAAATTAAGACTCAAAGGGTTTAAGAAATCTGCCCAATATGACAGTATGTCAGTGGTAAAACTAGGATTCACACTCAGTTCTTTTTCATATCAATGAGACCATACAATATTCATCCTTTTGTGTCTGGCTTATTTCACTCAACGTAATATCCTCAAGGCTCCTCCATGTTGTCATGTGCCTCCCCAATTCATTTCTTCTTACAGCTGAATAGTATTCCATCATCTTGTTTAGCCATTCATCAGTAGGCACTTAGAACACTCACTGATATGAACTAAATACAATGAGAACTATGGAGTTGGACTATGAAGTGTAGGTTGGTGGGAGATAGAATGTGGGATGAGAAGGGGGAGATGATATTGGATATATGTAGAATTTTGAATAAGGTCAATTGTAAATATGGATGGACTTGTGGTAACACATTATAATGAATGTAACAAACACTGTTGATCTATGGATGTGATTGTGACTGAAATGAGTAATCTAGGAAGATTAATGTTAGTGAAGGACAGCTGGAGGATAATATAGGAAATATGTAACAATGGTTTTGGTAGTAGATGAGAATTGTGGTTAATAAGATAAATACAGAAATGGACTTCTACTACAAGGTGTTAAGAATGTGGCAATACATGGGAAAAATATAACAAAAGTAATTTATAGACTATAGTTAACAACAACGTAATGTTTTTGTAGCAAAAGCAAAGAAGGTACTATATTAATGCTAAACATAAAAAAAAAAAAAAAGAATATGGGGTTTGGTTTTGGGAGAGATGAATATAAGTAAGCATTTTTCTTTTTCTTTTTTTTCATTAATAAGGAGATCTTGACCATGTCATTTAGTCTGTGTTCATCTAGATTAGAGGAACAATTGAGTAAGCAGTTGGAATTAGATGAGATAAAAGTGCCTGGATGGAACATTATAGGAGCAATGCTTCCATAACTTGTTGAGCTGCTTTTTTTCTGTTATTTTTTTTTTTTGAATTTGAAATAAAGTTTGAATTTAAGGAAAAAACACGCAAAAAACAAACTCAGTGCTTTTGGTCTCAAACCACTTTACCTCTCTGCCCAGGCAGCATGGCTTACTTTTAGAGCAATCAAAACCTGTTTACCTGACCTAAGTTTCCTGATAGGTGTTTTCCAGAAGTGAAACCATCATGTTGCTGTGATAACTCTTTCTGAAATTTGACTTTTGTGTTCATTCATATACAATGGTGTTTCATGGGTAGCATTAGGCATTAGGACCCAACTTGAGCATTCTTCCAGAGGTAGACAGTACAAAAATGGTTTAAGTGCTTTCATTTTGCAGCATTTGTTTCCAAATTAACATGCTGTTTCTGTCTTGAAAGGATTAAAATATCTGGGACTTTATTTCTCAAAGCCCCAGACTCCCAGGATCAATCCCTTCACCTCTGCATGCTAATGCACCTTTGAAAATCCATTAACATTCTAGCTAGGAGGTATATATTCATGTAGCATGATTAAGAGATGATCACATTAGCAAGATCACCAAAGTGTATATATGTGTATGAGGGTGGGAGTGATTAAAGTATAAATTCAGAAATCCTGTCAGGATTTGGTGCATTTGGCAGAAATGTATTATATGCTTTTCATAATCAGTCCCCATAACTTTCCTTAAAAGTGGATAATGTTGGAAGTTGTAATTCAAGCTTGTCATCATATTCTTACAAGTGCAAAAATAACTTAGGTTTCTACAAATGTTTTTGAGCCTTTTAATATACATTACAAATATTTTAGACCAATCACATTTTGTTGTGTGCAACATATTTACAAAACAAAAATATATTACAATAAATATGAATGAAACCATGAAGCTGATCAACAACAAGCTCTGTCACAACCAGATATTTAAAAAGAATGCAAAAACCTGTTGGTCTGTATATTTTAAGAGTTTTGAGATAATAGGGGTCCTGAATTATTATGTATCCAGAAAAGAGATGTGGGAGAAAATCCCCCAATTTAAGTTAGGTAAGATTCTTTCTCATTGCTAATTACATAATGTTTAAAGATGTTTTAAACTGTGAACATTGATGAATCATCGAAACATGATACACAGCTAATATAGTTCTATTATTTCAAAATGTACATGACAGCCACATAATATCCTTTCAGTTATATGCTGTAGTTCACAGAATATCTACAAATGTGAATGAGAAAAAAAACAAGTCACAGCAACATGTCTCACATTCCAATTTTAAATAAGACAAGCACATACTGGATTCAAACGTTATTTCATAATATGTTAATAAATAACACCTAGTTTGTTATGGTTACCTTAAACAGTTTACAGCTGTATATTTTAAAAGAGAACATTTTCTGCAAGTTTCACATTGTCAGTAAAAGGTAAAATAAATAATGAACTTTTATAACCAGAACAAAAAAGAGAGAGAGAGATCTATATAGAACATAAAGAATCTCTGACATGCTGGTTTTCCAGTACAGTTTGCCACAAGAAAACTAAAATAGAAAAAAAAAAATGATTGTCTTTTAAAAAGAACTTCTGAAAGCTTTACACAATATTGAGTAGGAACCTTTTAAGATTAGCATGGAAATCTTTTTGCCCATCTGCTTTGCATAAATATAATATGCACACTGTGTATATACACACCAAAACTGATCTACAAAAGTCAAAGGATGACAACTGCTTAGTCTTCAAAATGAGTAAGGGCCAAAACAATGAACTGAAATCCAATTAATTTGAGGTCTGGAAAGGTTTCGTTCTTGCTTTGCTTTCACAGATGTCCTTGCGTGAATGTTGCCCTTTGGGACCCCCAACTACTTCTAAAACAATAAACCCCACTGTAATAAACTGAGGGGTCCAGATTTGCCAGATGGGGTGGGGAGACCTGGCTCCTCAAAGCAAAATACTGACACATGCCATCTGACTCCATCAGAAGACAAGCACAGTTCTCTTACCAAATCTACTTGTTTCTTCTGACAAATATTCAGTTTCACCTTCTATTCTTTTACCACAACCACTCACAAACCTAGAGAATACTGAGTCCATCCTATATGGTCCTGATAGATTGTGAGTGGGCCAAACTGCTTCACAATCTGTTCCCAGGTTGTGAACATTCTTGGCTAAGCAAAAGTACATTAAGCCTTATGGCAAAATTAGAAGTTTCTTTCAAATAGAGTTTAGAGTTTTTATGCTATTAAGACTTTTTTTCTTTAAGCGACCACAATTTTCTGAAGAGAAGGAAGGTAGCAGCCCAACCCCCTGACCAGGATATAAAGATTTCTATATCTTCAGAATCCCTATTTTCTTCAGCCAGTTTCTATTAATTTGTAGCTTATCCAGGAGGAGACAGTGGTAATTAATGGATTGTAGTATAATCACTACCCATAATTCATGTTCTTTTACATTTGTTAATCCTCTTGACCAACGTAAGTGTACAGTGTTATGCTAAAAGCCATACTAAATTTCCATTAAAAAAAAAAACAAAAAAAAACTTGGTGGTTGTGTTCCTCAAGTTTGTGTAAAGTATTCCTCAAACTACCTCTTTTCAGGAAAACCTAAAAACCATTATTTAAAACCATTACAGAATCATATCATAACTTTTGCTCTTTAATCAATGAGATGAGTGTTATGCTTTCTATGGCCTTTGTTTTCCATTTCCCCCAGGCAAAATGCTGAGTAGGCTTCCCAAAGGGAAGGCTGGAATGTTGTAACTCTGCACGGTCAACCTGACTAAGTTTTTCTCTTGCTTTGGACATTTTATGGTGGAGACTTTGAGAAACCAAACATCCACATTCTTTATCAATGATGAATTAATTCACTAGAGATTTAACAGTTTAGTACTGGAAACAAGTTACTGGAAGTTTTGGTTCAACTGTGAAAACCTCAGAATTGTGATACATACTAAGCATTAGCACAGGTCTGCAGCAGAGATGGAAAATCTTGTAAATTAATACAAGGGCTTTTGTCCTTGATTTTCAAATTCAGACCAGGCATCATTTAGCTCCATGAAAATCATCTTTGCATATTGTTCATAGGGTTGCCCAGTAGCCTATAGAAAGAACAAAAACACGTATTAGATGCCACAGATCAAATTTTTATTAAAATTTTTACTGCTAATGCATGGGCTCTAAGTAATTGATATTTTTTTCATTATGCCATTCCACTCCCCCTACCCCAATTATGTGACCAATTACTATGACCTCCCCAGAAAAACCCCGCCAATAGAAATTCACATGTGGTGGTAAGGGATGAATGAGTAGATAACAGAGGACTTACAGGTAACAAAAAGTACATCTCCATTCTCCAGAAGTATCAACTAAATGGCAGCCTATCTGCAACTGACTGTATTTCTAAACTTCTTTTTTCCCATTTCTAAAAAAAGTAAGTTTTTTGAGACCCATAATAAGGTCATTCAGTTTGTGGATTTGTCTGGGCTCCCATTCTTCTTTCTCTTTTTATTAACCAAAACTCAAGTACAGAAAGTGCAGAGAGATGAAAAGCAAATATATCAAATCCAAGCATGTATTCCTAAATGGCACTTCAATCACAGCCATACATTATAGGACAAGTATAGTCTATATGACAGTAAGAGGACTCATTTCTATCTGGGATGTTTCTTTGTATTATGATTATTTCAACTGGGCCATGAAGTATTGGAAATTTCTGACAATCAATGCAGAACACTTTTATGTGTATTTAACTTGATGGAAACATAAACTGGCATAATTAACATAGTGATGGATTTAATTCCATTTTTAATATCCTGCTGATTCTCTCCAGTTTCAACAAATGCATTCTAAGCCTCTATAGCTACAATCCTGGCTAAACATACCACTGTATTTCCAAAGCAGGAAAATTTTCCTCTGTCCAGGTCTTAGCTTATCCTCTACTATAAGAAACCTGGACATCATTTACATCTGATCCCTAAAAATTAGTCACTGGTGAATCTTGTACCTCTCTAAGTAAGGCCCCCATTCCGTTACTTGTCATTTCTAATTTGATCTATTTTCACCCACTTCATGAAGTATGACTCTTTGTTTAAATGTCTGTTTTGGCTTATGGAGTTTATTTATTAATTAAAGGGCCTAACCAACCAGCCAACTGAAAGTATGCTGTTTTAACACATGTTCACAAAATAATGGATGTAGGAGGACAGGACAAATGATAGGACAAGGCAGGTGATACTCACTTTATCTGGGTGCACCACGAGGACAGCCTTCCTGTATACCTTCTTCACCTGCTCTGGTGTCACCAGGTCTGCCATGCCAACAGGTTTCCACTTGGTCTCCCCAGCCCATAGCACAGTGTGCATGGTGGAAAGAAGTGCTCTGATGTTTCTCTCTTTGCCTTCAATCCATTCTAGGATCTGTAAGTATGGGGGAAATTAAGGAATTCAAATTTCTGTCTCCCCTAGTACTCTGGAAAGCCCTGTCCTAATGCCATCAAGGTACTCTGGGCTTCTTGATACTCTAAGCTGTTCCCTCCACCTGGAATGCTTTTCCACCTTCTACCTCCTGCCTTGCCAATCTGGTTAACTCACCCTTCAAAAGCTTGCTCAAGTACTTCATGTCCTTAGCCTCTGAGAGTCTGCAAACCCTCCTCCCTGATCAGCCCCAGAGTTCAGTACTCACTCTTAAAATATAAACTTACTCTGAAAGTATAAACACCACATCTGTTTTACTTCTTACTATATACTCCTAACTAATGTAGTATCTGGCACATACACCCTCAATAAATATCTCCTGAAAAAGGAATGAACTTCTCTGGGCTACTCTACCTTTATAGTAATTATCTGTGTATTTGTCTTCACCTACCATTAGACAGCTCTCCTTGAGGAAAGGTAAAGCTTATTACATGGGATTGTAAATCAGGACCTAATTAATATGCCTGGCACAGAGTGGAGCTCAAAAATGTTTGTTATTTTGAGTCATTCATTCAAATTGGGAACATTCATAGTTTGGACAAATGAAATGATTAAATTGAAGGGTTGGCAACAATGCATCAGCACTTAGAACACAATGAATGGTTTAGTCATGGTTGGTGAAGGCTACTTTTCCATACAAAGTAAATATCTTGTACCAATTAAATAACGAAGACTGTTTTAAAAGAAACAACTTTCTTTTATAAAAAAGCATTGCCAAACTGTTAGAGTTTGCCTAACAAATATTTTCAGGTAACAAAGGTTTTCAGTTTTGTGAAGGAATATAAACTCTCTGTGATGTGAGAAGTGAAAAGCAGGAAATTATGGAGAAGAACAGTAGTACGCTTTTCCAAGTGTGTAAGACTAGATTGCTTTCTCTAGTCCTGGTTTTGGAGATACTTTAATGCAATAACAGATTAGATCCTCAATCTTCCAGATACTGGGGGCTTCAGTTAATCAGATCTAATTTAAAGCTCTCAAGGCAGAAAGAGAGGACATAAATAATGCATAATTCTTATTACCAAATTCTAATCATTTATCTTTAGAATCTGAATGCCATCTGAATAACAAAATAATCTCTTAAAGAAAGCCCTTTACTCATCTGAACAGTTAAACAAAGAAAACCTTTACTACCACACCATGATATAAAATACCATGATATAAAATCCAACAGTTTGTGCAACCCCCTCAAAGCTCCTTTGCTATTAAAGAGCAAGGCTGCATTCAGACCACAGCTACAGGGACCACCTGAAATACTGAGGACACCAAAAATCTAACAGGGTGCATTCTACAGGTTAGTTTCCATGCTGACATTTTCATGCATGAGACCTTGTCATACCGGATAATTATACTGCGTCAAGGTTCACTCACCTTTAATTTTTCAGGATCCATTTCTTTTGCCATTTCTTCCTTTCTCATCTCAGCTATTGTTCGAGGCCCCTTTTTGTCTTTGTGTGCATTGAAACCTTGACCAGAAAGCAGGTCTTCAAAGTCAGCTGCTTTTTGTTTCCCTTCTGCAATACAATTTTTGAAAATTATTAGTTTTTTTGCTTTACACATACTATTGTATCTCAGGTCACAGCACTTAGTTTTCAAGGGGCTTTCATGTGCATTGAGTCCCTTAATCCTTACAGTTACCTCATGAGTAGGGTAAGAGACTGCTATACCCATTTTACAGATGAGGAAAAAGAAGTCTGGAGAACTTAAGAGATCTGTCCAGAATCAGATATCACATCCATAGCAAAGCTAGCATTTGAGGGTGAATGGTTAGACTAAATTCAGTTCCCTTTCCACTATACCATCTTTTTATAAATCAGGCTACTCATGATTTTCCCCAGGCCATATAACTAGTTAGGTACTGGTGATGGAACTAGAAACTAGGTTTTGGTACTTGAAATCTAGTGTCCTTTCCACTGTGCAAGGGGTGATCAACACCTGAAATGTATGCTACTGCTTCCCTGCCCGTATTTCTAGCTGACCATAGTGTTCTTTCTTTCCGTGTACCTTTTTCAATCTATTTGGAAGGCAGCCTAGCATGATGGCAAAGGCTATGGATCCAGACTCACCAGTCCTGAATTTCAGCTCTGCCACTTATGGGAGATGTGACCTTGGGCAAGTTACTTAACATCTCTATGCTTCAATTTCCTCATCTGTAAAACTAGATGATGATAATATTACCTACTCATAGGGTTGCTGTAAGAATTAATGCATTAACATTTTAGAGTGCTTAGAATGGAGCCTGCATATTTAAATGTTTGTTAAATTAAAACAAAACAGAACCAAAGCACAGCATTCCAACCAAACCACATAAACCAAAGTTGGTGTCTGAGTTGAAATTCACTTGCCACCTCTATACTGTAAGATGTTCTTACACACTCACATGTGAACAAACTAAAGTGTAATTAGGGATTTAGTCTGTATTGTCCACTGCTGTATCTCCAGTGCTTTCTACACTGAAGATGCTCTGTAAATTTTTGCTAATTGAAGACACTTCCCCAACACATACTGAAGAGGAATGGAGAGGAAGCCACATGACTCTAGGGAATTGTCCAAGGAATAGGCCCTGCTAACCAAAAAACAAACACAACACTACCTGTTCCTAACAGAAGAATTCCCACCAGTTAGTATTGTGAGACAGTAAGGCCAACATCTGTGTCGTGGTCAGTAGGGTGTGACAATTAAGAGCCAGAGTTCTGCATCCTGATTGTCTGGGTTCAAGTCCTGGCTCTGTCACTTACAAGCTTTAAGAACTTGGGAAATTATCGCATGCTCTGTGTCTTAGATTCCACATCTATGATATGGAGTTGCTTTTGAGAGATTATATGAAATAATACATGAAAAAATGCTTAGAATAGCACCTTGCACATATGAAGCACTCAATAAATGTCAGCTACTATTACTAAGAAGAGCAAAAGAATTGCTTCATGTTCCATAGAGAAGAAGGCTTGTTCCTTCCTCATATACCTACACACTTCATTCTAGGCTATGGTCAAATCAATTGAAATGTAAAATGTATCAGAATAGGCCTTTTAACTTTTTTTTTAAGTTGTAGATTTACAGAAAAATCATGTAAAAAATTCAGCACTCCCATTTACCTCCCTATTGTTAACAATTTACAGTAGTGTGGTATCATGTTACGACTGATGAAAGAACATTAAAATTGCACTACTAACTAAAGTCCATGTGACAGTTTGAGATTATTTTACGAATCCCAAAAAAGAGAAAGATTGTGTTTTTAAAATAATCTATTCCTCTGGGTGTGATACCATTTGATTGCATTAAATTTGGTTGAGGGCCCTTTGACTAGATTACTTGATAAGATCTATGTACGGATTTTGATTGGATTATGTAAGTGAGGCATGGCTCAGGTTAAGTCTCTGCCCTCTTGCTCAGTCTGATATAAACGGATACACAGACCGACAGACACACAGGAAAAGGGAAGTCACCATATTTGATCCCACCACATGAGAGAGGACTAGAGGATCACTTAAGCACGAAGTCCCCAGAAGGTTGAGCTCACAGAGCAGCTTAGGAAGAGACTAGCCCTATGCCTCATGGCTGACAACTGAGCTTTGGGTGCTGGGCTCTGAGAGACAGATTCTGGAGGGGAAGGCAGAGACCTCGGCAGAGATGGGCAGCCATCTTCACCACATGGCTGCTGACTTTGGTGAGAAAGCATCTCTGATGGTGCCTCAGTCTGGACTTTTTGTGGCCTTGGAACTATAAGCTTTTACCCCAAATAAATCCCCTTTATAAAAGCCAACCCATTTCTGGTACTTTGTATCAGCAGCCCTTTGGCAAATTAAACAGTCTGTACATTATATTAGGGTCTATTTTTTCCCACATACCAACCTATTATTAACACCTTGCATTAGGGTGGTACATTTGTTATAATTCATGAGAGAATATTTTTATAATTGTACTATTAACTACAGTCCATTTACACTAGGGTTCACTATGTTGTACAGTCCTGTTTTATCCTTTAATTTTTATTCTAGCAACATATATACGATATAAACTTCCCTTTTTAACCACATTTACATATATATTCTGTGCTGTATATTACACTCACAATATTGTGCTAGCATCACCACCATTAATTTCCAAAACTTTACAATCTAAAAGACATTATGTACTACTTAAGCATTAACTTCCCATTCCTTAATAAGAGGCCTTTTTAAAAAGTTGAATTTAACCATCCCTGCTGTGCACAATAGGTTATTTTTTACCCTTTGTCCAGAGCATCGTCTAGACTTAGCTGTTGGCTCATTTTGTGTTCTTCCATCTTTTATCTCAGAAGAGAGGAACAACCATCCCAGGAGATCTCCTGATCTCAGGACACTCAACAATCAGAGCGTAAGGAGCACCAAATGTCCAAGACACACGCACTCCTCTAATCAGGATCCAAGGGCAAACCTGAACACAATGCTTGAAAGGTTCCAGATCTTTCCCTTTCCACACCACCCCTAACCAAAGAAATAACAGCTTCAACCCATCCACTCACATCCATTCATTCAATAGCCATTTAGTGCCTACTATGTGTCAAGCCCTATGCTAGGTGCCAATGATAATGTAAATAAGACACAGGCCCTGCCCTCGATATGGTTTCCAGGTAGAGAGAGACAGGTGAATGAACTAGCAAGGACAAAATGGTGTGTTAAGTGTTAGGAGCCTGGTAAACCCAGGGTACTCCAGGCACAGCCTTGGAGGTAGGGATCATGTTGCGACCCTACAGCTGTAAGAATGCCTCAAAAACTACTGCCATTGTTTGCTGTCTCCTTCCTCAGATGTACACACCCAGGCATTATGACAATTCAAGCCACCCTATAGCCAAGCCCTCTACCATCATCCTTACCCAAATTAGTTGATCCTTTCCCACGCTCGTTCTGGACCCCAGGCATGGCCGAGAAGCTCACATTGTAGTTGGGTCGGTTCTGGGGAGAGGAGTGGGGCATGCTGGGCTGTGGCTTAGACTGTGACTGCTGCCAGGTGTAGCCGGCCCCCTGCTGCCACCCTCCACCCAGAGGCTGTGGAGATGCTTTCTGTGGTGAGCTGAGGGGTGGAAATCCTCCACCCAATCCAGTTGGTGTGGTGGGTTTGCTGGCAAAGGAAGAACTACCTATGGAAAAAAGGAGAAAGAGGTAATGCTACTTTGAGTAGCCTCTAATTCTTGTGCTCGAGATTTGTTTGCCTTGATGTTAGTGGGAATTGCCTTGACTGATAAAATAATTAAATCTCCTTAATAGTTAAAGTTTGGGCACATATATTATTTCATTTAGTCCCAACAATGACATTTTTAGATTTGTATCACCAGCCCCATTTGTTTTATTCAGTTGAAAAAACTGCAGCTCAGGGTAGTTAAGTGATTTTTCCCAAAGTGACATGGCCAGCAAGTGACAGAACTGGGACTCGAATACATGTCTTTGATTCCAAGTCAGAAGAGCCCTGGCTCTTCCCACCGTACCACCCACCCACCACCGTACCCTTTAGGCCCCCTTCTAAGCAGATTCTATTTCTTCTTAGAGTAAAAACTACCAAATGACATTGGCCTGCATTAAAACAGAATAAATTCACTCACTAAGGTCCTAATTAAGCTTCAATCAGGATAAATCATTTGTTTGTTATAAGGACAAGCATGGTTAGTGCCCAAGAGTAAATAAAGTTGTTTTGAACTTTCACAAGTAGGTTTCAATTTCACACTTCTGACATTTCATTGCAGGAGACCAAGCTCAGTCAACACTCTCTGACAACTTTGATGGGGACAAAGGATCTTATTCAAGCTTTAGAAAATGGTATTACATTGTGCCAGGAATTTAAGTAGAATTCTGATTCTGTAATCTAACTTTTAAGCACTCACTGCACACATGCTGGGCTGTTTCCAAAACAGCTTAAACACAAGACCAGCTGTGGCTTATGTTTAAAGAGGTAAAATGAGAAACTAAAATGAAGTGATCACCAAAGTCCTTTTCATGCAATGAGCTTAAAGTACTAATGACAGTAAAACAATTAATATTTATAAAGCTTTTCAGAGTTTACAAAATGTATTTATGTTCATTGCTGCATCTAATCTACATAACTCCCCTAGGAGGTAAGCAATACTACTGTTTCCACTTTAAAGATGAGAAAATCAAGGCTCAGAGAGGCTTAGAAAGGTTAATTAACATGCTCATTAACACACAGCTAGTTAATGGGTCTGGGACCTGACCACAGGCCTTTTAACTACAAATCTCAGGCTCATTACCTGCTCATTTCCCCAATCCCTAATTCCTCCCCAAATCACTGAGCCTTTCATTACAACTCATCCCTACCGTCTCTTCTTTCCATAGATATTTCCTCTCTTCTCTTATCCTGAGACTCTTCTTTCCTTCCCCACTGTGAATGTTGTATAATGGCCAATGAATGTGGAGTTAATCTGAGTTTGAGTCTCGGCTCTATTCCTTATTCATGCATTCATTCAACCATTATTTGGTGAGTACCTACTATGAGCCAGGTACTGTGCTGGGCACTGGGAATACAGATAAAAGCAGGCTATAGAGAATCTTTGCTCTTTTGACACCTAATGAAAATGTTCACCTCTTGAAGTTCTGTGAAATCAGAATTGTGTTTATATCACAGGTCTGCTGTAGAGAGACAACAGCTATTGACATCTTAACAATGTTTAGTGTTCCAAACCTTAAAAAAAAAAAAAAAAAAAAAAAAGACAACAGCTATATGAAAATCATTTAAAAATCCTGAGTTAAGAGGCATTATATATGATAAGACAATGCAAGTTCCTGTCCCCAACACATGCTGGTACATCAAAAGTAAATAATTGTTAATAGGAAAAGGTAATGACGGGGCTTGTGCTCGGAAGCTTGTTGTTGCCCCCTTTCAGTCTATAGCAAGAAGCCTCTCCTCACAAATCCCTGGGCCACTCTGCCAACAGAGCATCAACATATACTTAAGGTTGGTATTCATTCTGCATTGGGGTTTCATTTTATCATTTTAAGAATGCTTACTGTCTTTTTTTCTGAATATTTCTACTTATTACTTAAAAGTCTGATAAATATGGAAAGTAAAAAACTGAAAAAAAAAAAAAACTAAGAAAAGGAAAACTCTGCCTTCCTACCTCATTTTAATTTATTTGTTCATTTAGGCCAAACTGCAGGTACAATGGTGAAAAGGCAGACGCTGACCCTGCTCTCACAGGCATCAACAATGCAGGACTTCCTGATGTCTACCCTTCCAGGATATTTCCTACCCATGTTCAGCAATTCTAAGTGTTAATACTATTGAAGCACAGAACTGACAGAAATGCAAAGCTGTATCCAAATTTGGAGGCCACTGCTATCTCCACTGAAACTTAAAGCACTGGTTCTCAATCTTGGCTGCACATTAGAATCACCCACAGAGCTTTTTAAAATTATTAGGGAAGTTGTAGATTTACAGGAAAATCACGCATAAAATACAGAGTTCCCATACACTACCCTATAAATAACACATTGCATTGGGGTGGTACCTTTGTTATAATTGATAAAGCACATTTTAATAATTGTACTGTTAACTCTAGTCCCTGGTTTAATATACAGTTTAACTGTGTTGTGCAATTTCATGTATTTTTTTAAATTTTTATTCTAATAACATATATAAACCTAAAAAATCCCCCCTTTGAACCACTGTCAAATAAACAATTTGGTGTTATTAATTACATTCATAATGTTTTGTTACCAAAAGTTTTCCATCATCCCAAATAGAAACTTTGTACATTTTAAGCATTAATTCCCTATTCTCTACACCCATCCCATCCCTGGTAACCTATAATATAGATTCTGACACTATGAGCTTGCTTATTCTAATTATTTCATATCAGTGAGATTAAATAAAATATACTAAACTAAAATATAATATTTGTAGTTTTGTGTCTGTCTTATTTCATTCAACACTATGCTGCAAAGTTCATCCATGTTGTCACATGTATCAGAACTTCATTCCTTTTAACGGCTGAATAATATTCCACTGTGTATATATACTACCTTTTGTTTATCCATCCATCAGTTGATGGGCACTTGGGTTGCTTCCATGTTTGGCAATTGTGAACAATGCTGTTATGAACATCAGTGTGCAAATATGTGTTCAAGTCCTTGTTTTCAGTTGTTTTGGATATATATCTAGAAGTGGGATTTCCAGTTCATATCATAATTCTATACTTAAATTTTTGAGAAATTGTCAAATTGTCTCCCACAGTGGCTGCACCACTTTACATTCCCACCAGCATTAAATGAGTATTCCAATTTCTCCACATCCTTTCTAAAACTTGTAATTTTCCATTTTTTAATAGTAGTCATTTTAGTGGGTGTGAAGTGGCATCTCATTGTGGTTTTGACTTACATTTCGCTAATGGCTAGTAAAGTTGATCATCTTTTCATGTGCACTTTGGCCATTTGTATATCTTCTTTGGAGAAATGTCTATTCAAGTCTTTTGCCCCTTTGAAAAAATTGGGTTGTTGGTCTTTCATTGTTACATTAAAGTATTTCTTTATGCATTCTGGATATTAAGCCCTTATTGGATATGTGATTTCCAAATACTGTCTCCCATTGTGCAAAGCCCAAGAAACCATTGCCTATCACAAGGTACTGAAGATGCTTCCCTAAGTTTTCTTCTAGAAAATTTATATTTCTGGCTGTTATATTTACGTATTTGATCCATTTTTAGCTTATTTTTGTATATGGTGTGAGGTAGGGTTCCACCTTCATTATTTTGAATATGGAGATCCAGTTTTCCTAACACCATTTGTTAAAGACTGTTCTTGTCCAATTGAGTGGTCTTTACCCCCCCTGTCAAACTCCAGTTGGCCAAAAATGTGAGGGTTGATTTGTGACCCCTCAATTTTATTCCATTGGTCTATATGTCTACACTTTTGCCAGTACCGTGTTTAATTTTGTTAACTGTAGCCTTGTTAAAGTTTTATGATCAGGAACTGTGAGTCTTCCAACTTCTTTCTTCTTTTTCAAGATGCTTTGGCTATTCGGGGCCCCTTACACTTCCATATAAATTTGATGACTGGCTTTTCCATTTCTACAAAGAAAGCTGTTGGAATTTTGATGAGGATTTCTTGAATCTGCAAATCTCTTTGGATAGAATCGACACTTTAACAATATTTAGTCTTCCAACCCATGAACAAGGAATGTTCTTCCATTTCTTTTAGGTCTTCTTTAATTTTTTTCAGTAATGTTTGGTAGTCTTCTTTGTCCAAGTCCTTTACATCCTTGGTTAGATTTTTTCCTAGATATTTGATGTGTTTACTTGCTATTGTAAATTTTTGGAATTTTTTCTTGATATTTTTCTCTTCTGATTGTTAAATTGCTAGTGTCCAAAAACACTACTGATTTTGGGGTGTTGATCTTGTACCCTTCCACTTGCTGAATTTATTAGCTCTAGAATATTTCATGTGGACTTTTCAGGACTTTCTTTATATAGGATGTCATCTGCTAATAGGGGGATTTTTGCTTCTTCCTTTCCAATTTGCATACCTTTTAGTTCTTTTTCATCCCTAATGACTATGGCAAGAACTTCCAGTACAATGCTGAATAACAGTGGTGACAGGGGGCATCCTTGTTTTGCTCCTAGTCTTAGAAGGAAAGCTTTCAGTCTTTCATCATTAAGTATGATGTTAACGGTAGAGTTTTCATATATGCTCTTTATCATGTCAAGGAAGTTTCCTTGTATTCTTAGTTTTATAAGTGTTTTTTTAATCAAGAAGGAGTGCTGTATTTTCTCAAATGTCTTTTCTGCATCAATTGAGATCATGAAGGCTTATTCCTCCATGCAGTTAATGTGCTATATTATATTAATTAATTTTCTTATGTTGAATCACTCTTGTATACCTGTGATAAATCTCACTTGATCATGGCATATAATTCTTTTAATGTGCTGTTGAATTCAGTTTGTTAGTATTTTGTGGAGGATTTTTGCATCTATATTCATAAGAGATATTGATCTGTAGTTTTCTTTTTTATATAGTATCTTTATCTGGCTGTGGTTTTCAGGTGATGCTGGCCTCGTACAATGAATTAGTGAGTGTTCTCTTCAATTTTTTGGAAGTGCTTTGAGCAGGTTTGGTGTTAAATTTTCTTGGAATGTTTAGTAAAATTCCCCTCTGAAGCCTTCTGGTTCTGGGCTTTTCATTGCTGGTCAGTTTTTGATTACTGATTCAGTCTGTACTAATTATTGGTTTGTTGCGATTTTCTACTTCTTCTTGAGACAGTGTAGATAATTTGTGTGTTTCCAGGAAGTTGTCCATTTCATCTAGATTATCTAATTTGTTGGTGTCCAGTTGTTCACAGTATCCTCTTACAGTCCTTTTTCTTTCTGTGGGGTCAGTAATAATGTCACCCCTTACATTTCAGATTTTATTTGTGTTCTCTCTTTTTCTTCATCAGTCTAGCTAAAGATTTGTCCATTTTATTGATCTTTAAAAAAAAAAACAAAAGTTGGTTTTGTTGATTCTATCATTTTTTATTCTCTACTTCATTTATCTCCACTCTAATCTTTGTTATTTCCTTTCTTCTGCTCACTTATAGTTTAGTTTGCTCTTCTTTTTCTAGTTCTTCCAGTTTTGAAGTTAGGACTCTGACTTGAAATCTTTCTTCTTTCTTAATGTAAGCATTTAGAACTATAAATTTCCCTCTCAGCACTGGCTTTGCTGCATCCATTAAGTTTTAGTATGATCTATCTTCATTTTCATTTGCCTCAAGTTATTTCCGAATTTCCCTTGTGATTTCATCTTAATCATTGGTTGTTTAAAAATAGACTGTTTAATTTCCACATATTTGTAACTTTTCCATTTCTCCCTCTGTTACTGATGTCTAACTTCATTCCATTGTGGTCAGAGAAGATAATTTGTGTAATTTCAATATTTTTTAATGTATTGAGACTTGTTTTGTGACCTAACATATGCTCTATCCTAGAGAATGGATACTTGAGAAGAATGTGTGTTCTTTTGCTATTGGGTGAAGTGTTCTATATATGCCTGTGGTAGTTTGGTATTGTTTATGAATTCCAAAAATAGATATTGGATTGTGTTTGTAAACTGGTCTGTTCCTCTGGGTGTATTAGATTGCATTAGATTCAGAAGTTTCACCTTTACTTTATTAAATCAAGATTAGGGCTTTTATTTGACCACATCATTAGGTGACTCAGTTTGAGTCCCCACCCCCCACCCCCGTTGTGGGCTATATAAACAGATGCTCAATCAAAGACAGGGAAGTAAATACACAGAGAACACAAGAGAGTTCAGTTTTGGACGCTGGAGCCCCGGGGAGGGGGAGAGAGCCGAGCCGTCTGCCTGATAGTTTGCAGCTGAAGAGACCAGAGCCCTGAACAGCTGAGAAAGCCCAGAAACAAATAAGCCCCATGGAGAGGGATGAGCCTTATGCTAGCCTACAGCTAAGATGGGAAGAAGCTGGGACCACAGAGCCTTAGGAGGAAAAGGAAGGCTGAACCCTCGCAGAGACTGGCAGCCATCTTACTCCAACACGTGGCAACAGACTTTGGTGAGGGAAGTAGTTACTCTTTATGGCCTTGTGACTGAAAGCTTCTACCTCAAATAAATACCCTTTATAAAAGCCAACAGATTCCTGGTATTTTGCATCAGCACCCCTTTGGCTGACCAATACAATGCCTGATAGGTATAGTTGGTTTAGAGTATCATCCAAGTCTTCTATTTCCTTATTGATCTTCTGTCTAGATGTTCTATCCATTATTGAAGGTGGCATATTAAAATCTATTATTAATATAGATCCATCTATTTCTCCTTTCAAATCTGTCAGTATTTGCTTCACATATTTTGGAGCTCTGATGTTAGGTTCATATATATTTATAATTGTTATGTCTTCCTGTTAAATTGACCCCTTTATCAATATATAATGACCGTCTTTGTCCCTCATAACTGTTTTTGACTTAAAGTCTATTTTATTTGATATTAGCATGCTATCTCAGCTTTCTTATGGTTACTACTTGCATGGTATATTTTTTCCAACCTTTCACTTTCAATCTACTTATGTCTTTGAATTTAAGGTGAGTCTCATAAATAACATAGTAGGGTCATGTTTTTCTATCTATTCTGCCAATCTCTGCCTTTGACTGGAAAGTTTAACCCATTTATATTTAAAATAACTACTAATAATGCAGGTCTTTCTACTGCCATGTTGCTATTTAGTCTTTGTATGTCCTATACCTTTTTTTGTCCCTCAATTCTTCTGTTAATGCCTACTTTCATATTTATTTGATTTTTTTGTATTATACCATATTAACTCCCTTCTCATTTCTGTCTGGATATATTTTTCATTACTTTTCCTTGTTAACATGAGATTAAATTTTAACATCCCATATATGTATTTGATACCAACTTGAATTCAGTAGCATGCAAAGACACTGTTCCTGTATAACTCTGCATGCCCTTTCTTGTACTTGTAACAAATTATATCTTTGTATACTTTATGTCCAAAACCATAGATTTATGATTACTTTCTATATATTTGAATTTTAGCACCTGTAAGAAGTAAGAAGTGGACTTACATACCAAAAAAAACTGGCATTTATAATTACCCAAACGGTTACCTTTACTGGAGGTATTTATTTCTTTATGCTGCTTTCAAACTCTTTCTAGTGTCCTTTCTTTTCAGTCTGAAGAATCACTTTAGCATTGCTTGTCAGGCTGGTCTATTGCTAATGAACTCCCTCAGCTTTTATTTATCTTGGAATGTCTTAATCTCTCCCTCATTTTCAAAGTACATCTCACTGGATATAAGATTCTTGGTTGAAAACTGCTTTCTCTCAGCACTTTAAGTATTTCAACCCACTGCCTTCTTGTCCCCATGGTTTCTGATAAGAAATCAGCACTTAATTTAATTGGGACTCACTTGAGTCCCAAGCAACATTGCTTTCCTTTTGCAGCTTTCAGAAATTTCTCCTTGTCTTTTGCATTCAACAAAATGATCAGTGTGTGACAGGGCATATTTCTCCTCAAATT
Organism: Tolypeutes matacus; assembly: GCA_026826555.1. Lineage (NCBI taxonomy): Eukaryota > Metazoa > Chordata > Mammalia > Cingulata > Chlamyphoridae > Tolypeutes > Tolypeutes matacus. The sequence continues at coordinate 62,468,599 of JAKSZT010053883.1, read as the reverse complement.
TATCCTGTTTAGTGTTCTCCAGGCTTGTTGGATGTGCATATTCACATCTTTTTTTAAGTTTGGGAAGTTTTCTATTATTACCTCTTTGACTATTCCTTCTGCCATTTTCTCTCTTTCTTCTCCTTCTGGGACTTCTATAATGTATCTATTAGTACATTTAATGTTGTCTCAGTAGTCTATTAAGCTATTTTTTGCTTTTTAAAATTCCTTTTTCTTTCTGCTCCTCAGCCTGACTCATTTCAATAATCTTGTCATTAAGTTCACTGATTCTTCTACCAGTCCAACCTGCTCTTGAAACCCTCAAGGGACTTTGACTTGAGTACTTCTGTTTTGTTCCTTTCTGTTTCTTTATTGAGATTCTCATATTGTTCATTCATTGTTTTTCTGATATCTTTTAGCTCTTTCTTTGTATTTTCCTTAATCTCCTTGAGCATATTGACTGTTTTCCTGACATCCTTTAGCTCTTTGTATTTTACTTTATCTTCTTGAGCATAACGAAGATCGTTTTTTGTTGGGTTTTTTTTTTTTTTTTTTTTTTTTTTTTCAAATTCTTGGTCATATATGTCCACAATCTAATCTTCTTCATTTATGTTTTCTGGATTTTTATCTTCTTCCTTTGGTTGGGCCATTATTTCCTGTTTCTTTGTTTGTCTTGTAATCTTTTGTTGTACACTGTACATTTTAATATTTTTAAATGTTAACACTTGGATTTATTCCCTGAGATATCTAATTCTTGAGTTTGTATCCAGCTAGTGATATGATAGAGAACTTCTTGAGTGTCAGGAGCTAACAAGACCAAGTAAATCTAAGCAAAACAAACCACCTTTCACCATCGTTGCAAATTGGCTTTTCATTGGCTGGTGTTCTCCTTCAGAGTTCAGCCCTCTTATCAGGAAGGTCACTCCAGTGCAAATGCAAAGTATAGGGTCTACCCTGTCTTTTCTGGGCCTGTGTCTTGCCTGGGCTTGTGCTTGCTAGTGCCCTTACAATTTCCTCTGTTTACAGGAGTTTGACTGCCCCCCTCTACTTCCCAAGAAACTGACCTTCTTCTTCTCCTGGGTGTTCCTTCCAACGCAGTCCTTAAAGCAGGTAAGCCTTTGCCCCAGACTGCCCACCTCAATTGTTTCTTACGCTGCTTTTGTTGTTTCAAGCTGCTTTTGCCTGGACAACAAATTCTGGAAGGAGAGACTTGCTGTCTTTTGCAGCGGGAACGAAGCCAGGGACCCACAAAGAGAGTTCCAACCGGCTCCAAACTGCCCTAGGTAAGGAATGAGGAAGGGGCCAGGAAGGACGCCCAGAGCTTCTTCCATGGCTTCTGAAAGCTGCACTTTCTTGACTCAGCACCCGCCCAGCAAAAGCAGCCCTTCAACTGTCCTCTGCAGCTCTGAGGAACCATTAAGTCTCTTCTACTGCCTTTGTCATGGGCATGTTGGAACAATGGACACCCACAGAGCTGGGACCACAGTGATTCAAACTTGCTAATCAACAGCAGTGATCAGTGATCTGACTGCAATTTCTCTCCAGATCTTGGGTGACTAGGTTTTTATGTCTCTCTCTCTCTGTTACCAGCAAGCTAAGCCACGGGCTGGATCTCATGCTGGACCCCAATGCTGTCTGCCAAGAGACTGGGGGATGAAGCGTGTTAACTGCTGTGTGGAGAGAGCAATTTATTGCCTCTTCCTCTCATTCTTCCTTGGATTTTGGAGTGTCAAAATAGTGGATTCAGACAGTTCTTGACAGTTTAATAGTTGTTCCAGTAGAGAGACTGATTCCTGCAGCTTCCTACTCTGCCATCTTCCCCAGATTCTCTCCCCAAGGAGCTTTTAAAACTTCTTATATCCAAGTCCCAACCCAGATCATTTAATGGGAAGGACCAAGTTGTGTTTGTATCCAAACTGTTTAATGTGACAATACCTTGAGGAGAAGGACACTTTCATCTTTTTCTGAATTGCAGTTATATAATCTGGAAGTTTAAGTTTTACTCTCAGAGCACTTGCCTAGGAGTGCTTCTAACCGTCTCTCAGATTTCTTTTCACTGTGTGGCTTTGGGAAAGTCATTTAACCTTTAATAAGGTCCACAAAGGCAGTGAAAGCAAGAATAAACAGGCTTCCATAAAACAAATCTGGGACAAACTGAACATCAAAATGAATAATGACAGTAATGGATGATAACTCACTATATAAAAAAATCCATCAATCAACTCTAATGACAGATTGATACAGATGGATAGATGATAGATATAGATAATTGATTAGACAGATGTAAAATTAGAAAGATCGCTAGATAAAGGGAAATAAGAGGAGACTCTCACAGTAAAATAAGTAAAATGCCTCAGTAAAATGTCAACTAATATATATAGAAGAAAGAACAGAATAAGAAAATCATAATTTTGCAACTATCATAATAGTAATCGATTCAGGCAAGAATCATTCATGAATACTAAAACTAGTGGGTAAAAATCTGATGGAGAATAGGATATTCTCAAATAGACTATCTCCAATAGGATAGTCTCAAAATATCTCCTCCAGATTACCTGGTATTCACAGAGTGAAAACTGGTAACTACAGTGAAGGAACCTGGCAAACACAACTTTAACCAAGTGATTAAAGTTGACATCAAGCCCAAATTGAAAGACTTTCTCAACTGGCCTGTCCCCTTCAAATATCGAGGTCATGAAAGACCAAGAAAGGCTGAAGAGTGGTCCCAGATTACAGTAGTCTAAAGAGAAATGACAATTAAAAGAAAGATATGATGTTGGGTTAAAAATAAAAAAGAACTTCCTATAAAGGTCACCTCCTTAGAGAGGCATTCCCTAGCCACTTGTTATCTAAAGTAACTCCCCATCCCACCCATCACTCAACACGCCTTCCCTGCCATTTTTCTTCATAATACTTAGCATGTTGGTTATGGATACAAGTTCCTGGCTAGACTTCTTGGTGTTGAATCCCTGTGAGTTGGGCATATTTCTTAAAAGTTTTGTGCCTCCCCTTTACTCATCTTCAAAATAGGGATAACAGTCCCTACTTCAAAAGATTATTGGGAAGACTAAATGAAAAATGATACATGCAAAGCACTTAAATTAATGCCTAGCAAATAGTAAATCCCCTAATGAACATTTTTATCTTTGTTACCGGACATTATTTTAAATATTCCTTACTGTTTGCTTCTTCATCACAAGCTTTAGGAAGGCAAGAGGTTTTTGTTTGTTTGTTTGTTTCTTTGGTTTTTGTTAGAACAGTGATAGCACATAGAAGGCACTGAGTAAATATTTGTGGAATGAGTAAATCGGTAAAAAATGAGCAATAAATGAGATTTTATTTTAAGTAGAATTTCACCTGATGTTATTACCTTAAACTGTGCAACTTGCCTGTATTGAGATATAAAGAAGATAACTCTATACAATAAATCTGAGAGGTTCTTAAAGCAAAAAAAAAAAAAAAAATGCCTATAGAGTATAGAATGAGGTCTGAGGAATCTGACACAATTACTAGCAAATATGGTAAATATGCTCTTATTCCCTCGGTTCAGTTTGGTTCTAAATGCTGCAGGAGGGCTTTCTGAGAACCTACACTAGCCTCATGGCCAGTTTAATCCAGTGTTTCAGGGCTACCCTATCTTTATTTAACAACTCTCTACTGACCTAAAAGGAAGAAAAAAGAAGGAAGAAAAGGTTTCAGAACATGCTAGCCCAACAAACTACTCCTTAACAAAGGTTCTTTGGTGAAATAGATTTGAAAACCCTATAGACTGTATCCCGGTCAGAGAGCATCAACATGAACATTGATTCTCAGAAGTTTCTGCAGGCATCAAAATTCACTAAACCCAGGGTTTCCCAAACTCACTTGCTCACAGAACACTTCTGTAACAACTATTAACACGATGGAGAGCACTTTAGAAATATTATACAAAGAGTATGTTATCTGTTCAGAATTTTACAAAATGAGCAGAGGGCATTGTAGTTAATGGGAAGAAGAGCAGTAACAGTACAAGGATCTCATTGGTAACAGCACAGGTAAGGCTTATGCAAGGCTGATACCATGTGGCACAAATCTATCTGACCAGCCTTGTTTCACTACTCAATACCTTTGTTGCAGCCAAACTCTGTTGTCAGATGTCCCTTGAAGCTCTAACTTTATTCATACTTTTGCATTGAATAACTGGATTATAGGGGTTATTTTCAACCCAATATGTGATGCCCGTTTCATTTTCTGTATGTGTGTGTGTGTGTGTGTGTTTTATTAAACTCAGGGTTCAGAATATAGCTTAAGAATACACTATTTTATTTTGGGTCCCAGGTGACAACACCAGCTCATTGTATCACCCAAGATTTAGATTTGAGATTTTGTAACCATAAGTAAATGTTATTTATATCTTAACCTGCTAAGTTTGTACCAAGTGCCCCAAGGTCGGCAAAAGGATCCAGAGTGTGGGGCTTGTGTAGATGGGTGGGAGTGCCATGCGAGGATCCTGTCGGGCTGGTGGCAGCTGATTTGCTTCCCATTCCAAAAGCTCCTGAAAAGAAAATGAGATCACTGAAAATGAGGTCACTGTCCAAGGCTGAATTGTGAAATTTAGAATTCCATAGCTATTGCCCATCTCTGTCTCTAGAGCAATCTAGGACAGGGTTTGGAAATATGTAAGAAGTTGGTAGACTCTGTTTCTCTGACTTGGGTGAATAATGGCCTCGGCAGGGACAGGACACAGAGAAGGCACACACTACTTTCTGGCCTTACCCGCAAATTATTATTCCAGTTTACCTTTCATGTCACCTAACTTCATTATGTCCTATGGGCTTTGGAGTCAGACTTGGATATGAATTCTGGCTCTGCCACTTGAGAGTGGAGTGACCATTTGCTTAACATCTCTGGACATCAGCATTTTCTCTTTGGTAAAAAAGAGGAAACAGCAATTGCTTCAGAGAATTGTGATGCATACAATGTATGGATCTCTGTGTGTGTCTGTAATTTTCACAGGGTTGGGAACACAGTCACATAAGACAGCTCTCAATAAATACTGTAGTAGCCATAAGAAAGAGACCTGATTTATTACAGGCAAACCCAACCTTGGAACAAGCACTTTCTAAAGAAGGAAAAATATTTGCATTTATTCAATACCTACTATACACAAGAACCTTTCAAGTTATTTCATTTAAACTTACACAACTGTGTGGAACAAGAGTTATTATCCCCATTTTACAGGTAAGAAATCTGAGGCTCAGGGAAGCGGCTGTGGCTCAATCAGTAGGGCTCCCGTTTACCATATGGGAGGCCCCGGGTTCGGTTCCAGGGGCCTCCTGGTGAGGGCGGGCCTGCCCGCATGGCGTGGTCGGCTGGCCCTGCGAGCACAGGCAGCAGCGGGGGGATAAATGAATAAATAAATAAAATCTTAAAAAAAAAAAAAAAAAAAGAAATCTGAGGCTCAGCCTTGTCAAAAAATTCAAGAGCTTTTAAGTGGTAGAGGCAGATATACACACAGAGCTATCTGATTCTACTGTCAAGACAGACATTAAGCATGACACTTGGAAAAGTTAAATAACGTGCAATATGTAGCATTAGCATGTCAACAAATGCAATGGGAAAAGATCAACCAGAATATGAGCCTTTGGGAAAAAGCAACACAATTACTTGACTGGGCTATTTTTATAAGTATTCACTTCATCTTGTGTGAAGGATTATGCTTTAGCAATTGGTTAAATGTGTACAAAAAATAACCTGCTGACATTTACCTGGTTTAGTATGCCAGTCCCAACCTCCTGAAACATCTGGCTGAATGTTCACAGCAGGTGTACTAGAAGCTGCAAATGGGGAGAAGAAAAAGAATGAGAATGACATAGCTCAGAACCCACTTTTCTGAATTAACACAAGAAAATGCCATCCACCAAGGCTCCATGACCTCCCAAGAGATTCAATTATTCTTCTATGCTCTCACCACACTCTGCAACACTTGATATTTCATGCCTTAATCTACGGTTATTCACATGAGGGTTGGTAGAAGTCATATATTGCTTATCTTTTCTCCTTTTTTGGCTGACCTGTGTTTTACTTACCTCCATATCCAGCATATAACATATGCTCAGTCCACACAGTTTCAATCAGAACTGTGCATATGTCAGACTTCATTAAATTATGAGTTTCTTGAAGATAAGAAATATCTTATTCATCTTTGAGTGTCCCACCTCTAAGCTTAACACAGATTTGGTGGGTAATAAGAAAAGGGGGAGAAACTTAAGCTCAATTCAACTTAGATTAGCATTAACAAGTGTGCCAGGGGCATATTTTATTATCTGTTGTGACATGAGTAGAGAATGCTAAATCATCCAGAACAAATATTGGGCACCAACTATATACCATGTATCATGTTGGTGCCAGGAATATAACTATTGTCACTCAAAACTCATACAGCTTCAAAACAGATCATTCTAACCCCTCTCAAAATTCTCCCCGAATTGACACCTGAGTCCTACCTACATACTGTCCTATATGTAGATAATGCAATTGGCCCACTAACAGTGGAATGATAATTGCTTTCCTAGCAAGGATAGTGGAAATTTCTATTTACTCATTGGCATGACACAGGCCAAAAGAAGTGTGGTCACAAACAACAGGATGCTAGCAGGTCCAAACTGGATGATAAACTACATGTTCTAACCAACTCACAAAAAAACACAAAACCAGGCCCATGGGACATACAAGGAATCACTTTGATCAAAATGATAAATTCAAAGTATTGAATTCAGAATCATGTATAACCTTATAGACACTATCACTATACATCAAAGAAACTATGATAAGAAAACAAGAGTAAATTAATTTTATATTTATATATTAGATACCTAGATGATACAGATAAAGAGGAAGGGAGGGAGGGAGAGAGGGAGGGAGGAAAGGAGATAAGGAAAGAGGGAGGGAGGGAGGGAGGGACAGATAGAGGAAGGAATCTACTTTGTGACAATAATTCTTCCAGGCATTAGGGGATGCATTAATTTATAAAATAAAAATCCCTGCTTTTGTGGAGCTCTTGCTCTAATGGGGAGAGACAGACAACAAAAAATAAACATAACCCATTAGTAAATCATTCCTTATATTGGAAGTTAATAAGTACTGTAGAGAAGAAAAAGTAAAATGAGGTAAGAAAAGTTCCTAGTCTGGAGCAGAGAGATTCAGTGCAAATTGAAATGGAATGGACAGAGTAGAACTCATTGAGCAAAAACTCAAAGGAGGTGAAGGAGTTAGTCGGGCAGGTATCTGAGTATCAGTATTTGAAGCGGAAGAAACAACCAGTGGAACAGCAAAGAGGCCAGTGTGGCTGGATGGAGAGAGCAAGGGTGAGAAGGAAAAGAAGAGGAAATGAGGGTGTAGGCATGGGGTGCTCAAGTACATAGGCCTCCCAAGCCCTTGTGAGGACTGTGGCTTTCACACTGTGTGAAGTAGGGAGCCATTCTGAGCAGAGGAATGACATGACTTACATTTTAAATGAGTGAACAAAAATAAAGCTTTATCCTACATCATGCATCTTTCTTAATGGGTAACAAGCATTCAATCAAGAATGAGAAGTAGATTTCTTTTATATTGTCCTCTAGAGCCTGAGATTAAGAACCAATTGGAAATCACCCATAAAGGTGTTTTCTAGACTGATTTATCTTTTCTAGCCAGTTAGACTTTGACCAATGTTGTACAAGTCATCTTCCTTTTGCATTTTCATGGCTTCCATGAAGTCAAACTGATGACTGGACTGCATTCTCCAGGCAAGGGTGTCTTCAACAACACATTGCCCTCTCAGGTGAGGCCAATGTTCGATACCTTCAAAATCAGGGATGAGCTGCAATCCTCCAGCTCCAAGCCATTCCGCCTTCACTGAAGAGCTCCAGTTTTAATCAGTTACATAAGTGATACCCTTTCACACTTAGAAATGAATGTGATTATTATTCTTTCCACATAATGTAAGTCCCTAACATAGAAATATAACGTGGGCCACATATGAATTTTCCAATTTTCTAGTTGCCACATTTTAAAAAATAAAAAGAAACAGGTAAAATTAATTTTAATAATATATTTATTTAATCCAGTATATTCAAACTTTTCTTTGAACATGTGATTGATATAAAATATATTGAGATATTTTACCTTCTCTTCTCCAAACTGGATGATAAACTACATGTTCTCTTCTCTTCTTATACTAAGTTTTAAAATATAGTATTTTATACTTTGAGCACATCTCAAAGCACACTAGCCACATTTCAAGTACTCAAAGGTCACACGTGACTAGTGGCTAGCATATTGGACAGAACATCTCTAATAAATTAGGGTTATGTAGTCCAAGCTTTGTTCTATGGAATGCTAATTTTTAGAATGCTAATATAATATTTTATTAATTCTAAGGCTCCTACTTTTCCCACATTTCAAAGATTTCTCCAACTAAGATATATCTTACTATCAATTAAAAGTGACGGCATTTTTTCCGTTTTTATTATACATAAAATAACACTACATCCTACAATCAATGGTGCCTTATGATGCAGTTCATGTAGCTCTAATACAAAAAAAAAAAAAAAAAAAAAAGGAATTCCACAGTTCAAATAAGTTTTAGGAAAGCTGAGTAAAACTAAGTTAAGCAGGTTTCTTTCCTGTAAGACATCCCAGAGCTTTTAATATGTTCATGTGAATTGTTAATTTCCAAAAGAGGTATGCAATTTGTAGCTTTTCCCAAAAAGCATCCAAAGGATGTTTTTATACCTGACCATCTACTGATAGCTTAGTAAGCTACGTTCCACTGCACACAATATAAAATATTTCTTTACCATGCACTGTTGGTGAAGGACTTCTCGTGGGCTGAAGAAAGGGGTCACTGGAAGCACTGGATGTGTTCAGAAAAGAACCCAGCAAATCCTGACCTGATGGTTTAGAAGGTGCTCCAAATGGGTCAAAGGTGGCACCTAGAATACAATGGAAAAATGTATTTCTTTGCCCTGTGACTTAATTCATTCAATAAATATTAAAAAGTCATCATTATCACCATGCTTTAGGCCAAAATTTTGAAAAATCAAGATGCCACCTTCCTCCCTGGCAGGTCCACAGGCTCATCATATAATAAAAACTTCTAGGCCTAACAATGGATCCCAAGGATTTTTAACCACATATGAATAAGCTCATCTTTGCAGACAAAGGATGAGCCTGGATTTATCTATTGGATGAACCATAAAAATGTGTAAACATGGGGAGCAGCTATAGCTCAGCGGCTGAGCACCTGCTTCCCATATATGAGGTCCCAGGTTCAAATCCCCATACCTACTAAAAAAAAAAAAAAAGAATGATGGCCTTTGGCCATCCAAATAACAGGAATTCAGTCAACCAAGCTTACAAACTAGGTGGGAAGATGAAGTCAACACAGATGAATCAATGAGTGACAAAATTCTCTTGAAGTATAGAAGGCACTCAATAAAGACAAATTGAACAAAGACATTAGTGGACAAATACCAGGCAGGGGGGCTCTGCTATTAAGATGAGTGGTTGAAAACTCCACTAACAAGGGTTTCTTTTGTTTTATTTCTTAGTTGTCTCTGGCTCACTTGAAAGAGATAAAAGTGAATAAAATGAGTATAGTGACAAAAACTGGACTCTCATCACACCTTATGCCCTTTTGCGCTCAAAAACATTGTTTCCAAAACACTGCCTCTCAACAACTTGCCAAAACTGATGCAGATTTAGTGAAGTGAAGAACAGTTAGTGAATGAATTAAGAAGACTAGAGAAAGTGAAAAGCTGAGGTCTCCAGCAACAATGCAACAACAGTTAATATTGTATAGTTTCCTAGGGTTTACACTGTCTTTCACAAATTAATATCTCAGTTGATTCTCATTTCTCCCCATCAGACAAAGTGGTATTATCTTCATTTTGCAGATTATGAAACTGAGGTTCAGATAGGCAAAGTTTCTTGCCCAAGGACAAGTAATAGGGTTGGAACTCATGCTCAGATCTTCTGACTCCACAAATTCCAGGAATTTTCCAAAGGGAACTTACATTTTTCAGAGGAATAAAATGAAAGTGAGGAAAATAACACAGAGTTGCATGTATGTAATTGGTCTTTAATTCCTCATTACTGGGCAAGGAACAAAATTCTCTTTAGCTCTCTATAGTGAGATGTCACTTCCTAATCTGTAAGAAGCTGACTAATGAGCTGTATTGGATTGACCTATTCTAAGAATAGACAGCTAGAATCAAATAAGTTAACGAATAATTTCAACTCTCAAAACCCTGGTAGGATATATTGTTTAACATGTTTGTAGCCACCACTGCACTGGAATAAGGCTCTCCTAATATCCTCTGGACAGCAGAGTAGCCTTGTGTGGCAGGAATGGTATCAACTTTGGATCAGGCACTCTGCTACACAACTTATATCCCTTACCTCATCTGATAGTCACAAAAACCTTAGCCATTCTATAAAATTAGAATGCACAGACTTCTAGAACAGCTGTAAGAAAACACTGGATTAAGCCTTCTACATTTAGGTTTGACCAACTGAAGCAAACGATGGAGGCTGCTAAAATCTTCTCACCATTAATATCAACTTATGTCATATTACAGGCATTCCCCAATAAACCAAAAGTAAACTACCCAACACCACCAAACAAGAGCTCAAAGTTGAGTCTTTACAACAATGCTGACAAGTAGGTATTATCCCCATTTTAAAACAGAAGAGGTTAAGATTTTTTAATAAGGCTACACAAATAATGAAACGTTGGTCCTGGGATTCAATCCCAGGCCTTAGACTCTAGACCCAGTGATCCTTCTACTTCCTCTGGGGAGTAAGAATACTTGGGTTTTAAACCTGAGTCTGCCACTAATCACCTGTGTATCCTCAGATATCTGGGCCTCTGTTTCATTGTCTAAGGCACAGAATTAATTGACTATCTAAGGCTCTTCCAGCTCTGACACTGGAACTCGGCTATGTCCATGGACCTGTGATGAATTAAATCATCAGGAGTCACACAAGGTCCACGGTCTGTGTAATCTTGAATCTTGGGAATTTTTTTTCCCTGACAAAGCTTTTATTCACTTTGATGAGTTAGAAGTGGATGAGAAGAAGAAGAAAAGTATAGAGGAAATAGCGGTGGCCTGGAATTCAGGAACCTGAGCTTGCATCCTGGCTCTACCAGAAATGGCTTGTAGGAGCTTGAACCTCAGGACCTACAGTCAATGATTCTTAGACCTATTCTCATCAGGAATGGATCCAGCTGAACTACCATAAATCCAGACCAGCCCAAAGCTTCCTGAGAAGCAAAAGATAGACTTGGGGGTAGGGGGGTAGCGTCTACAGGATACTATAGGCCTGGAGAGCTGGGACAGTTTTCTTTCTTTTTTTTTTTTTATTGTGGGTAAGAATCAAATTTTTCACAATACATACCAATATTTGTAAAATAATATATAAATATATATACATATATGCACATTTGCTTACATAAATGTTATTTTTAAATATATATATATAAAGGTGCTTAGATTACCTAAATATTACACAGAAATATGGGACAGTTTTCTTTGCTCCTTCTAGTATGACCTTGGTTAATGGGAACAGTAACAAAGGCAGCTAATTTGAGTTGGTCCTACAGAGGAGGTGGTGATAGATCCTTGCTTACTCAGTTACACTATCTTGCAAATGTCAAACATTGGTGGATGACCAGTCACAGAAGGGTTTGAGTCTGTGGCAATGAACAGAGCGAAAATAATTGAGCAAGAGGAGGCTCAGACTCTTTACCTGGAACCAATGCTTTGCTCCAGTTGGCTGTGTTAGGATAAATCCCTTCAATATTTTCAAGACAGCCAAATACTTCTCTATATAGCCAAAATGTATTCAAAAACTAAGATTTCAGGAGGCATTACAGGAAAACTAACAGAGGGCTCTGGAGTAAAATGACCTAGTTTTGGATGCTGAGCCTATCAATTACTAGTTGCATAAACTTATATTACTAACTTAATCGTAAGTCTCAGTTTCTTCACCTATAATATTAGCACCTACTTTACTGGATTTTAAAGGACTGAATCCATGTTTAGTGTTAAATTCTATGTCTGGCAATTAATAAGTACCCATAAATATGAGCTGCTATTATTAATAATTATTCATCTATCTGTATCTCCCAACAGAAGTAACTGAAGCAGCTCAAGGACTGACATCCTAGAAAAAAATTAAAAGTAAGGGCATGGAACTCAAATATTCACTCTTACACTGTCCTATCAAAATGGACAATATTTCTATTTCTTCCTGTGTTCACCATTTAAATGCAGATTTAGACCTCTAAAGGATTGTTATGGGTTGAATTGTGTCCCCCCAAATATGTTGAAGTCCTAACTCCCAGAACCTCAGAATATGACCTTATTTGAAAATCGGGTGGCTGCAAATATAATTAGTTAGGCTAAGCTGGAGTAGGGTGGGCCCTTAATCCAGTATGACCAGTGTCCTTATAAGAAGGGGAGAAGAGATACAGACACGCTAGAAGAGACCCCATGAAGGTGGAGGCAGGGATTGGAGCGATGCATCTACAAGCCAAGGAATGGAAGGACTGCCGGCAAATACCAGAAGCCAGGATGAGCAAGGAAGGACTCTCCCTGAGGGTTTCAGAGGGAGCAGGACCCTACTGACACCTTGATTTGGACTTCTAGTCTCCAGAATTAGGACAAAACAAATTTCTATTATTTTAACCAAGCCATCAGGTTTGTGGTAATTTGTTACAAAAGTCCTGGCAAACTAATGCAGAGACTTTCTGTGGAACCTGGAAAAGTCTATAGCTTAAGGAAGTTCAATTCTACTTCCTTGACTCAAAGGTTATAATTCAAAACTGAGAGGCCAGTACTACATGGAGAAAATTACCTTCTCCCACTCTCAGGGTTGGAGATGCAGAGGTGGAGGTGGCAGAACGGCGTGGCGTTGACTGGGCAGATGCAGGTCCGCTGGGATGAAACATATCTTCCACCCCTGACTGTCCAGGCTGGGCAGCACCAGCCGCACCAACACCCCCAAACAGGTCACTCAGAAGTTCAGAATTGGTGGGAGGAGCCACTGGCGCAGAGAAGTTTTTACTCACTACAGACCCTTCCAGGCCCAGGAGGTCCACGTCCTCGGGAGGTGGGGGTGCAGCTGCCTCCTGCTGCTTTTTGCTGGGCTTCTTGGCTCCATGCTGTTTGTCACCATTGGCATTGCCGTGTGGACTAGAAAGGGTCAGAAGTTCATCGTCCGACTGCTCACTCTCCTGCTTCACTAGGGCAGCGTGGTCCTCCTCACAGAACGACTTCTCTGATTTCTGATCTAAGGAAAGCCAGTGTGTCAATAAGTGGTTAGTGACTTACCACAGCATTGCTTGCTTTTGTTATGTTATATGTACATAACTCCAGGAAGAGAAAAGGATTCAACCCGGAGTAAGCAATGTTTCAGACCCTTTCCAACGGAGGAGGTGATGTATTTCAAATTCCATTCAACTACCATTTGTGGAGCACCTGAGAGACAGGAACTCTGGAGCCAGATGGCCCGGTTTTGAATCTCCGTTTCACTAGTTATAGTTTTGTGACACTAGGCAAGTTACTTTACTTCTCTGTGCCTTAGTTTCCTCTTCAGTAAAATGGAGATAATAAATAGTACCTAACTAATGGGGCTGTTGTGAGAATAATATGAAATGAAATGTATATCAATATATATAAAGTATATATACTGCAGATAAATAGAAGTGGTACTCAAAGTATTACTACTACTACTACTATTACGACCATTATTTTCTGGGCACTATGCTAGATGCTTTGAAAAACATTATCTCCTAATCCTTTGCTGCCACCACTCAGCGTCCAGCAGCCAAAACCAAGGCCTTTCCCCCACAGTCTAGACCTCATAAGTTAATAGAGAGAATGACTCTGCCTAGGACGGTTCTTACACCAACATGAAAGGGGATACTTTCAACATAAAATAGGCAGCAAGAAAGAGGTCTTTTTAGGGAAAGGAATACAGAGGCTGGAGAGTGACTTTCTAGGCCTTCCTTGAGAAAGATTTTCCCATGAAACTTTGTTATTTTTGTTTTAATTTCAGTTACATAGAGCCACATTCCAAATCAAATACAGATCCACAGGTCCTTGTCCCTAATTCTGAAATGCAAAAGGCTATGAAAAGGGAAAGGTTTCCCCAAGTTTGGTGCAAACTCTTTTGGTGGAAAAACCTGACTGGGACTGATGTGAGAGTATTTATTTATGTCACTCAGAGTTATTATTTATATGTTTCAGTGCAGAAATATTAATGTATTTGATTATAGGGTATTGTCTGAGTTGCCACTGGGGATGTTAAGTAATATATAATTTATACACTTTCGGAAAAAAAAAAAATTCTGCTTTCCTAAACACATCTGGTTCTCAAGAGTTTCAGATAAGAGACTGCTCATCTGTATTAAAACCTATTTCAGAGCTTAACAGGAACATGATTTCTAAATTACTTAAGACAGTGGGAGTGGAGAGGCAAAAGTTAAGTTCTATTAAAAGCCCTTACTGTAAGGAAGAGAAGATGTAGTGAAAACCAAGCAAGGGCAAGGAAATCTGTCTACTTTCTAGCTTTCACTGGACTTCCCAAGTTTGAGAAATTTCTGGTTCTATTTCTCAGAAGAAAATTCTGCAAATAAGTTAAGAATTCTATGAACAACACTTTTCACCTAACACTGAAAACTTCTGTAGACAATGGAAATACTTTCTTATGTTCACACATCAAAGGAAGGTCAAACAAGAGAACTGTCTACCACCAAAGCCAGTTTCCCACACCAAGACAGTCCTTACTATCAATTCTACACTGAGCCTTGTAGTTAACCTCAGCAAACTCTCCAAGAGGGATCACAAATGGGTATCTATTAGAATGCCAGTGCCACTGATGGCAGCAGTCTGAAGCATTATATTGAGAAAGATTCTGACATCTCCAGATTCAGAAGAAAAGAATGCTGTGATTAAGCCCCACTTTGCTGTCATGGTTGTTAAAGCAAGTAGCAGAGATTATGGACCAGGTGTTTGCCATCCCCGCACCAGGGTAAGCTCAGTTCTGCCCTGTTAATGGTTATAGCCCTCTTGGGGATGTGCCAGATTTTAGTTTTTGAATATTTAGTTAAGAATAGGAGATAGAGTCCTTTGTTAATCTAACCTAAAGGGAGATGTTGAAAATATCACATTTTTTTTGGGTTACTCTGGGAAAGATGTGATACAAAGCACAGCAGAGAGAGAGAGAAGGCAGAATTCAGCTTAAAATGGCATTTTGCACCAGTCAACCATGGACTTGAAAAGCAGAAAGGCACCTGAATTAAAAAAGGATTCATCAGGAAGGTTGGGAAATAAGAAGAAATCTGGATGGTTTTAAGTGCTGCATTCCTTCAGGCTGCTTTGGGGTCTAACCATATTTGTAGATGAACCATATGAGTTTAAGAAATGCTTGAAAGTACCTTGCCAGCAGAGAGAGGAAAAGAAGCCACCTTGCCCAAAATGCCTGGGGTTGTCTGGAGGGATATCTATTGGAGCCTGTCCTGTAAAAAGAAGGTCAGGCAGCATTAATGAAACACAGGAAACCAGGCAGGGTGATGAATAACCCAGAGTCCTCATCCTAAAAAATAAAACCACAAGGTGACTCGTACCTCCTAAGGCCAGAGTATCTTGATGTTCCTGGTGAGAAGAGAAGAGAATGCTGGGATTTACATCTTTCGTGCAGTAATGTTCCCATGGTGGGGTTAAGTCTATCACTTTGTCATGGGGCTGTAGTTCTACATCCAGTGTCACCTGAAATAGCTGAGGATATTTTTCTGGTACATCACATGCATCCAACTCAGGCCTAAACAGGGATTTAAAAGAACAAGACCAGTGAAATCCAATGGAAATGGCGCAGGAACCAGCTTCGGTTGCCTCTGAGACTCCTTTCTGGGGAAGACTCAATCATTAATCAGATAAATTACTTTGCTTTTCCGAGCCTTAGCTGCTTTATCTAGATTTTTTAAAAGGGGGAAATAATGATGACTCATAGAATTTGAATACTACTGCATGTGAAAGCATTCTGGAAAGCAGAGCTGATACATCCAGCCAGCATGCACTGCTATGGCTGTACCAATTGTTAAAATACTGAACTAGGCCCAAAGCCACTGTCTGTGCCCCTGAATATCTACTGCTACCCCAGCTCCAACTGCCCCCCTGAGTTCCATAGACCACACTATGACAAGGGTTAATGTCTGGGGCAGAGGGGACCTCCAGAACCATGCTTAGTCCTATGGCCTGGCATCCATTCTGGTGGTTACTGCTCATACCACAGTACTGATTAAACATTTTGACTGCCATCTCTATTGAAAAACACAAATGGATACGCAGAAGCATATTTCAAAGTGTTGCAACTTTGTTTCCTCTTTGTTCACGCTGGTTCTCTCACATGGAATTTTAAGACATTTTGAAAGCCTTCGAACCATTTATACTTCTGAAGACAAATCATATCTAACTGAAATGCAGAAAATGCCCCTAGCCCACACTGTTGCTGAGCTATACGCAATGGTCCAGCGGCACAGGATGAAGGGGGATGGGTGTGGCAGCACAGGGCTAACGGGCCCTCCAGCACATGCCTCCAAGCATTTCCCGACTGTACTGATTGCAGCCCAAGCAGTACTTACTTAGTGAACTTTAAAACGGTTGTGTCCAAGGGGATGAATCCAGTATGAAACTGAAGCTGGAATATCTGTGTGTTGGTTACCTACAAATACATGAGAGATGTACAATGCAACTGATCAATGAAAAAGGAATTTGGTCAAAAGGCTGTATTTGGGGAAGCCATGTACCTTTACCTGTTTCTATGCATATTACATGACCTCCCCTTCTTGAACTGGCCTAGCTTCATTTCTAGTCTCTCTTGTCCATGGACTCTGCCTTAAGTAAGCCATTTCTTCACTTGTTAATGTCCCAGGCACTTGCACACTGTCATACATCGACTCATGCTGTTCCTTCTACTCAGGATGTTCTGCTGCACCCTGGTGAACTTCATCCTTCAAAGGCCAACTTGGAAGGTCATGTCCTCTCTATAGCATTTCTGGGCCAGCACTGGTTAAAACAAACTGCTCCCATCATAATATCTCATTCCTACCTCTAATATGGCATGATCGATATTTGTACATGTGTGAATCTTCCCTGCCAGGCTGAGTTCTTTTTTTTTTTTTTTTTTTTTTAAAGGAGGTACCAGGGATTGAACCCAGGACCTCATACATGGGAAGCAGGCACTCAACCACTGAGCTACATCTGCTCCCCAATGAGAGTTGGTTTTCTCGTTCGTTTGTTTGTTCGTTTGTCTTTAGGAGGTACCAGGGATTGAACCTGGGACCTTATATATGGGAAGCAGGTGCTCAACCACTTAAGCTACATCCACTCCCTGCTGAGTTCCTTAAAGGCAGGGACATTAGCTTATTCTTACCTATCCCAAACACCTAGGCAATGGCACAGGGCATGCACTTAGCAAAAATGTGATGCATTAAAATACAATTACTTGCAGCATTATTCATAACAGCCAAAAAGTGGAAAAAATCGAAATGTCCACCAACTGATGAATGAATAAATAAAATGTGGTATATCCACAGAATAGAATCTTACTCAGCCATTAAAAGGAACGAAGCACTAAAACATGCTATTAGGTTGGTGCAAAAGGAATTGCAGTTTCATACCATGAATTTCAAATCATTATAATTGGGCTCAAACACATCTTTATTAATAAAAATAGGAATCATTACAATCAACACATTTTTGCCAATGAGAAATAAGTTTGTTTATTCCCGTAGCATAAACTTCCATGCTTTGGGATTCAACAAACGCTTGGAAAGTATTTTCTGCATCCTGCTGGTTGTGGAAGTGTCTTCCCTGCAAAAAGTTGTCCAGATGCCTGAAGAAGTGGTAGATGGTTAGTGAGAGGTCCGGTGAATATGGTGGATGAGGCAAAACTTTGTAGCCCAGTTTGTTCAACTTTTGAAGCGTTGGTTGTGTGACATGCGTTTTTTTGGGCGTTGTCGTGGAGAAGAGTTGGGCCCTTTCTGTTTTCCAGAAAGGGTGCATCTCATTGATTTGCTGAGCATACTTTTCAGATGTAACGGTTTCACCAGGATTCAGAAAGCTGTAGTGGATAAGACTGGCAACAGACCACCAAAGAGTGACCATGACCATTTTTTTTTTTTTTTTTAATTGTAATACTGAATTTTTATTGAAGTAAAGCACACTAAATCAAACCAATTGTAAAGAGGTGAAATATAGACCATGATTAATAGCAATACTTCAATATGCATCCATCAATTTTCACAAATGTACCACACTAATGAAAGATGTTGTTAATGGGGAAAAGTATGGGAGGGGGAAGGGAGTGATGTACATTAGAATCCTCTACATTGTAACATTTATGTAATCTAAAGCTTCTTTAAAAAATAAAAAAAAAGAAATTGCATTGAGAACAGTTTTTAAAGTTGAGCCCAAATATCTTCTCAATAGGACCAGGAGATTAGGAGATGTAGCATGAGGAAAAAACAGTATAATAATGTAGAAGAAAAAACTGATCATTTTAATTGTCTTTGGCAGTGTTTGTAACCCTGAGCTGGTCAGGAGATTGAGGCTGTAATTACATAAAGGGGCAGAGGATATGGTAGGTTATAATGGGTGCCATATTTTAATCTCCATTAGGATCTCAATTCCTGGGAAATTTTATAGTCAATAAGTAAGATCGATTAATTGAGCAGATAATATATATCCCGGTTTCATTCTTCTTTATATTAGTAATATTGTCTCTAGATGTTGACGAGATTATTCATGAATGTGTATTACATGAAGAAAGCTTAGGGTCGGAAGATTTTTTTCCTTTTGGAAGAATCTAAAATCTCAGATATGATCAATTTAAACTCACACTTCGATGAACTTTCACAAAGGTGATGTTGGACATAATCTGGATTCTCTTTAGCAGCTTTAACTTCGTGGTTGCTCCACGTACAATAATGCATCCAACCTGGCAATCATGACTGTGCCACTGATCACTCTTTTCTGCATACTTAGGTCCAACCAGTAAAGTGTATTTGGTCTCAGGAGTTACTTCTGTGTTCATGATATCTCCAGCTGCCTGTATTCTGGATCATTGGCTTGTAACTTTATTAAGACATGGGTATCATTTGTTCACATATGTGTCATCAGTGCCTCAATAGTAAATGAACCCGGGGGGAGCGGATGTGGCTTAAGAGTTGGGCACCCGCCTTCCACATGGGAGGTCCTGGGTTCAGTTCCCAGTGCCTCCGCCATAGCGGGGCCAGGACGCGGGCTGACCATGACCTTTTTTTGGTAGAAGTTTGGCTTTGGAAAGTACTTTGGAACTTCTTCTCGGTCCAACCACTGAGCTGGTCATCTGGAATAAAATCCACTTTTCATCGCACATCACAATCTGATCGAGAAATGGTTCGTTGTTGTTGTGTAGAATAAGAAAAGACGACCCTTCAAAATGATGAATTTTTTTATTTTTGGTCAGCTCATGAGGCACCCTCTTATTGAGCTTTTTCACATTTCCAATTTGCTTCAAATGCCAAACTACCACAGAACGGTCGACGTTGAGGACTTCGGCAACTTCTCGTGTAGTTTTAAGAGGATCAGCTTCAATGATTGCTTTCAGTTGGTTGTTGTCAAATTCCGATGGCCAGCCACTATGCACCTCATCTTCAAGGCTCTCGTCTCCTTTGCAAAACTTCTTGAACCACCACTGCACTGTACGTTAGTTCGTTAGCAGTACCTAGTCAAATGCGTTGTCAATGTTGCAATTGTCTCTGCTGCTTTACAATCCATTTTGAACTCAAATAAGAAAATCGCTTGAATTTGCTTTTTGTCTAACATCAATTCTATAGTCCCCCCAAAATATAAAATAAACAGCAAGTAATAAGTCATTAGCAAAAAAAAAAAAAAATAATGAAATGCTCATTAAAATGATGTATAACATAACCACATTTAATTAAGAATGTATTACAATATCAAACAGCACATTTCAACAATGCAAAACTGCAATTACTTTTGCACCAACCTAATATAACATAGATGAACCTTGAAAACATTATGCTAAGTGAAAGAAGCCAGTCATAAAAGATCACATATTGTATGATTACATTTATATGAAATCTCCAGTATAGGCAAATCTCAGAGCCAAAAAGTGGATCAATGGATAGGGGGAATGAGGAATGGAGAGTAATTGCTGATAGGTATGGGATTCCTTTCCAGCTAAGGAAAATGTTCTGGGATCAGACTATGGTGATGGTTGCACAATATTTTGAATATACTAAAAACCACTGACTTGTACATTTTAAAGAGTTAGTTATATGTTATGTGAATTTTAGCTCAATAAAAAATTGAAGAAAATACAATTACTTAGTCCCATATACTTAATAGAAATCTCTTCCCTAACACTGATCCAAATGGAACACTTAAAAGGCATGCTAAAGAAATGTTTGCTGGAAGTTTTAGGGCTGCCAACTCTGGCAGAGTCATCATGTTAAAGGACTTTGCACACGTCTCAGTTTCCTCACCTGTAAAATGAAACAGTTAGACATAAACAATCTCTAAAGGCTCTTTCTAATTCTAAATCATAAGTTACCGAAGCACAAAATGATTTGGAGAAATTCTCCCATCAAAGGCTGAGATGAGCTGATGTCATAATTCTTCCTGCACCATACCTTAGCCTGCAGCCGGCTCCCAATGGTTGACCGCAAGTGATACATGGAAACCACCACATCTCCTTGCACAGTGATGCTCAAAGGAATGAAGATTTTTCCATCCTGGACACGGTATTCTCTTTAAAGAGAGATGAAAACATATATTTAAAGAGACTCCGATTTTGTACAGTCACACAGGTATAGCCCTCTTGGCTCTGTCTGCCCAGGCCTGGACCTAGGAACCAGTTTCTATCGTGAGCAAAGTCAGGAGCACAGCCAGTGCCAACTGGGTTCAAGCTGGTTCAAAAATGGGATGGCTGATGGTTTTAGTTTTTAGTGATGGTTTTATTTTTTAGATTATTACTGTAAGTAGGTTAGTCCTTACCACAAGTGAGTCATTTTTTAAATGTGCAATTTTTTAATGAGTGGCTTTTACAGACACATCATAATAAATTGTACAGCTACATTTAAAAAAAAATAGGGGATGATGTGGGAGAGGGAGGGGATTACATGGGAATCCCTCATATTTCTATGTAACTTCCTGTAATCTAAAACCTCTTTGGGAAGTGGCTGTGGCTCAATCAGTAGGGCTCCCATTTACCATATGGGAGGCCCCGGGTTCGGTTCCCGGGGCCTCCTGGTGAAGGCCAGCCCGCCTGCACGGCGTGGTTAGCTGACCCAGCGAGCACAAGCAGCAAGGGGGGGATAAATGAATAAATAAATAAAATCTTTTAAAAAAATAAAATAAAATAAAATAAATAAAATAAAATAAAATAAAATAAAATAAAATAAATAAAATAAAATAAATTAAAAAAATAAAATAAAATAAAATAAAATAAAATAAAAAATAAAATAAAATAAATAAAATAATAAAATAAAATAAAATAAAACCTCTTTAAAATTAATTATATTTTTAAAAAATGAGCTGGCAATGGGTTGATGCCAGGCTCTCTCCCTCCACTCCATATGGATTTCCAGATGATTCAATTGACCGCCTCACTTTGTGGATCTCTTGTTTTCTTCCAATACATCCAGCCAGGATATATTTGCCTTTCTTTAACTTTAAATTAATAGTAAAATCAGAGATAGATGGAACAGAAAATCCAGTCCAGATCAGTAGAAAAACAATTCCATGCTCTGTGAGAGTCTAGGACACCGATCTCCAAATTTAACTTATTCTGAACTAATTTGGAATTATTTAAGTTATTCCGACTAATTTTACTTTGTGTTACCATCTACTCTTTTGACTCCACACCCTCTACCACCTCCCACTGGCACCTGCTCTTGATTCTGGACTCTATATCTTTTAAACTATATCCCCATTCACCTAGTTGCTCCACCTAGAAATGTCATTCATTTCTGATTCCTCCATTATCTTCATCAGATCCCCCATCAAGGATATTGCTTTCATAAATGCCCAGGCCCTCAATCCCTCACCATAGTCTTAGCTCTCACTGTAGCTCATGCTAGTCACTCAGCCCATATCACCATTTGGAAGTGGCCAGGGCATCCTTTGGTTTAGTTGTGCCTCTCTGTGATTGCCACTGATGTCAAACATTTCTTCTATTTCAGCCATTTTCATAAGGATGTAGGGGCAGCCCTCACAGGAAGACTATGATCCAACTTTTATAGAAGAATCGAACAGTTCACAAGAAGCAAAGTATCATGACTTACTTCATTCGTTCAAAATCTGTGCAGGTTGTATATATTTTGGTTTCTCCAATCAGGACATCACAGTAAGGGCGACATCCATTTCTCTGTTTGTTAAAAAAAGGGATTGGACTGACGGTGATCGACTTAATTGTGAGAGGCTTGAAATGAGGGCGGTAGGGTTTGTCTGCTAGCAGGTCACACATATAGCCAAGGTACCTGAAACAGAAGAGTTCCATTCTGGTAGGGCCCAATTTTTGGTATGATGTTTGTCCTTGCAAATTACTGTTACAATGAAAATTAATTATTTTAATTTCTTAAACATTAACTAGCAAAAGAGAATGCAACCAAAAATTTAGGAAAGCTTTTATCTAATGACACTGCTATATTTCCCCCAAATAACTGATAACATGGTTATTTATTAAATAAAAAACCTTTGGGAACTTTATACTAGATCAATATTTAAACATTTATTCATATTTTATCTAATAGATGGAATTTGTCAGCTAAAGGCTGGCTTTGTATAGATTTTAGAATTTTATCATCAGAAGTACTTTTAATCCAAAAAAGTAAGGAGATGCAATTTAAATATGAGAAAGGAAGAAATTATGACTCAAAGGAAGAAAAGGTATCAGATATCTTAAAAGTTTTGCTTTTTTAAGCCAATTTTTAGATTACCTTTTGTAATCTATTTCCTTATTCCTATATCAGAGTCATAAGAAAAAACAAATTTTAAACCTGCTTATTCACTCTGGCAACATTCTATGTAGGGCTATATTTCAATGTAGACCAGTATAGTGAAACAGAAAGAGCCTGGGATTGGGGATCGTGTTCTGGCTCTGTCCATTAAGGATTTTTAGACCTGGGGAAAATCACAACCCATCTGAGTCTGTTTCCTCACCTGTAAAATGAGAGAGGTGGCCATAAGTATTCTTTAAAGATTCTAATTCTAAAATCACAAAGTCTCATATGGGGATTCTGAAAATGTGCGAGAACAAGCACCCTAATCCAAGTCTCATTATTTCCATAGTTCAGAATAATGCCAGGTAACATATCAAAAGAAAGCAAGTTATACAAACAGGACATGATACCAGTGAGACCAGTGTACCCTGCATGTAGCTTACTCTACCTTCTATGGGATGGTGAAAGTCCAATTCCTGGTCGCTTTGCATACAGCAATCGAACAGCTGGGCCCGGAGTAGAGTAAAGATTACAGAAAATGAACATAGCACCAACCAGAATTGATGATGCTGCCCGTCCATCCTGCCAAAGAAAATGCATAAACACATTGTGAACATGTTCCAATCACCCACTCTTCATGGAGAATGGCTCCACTGGCAATTAAAACAGAAAAAAGAGGTGTTTGAGAAATCTTCTTAACTGGGGTTGTCTTTCAGTTCAAAGTTGTGCCCTTGACAATAAAAATGTGGCCCAGCTATTTAAATCACAAAGCAGCAAAGAAAGACTTATTCTTAGGATAAAATTGGCTCTCTACTATCCTAAGAAGTCCAGAAATATAAATTTGACCCTTAAGGAAACTCCCCTCCCCCCATATTTTGCATATACTTACTAAGTAATAATCTAATCATTACAGTGACCTTGGTCTTATAGCATCAGAACTACTAGGTTTAGAGACAGGTTTAGGGCTGGAGGTAAATAGCTCACAGGTTAGGTATGTGGCGCTTTTTGGAATATGCTCTGTATATATTTCACCAAATGTATGCTTATAGAGTCATAAAAAATAAAGAAGGTTCACCCAATCCAAACTACCATCCAATACTAAAATACATCCTATAATGTTCCTGACAGATGGTGACCCAGAATACTTTAAGTGCCAGTAGCTGACTGCTATTTAAGTAGCCCATTCCAGTTTTCAAAGTTTTCCTTACACTGAGTATGTTGATTTGAAGTCTATTCCTCCATAGTTTCTTCCCAATGATCTTCATTCTTCCTTCTGTTAGAACAAATATTAAACCTACTCCTTTCTCCCTTTGGCAGCGCTTCATATAGCTAAAATACCTTCCCTTTCCATTAACACTGCTATTTTCCAGGTTAAAACATACCCAATCTCTTCAATTCTTCCTCATTCAAAATCCCATTCCAAGAGACATCACCATTTGGTGGCCTTTCTCTATCTCATCACCTAGCGGCTTTCTCTAATTATCATTATTACCTCTTTCTAGCTAGACATTTGTCCATCTTGATAAAGGAAACAGAATAAAGAGTTAAGATTATACCATATGCCTCAAGCACTTGTCCTTATTCTGAAGACAGACAAAAACATTTTCTCCATTTCAATTATTTTTGAAAATTCAGCCTTTCTGACACTCTTTTAAGATGTCTATGGCTCTCGAATATGTGTACCCTCCTTTTATCTGCCATGCAGTTCTTTAAGTTTTGTGGGTTTTTTTTAATCAAAAAAGTAGCATTTGCTTATTTATTAATGAAACAGCAGCATACATAGGATAAAAACGAAAGCCCCTCTTTTCCTCCTCGTTCCCCCCAGTTTCAATTCCATTTCCCAAAGACTTAGCACAGACTTCCAACTAATGTATGTCATTTTTAAATGAACCTAGAGATCACACTGTCAAGTCATAATCCTTCCTTCTTCATCTTTGGGTTTATTTATGATTGCAGCATTAGAACTGGGAGACCCTGGTCTCTCTTGAGCCATATTCCCTTACAGTCAGTCTAGACTCTCGGAACTTTTGGAAAAGTTTTTGAAGTGAAGGGGAAATCATCAAGGTGTCTACAGGCTGTTTAGTCCCTAAAAATAAGTTGTCTTTTATTTATTTATTTATTTATTTTTATTTGCTTACAAAAATGTTATTTATATATATATATACACATATATTTTAAGAGGTGCTTAGATTACCCAAAATATTACACGGAACCCACTGGGATTCCCATGTTGCCCACCTCCCACACCTCCCACCACATCCCACACAAACATCTCCCACAGTGTGGCCCACCACCCTCAATGAACTTACACATCCTGGAGCCTTGCCACCAACCATAGACCACAGTTCACACTGTAGACCACACTCTCTCCCACTCAGTTCTTAGTGGTGTGTGCTGATTTAAAATGGCCTACATCCTACCCCCGGAGCGAGCTGTTGCCGAAGGCGTCGAGGTGGGGGGCCACTTGGGCAGTGCAGTTCAGGTGGCCACGAGTTCTGCCAGCTTTGGTGACCTTAGGTGCGAAACAGGGGCGCTACCTCTTTAAAAGCGTCCTGGGCTGAGCCTCTGCCGCACCATGTGATTGCTTGAAAGGCCGGGCTGGGAGCGCTGCGGCGGGAGCCTGGAGGACGATGAGCCACCGCGCGGTGCCCAGAGCCCAGCCCTGCCCCGGGCGGCCCCGGAGCTTTGGGCGGCACCAGGTGCCTGGAACTTTGGGCACTGTCGCTGGGACCCGGTGCCGGCCAGCAGGCAGGATGAGCTCCATCCTGGCCCTGCTGGCAATTGCCGTGGACCGCTACCTCCGTGTCAAGATCCCGCTCCGCATCATCGTGTAAGGGAGGTGGAGCAAGAGTGATGAAGGGAGACTAAGACCCAGAGGGTCTCCTGAAGCTGTTTGGGAGCAGGGTTCTGATTCCATCACCCGCCTGCCTTCCTGAGAGGCCCCTGTGCCCCGGCACCTCCAGGCCCTCCCACTCCCTCATCCTCTGGGTCTCCCAGGAAAGGTGGGGCAAAGACTGCTGCTGAGGGGAGAAGGGCAGGGAAGGCTGGCCAGGATCCCCAGGGCCTTCGCGCACTTGCACGTGGGCGGCCGCTGCCATTAGTCCCCAGTTGTTGTTGGGCTGCGCAGATGAAGCTGGTCTCAGCCCATTAGGATGGGCTGCGCCTCTGGTCCGACCATTATAACAAAGTGTTGCCGTGTTAGGAAACTCACACAAATGTGCAGATGCGGGAAGGCTGCTGGAGAAATTCCGTCTGCTGAGCAGGTGCCAAGGCAAGCCAAAGGCCTGGTCCCGGTGTGGCAGAGGTCAGGGGCCGGCAGAACGTGCCCTGCCTGCCCTGTGGGGGTGGGGATGGCGCACTGGAACCGCAGGCACGTTCCTCCCGGGGCAGCCCCTGTTGCTTCAAGCTCCAGCCTCGAGGAGCTGGGGGCATCTTGAGGAGTGGGGAGGCAGGGCATGGATAGAGGCTAAGAATACAGGTCTGGGGAGCCGGTGTAGCTCAAGTGGTTGAGCACTGGCTTCCCACATACGAGGTCTGGGGATTAATCCCTGACCCCGGTACCTCTAAAAAAAATAATAATAATACAGGTCTGGGTTCAAATTCTTGCTCTGAATTTCTAGCTGTATGACCTTGGGAAAGGCACTTCTTTCATCTCTTTAAGCTTATGTTTCTAATTTATAAAAGGGGACTTAATAATGCTACCTCCTTCCTAGAGTTATTGGAAGACTATAATGGCCTCATACATATAAAGCACTTAATACTATGCCTGACACATTATAAGAAAGCAATAAACCATAGTTTTTAAAAAAAAAAAAAAAAAAAAAAAAAAAATGGCCTACATCCGTTGCCACAACAGTACTCAGGACAACCACCAACTCCCAAAGAAGCCCCCGTATTTCAACTGCTCATCCCCTCCCTACCCAAAAACTGTCAAGTGGCCACTGGCTCCACCTCATTGTTATAATTTCTTGCATTGCTAGAATCAGGCTGTTTAGTCCCTAAAAATAAGTTGTCTTATTACACAATCTATTGTCCCTCAAAAAGGAAAACCCTTTGGCCATTAACATTAAAATCTTACAATACCACATGTAATTTTCCTCTATTGCCAAGAGTTTGGGGATGAGAAGTGGAAAGAAGAAATGTTCTTCAAGTTTCTTCTCTGTCTTAGACAATTGGCGCTCAAGAAAAGCCACCACCAAACAATATTGCAGCAAAAATATATACCCTGAAGTTTAAAGAAGTAATGACTATCCCTAGCATTTATGCTCAGATTCTGTTTGTTTATTCCATAAATATTCATGAACACCATCACTTATTCAAACATCTCATGCCTGGGTACAAAGGTGAAGGAGGCACAGTTCTTACCCTGAAGATGTTCATGGTCTGGTGGGAAAACAGGCAGGTGACCAGGTTATGATGATGAAGTGTATTAAATGACACAGAAGACATTTAGACATATAGTAGAAATGTCCATGCTGGGAAAATACACAAAGGAGTCAGAAGGATTTTACTGAGAGCTGAGCTTTGGACAGGTAAGAGGCCTCCAGAGGAAGGGCTAGGGAAAGGGATTCTGGTCAAAAATCATCAGTCCCACTGGGAAAGGCTCTAAAGTACAATCAATCTGTATGACTACTTACAAGGACACAAAAGTCTTTTCATGTTTATTCCCACACAAATAGTAAGAAAAAATATCAATGAGTTTATATCAATTTTATTCACACAAAGCTCAATGGCCCAATAACAAAAATGTTACTCACCAAGCAGTGCACAACACAGACATTTTTGGGGTTCTGTAGTAGCCAGTTATACATATTCCGACACACGGCAAAGAGGTTGTGCAGACTGGGAGCCTGTCTGATGGGCCAACTGCATTCTGAGACCTAAAGAAACAAGCAAAAGGCAACTGATTCCTCCAGCAACAACTTCTCCATAAGCAAGTATCACACCAACAACATCTTCTGGATATGCTATCACATATTTTGTTAATACAGCCAGGAAGAGTTGGGAACAGGATCCAGGCATAGAAAGAAGAGGTATTTAATATAGCAATTTTTAAATTTAAAAAATTGTTTCAGTAACGGTAAGAAAACACATATTGAAATATGTTTTAAATTAAGCCAGACCATTTAAATGGCATATTTAGATTTTTAAAACATTCTGTGAAGTTACATAGAATTTAATTTCTATTAACTATAAAATGTTTTGACCTAACTACTAGATGTTCAATTATAGGATTACCGTATAAATCCTACATTAGTCCTAATTTTATCCCAGCTCTCTTGATGGTATGCAGTGTGTTACAGAGAGAGCTAAGGGCAGATTTGTGCAAGGCTCTAATTTCTTTCGCTTTTAATGGAGAGACCCACAACTCCATGGGGGGTGAGTTGGGCATTTTCATTCACATATGCACTACAGAACATCAACTAAGTTCTAGGCATGCTGCTTGGCTTTGATGTGTACAACAATCATATAAGACAGGCATCAGTATATGCTCCATTTTGCAGATGAGAAAATTGACTCTCAGAGGTTGTCTTGTCCAAAGCCACACTACTGGTCAGTACCAGCACTGCAACCCAGGTTGGAATCTTTTCTAAATTCTTTCATTATGCTACCATGGCAAACTGGTTGGGATTATCCTTTGCTCAAATATTAGGCAGGAGCCCCAAACAAGTAGATATTTTTTAAGTAATAAGATATATGGAGAAGCTCTGAGCCTTTCTTCATAAAATGCAGTGAACGATACTTACCTACTCTCTTATAAGGGTGAGTGTATTAAATGAGAATGTACTTAAAGGGCTTAGCTAAGTGCTAGGCACACACATAATTTTTTTTTTTTTTTTTTTAAGATTTTATTTATTTATTCATTTATCCCCCCCTTGCTGCTTGTGCTCGCTGGGTCAGCTAACCACGCCGTGCGGGCGGGCTTGCCTTCACCAGGAGGCCCCGGGAACCGAACCCAGGGCCTCCCATATGGTAAACGGGAGCCCTACTGATTGAGCCACAGCCGCTTCTCCACACATAATATTTAATAAATGTTACTTATTTTTAACATTATTATTTTATTAGGTAACTGCCAGTGCAAAGCCCTGAGATCAGATAGAGTTGGATATGCCTGGAAAAAAATGAATGAAGCCCCATATGATGACAGTCAACTGAGGGATCAGATCTACAAGGCCTGGTATGGAGCTGGGAGAAGCATTTAAGAAGGAGAGTGACAATTAGATCCGCATTTTCTAAAGATTTCTCAACCTCCAGTATGGAGAATGGATATAGATGGCATAAGACTAAAGACAAAAGCCCAGTTAGGAGGCTGCTGAGGAATCTAAGTCAGGGATGGTGGTGGCTTAGGTTAGACAAGTGGCAATAGGGTATAAAAAGACTTGAAGAATTCAAGAGATAAAGAGGAGGTAGAATACCTGTGCACAGGTCTTGGTGATTGATTACATGCTGGTAATCATGGTGTGTGTGTGTGTGTGTGTGTGTGTAGGGGTGAACTGAAGAGAGAAATGGGGGAGGAAAGAGACAGGAGTGATTCCCAGGTTTCCAGCTTTAATAGCTGTATAGAAGGATGTAAGGAGCTGCCGTTTCTTAAGGTAGAGAATTCTGGACATAGAATGGGTTTTACTTGGCTGGCAACATGAGAAAGTGCTCTACAATGCTAACACCCACTGGTTTCAGAAACCCAAATGTCTCACATTCCTTATGTTTGACACCAAGAAAACAGAGGCAAGAGGAATCTGGTTGGTTGGCTCTTTCATCAGATAATAACTACTCAAAATCTAAAAGAGAAATTATCTATGGACTCTGCAGAGGTGACATATCAAAGCAAACATGGAATTTCTCTTAGGGGCTGCCAAAAAAAGCCCATTCCTTTTGGCTAAATTTGTAACTTTTTTCCTACAAAACGATTGTGGGGTGGTGGCAAGGAACCTTCCAAGTTATCCATTTTCTTACATATTTGGGAAGGACAGATATGGTTTATTAAACAAGATAAAATGCTTGGCAACCCAGTACTGGGCCTCTATTGATTTAAACTCCATAATGGCTTGTTCCTTGTACCCAACTCATGTTGGGCCCACTCCTTACCCCTAAATAGATCCCACTTTTATGTTATCAAGGAATGTAAATGAATTATTGATTTTTTTTAAAAAGAATAATTGGGAAGATAAAAACTGCTGTAAGAAGAACTGCAAAATGCGCATTTGCCCAAGCTGCTCTCTGTCTGCAATGTTTTCTTTTATTATCTTCTTCCCTTGGTAAACTCCTACTCATCCTTCAAAACCCAAGTTCAATTGCTCTCTTGTCTCTAACAGTTTCTCTAACACCACGAGCAGAAAGGCTTACTCATCTTTGTACCCAGGCACTTGCCTATTTACATCTATTACAGTTTTTAGTAAATAGAGTAACATGGTTAAGACCACAGATTGGGTTCTCACCTTGACTTTACCACTTACTACCTGATTAACCTTAGGCAAGTTACTAGCCTCTCCAAGCTTCAACCCTCTTGTTTAAAAAGTAAAAATTGACTGTAGGATTGTTATGAGAATTTCATTAAATGTAAACACAGTAAATGTTTTACTATCAAGCTGGGTTCAAATTAACTGTTAATGTCTGCCTGCCCCTCTAGACACTGAGCATCATAGAAGGGAGGCCATACATTCATTTTTGTAACCCCAGTGTCCAGCACCCATGTGTTGGTTATATGTTAGATGCTCAGTTGGTATTTGATGAATGAATGTGTTAGTGAAAGAATCAAGGAGTGATCCTGATTTGGCAATGTTTTCTTGTAATAAGATTTGTCTACCTGTGCAATGTCTTAGGGAAGAAAAGGGTGGCTCAATTTCATTGTTTTCTAGATTATAACAGTTTAAAAGTATACAAAATTTGTTTT
This sequence comes from Tolypeutes matacus, assembly GCA_026826555.1. Taxonomy (NCBI): domain Eukaryota; kingdom Metazoa; phylum Chordata; class Mammalia; order Cingulata; family Chlamyphoridae; genus Tolypeutes; species Tolypeutes matacus. The sequence goes on along the minus strand of JAKSZT010053883.1, from coordinate 62,437,694 downwards.
CCAAAGCAAGATTTTTTTAATGTTTTAAAAACTATGTTATCCCCCCCCAAAACACACACCAAATGTCAATATGTTTAATGATTCTCAGCTAAAAGTTGGCTAAGTTGTTCCTAGCACAATAGGCTAATAGCTCTAGAATCATTAAATCAATCAAGTAAATAATATTAATTTAAAGTACTCCATAATTACATATTTACTTGATACATAATTATACACCATTAAGCAAACATACAATTAGAATTTTTTAAAAGCATGTACTCTGTCTAAAGGGAGAAGAAAACATTGCAGAATAAACAAACCAAAAAAAATAAGAACGGAAATGCAATCACAGCAAACTATTTTTGTAGCTCTCTGGGGTTCAGGGCTGCATGCAATAAGCACAGTCCTTGGGTATGTGACACTTCAGGATGTTGCCTTCATTCTCTCTGAACCTCCTGGAGTTGCTGAGCGTCAGAGAACACTTTATGTATTACAAGGCTGCCATGATACAACTCAGTGGGAAAAGAGGCCACACTTTACCAGATCTGGATGCCATTCAATTCTCATCACTCCATCGCCCCAAGCATGAGATTATCTGGATGCAGAAGCATCCCACTTGCTGAGCATAATAATAAAAGGTGCTACGGAGAATCAGATTGAAGTGCCACAGCCTAGTGCTTTGAGAGTCTGACACTATTTTTGGAGAACAGGCATATTGCAGTCAATCATTTATTTTTATTATTATCAATGTTCAGCTACCACTTACTGAATGTTTACTCTAAGCCAGCCACTGGGAAAAACAGTTATATGTTATCCATTTTTTTTCCTTACAACAAACCTATGGAAAAAAATTCTAAGAGTACTTGTAAGATGGGCATTATTATTGTCTAAAGGGCGAAGAAAACATTAAGAAATAAACAAACTGAAAAAAATAAAAATGGAAATTCGATCACAGCAAAATATTTTTGTAGCTCTCTGGGGTTCGCAGCTTCATGCAATAAACGCAGTTTTACACATGAGAAAATTAAGGCTCAGAAGAGGAGAAGTGGCTAGCCCAAGAAGAGGAAGAACTGAGATGTAAACCTAGGGTATTTTGTAAAATTTAAAATTTGAGGTCTTTCTATTATACCATATTCCATCTTGCATTTGTGGGGTGGTTATGGATGCAAGTGAATTATCATGGCTGTATTTTGCCAGGGTTAAGATTCACTTCATCCAAATACACAGGACAAGAATGTGGGGAACTGCCAATAGATCGTGGCTTCTCTGGCTCTCAGGCCAGTGATTTTTTTTCTACCCTATTTTTTCCTGCCCTAATACTGATACATGAGAGCAGAGGAGGAGCTGAAATATCACTCCTCTACAGAAAAGCCCCCTGACTAATCAGGGAACCAAAGAAGAAAGAATCAGGAGCTATGGAAACCTCTCTGGCAAACTGGAAGGAAAAGGAAAAAAATAAGATTGACCTTCAACCAAGTCATCCTCCACTCATGAGGCCTTTACAAAGACCCAGTTGATAATATTTTTGCACCAAAATCAAGTTGTTCTAAAAGGAAAAGAAATCCTACAACATAATGTGGTTTAGACACAGTCACATCAAGGAAGACTCTAAAAGAGTCTGTCCTTCCTGATTGGGCAGAGGGAGAAGGTGGCTCAAAGTGGCACTGGAAGAGCATAAACAACTTAAGAACTTTAGGGCCAAGTTAGACCCAGCGTTCCATTTATTGCCAACAGCAACACAAGAAATGTGCAAAGCAATTTTTCCTGTTATTGTGGAATTAGCTATAAACCTTCCATGCAGAAATTGAGTCAGTGAACATAAACACAAATCATGTAGAAGCAGATGGTTAAACTCTTAGAAGCCCACCAAAGACCTAGATAAAAAGTGGATCTGATTTAGATCGCCATGCTAGTTTCTAGACTACTAGAAACTAATGCTAGTTTCATTGTCAACATTGGTACTTTTATTTCCTCAAGGTGAATTTTGGGCTAAGAACAGTAAAAAATTGACTTTCAAGTTTTTCACAGTCCTGAATAGGTGTTCTAGCATCTCATATTGAACATGGTTATTTGCCACGTATTGTATTGAGCTGATCCTCTGCTAAAACTGAAACCAAAAAGACAATCCTATTTTACATCCGGTTACATAAGCAAGTACTAAGAAAACCACTACACGATTATTTCATATGATTATTGTCAACTCATTTGGCTTCTAAACATAAAAGCTAATCAAAATAAAGACTGACACTCAGCAAGGTAAATTCTCCCTGGAAACAGCTTGCCTCTGCCACCATCTCCCATACCTGGAAAAACATAATCAATTACACAATCAAAATGTAAAGTGACTTCAGGTTTCAAGGCCACAGATATGATAAAGAGACAGAGCTGGCTGCTTGTGAGTCTGTATATGAAACCAACTCCATGTTTGGTCTTTTCTAACACTGGTTTTTTTAGAAGCCTCTGCCTGGCTATATTTACTAAAATAAGGTTTAATTGCAGACCCAGCACTCCACTAAACCAGAAAGGGGAAGAAATGGTTCTAGTCCACATGGACTAGAAGATGAGAACCAAGAAGAATGTTCTAGGTAATGTAACAATGGATACAAATCAATTCACAGTTACTGCTAGGAAGAGAAAGGACTAGGGGCTTGAAACCAAATGTAGCCAAGCCAAATTAGGGCTAAGATGAAAATGCTAAGGTCTTGGGGCTGTCTTTCTGAGGTACAACTGAGGGTTGAGGGAGCCAGGTCAAAGAACCAGTTCCATTCTGCCAAGTTCTGGGACAATCCTGGGGGGTGGCCAAAAGATGTAGTGCAACCCTGTGTTTTAGGGGAAAGAAGTGGAAAAGCCTTGTGACATGTGGAAATTCCCCACTTAGCAAAGTTAGGCCAACAAAGAAGAGGTGGAGGTAGGGGTGTGGTATGGATAGATTTTAGGGAAAGAGAACAGTTCATTAAAAGAGACAGAGTGTGTGTGTATTATATATATGTATGTGTATGTGTGTGTGTGTTTATGCCTGTGTGTGTGTGTGTGCAACCTGGCTGGAGCATGGGGTGTCTGGGGAATGGAGAACATTGAATGATGAGGTTAGAGAGGCAAGGAGGAGCCAAATTATGAAGATACTTGTAAGAAACGTTCTACAATTTGCACAGACAAGAAACAATCCCATTCCTTTCACCTATACAGGTCTTAATCATGTTTCAAGGCCCAGCTCTCACTGATGTCTCCCTTCACTAAACTCTATCAGAAAGAATTAAAAAATATTATTTTGCTTGCCTTCAGAAAGAAGATGCAAATAAATAAAATAAAAAATGAGAGAGGGGATAACACCACTGACCTCACAGAAATAAAGGGATCATAAGAGGATACTTTGAAAGATTGTATGTCAAAACAATGGTCAATTTTTAAAAATGGATGAATTTCTAGAAACACACAAGCAACTTCATTGATGAAAGAAGAAATAGAAGAACTCAGCATACCAGTCACAAGTAGTGAGCTTGAATTAGTCATCAAAAACCTCCCAACCAAGAAAAGCCCAGGACCGGATGGCTTCACAGGTGAATTCTACCAATCACGCCAGAAATAACTAATACTAATCCTGCTCAAACTCTTCCAAAAATTGGAGAGGAGGGAACGTTACCTAACTCATTCTCTGATGTCAACATTACCCTAATACCAAAGTCACATAATGACATTACAGGAAAAGAAAACTACAGACCAATCTCTCTAATAAACTTAGTTGCAAAAATCCTCAACACAATACTTGCTAATAAAAGCCAACAACACATCAATCAAAGTACACACCATGATCAACTGGGTTTTATCCCAGGTATTCAAGGATGCTTCAATATAAGAAAAATCAATTAATGTAATATACCACATTAACAGATCGAAGGAAATAAATCACATGATCATCTCTATCAATGCAGAAAAGGCATTCAACAAAATACAGTATCCTTTTTTGATAAAAAACAAAACACTTCAATAGATAGGATTAGAAGGAAACTTCTTCAACAGATAAAGGGCATATATGAAAAACCCACAGCTAACATCCTACTCCATGGTAAAAGGCTAAAGGTTTTCTCTCCAAGATCTGGAACAAGACAAAGATGTCCACTGTCACCACTCTTATTTAACATTGTATTAGAAGTACTTGTTGAACACTTAGGCAAGAAAAAGAAGTAAAAGGCATCCAAATTGAAAAGGAAGAAATAAAACTTTCACTATTTGCAGATGACATGATCCTATATGTGGAAAGTCCCGAAAAATCTACAATAAAGCTCATAGAGCTGATAAATGCGTTCAATAATGTGGTGGTGTAGCAGTTTGATGTTTTTTTATGAATTCCAAAAAAGGTATTTGATTATGTTTGTAAACTGGTTTGTTCCCCCGGGCGTGATACCCTTTGACTGTATTATATTCAGCAGAGCTGGCTTTGATTAAATTATATTAAGATTAGGGCTTTGATTCAACCATCATTAGGGCATGCAGGGTTGAGTCCCTGTCCTTCTTGGTGGGCTGATAAAACAGATTCTCACATGGAAGTAGACACACAGAGAAGAAGAACACAGAGGAAGAGAGACAGCTCAGTAGACATGGCAGAGGCCCTAGGAAGAGAGATGAGCCTGATAGTCAACAGCTGACCTTATAAAGAGAACAGAGCAGCTGAGCCTGGAAATAAATGAGTCTCAGGGAGAGAGATGAGCCTTATGCCAGCCTACAGCTGAGATCAAGAGAAGCTGGGACCACAGAGCCTTAAGAGGAAGAAGGAAGGCTGAACCCTCACAGATATCACCCACCATCTTGCTTTATCACATGGCAAATGACTTTGGGTAAGAAAGTACCTCTTATGGTACCTTGAGTTGGATTCTTTAGGGCCTTGTGACTGTAAGCTTCTACCCCAAATAAATACCCTTTATAAAAGCCAACAGAGTTCTGGTACTTTGTATCAGTACAGATGGCTGACTAATACAGGTGGGATATAAGATCAACATGCAAAAATCAATAGTGTTTCTATATTCTAATAATAATATTTCCTCTGAGAACGATTTCAAGAAGAAATTCCATTTACAATAGCAACCAAAATATCTAGGAATAGACTTACCTAAGGATGTAAAGGACTTGTGCACAGAAAACTACACAACATTGCCCAAGGAAATCAAAGACAACCTAAATAAAGGGAAGAATATTCCATGTTTGTGAAAGACTAAATATTATTAACATGTCAACCCTATCAAAATTGAATTACAGATTCAATGCAATCCCAATAGTTCAATAGCATTTTTTTTTTTTACTGAACTGGAAAAGCAAATTATCAAATTTATTTGGAAGGGTGGGGCCCCCAAATAGCCAAAAATATGTTGAAAAAGAAAACAAAATTGGAGGAATCATGCTACCTGACTTTAAAGCACACTACAAAACTACAGTGGTCAAAACTGCATGGTATTGGCACAAGGACAGACATAATGAACAATGGAATTGATCTGAGAGTTCCGATATAGACCTGTGTATATTCAGCCAACTGATATTTGACAAGGCCACCAAGCCCACTCAACTGGGATAGAATAGTCTCTTCAACAAATGATGCTTGGAGAGCTGGATATTAGTTTCCAAAAGAATGTAAGAGGATAACCATCTCATGCCCTATACAAAAATTAACTCAAGATGGATCAAAGACCTAAATATAAGTTCCAAGACCATAAAATTCCTAGAATGTAATATAGGGAATAATCTATGAAATCTTGCAGTAGAAAATTGTTTCATAAACTTTACACCCAACTTTGCACAAGTAACAAAAGAAAAAATAGATAAATGGGACCTCCTCAAAATTAAAAAGTTTTGTGCTTCAAATGAGCTTGTCAAGAAAGTGAAAAGCCAGCTTACTTGATGCGAGAACATATTTGGGAACCACCTATCTGATAAGGGCCTAATATCCAGCATATATAAAGAAATCTTTTTTCTAGAAAATAAAAAGACAAAAAAAAAACATTTAAAAATGGGCAGTTGATTTGAATATATACTTTTCCAAAAAAGAAATACAAATGGCTAAAAAGCACATGAAAAGATGCTGAACATCAGTAGCTATTAGGGAAATGCAAATCAATACTACAATGAGATATCATCTAACACCTATTAGACTGGCTGCTATTAAAAAAAAACAGAAAATTATAAATGTTGGAGAGGATGTGGAGGAACAGGAACACTCATCCACTGCTGGTAGGAATGTAGAATGGTGCAGCTACTGTGGAGGGTGGTTTGGCAGTTCCTCAGGAAGCTAAGTGTAGAACTGCCTTATGATCTGGCAATCCCACTATAGGAATATACCTAGAAGAATTGAAAGCAGGGGCTCAAACAGATATTTGCACACCAATGTTCATTACAGCATTATTCACAGTTGCCAAAAGTTGGAAGCAACCCAAGTGTCCATCAACGAATGAATGGATAAACAAAATGTGGTATATATACACAATGGATTATTACTCAGTTGTAAAAAGGTATGAAGTACTAACATATGAACAACCTGGAGGAAGCTCGAAGGCCTTATGTTGAAAGAAGTAAGCCAGTCACTAAAGGACAAATCTGCATGATCTCACTGATATGAACTAAGGATATTGAGCAGACCCATAGAGGTAGAGTCTGAAAGATATGTACCAGGAGATAGAAAGGGAGTAGAGAGTGGTGAGCTGATGTTCAATCTGGGAAGAATCTATGATGGATGGGGGTGGTTTGGCAGTGGTTGGGAGTGATGATGGTATAGCAACATAAGTGGGGTCGATGATAGTGTAGTATTAGTGTGAGTGGGGTTGGGAGTTATCCATAGAGTTGGGGGGAGGCGACTGGAGGAAGGTACAGATGAACTCTGGGGAGGCAGAGGACCGTGGGTGAGAATACAACTGTGTGAGTGTTCTTTTGGAAACTATGGAAGGGAAGGATCACTGGTATGGGGTTTTGGTGGTGCTGGGATGTGGGGGAAAGGGTGCACCTGGGACATGCCTCTATAGAATATGAATGTGTTCATGTGGTCATAGGGTATTATCTCAGTGGGTAGAGACCACATAATAACCAATAAAACATTAAATTCCCACCCTGGGGATTCCTATTACATCTCAAATGGAGTGGCAAGAATCTCTAGAATACATATGCAGTGCCTAATAAAACAGTTGAATATGGCAAGCCCTCAATATTAATGCTTGTACTTATGAAACTTATCCTTAAAACTGAAACTTAGCCAATAATATCTATTGCCTAAGAGTTACCTCCTGAAAACCTCATTGTTAATCAAATGTGGCCCTTCTCTAAGCCAAACTCAGCAAATAAACTCACTACTTTCCATCTGGCACAGGACATGACTCCTGGGGATGAGCATCCCTGGCACTGAGTGATTAATACCAAGTCCCAACCAGTGATGCATTTGGCAAAAGACCTTGACCAAAAGGGGGATCATTAAATACAAAAAAGTTTTTATGACTAAGAAATTTCAAAGTGAGTCGGGAGGTCATTCTAGAGGTTATGCTTACACATGTCACAGGCAGATCTCACTAATTGCTACAGTAAACAAAGCTTCAAACGGGTGCTTCCGAGGACTCTAGAGGCATCTGAACACTACAGGTAGGGCAGACAACCCCATGAAATCAGCACTCTGTCGGTGGGCCTTACCTTGGTATATATGATAATCCATTTCCCCAATGTAACAGAGTTAGACTCATTTATAATTTCCCTACACGTCAATCTTCTACCCTTCTTATTTGAATCTATAATTATCACTATACCCATTAAATATATGTCTCAGAGACTAAATCTTTGAACTGTTCATATGTTGGTTGAGCCCTGAATCTCAGAAGAGTTCCAGCCAATCCAGGTCATCGGGCTCACCCAGAAAAACTAAAAAAACGATGATGATGGATAATGCCCATCCCAAAAAGCAGAGAGTATCTACAACTGCAGGCGAAACTGTTCCTTCAATCTGCCCCATAAGATCTAAGCCCCCTTCTCAATCTGAAGCAGAGCAGACATCACCATCCCAAAATCCTCAAGATTGAGGAATGAACAAACATAAGGGGGAATACAACCACTGACCAAAATAGACTTATTACTATTGTAGTAAGGGAAGAATTGTAATATTGATATAAAGATAGTGGTTACCAGAGGTTTTGAGGGTAGGGAGAGAGAAGAATAGGTGGAACATGGGCATATTTAGGGCACTAGAATTGTTCTGCATGATATTGCAATGATGGATACAGGCCATTATACATTTTGTCAAAACCTATAAAATTGTATGGTGCAAAGTGTAAACCATAATGTAAACTATAGACTACAGTTAGTAGCAATGCTTCAATTTCTGCTCATCAATTTGAACAAATGTGCCACACTAATGTAAGATGTTATTGATAGGAGAAAATGTGAGGGGGTGGGGTGGGGTATATGGAAATCCCCTATATTTCTGATGTAACTTTTCTGTAATTTAAAACTTCTTTAAAAATAAAGTTAAAAAAAAGATGTAAGCAACCCAAGTGTCCTTCAACCGATGAATGGATAAATAAAATGTTGTATATACATACAATGGAATATTATTCAGCCATAAAAAGGAAATGAAGTCCTGATACATGCGAGAACATGGATGAACCTGGAAGACATCGTGTTGAGGGAAATAAGCCAGACACAAAAGGACAAATATTGCATGATCTCACTGATTTGAAACAATTAGAATAAGCAAACATATAGTTAGAATCTAGAATAAAGGTTAACAGGGGTAGGGTGGGAATAGGGAATGGGAAATGAAGGCTTAATATATACAGGGTTCCTACTTGGAATGATGGGAATGTTTAGGTAAAGGATGGTGGTGATGGTAGCACAATATTGTGAACATACTTAAGCACTGAAATATATATCCGAAGGGGAAATGTTAGATTGCATAAATTGTAACAAAATAAAAAATTTCAAAACTCCATGGAACTACACTACACAAACAGTAAACCTCAAGTTAAACCATGGACTACAGTTAATGTACAATTATAAAAATGTTGCTATCGTCAATTGTAACAAATGTTCCACACCAATGCAAGTTGTTAATAATAGGGTGGTATATGATATGGGAGTCCTGTATTTTATGCATGACAGTTCTGTAAACCCACAACTTCTCTAATAAAGAAGAAGAAGAAAAAAAACTAAGCCAGGTCTCATGGCTCCTTAACCAACTGAAACTAGGAATATTTCTCTGCTTAGGTCAAGAAGCTCCTTAAATAGATAATCCAGCTTTCCAAGTAATACTGTCAGCCTAGGGTAATAGTTAATAATCCAAGCCTTAGGCCATTTATTAACTGTGTAATCTTGGGAAAATTACCTTATCTCTCTGTGCCTCAGTTACTTCATCCACCTCAGAGGACTATCGGCAGACTTAAATGAGATTATTGCATATAAAGTTGTTGGCACAGTGTAAATGCTCTGAAAAGGTTGGCAGCTACACTCGCTGCTATTAATATTAGTAGTAGTGCTAACCAAACCTACTGTATGAGCTGTTTATGTACACCCTTTAGTTAAATGGCAGAAATATATTTCCATTAACACTGAGGTGTCTATACTGATCTAGCCACATTGCCTCATCTTGATGCCCAAGTGGTAAGTGAAATAAGAAAGAATTAGAATAATACTTAATGTTCCAGTAAAAGCATAGTCAACTGTCCTACCTAGCAGCTCCATCTCTAACTTGAGCCTCATGAGCAAACTGCCCTAACAACCGAGTAGTCAGCCACCACTGATTTGAGGCCCCAAATCAGATGCTATTAACTTTCCCAATTAAATTTACAGATAAGCTATCCTGCATACATCCTCACCCAAGGAAAACTTTCAGAATCTCTTGTTCATCCTAAAATATTTTGTGAATAGAAGTATCCAGAGTTTACAGTTTTCAACTTTATATGCCTAAGGGCAAAGGCTTTGAGGTGAACTTTAAAGGGGGAAAACACCTTGTGATATCTTCAAAACTGTAATCCCAGGGCTAAAATTCCTTACCCTGCTGTGAAATTTGGCAGTTCGATAAGACTTGGGAGACAGATTGTACACTGTGTAGTGGTCAAGATGTCTGGAATCCAAAAAGCTTCTAATGTCATCAACCTGATTCCTGAATCCTATGTCAACATTGTCCAGAGGAAAGGACATCACTAGGAGGGGGTCACACAAAAAGAAAAAAAGTTAAACAGATCTGCTGTCATGATGGGCATCAATTTAAAGCTGAGCTACAGAGCAATAAACAAATATGAGAAACTTACCAATAATTCTCGAGGTAACATAAGTGAAGTCTAAATCTCCCTTCGTATAACTAAAAACAAGACAGGAAAGGTCATTCATTGAAATAATCCAAATATACCAAGATTTCTCTCTCAATCACTTGCACATCATGATTGGAGTCACTTCCATCCAACAGGCATATATTGACTGCCCTGAATCCCTTCTCTGTCAAGGAAGCATCATTGAGAAAAGACAGTTCCACGCCCTCAGAAGCATAATCTATCACATCCACAGGTGCACTCCAGTGCCATCTTTAGATGCCACTTCATGAACAGATTCAATCTCAGAAGAGAAAACACTGCTTATTTATTAACACTGGTTGATCCAGCCTCTATTCCTATATGGAAATGGCTTCCAGAAGTGTGGGCAAATAAGGAATAGGGGAAGAAGTGATTGAGAAAGAACAAAGGGCACCATCCCAGGCCCTAGATGGGGATTTGAGATATGGGATAAATTTTACTTTTGAGCAACGACTGAAATATTGATTAATATATGACATTTAAATTTCTGATTCAAAGCTTTTTATCTGTAACATAAACTGTCCCCAGAACTTTGTAATACCTCAAAATAAAAAAGAATTCATGTGGCCTGCTCCCAGAACTGTCATTCAATGGAATAGAAAACTTCTCCCACTAAATAATTTTTTAAATGCTAGAAGGATACAAGAGCAAAGTTCTGTTTTGGTTATAATCCATGAGTATTGCTTATTTTTGTTTTGTTTTGTTTTTTGTTTTGTTTTGTTTTCAATTTTAGCTATTTTGATTACATTGTGCATTATCTCATTTAATTTTCACAACCACCCAAAGACACAAATCATATCTGGGGATAAAAAGCAAAGTTCAGAGAAGTTCTTTAAACTGCCTTAGGCCCAATGGCTAACAAGGGCAGATACTACCTTAGACCTAGGATGCTTGATTCTAAAGTCAGTGATGGCAACCACTATATTCCAATAGACCAAGTTGCTGAGTCCTCCCAGCCTGTGCTTGTAGCTTCTGAAGGACTCAACTTTACGGCTTCAATGACATTCTACTGATCAGGTCTCATACAACTATATCACAAAATTGACAGACTTTGTTCCAGACACGAGTGGGCAAGTAACCAGGGCTCTCTTTGCTTAACTGAAGTACGCACGTACCTGGTAACGGATTGTATAACTCTAGAAGATGTGTCTTTGAGGGTGTCTTTCAAGTTGTCCTTTAGGTTACTAAAGAGCCGCCCTGCACCTCCTTTCACCATGTCAAAGAGACCGCCCCCGTAACTAGGCTCCATGTCTGGAGATGACGCACCTGCCAAAGAAAAACAGAAAAAGAGGTCAGATGGCATAGGCTATATTGAAAACCCATCCCTTTTCATTCCTAAAGGAATGGCATCATCTATGTGAGTCTGGGACAGACATTCCTGGAAGTTATGCCTCGCTCTCTGAACTCACCAACTCTAGTTAGAGCAGAGCTGCTGGTTCTCAGGGGACCAAGGTAAGTCCCCCACTAAGTCCCAGAAGCAAAAACCTCCAGAGCTACCCTGTCCAATATAGTAGTCACTAGCCACATGTGACAACTGAGCAATTGAAATGTGGCTAGTCTGAATTGAGATGTGCTGTAAGTATAAAACACACACCAAATTTCAAAGACCTAGTGCAAAAGAAAAAAAAGAATGTAAAATTTCTCAATCATCTTTATATTATTTACATGTTCAAATGTTAATATTTTGGATATGTTAAGTTAAATAAATTACATTATTAAAATTAATTTCACTTGTTAAACTTTTACATATTTAATGTAACTGCTAGGAAATTTTAAATTATATATTTGGTCTATATTGTACTTCTTTGGCGATGCTGCTCCAGAGAGACTACCGAGGAAGAACAGCAGCCAGGTAGAAGTAAGTCCAGGAGCCTCCGCTGCCCTTTGATGGATTAATGTGTTAGAAAACCCATTCCATGGCCGCCCCTCTACGCAATATCTGCTTTCATCATGGAAAATATCTTCTGAAAGGCCTTTGTAAGAACTTGCAGACTTGAGGATGCAAGGTGGTCATTGGTGTTATTTGCCAAAATTTCAGGTTCTCTGTCTTTATGGCATCATAAAATTGTATTTTCTGACTGCTTGTGTTTAGGTGGCGCCATGTGAATAGCTCTAGCCCAGAATTTCCCAAACTTGGGACCACTAACATTTTGGGTCAGTTACAACTTTGTTATAGGGGTCGGGGCTGTCCTGTATGTTGCAGGGTGCTCAGCAGCATCCCTGCCCTCTATCCAGTAGGTGCCAGTAGTGCCCACCCATTTGTGACAATCAAAATTGTCTGTAGACATTGCCAACTGTCACCTGGGAGACAAACTCACCCCCAGTTGAGAACCACAGCTCTAGCCTATGAGATGTGAAAGGAAGTGTTGTGTGCCGCTTCCAGAATAGAGCATTTAATTGTGAGTGTGAAATTCTCAATAGCTCTCTCTTCCTCAGCCATGGGAACTAACAAGATTTGGGATTGTGGCTGCTCTGCACAGGATAAAGGAGATGGGATGCAGAGCTCCCAACTGAGGTGGGTTTTTTTTTGTTTATTTGTTTGTTTTTAAGGTAAACTTTATAAAATAACAGACAAAAGGCAGCTTAACAAACTATGAAAGCATTACTTTAGAAAACTATGTCCAAGCACATTTATCCCATTTAATCCTAAAAAACAAACTCAATTGTTTCTCCAATGTTCAGAGAGGTAAATAAATGAGTACAGGTTGGTTAAATGACATAACCAAGGTCTCCTTGTTAATGAATAATTTGAAGTAAGCTAAGCTTTGATGAATATGAAGAATAATGCTTTGCTATTAGAAGCCATCAATATTTGGGGAATGCTTGTTACCATAGCAAAAACTAGCCTATAAAGACTGATACAGAAAGGAAGAAGGAATCTGTATAGGGGAAGCCAATATTAAAGACAGACAGGTAGGTTATACAGCCTAGCAATCAAGAGGCTGGGTCATTCTCACCTAGTTTCTGACCCAGCTTTACTAGTCCCTAGTTATGCGACTCTGGGGAGTCACAGTCTTTCTAAGACTCTATCTTCCCTGTCTATTAAATACGGATAAAACTAATGTCTACCTCATAGAGAAAAATTAACTGAGTGCATGTAAAGCTCTTAGCATACCTCTTATTATGTGCCAAAGCCAAAATACCTATGTTGATGGTATGTTTTTTATCTTTACTCACTTTTTAATTACATGATGACAAAAGGCAAGAGTGGTATCTATTCTTGTTTTTAAAAATGCAATATTTAAGATTTTTTCTGAATAATAAAAATAATAAGTACTATAATTGCTAACACTTATATAGTACTTACTATCTGTTAGGTCCTATTCTAAGCATTTTACCTACAGTCACTAGTTAATCCTCATAGCATCCCTATGAGGATTTCCCCATTTTACAGATGGGGAAACTGAGGCACAGTGGTTAAGAAACTTGTCTAAGAACACATATCCTAAATTTGATATTTATCATTCCAATTAATTTATTTAAATTTTTGTTGCATATGTAGGTATCCCTAAGCAATATATTGTTTTCTATTATTTCAAAATGTATATAAATGGTTTTCTGTTTACATTCTTTGGCAACTTTATTTTTTTTGCTCACCATGTTTAAAATTCAGTTCTGTTAGTGCCCACATATAACACTATCTCACTTACTGAATGCGCTGATTACCCCCATTGATAGACACAAACAATGCTAATCCCCTATACAGATTATACATGGGAGACCCTCTCTAGGTTATACCAAGCAGTGGAATTTGCTAGTAGGTAGGGTATGCACATCTTCAAATTTCTATGTACAGATAAATCATCTTCCAAAGTAGTTTTATCAGTTTAAACCCCTACCAGTAATGTACAAAGACCCTCACTCTATATTCTCCTTAAAACTTGGTATGTCAAACTTTTCAAATTTTACCAATCTGATGAGTGAAAAATGATATCTAATTTTGGTCTTATTTTGTGTTTTGTTTGATTAGTAGGGAGGTAGAGTACTTTTATGATGTTTATTGGCCATAAACCATATTTCAGGTACTTACTACATGCCTAAGTGCCATATAGATGCTCATATATATACCTACAAATATATGTTGACTATCATGTCCTTCTATCCTAGTCATAAGAGCTACTGATGCCTTAGTTACCATACAGCATCTATTTGAACATGAGACTCCATCAGAAATTGCAAAGAATAACTGATGCTGGTGAATTAACAAATGAATGGGCACATGGAACAACATTAATAATGTCTACCACTTACAGAGTTCTCTGGTGCACCAGGAACTCTGCTTGGTCCTTTATGATAGTGCAATTTCACATCGTTGGCAAGTGAGAGAACATTTACTATCCCCATTTTACAGGTAAAGAAATAGAAGGTCAATGAAGGGAAGCAACTTCCCTAAGATCTTACAGATGACAGGGATTCAAAACCACATCTGTGCAATCCCAAAGCCAAGTATATTCATACTGTTCTCATAGCTCCTTATTGTCTTACACTTCTAACAGCTGTAATCAGGAGGGTCCTTACTTCCCTTATACACAACTGCATCTCTCTTATTCCTTGCTCTCCTCCACCTCCCACCTATATGTCTGTGATCTGGATGCGCTAAGCAGCAAAGGTCCCCGCAACAAGCATACTCATAAATTACTGCATCTGTCAGGCCAGCCAAACCAATTTAATTACGTAGGCAGCCTGAACCTCTGTAAGCCCCACTGCTTCACAGCCCTGAATAAAATGCCAAGAACTTGTCTGACGGGCAGTTTTGCAAACCAAGGCCAGAGTCACAAATCCAAGAATATTCTCTTGCTTTGTTTCCATATGACAGGGCATATTACTTCTCTTTAATAACACACACCAAGTAAAAATCTGTATTGTGTCTTCGTTTTAATTATAGTAAGGATACAAAGACACGAAACATTTACAATTCCTCCATTTCCAGCCTAAGTTACCACTCCAACCTGAACACCCTTCTGATGTATCATTGTTCTAAGAGATGACACCAAATTGATTGTCTAGACTTCTCTCCGACTGTCAATTTCATGCTGGAACAGAACTCTAGGGCACCAACCCATTAAAAGATATAAATATCCCTTTGTTATCTAAAGATCAGATGCTCACCATCACTCAAGTTGCATACTCTGTCCATTAGAGCACTGGAATGCTTTGGTAACCAGAACAACTTGCCAGAGTCCATCTTTAACCTTCATTTACCCAAATTATATGTCAAACAAATCAAGACACGAAAAAGAGAAATGGGACATCAGAGGACTTTGCCCTAATGGTTCAAGTGCCAGAAGTAAAGATTCTGCAAAGGTTATTAAGCCTCAGCTGGTTGAGAAAGGGTCTTTAAAAATGACACAACAAAGAGGAAAATGATAGTCAGAAAATGACATGCAGAAGAGAAAGAAAGACTATACTAGATCAGGGGTTGACCAGCTATGGCCCATGAGCCAAATCCAGCCTGCTGCCTATTTTTTTTTTTCCTTTCTAAAAAAAGAAAAAAAAAAGAAAAAAAAAAACCCTTGTGTCGAGGGCTGACTTTCAATAGATCACAGCCAGGGAGCTGCTCTGCTACGTATGAGACCCCAACCCAGGAGCAGGTCGTCTACCAGTGGTTTAGCACCAGGTTCCTGCTGCCTACTTTTGAACAGTCTGTGAAATAAGAATAATTTTTACATTTTTTAATGACTGAAAAAAATCAAAAGAAGAATATTTTGTAACATGAAAATTCTATGAAAGTCAAATTTCAATGTCCATAAATAAAATTTTATCAGGATGCAGACACACTCACTCATTTACGTATGGTCCATGGCTGCTTTCATGCTACAGAGTTGAGTAGTTATGACAGAGACCCAATGGCCCACAAAGCCTAAACATTTTCTATCTTGCCCTTTACAGAAAAATTTTGCTGACCCCTGCACTATAAGGTTGAAAGCACTTGCATTCTTATTATTTTTATTGGTTTTAAAAAATTTTTTTAAAGATACTCAGATTGCATAAATGTTATGTAAAAAATGTAGGGGATTGCCATATGCCCCACTCCCTAACTCTCCTACACTTTCCCATATTAACAACATCTTTCATTAATGTGGTCCATTTGTTACAATTGATGAACACATATTGGAGCATTACCACTAAGTGTGCTTTACAGTTGACATTATAGTTGACCACACAATTTTGTAAGTTATGACAAGATATATAATGGCCTGTATCTGTCATTGCAACATCATTGAGGACAATACTTGTGTTCTTAGAAACCCACAACTTGCCACCTCTGACAACTCCCTAAAATCTCTGGCCAAAAAGGCACTTAGTAGGAAGAATAATCCCTGGGCTTACAAAAGGTCTTCAGGGATTTGAGTGTCTTAGGGTGCGGACTGGAGGGAGTCAGAGTTGAAAGAGCATGAGGGCACCATCCAAAGAGAAAGAGCCAGGCCTCAGTCTCTGTAATTGTCATCTTAAAATCTGGGCCCACCAAAGACAAATGTCAGAGAAATCCACCCTGTCTTTCTGAGTCATTTCTAAGGATGTAATAAACACGTTTTCCTCAGGATTCCTAATGTTTAGGAGATTTGAAGCAGCATTCCCTCCCTCCCACGCTATGAAAACTCACCACATGTATAACCTGACCAGATCTCACTCTGAGAGTGACACAAAAACTGTGTCTCCTGGAAGAGGATCCTACCTCCCACTGGACTGTTAGTTAACTGTTTGCTCATTCATTTACTTATTTTCTTAAGTAAACTTTATTTCAACTTCAAAAAATAAAAAACAGACAAAAGGCAGCTTAACAAATTATGGAAGCATTACTTTAGACAATTCTGTCTGGGCACTTTTATCCCATTTAATCCTAAAAACAAACTCAATTGTTTCTCCAGTTTTCAGAAAGATACATAAATGAGCACAGACTGGTTAAATGACATGACCAAGGTCTCCTTGTTCATGAAGAAAATGAAGAAAAAAATGCTTAATTGTATTCATATTTCATAAAACTAAACCCCGTATTCTTTTTTTTCCCACCTTTTACTTGTTTATTTATATTAAGCTTCACTCCAATAAGGATTTGAGATGATTTGACAGTTATTTGAAAGATAACATATTTTAAGGAGGACCAGCACAAGTGTTTCCCATCTAATACACCCTGGAGACTCCTCCTTCTCCACCCTCACCCCCTCAAGCACTTAAGATCTGATCTTAACTATCTTAATGTAATGAGAAATATAAGAAAACTAAGTTTGCTCATCAGTATTATCATAAACCTTTTAGTGATTTATCAGCCGTGGGCAAAACACTGTGAGAAGTGCTGTGGGAGAGGATGAAAATGTTTACAAAAGCCCTGCCTTGCATAACGCACAGTGGTCATTCCCCATATATGTGCCCAAGGCCCGTACAATGAATGTGCCCATGATACTCTAGGCTGCATATAATTCCACTTGGTGATTCGTATGAAGGGATATTTCCCCCGAAAGTACTGTGGTCATAAGAAAAAGATGGCAAAGGCTGTGAATGATGTATTAGTCTACAGTAAGAAAATTGCTTGATTATTCTTAATGATATATAATTAGCTACTTTTTTCATAATAATTTTTAAAAAATACTTAGATTACATAAATGTTACACAAAAATTACAGAGATTCCCATGTTCCCTACCTCCCACACCTCCCATAACCTCCCACATAAACATCTTTCATTAGTGTGGCATATCACCTGCAATGTATATACACATCCTGGGGTTTTGCCATTAAGCATGGACCATAGTTCACATTGTAGACCACACTCTTTCCCACACAGTTCTGCATGTTATATGATGATATAAAATGGCCTATATCTGTTGTTGCAATGTCACTCAGAATAATTCCCAAGTCCCGAAAAAGCCCCTGTATTACAACTGATTTTCCCTCTCCCTGCCCCCAAAGCATCTGGTGGCCACTGGCTCCACATTAATGTTGTAATTTCTTCCATTGCTTGAATCACAATATGTCTATAGTAGAATACCAGTAAGCTCACTCCAGCCCACAGCTCTCCCCCTATCCTGAGGAGTCTGGGATGGTGATGTCCATTCCACCTCCAAGTAAGAGGGGCTTATATCCCATGGATAAGATGGATGGGATTATCCTGCCTGCAGCTGCAGACCCTTTCCATTATAATTAGTTATTAAAGCACACTGCAGAACAGTATAGATGCTAATGACAAAGGGCTAAGTGAAACATAAGCAGGATACACAAAACATTATGCAGAGTATAATCCCATTTTTGTAAAAGAAAAATATTTCCATTTAGAGTAAGGATTCAGAGGATATAATAAACCTAAAATAACAGTTAGTAACTGCACCTTATTGGACGTCTACCATGTACCAGGCACTGTTCTAAATTCTTGATATGTATTAATACATTTACCCTTCACACCCACCCTATGAAGGAGACACTGTTGCTATTGCTACACATTAGGAAACTAAAGCAAAGACAAGTCAGTGACTCATTCAAGGTCCCACAGTTGGTAAACCAGGATTTGTACCCAGATTGGCTGGTCCATAGTCCAAGCTCTTATCCACTACATTTAAAAAATATTTAGAGCGATTATATCTATGTAGGAGAATGATAAGTGATTTACTTTTTATTTGACTCTTTTCTAAACTTTTTACATGTAAAATTACATCTAAATTTATATTCATTTTGTCATTTAAAAATAAATCCAAACAGACCTACACCAAGACACCTACTATTTGGAATGACAAATATCTGAGATAAAGAGAGGATTCTGAAAGCACCAAGAGAAAAGCAAAACATCACATACAAGAGATACTCGGTAAGATTAAGTGCTGACCTCTCATCAGAAACTATAAGGAGAGAAGAAAGTGGTATGATGCATTTAATCATCAACTGAAAGAGAAAAATTGCCAGCCAAGAATTGTATCTGGCAAAGCTGTCCTTCAAAAAATGAAGGTGAGTTCAAAGTCTTCACAGACAAACAAAAACTGATAGAATATGTTACCAAAAGACAGATCTGCAAGAGATACTAAAAGGGGTGCTGCAGGTTGAAAGGAAAAAACAAGGGCAAGAGATTTGGAGAAGAGTTTAGAAATGAAGATTATTAGGAAGGGTAAACTAAAGGATAAGGAGACAGAAAACAGGACGATATGACCACAGAGCCGAAGGACAAAATGGATGAAGTAAGTAATGCCTTTACAGTAATAACACTGAATGTTAATGGACTGGACTCCCCAATCAAAAGACATAGACTGATAGAATGGATTAAAAAATATGAGTCGTCTATATGTTGTCTACAAGAGACCCACCGCAGACGTAAGGACAAAACCAGGTTAAAAAGTGAAAAGTTGGAAAAAGATATTCCATGCAAACAGTAACCAAAAGAGAGCTGGAGTAGACGAGATAAATGTAAAATAACATTATAGTATACCAACAATAATTACTCAGTGCAACTGGTAAACTGTTCCTGTGATCAGTATTCTATAATTTTTTTCATACAAAATAAACACTTGCTTTTCATTGAGGAGGGCTGGAGAAGAGATAAACTTTTGGACACTTCATTTTTCTTTAAGCCTTTCTTATTCATAGTCTTTAATTAAAACAATCTATCTGATTCAATAATGATTAAGCATAACTACTGCTGAACAAGATTTTGAGTTTTTTCTGCCTCATAAAATTATGAGTTGGCAAATTGTTATCTGTTGTAATTCATTCCAATAAAATGTGAAGAATTCCCAAGTAGGAATTTGATTATCTAGAAAAAATTATGGCCTAAATGGAAATTAAATAACTAAACCAATAATTTATTTCATTCTTAGAGATTATTACGTCCAACAGTTAAAGCTGTAATATAAAAATTAGAATTATGTTATAATTAAATTCTATTATATTTGAATTATTATTTACATTTATAAATGTTTGTTGTTATGCTATCTATTTTTTATAATTGATTCTATTCAAATCTAACCTGGCCTTGTACTCTCATTTAAAATTTGTAATTTCTTTCAATCTATTTTTCTATTTATTTTACAATTTTACAATAAAGGACTTCTTTTTTAAAACTTTTTTAAAAATTTTTTAAATGCTTTAGATTACATAAATGTTATATAAAAAATATAGGGGATTCCCATATGCCCCACTCCCTACCCCTCCCACACTTTCCCACATTAACAACATCCTTCATTAGTGTGGTGCACATTGGTTATAATTGATGAGCACGTATTAGAGCACTGCCACTAAGTGTAGATTATAGTTTACATTATAGTTTACATTCTGTTCCACACAATTTTATAAGTTGTGACAAAATATATAATGACCTGTATCCATCATTGCAACATCATTCATGACAATTCCAATGTCCAAAAAATGCTCCCATATTATACCTGTTTTTCCCTCTCCCTCCCCTCAGAACCTCTGAGGCCACTGCCTCCATATCAGTGACAAAAGTTCTCCCATAGCTAGAATCACAATAAGTCCACAGTAGAATAACAGTAAGTCTACTCTAGTCCATCGTTCATTCTCCAATCCTGAGGATTCTGGGATGGTGATGCCCACTCTACCTCTAATTGAGAGGGGTCTTAGATCCCATGGGGCAGGTGGATGGAACTATCTTGCTTGCAGTTACAGGCTCTTTCTGCTCCTTGGGATGGGCGTTGTCCACCATTATCTCCTTATTAGTTGTCCTACATGAGTCTAATGAACTGGAGAGTAGGTGTTGCAACTCTGTTGAGATTCAGGGTCCAACTGGCACATGGACAGCCCAAAGATTTACGTCTCTTGGACATACACCTATCAACACTAGTACTAACTATACGTTTAAATAGAAGGGTGGGAAGAGCCATGTGTAGGGAAACCACAAATGAGTCCAACTCTGAATAAAGGACTTTTTAACAGTTTTTTTTAAAAAAACAACATTGATTATATACTTTGAATAGATTATATGATATGTGAATACATCTCAATAAAACTGCTTAATAAGCAAATAAATAATTGTGTAAGAATAGCCAGAAATAGCAGCTATGTACAGCAGGGGAAACAGAGATTGAGAGGTGAGGAATTTTCTTGTTTATTTGTCTGGTTTTTGTTTATTATTATTATTGAAAAAATGAAAATGCTTTAATAATGATTGAAGTGATGAACACACAACTATGTGATTATACCAAATACCACTGATCGTACACTTTGGATAAACTGTATGCTTTATTAATATATATCAATAAAATTGATTTGTTTAAAAAATAAGTTATATGAAATAAAGATAAAAGTCAAGTTGACTCTTCTCCTAAAGTCTGCTTCATCATGGTAGTAACTATTCCAGCTCTGGTATAACTATCCAAAAGAAGCAGGATATAGCAGAGGAATCCGGCAGCAATCACAATTCTTGGGACATCTGCATTCCTTAGTGGTTCTTCTGGGTGTCCACAATACATCATCTTTCCTGTCCAGAAAGTGTCTGTCATCCGGACCCCGTAATTGTGTGCTGTTATCCCACAGGGTTCAGGATCAGCTTGTTTGAGGGATGACTAACAAACTGAATTTCAACATTACAATCTAATCATATTCATGCCCCTTTTTCACCAATTGGGCATTTTCCTCCAGGGTTATTTAAGGGTCATTATGCTATCAATATTCTGTTCTGGCTTCTACAAAGTTGACAATTGTACGATACAAATTCCAGAAACTGCAGGGACCCTGCAGAGATGCATAATCAGCTCCTGTCCTAGGAAAATGCTATTCCTTCTCCAAAATACTTGGCTAGTCATTCCTCATCCTTGTTTATAACATTTTTTAGCTCTTGGCTTTCAACAGTTAAAAAAATGGATCATTTGGGAATAACACCAAGATATATTATAGAAAAACCCAACTGCCTTGACTCCCAGAATCAAAGACTACTTTGTCATCATTCCCTATTGATTCTACTCCAGGGAAGCTTAGAGGAAGGAGGAATGGGCTTTGGGGGAGAGGTCCTAGAATTGAACTTGGCTTGTAAGCATAAAAGCTGCATGGTCACGGGCCATTCATTCAACTCTTCTATGCCTCCTGCATCACCCCCCACCCCCCCAAGTCAACTGGAACTAATTAAGAACAAAAACTCTTCTGCATGCCTCATGTGCTCATAGTGTCAACAGGATCAAATGGGACCATGTGTTTCAAAGTGGTTTTTTAAGTAGTGAGACCGTTTAAAACAATCAGGGATTTTTACTTTAATTCTTAGAAAACAGCTCTCTGCTGACTTCCAGCTCTGGCTGCTCTGAAACTGTAAGCCAATAAATTCTTTTTGTTGAAGCCAACCCACTGTGTGAAATGTGTCATAGAAGTCTGGTAAACTAAGACAACTGCCATGTGGCTGTGGTGATGGAAAGGATAAAACCCTGGAAAAAAAAGATGACTCCAGCAAAGTTAGGCAGCCTTAGCAAAAAAGCCATGCTGTTCAGTTTCAGGGATGATGAAGCCAGAACAGATTTGGGCGTGTGGAACAAGGTCAGAATCTCTTTCTGGGGCTTTCAGCTACAGCACATGTAAACTCTTCTTTTTGATAGTTCAGCATCAAAATGTTTAGCAGAGGTGAACCTCTTTATAGCTTTAGGGTTTCTCCTTTCCAATCTGAAGTGATGTGATGCATGGTGTGGGGACTTATTATATGCTATCTACAGCCCTAATGTACAAGTTCATACAGATTCAGTGGTACCAGTTTTTAAAAATATTAAAATACTTCTGTACTCCTTGGTGAGTAGTATGAGCTATTAAAACTAGAAGTCACTAGATGACACTGCATAGCAGTGGCCCTGGACATGGACAGATTTGGCAGCTGCTGAACAGACCAAGGGGGAGATGCCTCGAATGCAGCATCTACCAACAGCTCCAGAGGGGCAGGCCACAGAGCAGACGGTGCCCATGAGTGAGGCTTTCCAGGATCAGAACACAGTGGCATCAAACGGCATCCCAGCCCTGACGGATCAGCAGCACAACGAACTAGCCATCCTTGGGATGGAATAAGGAGGCAGGGCCCTTACAAACATTAAATTAATAGGGAAGTGGCTGCAAGGGTCTTGGGGTATCCCTTATGTCAAACCATGGCCCAGGAATGGGGATCATTTAGCAGGTGACAAGAACATTAAACAAAATATCACTCTGATATATTTAAATATATGTTTGTGTCAGGAATAAAAAGAGCAATATTTAAATTTTCATTTACATATTGATGATTTATGTTGTATTATATCAGTTATTAAATATTTTATTATCACCCCTGATACCATGAAATCAGCACAGACAGTATTTCTGCACCCATTTTCAGGACTTTGATGGGAGGAGCACTGGGTTATGGGTCAGAAGCCCCAGTTCATAGATGAATCACAAACTCAGAGTCTTAAGGAATATAAAACAAAGGCAATAAATTAGATGATTTCTTAGGTCATTTTCAGTTCTAAAATTCTTTGATGCTATCATTACTGTAACATCCCATCTAAAAAACAGGTATTTTATGCTAGGCAGTTTCCAAAAAGTAATAAATTGGACCATCCTCACAGTATGCAGTGGCAGGTGGAAGTTCCACAAAGGAAACTGGGGCTTGGTGAAGTCTGGTAACAGTTAGTCACTGTGGAATGGAGATTTGAACCCAGATTTGACTGGATGCAAAATCCCTGCTCTTATCAACCTTCCCATCTGCCTCAATTATAAGGGACTTTGTCTCTCATGTCCCGAATCTCCCACCTCACTTTTCACCTCCATCTTAAGAGTGACTTGTATTAGAATTATTAGTGAATGGGTCTGTACCTCCATCAACCCCAGGGATGCTGAGTCTTCAATAATAGGAACCATGCTTCCTCCTTCTTCACACACCCCTAAGTACTTAGCACAGCACCTGACACACAATAAGCAATCAATGTAGGAGAAATTGGGGTGCTGTAGAATGTGGGCATCAGAGGGAAGACACCAGGGGTGGCAAAGATGTCCAAACAGATCGTCCTTGGCAGAAATATGACCAGATACCTTCAGTGTCTCATCACACTTGGAATTTCTAATGGCAGCACTGTAACTTCTAGCACATACTGAGCATGCTTCCCTTAGTATAAGAAATGGGGATTTTATGAAATTCAAAAAGAGCCTTATTGTACAAAAGACTAATACTTGATAAGAAGACCAGGAAGAAATTTTTATCTTCAGATTGATAAGAGGAACTGATTGAGTAACAAACTCCTCCTTCATGAAAATATCAAAGCTAAAACAAGAATAATAAGAGTAAAAGATGAGAAGTGCAGTGAAAGTAAAGACCACATTGAGATCATAATTGACTCTGTATAGAGACACATGGCACAATGACCATGAATAGGCTTCTAGGGAAACTCCAGCCAAATGGAGGGAACACATTTTGTTTCTTCATGGATCACTGGAATTAGGCCACAGTTGCCAAACCAAATCCTGTACAATATGCTCCCACATAAAACTGTGGCATGGATATTGATTAATTTGATTTAACAAATGTACTGAGTATCTGTGGGTTCAAGGGCCACAGAAATAGGTAAGAGATCTTGATTCTCTAACACCTACCTGGGCCAATCTATTTTACCAGGTCAGAACCCCCAATGGAAATTTGAAGAAACAGAAAGTGTTCTGCCTACCCCGTGGCCTCTTCCTCCAGGAAGTGAGGGACCATCAGCTTTTTTCCTCCCTTCTCTAACTAATCAGTTTTTGAATTGCATAAAATGGACGAAGACATTTCCCTCTTAATTACCAGCTCTGTTGCCCAGACCACAGAAAATATTATTCATTATTATCTGACCCTGCCCATGACTGAGAAGCAAGGGAGCAGAAGACCGATGGCCTATTTAAAGAACCCTGAAAAAAAAAAAAAAAAAGACAAAAATCTTTTCAACATTTCAGTTCCATGTAATGGGGAGAAAGGAAACTAAAGATAAAAAGAGGCCCCAAATGGTGACTAAGAGCTACATCAGTCCTCCCAAATAGCCCCCATATTCACATACAATCTTGGAAAAAAACGGCCTTGTTATGCAAATGTAGCTCAAAGAGGAGTTCTTAACCCTCTTCCTCTTCTGTCTTTAGCTTCTCCCAGACAGAAATCCTGGAGCTGACAATGCAGCAGACATCAGAAGAATCCCACTGTTGCCCTCCAGGGGAGCAACAATATCGATTGATACTGTTCGTTGTTTACAAAATCAGAGAAGATGTGCATATACTGTGTGCTAGGAATATTACTACATGCAGGGGAATATTCTAGAAATGTACATTATCTCACACAGAAAACCTGAAATACATTTTGTCTTTTTTTTTTTTTTTTTTTTTTTTTCAGATAAGGAAACATTATCTCAAAAAGGCAAACGCTTTACCAGGGTTAAACAGCTAGGATATACAAATATCTGTCCGATGACCCACACTTTTTTCACTTCATCAGGCATGGACAAGTTCACACAGCCACAGGAGTGGAAGTCCTCCCCGACTATGAGAGGAAACAACCAGACTTACAACACTTCAGAACTAAGTGGAATATTAGAAATGTATTACCATGACTCAAATGGATTACCACAAAGATAAAATCCAGCAAGGAGAAATGACTTGCCTCATATCATTACTATGATTAACTGTTTAAAAAAAAAAAAAAAAAAAAAAAACAGCCTTATTGAGGCATAGTTGACATAAAATAAGCTGCACATATTTAAAATGTAAATATTTGAGAAGTATCACACACACACACATTTGCATATATATGGTTAACTCTTAAAGTGTATTTGATCAATGAATCTGCTGTGGACCAATTTTGTCTGTGCATTCTATCTGTACACAAAAATTGCAAAAACAGAGTGCAACTTAGCATTATTGCAAATACACACATAAATTCACACCAGGAAATATTTCAGAAAAAAAGTCCTTTATTCTTCATAAACTATAAAATACCTAGCCCTTCTGGAGAGTCAAATCCCCTCTGACCATCCCTCACAAAGCAAGGGCTACTTGAACTGTTTATATCAGTATTTCCTAAATGCGATCCACCATCCATTACCTTCAGAATCATCTTGGGAGATTATTTAAAATGCATATTCATGATTTCCACTTCTGGACGTAATAGAATAAATGGTACCAGACTTCCCCTCCTGTGATAAACTGGACAAAAGATATGGGGCTTTTGTTTTTAAGCATTGAACAACAGGCCAAAAAGACTGATTTTTTTTAAAAAAAAAGGAGACACACAGGGTGAGCCACACAGATGCTCCAGGCTTCTTTCTGGAGGCACTTACCCAGGCACAGCAGAAGACTTGCTGAGGCAAGGAGGCAGGATCACAAAGTTATAAAAACAGATAAGAAGCCATAATGCGTAGTAAAAGAAAATAGGAAGCTGCACAGTATAGGGGGAGGGAGGGGGCAGCTGACTGGGAATTCACTGTGAGTTTCTGGCTGAGAACTGGGTTGTGAATACACAGAGTGACTTCACAAAGCCCAGCAGAGATTGCCTGTTGCAGGGTTGAGGGCTGAACTGAGATAGCAAGGTTATGCAGTCTTGGGAGATACTGGAGTTCTGGCCTAGTGAGAAAGAAAAGAGCTCGTTGAGCATCTCAGACATTAACTTGAACATTCAGAGTTTCTATATCAGAAAGGCCACATATACCCTAGCAAAACCCAAAAGACCCACTTCTAAAAAGAATAAAACCTTGCTTCCTTCCTTCCTCCCTCCCTCTCTCCCTCTCTCTTTTCCTTCCTTCTTCCCTCCCTCCCTCCCTCCCTTCCTTCCTTTGGTTAGTTCCTGGCATTCAAGGAAAACTCTGTCATAACACTAACTTAAGGAACATACATAAAATAATTTAAGGAGACACCTCAGAGTCTAAATTCCAGCAATAACACATTAAAATATCAAAATATCCTGGTTTCAACAAAAGATTACAAAAACTTACAAAGAAATAGTAAATAATAGTCCAAGAAAACAAGAAAATTAAAGCATTAGAAACTGTCAATAAGGAGTACAAGACCTGGGACATACCAAACAAAGACTTAAAAAATGGTCATAAATATGCTCAAAGAGCTAAAAGAAAATATGCACATAAGGAACTAAAGGAAATTAGAAAAACAACAGATTAACAAAAAGAGAATATAGAGAGAGACACGGAAACTGAAAAGGAATGAAATAATGGAATACCATAGTAACAAATGAAAAATTCTCTAGAGGGGCTCAACAGTGGACTGGAGCTGGCAAAAGAAGAATCAATAAACTTGAAGACTGAAATACAATTGAAATCATCCAGTCTGAGGAGCAGAAAGAGGAAGGAATGAAGAAAAGTGAACAAAGCCTGAGGAATCTGTGGGACAACCTGAAGTATACCAATATACACATTGTGGGAATTCCAGAAAAAGCACAAAGAAAGAAGGAAAGGGGCAAGAAGAATACTCAAAGAAACAATGGCTGAAAACTTTCCAAATTTCACATGAATATACATATCCAAGATACACCCAATTGACCCACACCATGTTATAATCAGACCATTAAATGCCAAAGATAGAGAGAATTCTGAAAGCCACAAGAGAAAAGCAGCATGTCACATACAAGGGAGCCTCAACAGAGTGGACATCATCCCAAATCCCTCAAGACTGAGGCATGGAAAAACATAAGGGGGAGTGTAACCACAGACCAAAGTAGACTGACAGTATTGTAGTTATTTTCTTGGGTTAACGGAAGAATCTGTAACATTGATATAAAGATAGTGGTTTCCAGGGGTTCAGAAGGAAGGTAGAGGGATGATTAGGTGGAACAAAGGGCATTTTTAGGGCAGTGAAATTGTTCTGTATGATACTGCAATGATGGACACATGACATTATACATTTGTCAAAGCCTATAAAACTGTTTAACACAAAGTGTAAACCATAATGTAATCTATAGTTTTTAGTTAGTAACAATGCTTCAGTATTGGTTCATCAATTGCAACAATGTTCCATACTAATGTACGATGTTAATAATAGGGGAAATTATGTGTGTGGGTTTGGGGCAGGTGTTAATTTTTCTGTAAATCTAAAACTATACTTTTGGTGTAATTTTTCTGTAAATCTAAAACTTCTCTAAAAATAGAATTTATTGTTACAAAAAAAAAAGAGAACAAATTGAAAATATCAAATGAAAAAGTGAATTTGGTAACAGAGCAATAGAAATTTTTCAATAAACCACAGGGAGAAAATAAAATTAAAAAATTGAAAATTGACTTGTGATTCAGTATCAACTTGTATATCATCAAGGAAGTGAAGCCCCTCATGGAAAAGGGTCAGAAAATAGGCCAGAAAAAAATTACATAATTTCTAAAATTGGTTGAAAAAAATCAACTCAATGATAAGGCTTTTTCAACTCTGGTACTTAATACTATTGACACTTGGAGCTGGATAATTCTTTATTGTGGGGGAATATCCCGGACATTGCAGGATGTTTAACAGCATCCCTGGCCTCTACCTACCAGATACCAGTAGTATCCCATCTCCCCTTAACTCCCAGATGAGTCAAGCAAAATGTCTCCAGACGCGGACAAATGTTCCCTGGGGAGGCAAAACTGTCCCTAGTTGAGAACCAGTGCTATAGATCTAAGTAACTCAGCAATCCCCAAGCCAGGACAAAAACAAAAAGAACGACTTTAGGCACATCAGAGTAAAACTGCTAAAAACCCAAGATAAAGAGAAAATCTTGGAAGTGGCTAGAGAAAAAGATATATTACATAAAAGGAAATCACAGTATGAATGATGGTGAACTTCTCATCAGAAACTTCCGAGGTTAGAAAAAAAAGCAAAAAACAGTTGTAATATGGGGGCTTTTTCGGGACTTGGGAATCATCCTGAGTCACATTGTAATGACAGATATAGGCAATTTTATATCATCACATAACATGCAGAACTATGTGGGAGAGAGTGTAGACTACAATGTGAACTATGGTCCACGCTTAATGGAAAGCCCCAGGATGTGTTTATCAATTGCAATGAATGTGCTACACTAATGAAGGATGTTTATGTGGGAGGGCATGGGAGATATGGGGAGTGGGGCATGTGGGAATCCCTATATTTTTTATGTAACATAAAAATATATGAATCTTTTAAAAAATAAAAAAAAATTAAAAAAAGAAAACAAAACCATGACATCTTTACTGTGCTGACAAAAGCTACCAACCAAGAATTTTACAGACAGCAAAAAATCTTTCAAAAATTAATTTTTATATAAATAGAGAAAATTTGTTACCAGCTGGTCTGCCCTACAAACAATACTAAAGGAAGTTCTCCAAATTTAAAGGAAATGTCATCTGTGGAAACCTGGCTCTACAGAAGGAATAACAAGCATAAAAAATGGTAAATGTGTGGATAAATATAACAAACTATTTTTATTCTCTCTATTTGAAAGACAATTTTTTTGCGCAAAAATAACACTGTAGTATAGGGTTGTTGCACACAGAGATGTAAAATATATGATAAAAGTAATACAAAGGATGAGTAAGAAGTAAATAAAATGTTACTGTTGCAATATCTTTTCATTTTACTCTAAGTTGACAGTGATAAGTAAAGAATGCATATTGTAATCCCTAAAAAAACTATATATTAAAAATACAAGAGATTTAGTTAAAAGCCAGTAAAAGAATTAAAATTTCATGTAAAAAATATTTGATTAATACAAACAAGGTGGAAAAGGAAGAATAGAGGAAGAAATAATAGAAGGGATAACCAGGGGGAAAAAATATCAAGACAGTAGACTTAATCATATCCCTATTAATAATTACATTAATTGAAAATGGACTAAACACTCCTAATTAAAAGACAGACTTATCCAAGTGGATAAAAAGCAAGACCACAGTGTGTCTACAAGAAATATACTTAATTATAAAGTGAAATTATATAGGTTGAAAGTACAAGGTTTAAAAAACATATAACATGCAAAATAGTAAGCAAAAGAAGGCTTATATCCCTATATAAATATTAGAAAAATTAACTGCAAGACAAGGAGAATTCCAGTTATAAAGAGGAATGTTCCATATTGGTTAACATATTGGTTAAAGGTCAATTCTTCCAGATGACATAATAATATTAAAAATGTATGCACCTAATAACAAAGTTTCAAAATAAATAAAGCAAAAACTAGCAGAATCGGTAGAATGAGACGAATCCACTATTAGAGATGAAGATTTTCAACACTCTCTCAGTATTTGATAAAACAATTAGAAAAATATCTACTTGCTTATTCTATGTCTAAGGACATAGAATACTTGAACAACACTATCAACCACATTGACCTAGTTGGCATTTATAGAATGTTACACCCACCAATGACGAATACACATTGTTTTCAAGAGCTTGCCTATACTGGGACGTAAAATAAATTTCAATAAATTTCAAAAGGTTAAAAAATGCACATTCCTGGGCCTCAATCCAGAGCCACTGAATCACAATGTCTGGGGGGCAAATAAGAAAACTGAGGCTCAAGTCACCCAGCTTGCTAGTAATTAGCAGGGTAAGGAAATGAACCCTGTTCTGATTCCAAAGCCATATCTTCAAATAGTTTATAGTCTGTTTGGAAGAAGATATGACAAATACATGAATCGGAACCAAATACTACCCTTGGTCTTATAAGAACAATAAATAGCAGGTTCTCTACCTTGTCATGGCCATTCTCTGTTAAAATTCTGTGTCATGTGAAAAACTAGGAGCTGTGTTCAATTACTTGGGACAAGTCAGAGTGAAAAATCCCCGTGTAACAACATGTCTCAGCACTCCAGGAAGGGATCAGCCAATGTAGGCAATCTGGGATTTTAGAGCTAGATATGCAACTGGTCTAGAGAGGCTTCATTTGTCTGAGTGTGATGGTGGGGTTGGGAGGAGGGGAAGAACAGGGAATACAGAGGTAAAAGATAGGTGCGAATTCTAGTTTCTACTTTAAAAAAAAAAAAAAGGTTTCATTCAGATTTTCGAAAAAATATATATACATACAGATATTACAGAAGTCATTCATACGCATTGTGGAAAATCAGGCACATTCAAGATCATATATCAAGAACACTAGAAAGAAAGTGAATGGTTGAGAAAAAAAAGGATAGGAATAGGAGATGAAAAGAGGGAAGAAAAGAAAATCTAGAATAAAACTAATGAGGTACCTTGTGCAATAAAAAGACTGCAAAGCAATATGATTAATTTACTGCTCTGCACCCAAAGACCACTAAAACAAAAGAAAAAGGAACTAGGACAAAGAAAATAAGCCTACTCAGAATCTACAATCAAGGGTAACCACTATAAACATTTTGGACAATTATCTCTGCATCTGTAGTTCTGTGTTTGTGTGTACACAAACAACAGAAATAGGATCACATTGTATATAGTTTTGGAACTGCCAATTTTCCATTTAACAATGAAAAAGAGTCTCTAAGCCATTAATATTTTTTCTCCTCCACCTACAGTGGCTTTCAAACATCCTTTCATGGGGTTGTGCCATAATTATTAACTGATTCCCTATTGTTTAAACTTGCCAAACATTATTATAAAGTGCATATAAAGTGGCATAGGAGTTCAGAGAATCAGAGTTTACTTCCAGCTTGGGGATAGGGGGTGTGGATTGCTGGGGAGATAGGGGAAGGATTTCTGGAAGAGGTGGTATTTGAATTGAGGTGCAGGTGGGAATGGACTGAAGGGGATTTCCGGTTGAGGGAAGAGAGCAAGCAAAGGCCAAGAGACAATCAAGTCAAGGACATATATAAAGAGGAAAAGAATCATACCTGAGCACCAGATATAAGTGCTAAGCTCTTTACATGCATAAATCCTCACCCAATATTGAGAAATTTATATTACAATCTCCAGTGATGAGGAAGGAAGGGGACTCAGAAATGGTAAGTAATTTGTCTAAGGTACAGACTTAACACAGACTAGAGTCAAGCTATTGTGCCACTTCCTCAGGGAACCGGGATGATGTGGAAGGCATGGGAGGTGAAACTGGGGCAATCCCAGAGGCTTGAAGGTTAAACTAAATAGTATGAATTTTACCCATTTCTCAGTATAAGTGCTTGTTGGATTTAGTAATCATCCAAACATACCAAATGGCAAAAGTGGTTATCAGCAAATTCTCAAGAGGCTGTTAGCAGAGCAGATTAATATTATTTCAGACAAGTATATTTCCCCAGGGATAGCACACTCTTTGGGGCATATTTCAAAAGCCAGAATTTCATCCCAGAGCACCTGAAGGAGATTTCAAGGCAGTACCTTCAGCATTTAATTATCAGATAAATATATTTGTAGGAACCTCTGATAGGCTAGTCTCTGTGGTAAGTCCTGCCAAGCATAAAAATGTTCAATGAGGCTAAGCAAACTGGGAGTGAAGGCACATCTAAACGCTAACTGAACAGGGAAAGTAGAAACATTCTGAAGGTGATTCCAGGGACCAAAAACAAAAAAAACAAAACCACACAAAAACATAGCAAACATGCGGAGAAAAATCCGCTACCTAAGTGCAAAGAGAACCTGCAACTCCTCTGGTTTCACTGATCTCAAGGGCAAAGAGAACTACTTCTGTTTGCAGTCACAGCTTTTGGCATGGACTTGGCTGTTGAAAATATTTTTATAATGGGCTGACCACTCCCCTCTAGTGTGGGGAAACCAAACGCAGAGCAAATGCAAAGTCATTGACAGGGGTTGCTTTCAGGATGTAGACCTGGGCAACTCCCCGGGTCTGGACTATGTACACAGTACAAGTGGGCTAAATCCCAAGGGTCTGAGGTACAACCCTTACCTGGTGGTAGCAGCTTGGTTCCTAGTTTCTCTTCAGACCCCTTCCACCCAAAAAATTACCCTCCATGTAGAACTAGTCCTTGACTCAACAATACCCACTCCTGGAGAACAAGGAAAAGAAAAAAAGTATTTGGGACCAGCATGATGTGGTAGAAAGAACAAAGACTTTGGAAACAAACAGACCTGGATTCATGACCCTATCCCCCATTTACTAGCTTTGTAAAAGTGAGCAGGTTAATTCGTTTCTTCAAGCTTCAGTTTCCTCAACTTTAAAATGTGGGTGGATAGTATCCTCTTCCCATATAAATTAGATCATGAAGGATAAGCATATGAAACCAAACCGAGAAGGCAATACATATATATCACTTGTCTCTGCACTCCTACCTTTTTATTCCCAAATGGGAAAGTGAAGGGAGATCCTACTGGGCAAAACAACCAAGAGAAAAGGAAAGGGAAAGAAACAAGCACTTGACAAGGGCCAGCATCAAGAAACTGTCAGGTTCTTCCATCAAAAGTCTGTATCTTCCTCACAGAATCACTGCAAAGATTAAATCCAATGTCTGTTATGTTCACAACTCGGGGAAAGGTAACCTGAGGAGGGGGGCAGCACTGAATTGAACAGAACCTTGCTTGCAATGGACTCTGAAACCTTTTCCTCTTC
The DNA here is from genome assembly GCA_026826555.1 of Tolypeutes matacus. Classification (NCBI taxonomy): domain Eukaryota; kingdom Metazoa; phylum Chordata; class Mammalia; order Cingulata; family Chlamyphoridae; genus Tolypeutes; species Tolypeutes matacus. The sequence goes on along the minus strand of JAKSZT010053883.1, from coordinate 62,404,036 downwards.
TGGAGATTTTTACTGTATGGGGAACTATCCCCAGGAAATGGTCCTGAGATGGAAATCCTCACAAGTGGCCCCCATCCTGCCTAAAGCAGGTTTACCAAGAAAAGGAATGTGGGCACCCCCTAGCTCCCGTGTTAACTAGCTGCTCTAGCTGTCTTCCTGACTTAATTATGCTCCAATAATCCTGACAAGACTGACTGGGCTTTGCTGTAAATCAGGACAGTGGAAATCTTAAAATAAAAGCAAGATTAATCATATGACCTCCATCTTGGCTTGAAGGCCCAATAATTGGAAATAATGGACTTAAATGAATCCAGTGCTGCCAGCTGGATTAAATTTTCTTAATTTAAGGATCATTTCTTCACCTCATGAACATAACTGAAATGCACCAATGATATCTAAGCCAAATATTGGGTGCTGCCAAGAGACAGATAATCGATTATTTCCTTGCCATACTAGTTGCACAACTATCAGAAGAGCCTGCAGTCAGTGCGTTGCAGCGGCTATCACCACCACTTCAGCTATCCGCCCGACCGTCTAAATGCTCAAGAGTGTTATTTAACACCACTCTGAACTCAGTTTCCTCACCTGCAAACTGGACATAATAAGAGTAGAAGGGATACATGAGATAATACTTAAGCAAAATAAATAACTAGCAATATGTTGTGTGTCTGTGAATGTGTGTGTGTGTATACACACACGCACACACACGTATATGAAGTGCTCAGTAAGAAGTAGCTATTATCATCCGTCTTCGCCATAATGTATTATTATAAGAACCCTGAAGGGGAGTAGGGGAACAGGGAAAATCTGTGTGCTTTCTCTTCTGCAGGCTGTCCCCTGACTGGCTGCAGGAAAAGAACCACAAAAGGCATAGAAAAAATCACTAGATACATCAAGGCCTTCCTGAGTTCAAAACATTTCCCTTCTGGGCTTGTCATGTGGAAGACGAAGATTCCAGTATATTTCTTCTATTTCCTGCCGTCTGGTCTGTGAGGGTCTATCTGCTCTTGGGCAAAGATAGACATGCATAAATCCTCACCAAACACTGACAGGGGAATATTGCAGTCTCCACTATACAGAGGAGGAAGGAGGGGGACTCTGAGATGGTAAGTAATTTGTCCAAGGCACCGACTATACAAGGTACTGGAGCCAGGACAGCATGCAGTTTCCTCAGGGAATTAGGAGGACATAAAGGATGCCTTACAAAGTAGTAAGAGGTGAGCAGAAAAGGCCCTCAGACCCCAGGAGATGTAAAGGTCAAGCTAACCCTCAAGGGAGTAGATAAAGTTCTTTAGAATGACTGGGAGGGGAGCAAGAATGTTTTTGTTGGAAGCTGCAACAAGGTAAAATTAATTGAGGATGTGCAAGAAGAGTTCAGTGAGGACAGTGCTTAATTTATAACTGTCCACACACTCAGCACGATGCCTATCAAGGTAAAAAGTCCAAAAAAGGTCAGTGGATTGGTCTGAATTGAATCTGTCAAGAAACCAAGAGCTCCATTTTATCTTAAAACAACTGCAATTGCTTAGAAGTGTTGCGAGATAATAATAGCAGCTATCATTTATTAATCACCTTCTGATTGTTGGGAACTAGGACTGAGAGCTTTATAAACATTATCTCATTTAATCCTCACAATTATGTTGCCAGGTAAGCTTTCTCATCTCCATTTCAGAGACGAGCAAACCGAGGACCCAAGACACAAATCTGGGTCAAGAGCCCACATACAATGTACTTCTTAAAAGTTTAAAACATAAGGGAAACAGCAGATCACAAAGCACTGCTGAAGAACAGAAAAGCCAGTCTCTGGCCTGATATGTATTCTACAATCTAGGGATATGTTTAAGATCAGACATCCAAGAGGGAAAACCACTAAACATCAGTTGCTGGAAATGCACCAATTAATGTAAACTACCTTCTGAGACCTGAATAGGTAGGAGAGAGAAACCAAGGCTCAGCTATGCTCCTGCGCCCTCACGCCCATGTGGCAGTCTCACAAAGGGATAGTGGCAGTGGCTGAAGATGCTCTTTCCTAAATTAGTCTCTTCCTGCTGCCCAACCCCTTGCATTCCACAAGACACACAATCTCTAGGGTCACTGCTGCTCAGACTTTGATTCTCTCATTCACAAGTCACTCGCACAAGCATTCTCAGGGTGACAAACAGTGCACAGGAGAGGGGAAAAGGGCAAAATCCAAAAGAACCAAACTACAAACATGCTCTCCGCTTCCAGCAGAGAGGTGATAATTCATTAGCAACATCTGGTCTCCCTTGGTGCTTTTTAGATCACCAATAACATGATCGGAGCTCACAAGTTCTGAATTTCAAAGAAAGACACTGATGACCACAAAAACAGTAAAAGGGGATGACAGGCAAGGCTGAAAGCAGGTGTCCTTCCATTTGAATAACCCGTCCTCTGCAAAATCCAAAGAATAGTAAGAGTGGGTCAGAGATTCCACTGTAAATAAAAGTTTAGTTTCCTTCTTTAAAAGGAGGAAATGGGGCTATAGCTGAACAGATACTTGGTGCATTTTGGAAAAGGGCCATGCAGCCCTTCAGTGTCTGATCCCAGTTCCCTCTTGCCCCCTTGAACAGCCCATCTGTGTACTGGACATAATTGCACAAGCAAAAGTGGCAGCCTGGGAGGGTGGACGGACCTGATCTTCACTCGGCTCCCACTACGTGCCAGGCCCAAGTGAGATGCTTTACACACACCATTTCATTTAACCCTTACAAGGATCCTGAGAGAAAGGCAGAGTCAGTCCCACTTTACAGATGCTGAAATAGGCCTCAGAGAGGTTGCACAACATGCCCAAGCTAAGAGGCCTGGCAAGAGGTGGAACAAGGGGTCACCAGGATTAAAGGTCAGGTCTGAGTCCAGACAGTGAGGGCCGGAGGCCAGTGCATCAAAACCACCCAGGACGCCTGTTTAAAAATGCAGATTTCCAGATTTTTTCCTGAATCTGAATCTCTGAATGTAAGGCCAAGGAATGCAACTTTACACATCCTCAGGATCTTCTGACAGACAGGGAAACATAAGAATGCAGCATTATGCCATACTATCTCACAGAGGTCAGGCAATCCTAATTGAAAGTCAGGTGGGCAGAGAGAGAGCGTGAATGGGAGAGGGAGAGAAATAGAGAAAGGAGCTACCCTTTATTAAGTGCTTTTTATCTGCTAGCTGCTTCATAGATATTATCTCAATTCATCCTTACAGCAACCTGCTGAGGTGGATATTATCATGCCCATTTTGCAGAGGATGAAACTGAGGCTCAGTAAAGTTAAGGCCACATATCTAACAAACAGCAGAGTCAGAAGATGAACCAGGTCTGTGTGGCTCTAAATCTCGTGTTCTTTTACCACCAGATTTTTCATTTCCCCTGTGACAGAGAGAAGAGTAGAGGGCTTGGCGAGATAATCAGCAGCACATGGACAGCTGTACCTCTGGGAGGGACCAGAGAAGACTTGGCACAGTACAAATCAGGCAGCAGAAATGACTAGGTCCTGGATGTCTGCGCCCTCCTTCAGATATGAGTGGAAAGCACAATGGCACCATCATTCTTTCCCCAAAGCTCTAACATGTTTGAGTCCATGCACTTGGGAATCTGCATGATCTGACCCACAACTGTAACCCACCAAATTCAATTTCCAAGTATCAGTGTGCCCCTAAGCAAATGGCTTTCTTCTCTTTGGGCAAGTTCTTCATTTGCAAATGAGGAGGCAGCATTAGCTACTCTCTCAGGTCCTATTAACAGTGGGTGACTCCCCGATTCACAGACTCTATACAATTTGAATATTAAAAATGTGATTTATGAAACTTGCTATAAGACAAAGTATTGGTAGGAGCCCCCATCAAACTGGAGGTGAAAATTTAACTATCATTATTAGTGTCACCAATAGAACAAAAGTTTTCAAATCTCCATCCTGACTTCTAAAATCTACCTCTGTCCCGGAAGCCTTGGCAAGGGTTATTATATAACAGACTGGCCCAGCTGCAAGCTCCTTCTGTCCTGACTTGGCTTCATCTCAAATGACTGCCTGCTCACTAACCACACCCTGGTTGCTTCTTTCATAACCTTTTAACATGTGCATCTTGCCTTTTTAACTAACTGTAAGTTCCTAGAAGGCAAGATGGGTGGTTAGACAAGATTGCACACAAAGTGCATAGCACAGTGCTATATACACAGTGAAGTAAGAGTATTTTAGTATTCTGCTACTAATAACGAATAAGTAAAATCAGCTAACATTTGAGTGCCTATATGCATCAGGTACTGTTCTAAATGTTTCACAACAGCCCTATGAGATAGGTACTATTACCATCTGTAATTTGTAGGTGTGTTAACAGGTATGGAGGCTTACTGGCTGAGATCACACCGTAAATAAAGGCAGAACCTGGACAGTCACACATGACCATAAGTTGAATGACTAAGCCTAGAGAAGAGCTGGGACTATGTGGCTTTGGTGTCAGATAGACCTGGGTCCAAACTCCAGATCAGCAATATGTTAGCTATTTCTTTAGATAAGCTGCTTCAACATTGCTGTGCCTTAGCTTCTTCATCCTTAAAATGGGGCTAATAATATCTTCCTACTGGGGTTATACTGAGAATGAGTGATAAATGCATGTAAAAGAACATAGTGTTGGGAAGCGGCTGTGGCTCAATCAGTAGGGCTCCCATTTACCATACGGGAGGCCCCGGGTTCGGTTCCCGGGGCCTCCTAGTGAAGGCAAGCCCGCCCGCACGGCATGGTTAGCTGACCCAGCGAGCACAAGCAGCAAGGGGGGGATAAATGAATAAATAAATAAAATCCTTAAAAAAAAAAAAAAAAAAAAAGAACGTAGTGTTGTGCCTTCCCTATTTATTTGCCCATGTGTTTACTGAGTTCTGACTACGCAAGGCTCTATGCTAGGTGGTGGGAAAACAGAAGAAAGCATGATCCCTATCCTCATGCTGATCACAGCCTACTGACCACGTCAAACACAAACAAAAAATATATAATACCATGTGGGGTGGACAGTGGTCTGCACAGGGTTCCATGGGAGCAAAAGGAGACACCTGGGAGCGAGGAAAGCTAAACAGAGTTGGCAAGGCTGAGTGAGGCTAACCTGGCCCACATGGACAGTTGGGGAAGGGACATTCAGGGTAGGAAAGCTGGAAGTGGTAGTTACATTCTCTCAGTTGCTCAGGCCATATTCCTGGATGTCACCCTTGACCCCATCCTCATACCTCACAGCCAGTCTTCCAAAAAATACTATCTTGTGCCTCCTAATTTTGCCCAGAATCTAACCTGTGTAGAGCTCCCATTTCTCTAATAAAGGTGACAGGGATAAGAAAAAAATATGGATATATGCTTGTATTTACAAAATGAAAAGATAAACCCAAAACTTGAGGGAAGGAACAGGGTAGAGGTGACAGGGATATGTGCTGGATTTCTTCAAATACAATTTGTGATATAGATTTGACTTCAGAACTATGTAAATATTGTACATAATTATAAAAATAAATCAAGGGGAGTGGATGTATCTTAAGTGGTTGAATGCCTGCTTCCCATGTATGAGGTCCAGGGTTCAAACCCTGGTACCTCCTAAAAACAAATGAAAAAAACAATTCTCACTGAGGAGAGGATATAGTTCAGTGGTTTAGTGCCTGCTACCTATGCACAAGGTCCTGAGTTCAATCCCCAGGACCTCCTAAAAAATAAAATTTAAAAAAACTAAAAGAAACCCTTAAAAATTGAAAGGAAAATGAAGTAAATGAACCCAAGTACCAAGTTGATGACATAACCACACAGAAAAAAGCCTTCTCAAATGATTTTAAAACACAAAGCAATTGCCTTAAAGTGAAATATAGCTAGATCAAATTTAAAAATCTTAAAACTATTTTGGTGGTAAGAGTTGGTGTTGTTATTCTGCAACTGTATATTATGGAACAAAGCAAATAAGTAATTATATTGGTGTGATTGAGAACCAGGAATTTGGGCATGGGAGAAAAAAAAAGATTTGAGAAACACAGATATAAAAGATTATTGAGGCTAAGTAAAAAACCCCAAGCTCCTGATTTCAAGTTGGAAGTTTATCAGTATGAATTCATTTTTTAAAACTTCCTAGCTCAGCCCACTGAAAATACCTAGAAACAAGGCCAACATGGTAGAAGTGAGCACCCCTCACACTAAGATACGGTCTTGATACTCTCCTCCTCTCTAGAAGTAACTAGGGCCCTGGCTTGATTCTACGATTGGGGTAAGAAATGTACAAGATGAGCCTGGAACATCTTAGGATACCAAAAAGCAAGGAAAGACTCAAAGACTACCGAGGTAGTGTCCAAAGGACTCAGGAAAATATTGACAGACCCTTAAAAAGTTAAACACAGAATTACCATATGACCCAGCAATTCCACTTCTAAGTATATATATCCCCAAAGAACTGAAAGCAGGGACTCAAACAGATACTTGTACACCAGCATTCATAGCATTTTTCACAATAGCCCAAAAGTGGAAGCAATCCAAGCATCCATCAACTGATGAACAGATAAAATGTGGTGTATCTATACAAAGGAATATTATCCGGCCATAAAAAGGAATGAAGTTCTGATACAGGCTACAACATAGGCGAACCTTGAAAACATTATGCTAAGTGAAACAAGCCAGACACAAAAGGACAAATATTATGATTCCACTTATATGAAATATTTGAAATAGGCAAATAGACAGATACAGAAAGTAGATCGGGGGTTAACCAGGGGATGAGGAAAAGTCGGAAAAGGGAGCTACTGCTTAATGAGTACAGGGTTTCTGTTTGGGATAATGAAAAGGTTTTAGTAATTGATGGTGTTGATAGCTGTACAACATTGTGAATGTAATTAATGCCACTAAATTGTACACTTAAAATGGTTAAAATGGCAAACTTTATGTTATATGTTATTACAACGAGAGAAAAAAAAAAAAAAGGACTCAGGAGCCAACTTGAAGTGGCTCCCACTGGCCAAAGATGGGTACATGTGAGTATCCGTAAGAATATTTAACTGCCGTGGACTGAAACATAAATTTATGAGTTCATAATAACTAAAAAGAGAGTTCACTGGTCACCCTCTGAGGAGGCTAGGGATACACTTTTTTTAAAAAACTGATACATAAAAGGAAAGGATAAAGCCCTTTTCCTGCCTTTGCTATGTGAACTGTACTTCAGTGTAACTAAAATCTGTAGAGGGGAGTTTCTTGTCATAGAAGCATTCCAGCTAACAAATCAGGAAGGAATCAAAGAATTCATCATTTTGCAATCCCTAATAAACTAACAGAACTAGTTGATAATTATTGAAGCTAGATAATGGGGACATAGAGTTCTACTTTCTATTTTTATTATTTCCTCCTGTTATTTTTTGTATGCATTTGAAATAAAAATGTTATCTATTTTTAGGTATTATATGTAATAGTATATAAAATATATTGTATTTATAAACACACACATAGAGATATAATACACCTTTTGTCACTACCTATGGAGCTACCAACCTGGTCTAAGCCACCATCAATTCTCACCAGGATTATTGCAGTAACTGGTCCCTCTGCCTCTACCCTTGTCTCTCTATAGTCTTACAAACAGCAACAAGAGTGTTCTTTTAAGAGAAAAGGCAAATCATGTTGCTCTTCTGCTTAAAATCTTCCCATGGCTTCCCATCTCACAGTAGAAACCAAATTTCTTATTATGACTACAAGGCTTTCAGGAGTTGGCCCCTGTATCTCTCTGACTTTAGCTCCTACCCCTCTCTTCCTGTCTCAGTGCAACAGCCACATTGGCTTCCTCTGTTGCACTAAACTTATATCTGCCACAGGGCCTTTGTACTTACTATTCTACTTTTCCCCCAAATATCATGGCTTGCTCTCTCATTTCCCATAGATCTCTGGGTAAATGTTTACTTATGAAGAAGGTTTCCCAGATCACCCTATTTTAAATAATACCTCCAATCTCCTTACTCTAGTTTATTTTTCTTCATGTCACTTAATTTTTTATTTTTAGAGCAATATATGTTTACAGAAAAATTGTGCAGAAAACTCAGATATACCCCACCATCAACACTCAGTTTCTTCTACTAACGTCTTGCATTAGTGTGGTACAGTTGTCACAATTGATGAACCAGTATTGATATATTACAATTAACTGAAGTTCATAGTTTACATTAGGGTTCACTTTTTGGGTTGTACAGTTCTTTGGGTTTTGACAAATGTGTAATTTCATGTATCCACCATTACAATATCATACAGAATAGTTTCACTGCCCTAAAAATGCCCTGTGCTTCATTTATTCATTCCTCTCCCCATGACACCTTGTCTCAGGTTATATAACAGGCCCCTACATTTTCGTCATTACCACCATCTTTATTATATCAAAAGAAGCATATTCTTTTAAATGTTTATATGGTAAATACATCAGAAGGTTTATCACTTTCTAATTAAAGAAGCTCTACTTACCACTTTACTTCTGGTAAAGCACTGGAGACAGCTGTTTCTTCTTGGATCAAAACAAAATGTCCCCGCATAAAGAGATAAGGACAGATGCAATAAAAGGCATTCATTTTCCCACAAGGTTCTTTGAATAAAAAAGCTCCCTAGGTTCTAAGCAACTTATGAGGGGGGCAGTTATTAGGAAAAAATATGTAAACCCTCTTGTTGCTTGGCCTCATTTTGTGACCCTGGTGGTGAGAACAATTTTATGGCATGGTAGGTTATAGGTAGGAACTGGTATATGCAAAGAAATCTAGGAGTCACCTTGTGTTCTACTCCCATTCCCACAGCCAAACACTGTTTGTCCTATTGCTTTGACCTCTAAGATGCTCTCCAATCCATCCCACTTGGCTACCTACCCATTGCTACTAGCTAGTACCTTAGTTCAGACCACTTCCACCTCTTGCTTAATTGCTCAACTAACAGATCTCCCAGTTTCTAGCCTTGGATCCCTTCAAGCCACTTTGCACTGCAGCCAGAGGGATCTCATTAAAAATGCAAATTTGAACAAGGTTTGCAAAGCCCTGCAAGATCTGAGAGCAGCTTTCCTCTCCAGTCTCATCTCCAGGATTCCTCTCCCATCCACCAGCACCGGGATGCTCACCCACAAGCACAAGTTTATGCTTGCTCTCTTCTGGCATTTTGCACATGCTCTCCTAGGTATTCACTGCTGTCTCAAGAATAATTTTACCCTCTCTCTTCTTCAACAACTATTCTGCATTGTGTTACATTTTGTGCTTTACCCCAAGTAAAGTCATTCTAAAATACCTCACATTATTTTACCACCTTGCCAGAGGAAGTCTGGTTTAGGGGTTCTTCTGGCTCTATGTTCTCTGAGTTCTTGTGTCAAACGTGGTTAATCTTACCTTAGCAGTTTTCATGTCTACCTAGAAAATTTTGCAAGTATAATCTCATCTGGGAGTCTTCTTTTTCTTTTGATTCAGTTTTGTTATAGCCCTCTCCCAAAGCAGGAATAGTTAAATTAAGCTAAGAACAAAATTGCCATCTTTTTCTCAATTACCAAGAGATTCAAAATATACCTCCAATAGAATTAATAACGAGTGAATCAGATACAAACACGGTTGAAATCTTCGTAATTTTGGAAAACAGTTTTATTCATTTCTATTTATGCTTATTTTTAAAAATTTGTGCTTCTTATTTAAAAAAACGTCATGCAAACAACCTAGAAATCCTTAATAATAACAATTCTCCAGCCTCTGCCATCAACATAGTATATCAAACACAAGGCAATATTAAAGCCTGAAGCTTGTGGGGGAACCAAATAACCATGAGGAACTCTGCACCGAGGGACACTGTTGAAAGATTATTAGTTAGGGTTAGGATGGAACAGAATTTGCAGCTATTTCCTTAAAAATTTTAAACCAATACCCATGGAGGGAAAAAACCCTAAGCCATTATCCTAAAGATGGCATTGATGCTTTTTAGGATTTTTAAGTTAATATGGTTTTCCAGAGTTATGTATATTAGTACAATAAGGTGAAAAGGACCTCGTATTTAGAGTCTAAAAATCTGAGGTGAAGTCCTCATTCTGTCACCTGCTATCTATGCTGTGACCTTGGGTAAGTTACTTGAGCCTCAGCCTCCTCTTCTCAGCTGTAAAATGAAGATACTTATACCTAGCACAAAGGCAGTTGTAAAAATGAAGTAAAATTATGTCCATGGAAGTATTCTGTAAACTGAAAATAAGATGGCGATGGTTTTTAATTCAAGGTCAGCGCCAAAGAGCAATGCAATTAGAAGATAAAGGTCTTTCCAAAACGTCAGTTCTCTACCTAAGAGTCTGTTTATCTCACCAGGGGTTATTTTTATTGTTATTGGAAGCACATCAAAAAGATCTCTCCTGAGCCTAGACAAGCAGCAAATAACTCCAGAATAGACTGTTAAATCCTCAGAATTATTGCACTTTTGTTCTTTCGGTTTGCTTTTTTTTAAAAAAAGAACCTCTTGGTATGTTAGAATCCTTAATATGAACAGCCGAATTAACATTAGATTGAAAATCAAAATGCCCCCAACTGGAACAATGTACAAATCTCCTAGTGACTGATGGACTGCAGCCAGTTGATGCGCATCTGTGAGGTTCTAGGCACTGTAAAAAAGAAAAAAAAAGAATCTGCCATTGTTTTCAGAGCAGTTCAACCCCTCTGCCAACAAAACACCCATTGAGTAAACCTCTAATTTTCTATAAATTCCAGGTTTTGGACTCTGATGTAATCAGCTAATTTCCAACAATTTAAGAGCTTGAACAGATTTTAGAAGGAAAGAGTAATATAAATATTTTCATAAAGCACTATTAATATAAAATATATCACTAATTTCTTATGTTCAAAGCCCCTGGGATACCTCAGAAAAATTCTGAAAGGGGTATTGTCAATTCAACCACTTCCAAAGGTAAGTTTAAAGAAGCAAAGCAAAACAACACTTCATCAAGGAAGTTCTTGATCGTTCTTTCAAAGATTCCTAAGTAAAGTAGAATTTAACAAGCATGAAGGCATTTACCCTTAGCATCATTATGGCTTGTCCAAAAATAGCCATTGATTCACTGGGTGTGGGTACACCCCTGAAAATGAGATTTTCTGGCCTTATGTCAGAAACTCTAAAATATATAAGGTTCAAACATGATATTAGTTTATTTCTTGCCTTTTGGTGGATCCAAGTATCTGGGGCAATAGGGTATCTTGAAGTTTTCTGGGTGGGGTTTATACTGTTTTTGCAACTGTACTACATGTTTGAAATTATTTCAAAATAAGAAGTTAAAAAAAAATCTCCAACCTTGGAATCAAACCAACATGGAGTCAAATTCTAACTCTGCCACATATAAGTCCTGTTATATCTCTGTGCCTTGGTTTCCTCATGCAAAAGAAAATATCCCAAGGAGCACAGCCAGTGGCAAGGTGGAATGCAGGGACAACAGCTGTTGCAAATTTGGTCACCAAGTATTTTTTTCTGACCTATGCTCATGCTCAGTATACAGCCTTTCAACTTGGGCCTCATAACCTATTTAAAACAACACTTCCTGCTCAGGTTATAATTAAAAGTGTCTGATTATTATAAGGAACACGAGAGAGGGATTTATGAAGTGTTAATGAAGTGGAGATGGCAATGACCTCAGGTCACAGGTGCACTAAGACTAAATGGGTGGCAGTATCACCGTGCCCTTGCTATGTGACCTTGAGGAAGCTACTTCATCTCTCTCGAAAACTTGATCTGTAAATTGAGGGTTAAGAATAGCACCTGACTCCTACTAGGATTCCTCAGAGAATTAAATGAGATAATGCATGTTAAGCATTTAACATGTGCCCAGCAAAATAAACAGTAAGCACTAAATATTTTATCACTGTAACCTCCTCATCAAAGATTCTGAATTTCAGTCTTTCATGAAACCCTGAGGATTTTTCTGGCCTCCACTGGGAGGTTCTGCTTTGCCATCTTTCCTAGAAATGGAATGTAATAAGCGTGAGAAGCTAGTGGCTATAAAGTACCGATGTGGGGTCTGTTTTCCTGGTGCAGAACAGAGGAAGGATAGGGCAAAGATGGCTATTTGTCATCCAATATTCATTCTTTCATTCTTTCTTAGGAATATAATTTTTAACTAGTCAGGTAGCTTCTCAGAATAAAATACTACATTTCCCAGGTTTTTCTTCATCTAGGTGTGACCATGTGGTTAAGTTCTAACCAATGGGATGTGAGTGGGAGAGTGCTACTTCCAGACAGTCCTTAAAGGAAACAGACAGGCCCTTCCCCTTCACAATGGCTTGAAAACCAAAATGTGTTCTTGAGCCAACTTGGAAAATAAGAAAGAGAACAATACCCTAAGGATAGTGAAGCAACAAGACAGAAGGAGCCTGGGACCTTGATAACTTCACAGAGCAGGGCTACCATTCCAGATCAGACTTTTCTATGAACAAGAAATAAGCTTCCATCTGTTTAAGCCATAGTTATATTGTCCTTTGTTACATGCAGTCAAACAAACTACAGCCTCACAGATACTATAGATAATATGGAGAAGGGAAAGTAGAATAGAAGGCAGAATTGGGTGGAGGGTTACAACATGTCCCTGGCACATGGTAGATTCTCATAATTATTTGCAAAATTAAACAGCCTCTCTGGGACTCCAGGAAGTCAACCCAAATTTGTAATACTGAAGCCTGCTCCAAAAACAAAAGGGTCACTGGAGAAGGAACATAAGGAGAATGACAAGGGCAATGAGAAGACGAGAAAAGACATGAGCAAAGGCTGGAAATGATAAAAGGAGAAAAGTCAACCTGAGCCACAAGATTATGCTTCAAGTAACTCAAGGGGGTAAGATGAACAAGCCTCCTCTCTTTGCAATCTAGTGTCCTCATCTGTAAAATAAATAGAAGAAGAGAGAATCATTAATATCACTTTAGTTGCAAATATTCTCACTGTCCTGATTTTGTGATAATCAGGGTAGGTTAAACATTCGCTATATTAGAAACCATGCATGTGTCCCCAGACCTAGTTTTTCTCCCTAGGTCTGGTTTTTAGAATGCTAGTGATGAACTAAGCCTGATTTATTATATGACCATCCTGTATGGGAAATGACTGTAACTCTAGGTATCTTTGGTCAACCTTAAGAGATATAGCAGGGGGGCGGATGTGGCTCAAATGGTTGGGCATCCATCTCCTATATGGAGGGACCTGGGTTTGATCCCCAGGACCTCCTGGTAAAAAGAAAAAAAGAAAAAAATAGAATGCATGTGGGCCAACAGGCCCCGTGCACAGGTGCGCCGCCAGGCCCCACAAGCGGTTGAGCCTCCAGGCCCCACGAGCAGGTGAGCTGCCAGGCCCTATGAGTCACGCAGCAAGATGATGATGTAACAGGAGAGTGACACAAGGGAGAGGCAAGATGAGACGTACCAAAAACACAGGAACTAAGGTGGTGCAGGCGGTAGGACGCCTCTCACCCACATCGGAGGTTCCAAGGATCAAATCCCAGTGAAGACAGGAAGAGAAGGATGATAAGAGAGGGCAGGAAACGGACACAGAGAGTTGTCCAGCGAATGGACACAGAAACAGCAAAAACGGGGGTGGGGGATGGGGGGTGGGGGGTGGAAAACAGTAAATAAATAAATCTTTTTAAAAATGTGTTGGGGAGGAAGATACGGACTATAGTTAATAGTAATACTTTGACGATGCTCTTTCATGATTCGTTAACAGATGTTTCACAACAATGCAGGATGTTTGTGGGAGGGTGATGTGTGGGAGCCCTGCATGATGTTATGCATGTTTGTTTTGTAAGTTCGTGATGTTTGCTGAACTCTTATAAATTATGTATGTTCATGTATGAATGACATACTTCAATAAATTGTTTTTAAAAAAATATCACTTTAGCTGTACCATAAGGGATCTACTATAGATTCAGAGGAATTTATGTTACAACAACAGACAGAACTAGGACCCATTTAAAAAGAGCACTGAGAGACAGTCAAGAGTAGATCAAAAAAGAACTTCTTAACAATGTTTCTTGTCCAGCAATAGAATGGCCTCTTCCAATGTTCAGAGCTATCTAACTGGAAGGGTTCAACCAGGGGCAAGCACTACATGCACAGGTTCCTAGAGGAAGTGCTGAGTTTTGGGAGGACCATGGAGTTAAAACAGATCCCAAGAAACTCAGCTCCTTCTAATAGACTGTTTAGGAAAGTGAGCTCTGTAGTAGACAGCCCTGGACTTGAATCCAGGTTCTACACTTGGCTACATGATCCTGAAGAAGTTATTCACCTTTTTGAGCCTCAGCTTCCTTGTTTTAAAAATGGGGATAGTAAAACATAACTCAAAGGATAGTGTATTAAAAAGAGATAATGCATGTTAAGTACAGTTATCATCATCGTATTAACTTGAGAAACTGAAGAAGAAAAGGGGAAAATGTGAGGGATTCAGATGATAGAATTAATCATCCTGGTGGAAGCCTCAGCAGAGAAAGGGCTGAAATTTATGAACTGCACAAATAGTTGCATAGCCAGAATAGACCAGCTTGCCACATAAATGCTGTGGGGTAAAAGTACAGACAGAACCAAAAGGACCCCAGAAGGAAGTGGGGAAAGATTCTCATTCAGACCTCTGTCTATCCATCTAATATTTACTGAGTCTCTAAGAGAAATCATAAAATGAAAAAAGTGTCATAATGAGGACAATATAGAGTATGACAGAGGACAGAGGAGAAATACCTAGAGGGTCAGCTAAGGGTTTCCAGAGGAAACGATATCTACCTCAAGACTGCATTTCCAAGGCAAAGGTGTTTAGTGGTGCAGGGTAAGGAGATCAGGCTGATGATGTATTTGGAGGAGGGAAGAGAATCATCAAACTTCTCCCACTTTCACCTCCCGCAAAATTCTCACATTCTGAGTGATCACTAAGACCATGAAGTCCAAGGCTCTACAATTATGGCTTTAGCTGGAAAAGCAAGAAAAAGTAATGTCCTAGACATTTTTGGATTAAGTCCATTTCAGAAAAATATAGTTAAGGCAGAAGGGAGGTAGGTGTGGTTATAAAAAGGCAATGCAAGGGACACTTATAGTGTTGGAATTGTTCAGTAATTTGACTGCTGTGGTGGATTCACAAACTGACACTGGTGATCAAAACTGTACATAACTTAACACACACACACAAGAAGAAGCAACACTGGGAAAGCCTGAATAAGATCACTGGATTGTATCAATATCAATATCCTAGTCATGATATTATCATATAGTTTTATAAAATGTTAAACCATTGAGGGAAACTGGGCAAAGTATACAAGGGATTCTTCTGTATTGTTTCTTACAACCGCATGTGACCCTACAATTCTTCCCATAAAATTTCAACTAAAAAAGTAGCTATAGAAAAAAAAAATAATGTAGTTGTATTAATCTTTGTTATGGCAAATACATTCATTATTGAAAATTTAGCAAAATGTACAATAACTACACAAATATCCTTTTGTAATATTTGTCTGTAATTCCTTCAGTTTTAGGTTAGTATATATCCTTATAGTAATTTTCCTGTCTTTGTCCATATATGTGTGTGCATGTGTGTATGATTGTGTATATATATGTATATAAAGATATGATTTAACTCATTGAATATAGTTTGTCTCTTGCTTTTTTTACTAATTTTATATTTTAAAGGCTCATATTAAAAATTTCTTGAACAATTATTTTCATGGCTATTTAGTAATACCATATGTGGCAGTTTGATATTATTTATGAATTCCAAAAAGAGATATTGATTATGTTTGTAAACTGGTCTGTTTCTCTGGGCATGATCCCTTTGATTGTATTAAATTCAGCTGAGATGGCTTTGATTAAATTATGTTAAGATTAGGGCTTTGGTTTGACCATGTCATTAGGGTGTGCAGAGTTGATTCCCCACCCCCTTGGTGGGCTACATAAAGGGATAATCAATCAAGAAGGCAAGAGAAATAGATACAAAGAGAAGATACACAGAAGATCCTGAGGCCTCGGAGCCTGATAGTTTACAGTGACCTTGTGAAGAGAACAGAGCAGCTGAGCCCAGAAAGAAACAAGCCCCAGATGAAGAGAGATGAGCCCTATGCCAGCCCACAGCTGAGATTGGAAGAAACTGGACCACAGAGCCTTGAGAGGAAGGAGGAAGGCTGAACCCTCGCAGACATCACCCATCATCTTGCGTCAATATGTGGCAAAAGACTGGGAAACAAGGTACCTTTTATGGTACCTTGAGTTGGACTCTTCAGGGCCTTATAACTCTAAGTTTCTACCCCAAATAAATACCCTTTATTAAAGCCAACAGATTTCTGATACTTTGTATAAGCACCCCTTCTGGCTAACTAATAAACCATATATCAAAATTTTCTGAATCAATCCCCTATTTGGGGGCATTTTAGGCTAGTTTAGAATTTTTCCTATTATAAATAATGCTGCAATAGATTAACTCTAACTGGTTGCTAATATCCAGGTCTCAGTTTCCTCACTCATAAAATGAGTGCAATGCACTGACCTGGTGGTTGTGAAACTGATTCGACCACTCCCAGGTTCTAAAGAGAAGGGAGGAGAGAAGGAAGTGGTCCCAAGAAAGCAACACGCTGGCCTCCCACCCTTACTTTAAACAGCATTGCTCTGTTTATATATATTTCATATGTTAAGATTCTTGGTAAGACTTGAGAAGATTCTTGAGAATAGGAATCTAGTACTAATAAAATTAGAAAACCCCTAAACTAAATAACCTATCCATAAGCCTCCAAGAACAACAAATACAAGAACAAAATTTTACTGTTAGACACTATTCTAAACTATTCTTTGTCAACATTTAATCATCACAACAATCCTATGAGATAAATATTCTTAATCCCATCTGCTTTAGTTTCCTAGACGGCTCAAAGCATATACCATGAAATGGTTTGGCTTAGACAATGAGAATTTTATTCATTCATGGTTAAAGTCTAGGAAAATGCCCAAACTGAGGCAATATCAAGGTGATGCGTTCTTCCTTAAGACCAGCTGTCAGTGATCCTGGCTCCTCTGCCACATGGCAGCAGATCTCTCCCTTCTTTTCCAGGTTTCATTGATCTCAGCTTCTTGCTTCCCTGCCTTTGTCTCTGTCTTGCTTCCATTTATAAAGGACTCCAGGAGTAAAACCCATCCTGAATAAGGTGAGTCACACTTTAACTGAAGTAGCCTCATCAAAAGGTCCTACTCACAATAACAGGTTTACACCCACAGGAATGGATTAACTTTAAGGACATATTTTTTCTGGGGTATATACAGCTTCAAATGACCACCCCATCCTAAAATGAAGAACCAAATCACATAAATTAGATGTGGCTAGGATTTGAACCCAGACAGAAAGGATCCACATCTGAGTTCTTAGCCACAATATTGTCTTCTAAACTGTTTTAGTGCAGTATCTTGGCTTTTCCTTCTTTTTTTTTTTTTTTTAACTCCCATGGTACAGCACTCGGGCTGACAGTCACTCAACAGTGTTGGCTGAATGAATAAATTCTTGAATGAACAAAGAAATTTTATCTTGGATTCTGTGGTAACCGAGACCCGAAATTGAGTCTTTCAGGACCTCTACTGCCTCCAGGCAATTGGTGTAGCCAAAGAGCCTATTTTACAATTTAGGCCTTTTCCACATCATCTTCCTGAAAAGCAAAGGACCTCCTTGGAGCCTGGAAAAAATTCATTTTAGGTATAGCTTAATTTGTAACATTGACCAGTACCATTAGCCTGATGGGTCCATGGGCACATACTTTACCAGGTTCGATATCTTCAACTCATAAAAAGTATAGACCCCTTATATGGGAGTTTCTCACCTTGGCACTACTGACATTTTGAGCCAGATAATCTTTGTTGTGGAGAGCTATCCCATGCATTGTAAAATGTTTAGCAGCACCCCTGGCTTGCTTCTACTCACTAGATACCAGGAGCAATCTCCCAGTTCTGATAACCAAAAATGTTTCCAAATATTGCCCGGGGAGATGGGGGGCAGGGCTTGGTGGGTAAAACAGCCCCTCATTGAGAACTACTGTCTGACATAAACTAGCTCTTTTAGAAACACTGGGGGGAAAAAGAAAAAGAAAAACAAGCAATGTCTAATCATGCTTAGAACATAAATGCCAGTTTCCTTTCATCCTTTAAAAGTTCTTGGGCTTCATCCCTCATCCTCAAAATTCTTCTTAAACTAGCCCAACCTGAGCTCCCCATTACGTATCAAGCTTGCTAACTGCCTCAAACAAGAGTTTTGGTATCCTGCACATTTATGAGGACTATAGATAGCCACAAATTGTTTGAAGGCTTATGAAAAATCCTGGAATGAACATAAAAGAATGCTCAAAGCCTTGCAAATGAAGAACGTAAAATGATCTACCTTTAAGATACATCAAGGTAATAAAATACTCCCAACACTGTCTTCATTTCAACCTCTTGATGCAACCAACATTTTCCAAAGCATTTACTAAGGGCAGGGAATTCTCTAGGCACTTTTCTACACCTTATCCCATTGGATTCTGCCAACAATCTGATGCAAAAGGCTTTATTTGTTTTACAGAGGGTGAAACTGAGGCTCAGAAAGATAAAATTACTTGCCCAAGGTCACAAAGCTACTCAGTGATATAAAAAACTTAACTCTAGGACCTTCAGCTCTGACCCCAGTGCTCTCTCCACTGCCGTACTGTATTTCTATAACGAAACTAGTCACAAGCAATCAAGAGGCAAAAGTAAGAGAAAATCTTTTCATTCATACATTATGCATAGATAAGAGACAAAAGGATATATTCTAAAATATTATCAACAGCCATGCATGGGAAACAGATTTATCAAGTATCTTTATTCTTACTTTGTGCTTTTCTCTAAATTGCTTTGCCTTGAATATGCATTACTAACAAAGTAAAATGTAATGAAAACCCATTTCCAACAAGAAAAATAATTCACTGAAGTATCAGCATTCAGTGACAGTCTCAAGCAAACCAGAATCCCCATTTCTCACCTTTGAGACTGGCAAAGATTAAGAAATTTGATAATATCCAGTGTTGGTAGGGATGTGGGAAAACAGGTAGTATCACACACTGATATTGGGAATTTAAGTTGGTACAAGGTTCTGAGATAGAAATCTGGCATGATCTCTCCTAATGTCTGGCATATATTCTTTCTCTTTGCAATTTCATATTTAGGAATTTATCCCATATATATACCATATATAGAATGTACAAAAGTAATGTTCAAAGATATTCACTACATACCAATAGAGAAATTGGGACAGTGGGATCAAAAGAAGTCATTAGAAAAAACGAGGTACATATCTATGTACTAATATAGATAGTTACCCAAGGCATAATGTTAACTAAAAAATCAAGTTATATAACAACCTTTAAAAAAGGATTCCAGGATATACAAGTATGCAGATATATAAATGTATATATATGTGTCTGAGTGCACAGGAAACTGTCTATGTTCTTGTGTATAAACTTGTACATGCATAGAGAATTTTGTAAGTATATACTAGAAACAATTAATATTAGTTATTATATCTGGAAAGCAGGACTAGAAGACAGCAAGAAAGGAAATGGAATTTTATTTTCATTTTTATACCATCTTCTGAATTGTTTAAAATTTGCTATATATGAATATGTATCATTGCTATAAACAAAAACAGATTTTTGTTATTTTTGTTTTTTAAGAGACAAGAATCCTTGCTCTCATGCAATGGCTTGAAAACAAAGCTACATACGAAATAGAACCATCTTCTGTTACAACGGCAAATGCTCACAAAACAAGACAGTGTGTGAAAGCTTCCCAGCCTCTGTATGCCAGTGAGAAGAATAATGGAGACAGCTCTCTCCTGGCACACTCAGAGACAAAGCCAGGGTACTATCCTGCTAGGGGATTTTTAATGGCTAGATTTGAAGACCAATAGTTAAAGGCAACCTAAATCCTTTTCCCTAGAAGTTAAAATGCAATTTTTCTTGTTCTATACCCCCAACTTGTCACCTTCCTAAAGTAGCTGATACACCTTAGCCAAAGAGCACCCAAGATCTCAACTCTCCTCCCTGACAAAGCTCTGTCACTGTCACATCCCAATATATCAGAAGACCACGGCTCTGGTGCTGCTTGGCTGCGTGTAAGGTCGTTTAGCCCCAGAGAGCCTCTCATGCCTAAAACATTTTGCTAATGCCACCTACTGCACTTGATAATCCTAAGAACTAAATAGGATAGGGTATAAAAAAGCATGTCGCCAATTCTAAGATGCTGCGGAAATGTTAGTTCACGTAAACTAATAATAATAATGGCCGACATTACTGAACAGTGTTGCTGTTGAACAGTACAGTTGCTGACCTTGTTTGTGGTGTATAAATCTTGTCTATAATCTGTACCACATATGAAGTCACCTCAAATTCTTTTTTGACACAAACAACCAAAATGGTCTCTTAAAAACACAACTCAGGGGAAGCGGATGTGGTTCAATTAGTAGGGTTTCCATTTACCATATGGGAGGCCCTGGGTTCAGTTCCCAGGGGCTTCCTGGTGAAGGCAAGCGGGCCCACATGGCGTGGTGAGCTGACGCAGCAGGACGACCCAGCAAAGGGAGACAAGCAGACACAGAAAAACACACAGCCAATGGACACAGCGAGCACAAGCAGCAAGGGGGGGATAAATGAATAAATAAATAAAATCTTTAAAAAAAAAAAACACAACTCAGTTGTCATTTGCTGACATTCTCTCCTTCTTTCTCATTAAGTAGCAGCTGCACCAGTTACATACTCCCTTCTGCAAAGCTTTTCCCCACCTTTAGGTCTTTGTAGCTCTTCTATGTGGCACCTGAAACGCTCTACATGCAGCTCTTTTCTTTCTGTTTGTTTCTGTTCCTTCAGGTATCAGTTCAAATGTTACCCCCACAGAAAGGCCTTTCCTGCCCCCGATCTGTAAAACCAGCCTCTCCTGCTTCCACCACCACCGTGAATTATTCTCTCCTTGCTCTATTCTTTCCATGGCATTTAGCATACCATAGAAACATTATCTGTTTACTGACTTATGGTATGTCTCCCACACTAAAATGTAGGTTCAGAAGTGCCCAGGCCTTATTTGTCTTGTCCTCCCTGTATCCCTCGTGCCTAGAAGAGTGACAGCACATAGTAGGTAGTCAGGAGACACTGGCAAAATGAATTAATGAAGGGTGACAGACTACAAAGTGTTTTCATGTACATCCTCACATTTCACCTCACCTGTGAGACAGGCAGGGTCAATATGAGTGACCTGCCTAAGGTCACAGCTGGTAAATGACAAAAACAGAGCTAATATTTGAGATTTCTGACTCATGATTCCCTGGCACCCCACTGATCAACATCAACCACAAATGTGGACTTGGAAGGGTTGTCTGATATAGAGCAATTTATCTCAGCTTCAACAACAGAGGGAGGAAAGAGAAAGACCTGTTTTCCTGTAGGGGGTAAGGTAGAAGAGATAGGGAGGGAAAAAATAGTGAGTTATTATCTTGCGAATGAGTAAGTAAACTTTCCTTCATCTGAATGAAACTCAGCTACCTCTGAGATAGAGTCTTATGAAACCTCTCATTGCCAATTCACAGTGTGGAACACTTTGCTAATTGAAACAGCAAGAGAAATTTTAGGTAGGTCAGATGCAATTACCTCAACTGGAAAGTGACACCCGTGTTCACATCCACTGGACCACATACAGCTGGCTGGAATCTAAGTCACACACACCACAGTCACCAACATATCTTTCTATGACATTGGGCTCCAAGTCTCTCAAAAATGCTGACTCACTCTTGGGGACAGGGAAAGGGGGAGTCAGACAGGAAAAGGGGGAGGAGAGAAAAGAGCTGCAGAGGCAAAGGAGAAAAGAGAGGGATAAAGATAGAGAGGAAGGAGAAAGGAGGATGAAAGAAGAGAAGAGAGGAAAGGAGGACTGGGGGTGGGGGGAGAAACTGATAGAAGAAGAAGGGGTGGGGAGAAATGAGGACTGCTATCCAGCTAAGATTTCTGCTGCAATGCTCAAGTGGCCAAAAGCTGTCCTTCAGAATTCCTGAGGTCAGGGCTTTTTTCAGGCTCGAGTGTGTTTCCATAGAGACGGAGAATTCCTGCTTTCAATAATTATCTTCCAAGTTTCTCTGGTGTTTGAGCTTTCTTGCTGTGCCTCCAGCAAGGAACTGGAGCCCAGGTCTCACCCAGTGAGCATGGATAGAAGGGCTGGCTGGGCACCCTACACCGTCCAGGCTTCGGCCTGGACTCAGCCCAATGTTCTAGCATTTTCACCAACTACCTTACCCTCCTCCAGGCAAACACTGAGCCTGCTCCTTCCTGCCTGCCTTTCCCTTCCAGTCCCTTCCTTGAAGATCTACATAGTCTCATGGGAAACCTACCAAAAAGCTGAAGGCCTGGGTAAACCTAGTGCCAAAATTTTCTGCACGTGCAAACCCAACACTGCACAGAAGGCAATGGATCATCTATTTGCTTCCTAAGTAGTATTCTTTGCATGGGTAACACCACATACAGTTGAACAGTAATTTTAAATTTCTATATAGTTTTAAATTCCTTAATACCTTTTCAAAGTATGCTCTGATGCATTATTGAAATTAAGGGATAATTTGGACCTATCAGGCAATGCAATTAAAAGGTAGTAGAAATCACCAGATCTCCTGGCGTATGTCATGAAATGTCCTAATTCCTTGGAGTAGAAAAGACCTACTCCTCAAATGTTAAGCTGCTCTGTCAAAAGCCTCCAGGTAACTTTCAAAGAAGCTATTTAATATTCAATAATTATAATTTAGTTGTTTTGTGAGTTAAAAGTTTTGCCAACAAGGAAATGCACAAATGAAACTCCAGGATTCTTCAATCTACCTCAAAAGTATAGGTTCTTTCTAAAAGGAGTTCAAGATGGAGCAGAGGTTATAAAAAGCAGTGTCACCATAAAGCTTACACACAATTGCAGATGGCCAAAGGTGATTCAAAGGATTTTTAACATTAAGCCTGAAAATGGCTGATCCAAACTCTGAAAATGGCTGACTCAAACTTTGTGATAATGATGAAGAAACACAAAAACGTACAGATAAAAACTGTCTCCTGTCAGTTTGTAAAAAAGTATTAAAAAGTATACATTTAGAGTTTCTTTACTCTGCTGAAAAAAAGTACCTTGAAGATGAACCATACAATAAATTGTATTTTCTGGTCAAGAAAGCACAGTCTTTGGGTAGGCTAATTGTTTCCTTATATTCACTCATTTGACAGAAAACTCATGGGGGTCTGGGACTAGTATTAAGCATCTTTCTCTCCCCTCTGGTGTCCTTGTATAGGAAAAATGGTCATTAGTTAATTAGTCTAACATTCTGCCAACAATTCGTTTCTTTCAAGCCTGGCCTCATTTCTGTTAAGATCTAGCTCCGTGCTTATTTCTTTAAGTTTGGATGGACAAATTTCATTATAAATGCCCTTTTTAAAAATTCAAAATCTGTTCATGCTTTCATTCATTCAGCAAGTATTTATCAGGCATCTAATAAATGCCAAGCAGTGATGAGAATACAAAGGTGAATAAGATAAAACCTTGCTCTGAACTTTACTTACAGTCTAGTGGGAGAGACGAGTCAGGCAACAACGTAATGAGAGGCTGCCGGAGAAGCACAGAGGGTGATCATCTCATGCAGGCTAAAGTGTTTAAGGAACACTTAAGCAAAGTCCTGAAGATTGAGTAGGAGATAACTGAAGAAGTGGATGTCTAGATGGCTACGGGTTAGGTTGGTCTAAGCTGAGGGGAAAAAGAGTAGATACTGGGGGTGGCGGGAGGGGAACCCACTAGAGCAGAAGCTACTGGAGGTTCTGTTGGGCTGACGTGTGGAGGGACGCACAAAAGGCTTTGATGGCCAGTTAAGAACACCATGGACTTTAACCTTAACGCGCGGTAGGACTCATTTTCATTGGCAAAATATTGTTCCTTAAATTGATCAAGCTGTACCAATTATATTGTTCTCTCTGTCATATCAGGGTTTAACTGGCCTTATTCAATGCTGGTGTTGCTGTTTCCTTCATTTCCAGCATTTTAAAATTATTTATGTTATATTTAAGTCAAGAGGAGATATTTGTCCTGTTCCACAAAATTCAAAGTGAAAAACAGCTCCACTCATGTCAGTTCCCTCAGACACTCGTATTTCCTCTTGCCTCAGAGAAAGAAGCACATAGAAAAATTCACCACTAGATTCTTCACTAATGGGTATTTTTCTATAGCATTGTTGTTTGTTATTTACAAGATTGATTTGTTAACTATGATACAGGTCACATAATTTCAGTTTTTACACCATTCCCATTGAGACAGACACAATATTTTGTAGCAAATACATAACTTTAAAAAAACGAAACCAAACAAAAACACCGCAGCCTGAGATACGTCAGCCTTAGTTCATAGCTGACCATGCACTAATCAGTTGGGAGCCTCAGAAAACCCATGATGTGCTTAAAAACAAGCCTGGAAATTAAGCTAACATCCCCAACAGCAACTACAGGATGTCCTGTTTAAAGCCCCTAAACTACAAAGAAATAACTGTCATACTTTGTTGATACATAGTTCTCCACGTTTGCTGTGAAATGGAGTTGCAGGCACACAGCCATACTACTAACACATTACAATATCATTAATGTTTTTGTTTTTCTTCGGAAACTCAAAATATTTTTTTAATTCAACATATATAAAAATCATTTAAATATGATAGCATTTTACTCAATAGAGAATGAGCAGGGCCTGTGTGACTTCAGGCAACTTGTTTAACCTATCTATGCCTCAATTTAGTCAACTAGACTAAGATAACTATCACCTACCTTACAGAATTCTTGTGAAATAAGAATAAGACACCATATGTGTAGTGCTTAGCCTAGTACCTGGATTGTAATCTTAAGTTGTATCTATTTTATCATTAAGCATTACTGAATACTATACTTAGACGTACATGGTTACAACTTTGAATTTGTATTATATTACAAATTTAATCTTATCCACATACATATATATGCTCATATATACATATATGTGCATGTGTATCCTCCAGAAATTTTTAGTAGAAGTTATTTCTGAGGCAAGCGCCTAGAGAAACAGGGAGGGGAGAGAGTACATTTTTTAATTTCTCATTTTATTCCTTTTGGTAATTTAAACTTTAACCAAGAGCATGGAAAGCTTTTTAATAAAAATTGATGTAAAATCCTGTTTTGAAAAACCAAAAACTAAAATTATTATAGAAGCTTAGGGTGATTATATGGAAATTATTTTATGTAGGGATAAAAAAAGTGAAGAATTTGGAAAAGAAGAGAACTGGGCTAGGAGGAGAAACAGTTTCTGTTCTGAAAATTTTCTATAGTTGCCATGTGGAAGATTAAACTTATTTTGTATCTAGAGGGCAGAAGTAGGCCCTAGGGGTAAGTAACAGAAAGGCTGATTTTGACTGAATAAAAGAAAGAACTCTGTAATGATGAGAGAAGTCCAAAGAGACTGCCTCAAAATGTGGTAGGAGGAGTGGATGTAGCTTAAGCAATTGAGCGCCTGCCTCCCACATGGAAGGCCCCAGTTTGGTTTCCCTAGACAACAAGCAGACAACAAGCAGACGGGTACAAACAATGAGCAGACAACAAGCAAAAACAAACAAGCAGGGAGCAGATGTGGCTCGAGCAGTTGAGCGCCCACCTCCCACACAGGAGGCCCTGGGTTCGGTTCCCAGTACCTCCTAAAAAAAAAAAAAAAGTAGACAATGAGCAGAAAATAACAAGCAGACAATGAGCAACAAGCAAAAACAACAAGCAAACAGATGAGGGAACCATCTGGGGGGATAGGAGGGGAAATGTGGTAAGAGCCCCATTGCTGAAGGTATTCATCACAGGCTACATGGCCATCTTTCAGAAATCCAGTTCAGGGAATTATCCTCCAGTGTCCATTAAACCTGGCAGTCTCCAAGGATATGAAAGTTGACACTTAAATGGGCATATCTTCCTCTGTTATCCAATAGCTAGTGCATCCTAAATGGTAATCCAGAGATATTCAAATTACAGCAACACATGAAATAAGTCAGATAAATCGATTTTGCCTTAAACCTACAAATGGGCAGCAACTCCTACATAAGGATTATTAGTACATATATATTTTCAATATTTCAATGAAGTA
This sequence comes from Tolypeutes matacus, assembly GCA_026826555.1. NCBI lineage: Eukaryota > Metazoa > Chordata > Mammalia > Cingulata > Chlamyphoridae > Tolypeutes > Tolypeutes matacus. The sequence continues at coordinate 62,377,899 of JAKSZT010053883.1, read as the reverse complement.
TGAAGTTATCCAAATAAATATTTCATAATGTTAAAACTCTGTTCAAAATTTGGATGCTGTTTTAAAGGCAATTTTTGTTCCAAAGACATATACATGAAAGTATTTTAGCATTCTTCATTACATTGATTCTTTTAAACTCCAAAAAAGTCTGTTTCCAAATTAGACTATTTTTTTTTTATGGCCTATCATTATGAACTTGTAAATTAAGCCTAATTTAGAATACTTCAGTGCCTCAAAGTTGAGGGTTTACATGTATGGATTCTACTTACCAGGAAGGTGGAGTGCACACAAGAGAAACACGTGTTTTCTGAGCTAATGAATTGGGATAGCTACAGTGCCTTTTGGGATATGACATGACAACCATTAAATGATATCTTTTCTAGGGAATAATTTGAATGAAGAGAAAGTGAACTAGGGCAGGAAGAGAGTTCTGCAAGACACATCCGGCTAGGGGACAGCTCTGGAGTCTGCCACTAATCTGCTGACTTAGAAAAGCATTACATTTCTCTGAACATTTGCCACTCTTTCATCTAAAAACAGAGAGGGGAAATCGAAGTAGGTAATATTGTTTCCATTTCAACAATCAGTTGACATAATGTCTACACAGAAAGACTTTATTTCAATCAGAGAAAACTCAGACCCTAGAGTCAGAAAACAGAGTATGGTTGTCACCAAGTAGCTGTTTTACCTTGGGCAAGGCCCCTAACCTGTCGAAGAATAAGTTTCCTCATCTAATAAATCAAAATGGCACAGACAGCAAAGTGAAGGAAAACTGCAAATGTATTCTCACATTGTTTTAAGCTTCAGACCAAAGCACTATGGTTAGAGTTGCTATTACATATTTCCTTTTAATAAATGGGGAACAGGTTTAAAATAGTTAACTAGGGTTTTTCAACTAATAACAATAGTGTGGAGGTTTGATCCCAAGTCTCTAGCCACAGGCACTTGCTGCTTACCCTACCTATTTAATAGAATTCTAAGGAAATGAAATAAGTATGCAAGTGTTCTATCTATTATAAATTGCTATACAAGTATAAGATATTATTTAGACTAAGCTTTAAATTCCCCAGACATACTTTGACATATTTTTCCACTCATAAACATTTCTGCCAGAGCAAAAGCACCCATTAACTACCTATCCTATCCAGCATATCACAGTACAATCAGTTGACTAAATGGGAAGATTATTCATGCTTTCGAAATGATCTATGATTTTAATTAAATATCCTAAACAAATGGATACCTTTACAATGAACAAGGCCATACTCTGAAGATGTCAGAAGAAAGAACTATAATTAGACAAGATAGATATAGTTCTAGTAAATATTTACTACCTAGCCCAATCCTTCATCCAAACCAACATCCTTCCAAACTGCATTTTCAATTGCAAATATGCATCACAATAGTAATAAGGTCATAGCACTCCTGCAACAAAGTCACACTATTTTCCTTAGCAGAAAGAAGAGTGGGCAGTGGAAGGGAATCCCTGCAACCTCTTCATAGTTTCAAGTTGAAGAAGCAACTCCCAGTAATAGTGCTTTGGAGATAACAGTCTTCTTAATAAAAATGCTTTCCCATCACAAATACGTTATTGGTGGGAATACATTTTTCTTCCCTAAACCTATTGAAAAAGTCTGACACAGTGTACCCAGCAACCCTCAAAAATCCAGGACTTACCATAAACTGCCCTGTGTTAGTTACTGCTTCTACTGAATGGTGGACTCCCAGGGGCCAGAATTTTCTCATTTACCACTGTATTCCCCACAGCACTTGGCTCAGGAAATGTGTTAAATTTATTCTAGAATGTAACAAACTTTTTTAAAAAATCCAACTCTTAAAACGACAATCCCAAAGAATGAAAACACAAAATTTCACATTTCTTTTATTTCCCTGAAGTAGGGCTCTGTCACATTCATTTGGAATTTTCTCATTTTTGTTTCAATTATTTGTTTAAATGTCCACTAGCTTCCAAAAAGGATTACAGTGGCATCATTCAGAATACACGAATTTTTTTCAAGATCTAAAGGGAGACCACATCCAGTCAAAAGATGGTTATACTTTGATATACCACAGATTTCTAAAAACATAAATCAAATAACCACATGCAACATTAATACCAAAGCCCTGAAACCATCTGCCCCTTGGGGATAATTTTTGCTTTGTTCAAAAATGATTCTAGAGAAGGATCCTCCAATACCTTACTTAAATTCAATAAGAGCTTGTATAGGTAAAATTCTCTTCCAGCCCAGGACATCTGAACATCTGTGGACAATATTTTACCACTTTTATGGGATGAGGAAAATAGAAAATGGTTTCCCAGGGAAAGCCATTACATGATTTAAAGAAACAAGTGTTTGTTAAGTGCAGGAATTAAATTCAGTTTGTTTTCATCACTGCCCAAATAATCCAACAGGAATCTTTCTTCTGGAGTCCTCAGTTATCCAGTATTAAAGTTACTAATGTACAACAAACCACTGAGCACTTCAATTATAAATTACTTCTACGTAAACAATCTTCTAATTCTGGTTACTTGAAAAGGTAAGAAACAATTATAATAATACTCCTGGTCCAACATGGATATATTAAATGACTGTTTTGCTATGGAAATCACTAAAAGAGCATTTAGAAAGTCCAACTTGCTAAAATGCTTTCTAAAAGATGGTTGCAAGCCTAAATAAAAAGAGTTTAGAAAGAGTTCTTTTCCCTACATGTAAAGGATTATGAAATATTAATACACTCAATGCAAAAGGATAAAGAAAAACAAAATCAAAGCCAACAATACATGAAATTTCATTGTGAAAAATCCTAAAAGGCTTTAGATCCCAAGTGAAAACCGCTCGAGAAAGGTAACAACATTACCGAGGCAGGTAGGAGAGTAAAGATGTGGTAGAGCTTCATAGATTGTAAGTAATATCAGCAATACGAGTTAGCAATTAGATTAAATACAGACAGCAGGCTGCAAAAACAATCAACGCATTTGCTCCTTCACCACTCTAATTCAATCAGCTGGGTAGTGAAAGCAGCTACTGCTCCCCACCCTCTTCCAAGCCGCTCTTCGCGCCACCCCCTCCCCTTTCCTCTCCACCTCTCGCCTCCTTTTTCCCTCCCCCTCCCCGCCCCCAGCCGGCATATTCAGCAGTCTTGAGAGATTAAGTGGAGCTCTCTGCCGAGCCGGACTAATCTATTTCTTAGCTCCCTGAACCAGAGAAATTAGAGAGGCGACAGCCTCGTGCTATTAGATGCCCTCGCTCCCATCCCGTCCCCTAACCAGGCCGAGATTGGGGTGCAAGCCTCGGGCTAGCTGGCTGGGCCCCACCGGGAGGGCCCCGCGGAGCTTTCAGCGCGCTCACGGCGGCTTGCTACCTGAGCTGTCCATGGTGCTGGCGCGATCCGGAGGATACCGGGCGGGACTCCGCGCCGCCGCCGAGGTCCCGGCGTTCACTCTCTGCTTGCCGCCACCCCCGCCGCTCCCCGCACTTAAGTCCCCGTTACTGTCCACCAGCTGCAAGGATTCATAACCATCGTTGCTGGTCTTTTTCCGGTAGCTCCCGAGGAGGCTCATGGGCAAAGCCAAAGAGGAGGAAAAAAAATCAACCTGGGAGAGGAAGGGGGAGGTGGAAGATGGAAAGCGATCAAGGAGGAATACAATAAACACTAAAATAGAAATCAAGTGCCCGGCATAACGCAAAGAGGAGGGAAAAGGAGCGGCCACCGGAGAGGAGCTTTGAAGAGCGAGGCGAAGCCACCGCCCTGGGCAGAGCGCGGCTTGGGGCCCTGGGAGCTAGTGAGGGCGGGCGGGCGCGGGCGGGCGGGTGTGCGCGTACTCGGTGCCGCCGCCGCCGCCTCCGTGGAGCCTCCGGCCCTGCGGAGCTCCAGGCCGCGGGCCAGCCACCCTCTGGCTGGGGAGTGCCCGGAAGCAATCCTATAGGTGTCGCCGCGTCGGCCCGGCCGCTCCAAGCGTAACTGGCCCACGGGGAGGGAAGAAAAAGGAGGGAGTAATGGAGGAGAGATTCTCAAAGGTTGGGGCGGGAGTACTGAAGGCGGAAAATGGGGGCGTGGGAGGGGGAGGGGTCTACTACGACCAGGGAAAGGAGGCGTTTTCGCTCGAGTGTGATAAAGAAGAAATGGGCTGGGTTCCTCTGCCGGGTAAGCTTTGGGGGCGCGGGTCTCTTGGTAAGATCCGGAACACGCCCAATTTGTATAACTTAACCTATATTTGCTGGAAGATTGGCAAGTCAAATTCACCCTGACGGTAACCATCCTGGGGGACTGACTTGTATCTCAATTGAACAAATAAAGAACACATGTTAAGTGCCAGACTATGTACGCTCGGATATAAAGAAAAGGCGTTATTTCACGCTTTCCACAGTATGGGGATGATCCCTAAATTAGATATCAAAGAGTTGGCTGTTATAACTCTTCAAAGCAGTTAAGGTCCATTCCTCCTAGTGAAGAGATGTGACTGCTTAGTAACTACTTGTTGAACGAATAAATGAGGGGAGGTTGAGTCAGGTGAAATTTCAGATCTGACATAATTTATCTTGGGACCTAGAGAAAGGACTACTATCATTCAGCTGGCTTAAGGGGATGGTTGGGATACAAGATAGACAGAATTTTCTTTCCATCCTCTAGCACCAGCCCCTTTTATAATTCTAGGCGAAGAAAGTCACCCATTATCAGAGGAAAATTTATCACTAAGTTAATGAAGCTTAAGCATCAATGGCCCTTTCTTGCTGAAGCCCCCTTCAAAGCTGAGTATATAATTTTATTTGCTTGATGTTTTTGGAATATGTATTCCTATTTTTAAAGAGGACCTCGGGAAGTGGCTGTGGCTCAATCAGTAGGGCTCCCGTTTACCATATGGGAGGCCCCGGGTTCGGTTCCCGGGGCATCCTGGTGAAGGCAGGCCCGCCCGCACGGCGTGGTTGGCTGACCCCGCAAGCGCAAGCAGCAGTGGGGGGATGAATGAATAAATAAATAAAATCTTTATAAAATAAAAAATAAAAATAAATTAAAAAAAAATAAAATAAAATAAAGAGGACCTCAACCTTGTGTAAGTTTCAGGCTTACAAACTCTGGACATAACTATCAAAATACAATGACCAAATGTTCATTTTCACCTGAAATGATAAAAATGCAGAATGCTTCCTCATTCCCATCATTTCAGGTGAAGATCAAGTGAAAATTCTGATTAAAAATGATTACTTTCCAGACCAGGATTTAGACTAAGTGAGGAGCTTCTCCAAAGTCACTTGACAAAGAATCCTTACTAAAAAAAAAAGTGCATATATATAAAATTTCCTTTGAGCCCATGCACATTTGCCAGTTTTGCCTTCTTCTTGCCTTTCATGGCTTTCTCTTGCTGTTTTATTCTAACCATCTAAGGACATAAAACCAAACAATAGCATCTAAGAGGTGTCAGTCCAGACCATTAGGAACCCAAAGAGTTTCCTGGGAGCTCTACCCTGGGAGTCTACATAAAACAAGTTAATTGGTTTGTGAGACATTCTCCTGATCAAGGATCACTCATAGCTGATTCTTGTAGGAAGAGGATAAATCAGAAGGAGATGTCAAGAGCGCTGTCTTCTAGATCCCACCAGTCCCTCTGAGAGACCCTAAACTCACTGACTAGTTGCTTTCTTAAGTGTATTATCTCTGATCAAAACATGGTCTGATCTGAGTCACAAATCGGAGTTTATATTTTTTACAACAGGATCAAACAACTTGGGTAAGAGGAGGAAAATCTGTAATAAAATCTTAAACACCAATTCCGTATTTTCAATTTGCTATGTGTCAGATTGGGCTATTTTAGCTACTTAACTGAAATAATACTCTGTAAAGTCTAGTAAAAGAAATCTTTTCCAATAACGTTTTAAATAATCTTTTTCTGCTCTTTTTCCTTTAACTCATTTACTCAGTCACAGGGGGAGTGAATATTTAAGTGTCTGTCATGTGCCTTCACAAATGCTGGGTTTATATTCACTAAGAGGATTTAAAGAGGACCACTTTTGAAAAGTGAAAACTGTTCTTTTCAAAAAGAGCGCTCCTAGTTATTTTTGCTCAAATGTTTTCATAGCTGCAGATATACTGCTAGAATAAATTATAGATGAAACATATGCCTTTGTATTTTTGGATATCTATCTCCTAAAGTTTGCAAATTTAAAGAAAAAATGAATGGGCTACATGCAATTTAATACATGTAAAATTAATCATAATAACTGCTAATAAAGATATAAAGAATGCATTTAAGGCAGAATAGTATAATAACTAGAGTAACTTACAACAGTCTAGAAAGTAGAGTTTGAGGCTTAAATTGGAAGATACGTGAATTTTCACCACTAAAATTTTCTTTACTATCCTAAAGACCAAATTCATAGAGTTTACTTATCCAAGAGGACCTCATTTTTCTCCTCTATACCATCAAAATAATGTTATAGTGAGAATTAAATTAGCACCTAACATACAGTAAGTGCTTAACAAATGCTATCTATTACCACTATTAGTATTCTACTATTTTTATATTATACCTTGGATAGGTTTCTCAAATACTCAATTTTCTCAACTTTAGGCCAAAATATTCCCCGCCTACTGAAGGATTTGTTTTCATTATATTGTGTGATATTATCATTATATTATATGATAATATAAAAGCACTTTGCATAATGTAAAGTGATTACTCATCCTTGAATTTTTATGTATCTGCATGTATGTCTTTGCTATAGAATTTTAAACTCCTTAATGATAAAAATCCATGTTTTGTTCATGTTTGTATCCCCCATGACACTCAAAACAGCACCTCCCTCACATTAGACATTGTGTAAATAGCTACTAAGTTAATAAATGAATAAAAATATAATATCACTGAGTCCAGTAATTTTTAACTACATGTTGTAACATATTAGTAGATTATAAAATCAATGTAGCAATTCATGACCATTACTTTTACAAAAATAAAATAGATGAGAAAAGAGAATTAGGGCACATAGTTTAAGTCATTGTTTCTTAAAATATTGGTTTGGGTTTGTGTGTGTGGTGTGCATGTGTGTAAGTGCATGTGCACACACACATGCTTGTACTCAAGAATGACATAAACGCTTGAATATTGACATATGGCAGAACCTCCAGAACTGAGAGGTTCTAGTGTTCCCCAGTTGTGAATGGCCTATACACTGACAATGAGTAACTGGATAACAAAGAATTCTGGATCACCACACAGTAAATGAGGACTGAGCTTCTGTTCTGTTCTCTCTTTTGCAAAATATATTATGATCAGGTTTCTAAAATCCACTTCTTCAATATTCTGCTTTAGCTAATATAAATCAATGAATTGTAGTAAACTTTCTTTGGCAATGAGCCTCAGGTGCATGATTCAGATTATCTCCATACTGAATAAGGCCTGTGGATATAGATGGTACAAAGACTCAAACTGAGGACCAAAAGTCCATGTCTAGTCTCCAGGCATGTTTTGTTTGTACTGTACTATTTTTTTTATTTTTAGTTTAAATGCCTTTAAAGAAGTTACATTAAATGCCTTTAAAGAAGTTACGTTGGCTTCAGTTTGCCACAGTTCACCACCACTTCCTAATTATGATACCCAGCCTGTTCCTCTCATTCATATCATCAGTCAGTACTTGCACACATTTGAATTTGAGATCTATAGTGTAGTGGCAAGAACTGGAGGAGTAACAACACAAAGACAGATGTCAAAAGCACATCTTGGGAAGCAGATGTGGATCAAGCAATTGAGTTCCCGGCTACCACCTGGGAGGTTCCAGGTTCGGTTCTCGGTGCCTCCTAAAGAAGACAAGCAAGACAGAGAACTGACACGACAGGTTAGCACAGCGAGCTGATGCAACAAGAGACACAAGGAGGAAAACATAATGAGAGACACAAAAAAGCAGGGAGTGGAGGTGGCACTAAGTGATTAGGTACCTCCCTCTCACATGGGAGGTCCTGGGTTCAATTCCTGGTGCCTCCTAAAAAGGAAGACTAGCACACAACGAACAGAGCAAATGCACACAACAAGCGGGTGGGGAGAAATAAATAAAATAAATCTTAAAAAAAAAAAAAAAAAAAAAGCACATCTTTAGCCACAGTCAAGAAGTTAGGGCAACAGACTGGGAATCCTCTCCAGACTCTACTGTTAACCAACAGGTTGACTTGGAGTCATTCCCCCTTCTCTTAGCAGTAAAATGAAGGTGTTGAATTACATGATTTTCCTTAGTTCTCAAAGTTTCCTATCCTTCCCCTTTCTCCTCCAAATGAAGCACAGAGGGAAAAAAAATCATAGCCAATTAAGGATTCCAGTTTGCTAAGTCCAAGTTAATCAAAGTTCGTTTGTAAAAATGCACACATAAATAGCAATAGCTGTCAAAGAGTACACATATAACAATACACAAGAGAGAAAAAAAAACTGAGTTGGTAATACATAATAGAAGAAAATCTGAACTATTCCTATTGTATTATTTAGAAATATCATGGCCCTCAAAATAGGGGTATCGACTCTTGATGCCTGATGGAGTGCTGAGTATCGCAGAAGAATGGGACAAATTTTCCAGGAAGGGCATGTTATTTAAGATAACTCAGTACCCTGAAACCTGTGCCTCCTTGAAGCTCTAATGGTAAGAAAAATAACTGCCATTTATTGAGTATTTACCATTTATCAGGTGCCTTACCTACCTTAATGCTCACCTTCCAAACAACCCCACAAAGGTGTATCCTCATTTTAAGGCAAACTCGGAGAGTTTAAATAATTTTCCCAAAGTCACACAGCTCTCAGAATTCAACCTCCCATATTTCTGATACAAGTCCATTCTTTGGCAATTTGTAGTAATCAAAGTGAAAGCTGGAGGACATTTAGATCTGACCTGCTTACTAAGTGTGGTCAGAAAACTGGTTTGCATGCTGTAGCAGTTTGATATTATTTATGAATTCCAAAAAAAGAGATATTGATTATGTTTAGAAACTGGTCTGTTCCTCTGGGTGTGTGACCTTTTTTTGTGTGTTAAATTCAAAGGTTTTACATTTACTTATTAAATTAAGATCAGGGCTTTGATTTGGCCACATCAGTACATTGTGACTCAGGGTTGAGTCCCTGCCCCCTTGCTGGGCTATATAAACAGATACTCACTCAAGGAGAAGATACACAGAGGAACAGAGAGAGCTCCATAGACACAGAAGAGGAGAGACCTTTGACACTGGGGCCTCAGAGAAAGATGAGCCAGTTGCCTGATAGTTTGCAGCTGAAGAAAACAGAGCAGCTGAGCCCTATGGCAGCCTACAGCTGAGATGGGAAGAAGCTGGGCCCACAGGGCCATAAGAGGAAAGAGGAAGGTTGAACCCTCACAAATGTCACCCGCCATCTTGCTTCAAGAAGGGGCAACATAGTTTAGTGAGGAAGTAACCTTGAGTTGGACTCTTTAGTGCCTTGTAACTGTAAGCTTTTACCCCAAATAAATACCCTTTATAAAAGCCAACAGATTTCTGGTACTTTGCATCAGCAACCCTTTGGCTGACTAATACAGAATCTGGTACCAGAAGTGGGGTGGTTCTTTTGCAATTACCAAAAATGCTGGAACGGTTTAAAACGGGGTATTTTTTTGGAGGAATTGTAAGATGCTCAACAGAAAAGGCCTAGATTGCTTTGAAGAGACTATTGTTAGGAATGTGGACACTAAAGAGATTTTTTATGAGGCCTTTGAAGTAAATGATGAAACTATTATTGGAAACTAGAGGAAAGGAGATCTATGTTTTAAAGTCATAGAGAACTTAGCAAGATTGATTCCTGATGTTAAATGGAAGGCAGAATTTGAAAATTACGAGCTTGGACATTTAGTGAAGGAGATTTCCAAACTAAATGTGGAAAATGCAGCCTGGCTTCTCCTTGCAGCTTACAGCAAAATGCTAGTTGAAAGTGATAAGCTGAGAACTGAATTGTTGGGCACAAAGAAACCAGAAACTGATTCCAGAAATTCCAAGCCTCTGGAAATCAAGCCCCCAGATGACAGTGTACCATTTGAGGAATTAACTAAACTTAGAACTTGTAAGTCAAGATTGAAAATGCAGTTATCCAGGAAGGACTTGTGGAATGTCTTGTCTGATGGCTTGGACCCTGCTTCTTGCATGCTAAACCAACAAGCTTTTTGAGAGAGTTGTACAAACAAAACCACTGTCAGCCTGGACCAAAAGGGACATGGAGGAGAGAGATAGAAGGGAAAATGGCTTTAAGAGGAAAACCATGGAAGCTGACGTCTGCAATTAAGACATCTCCTTGGGCCAAGAGAGGAACCCCACCCATGTGTAAAGAGAGAGTGAGTTTGTCCCAGCGGTTGAAGAGGGTAGATGTTCCAGCCCACTATTCAGGGATAGTTTTGCTGCCACAGGGTACTGAGAGAGTGGAGCACATTCCAAGGGTTGTGGAGAGTGAGGTCACCAACTCATTGCTCTGAGAGGACTGGGCCTGAATGCCAGAGGTTAGGGAGAATGTTGCCTCCACTTCACTGTACTAAGGGGATTGAAACTCTACTCCAGAGATTGGGTAAAGTGTGGCCAAATTTCTTGGAGGGTAAGGTCTGGAACTCGGTTGCCACCCAGATGTTTGATGAGGGTAGAATCAAGAAAACAGCCGTTGGGCAGCCTGTGGAAAGGGTGGGCCCCCATGAGGCCCTAAGGAAAAGAAACCATCATCTTAAGAATGACTCTCAGACTTTGAAATCTAATAGAGTATGCCCCACAGATTTTTAGAAATGTAGTGGACCTGTGACTCATGTTTCCCTTCCAAATTCTCCTTATGGTAATACAGATGTTTATCCTATGTCTGTCCCTTTGTATAGCAGATAAATTGTTTTCTAAGTTTCACAGGTCTCAGCCAGAGGGGAATTTGCCCCAAGAAAAAATGGATTTCTTTAAACTGATTGTGAATGATTTTGTACTTAGTATTGTTACTGATTTAAGGTTTTTTGGAATATTTTAATATATTTTTTGAAATTCAGAGGGCTGTGTAGCAGTTTGCTTTACTATCCACATGCAGGTTCTGCTCAGCAAAACCTGAAGGTTTTCAGTTAATGTCGCTTCCCAATAAGCAATCTTGTTTTGCTTAGAGAACTTCTATGCTGTACTCCTGAAAACTGACACTTGGCTAATCTTTGGCCTAGTTTGAAATCACTAGAGGAAAAAAAATCTTTATTTATATTAAAGGCAAGCTCCTAGCTTTAAAAGAAGTGTGACCTCTATTGTGTTCACACATGCATGTTTGAAGAATAAAGACACATTAAGGCATGGTGGACAAACCACTACCTTTGCAGGAAAAAAAAACATACAATTTTTTCTGAGTCTGGGACCTGCCACATGTCAGTCTTCTATAATTTGCTTAATCACTCATAGCCAGATTTTCTTTTTGTAAAGTGGAGGGACATCCTGTCCTCCCTCACAGGAAGAATTAAATGAAATAATATACATGAAAACACTTAATAAACACTAAAGCCCTACTCAAATACTGCATTTCATCAAATCTAAGAGACCATCAAGTTTAACTCACCACATTAAAAAGAAAGAAATTGCTACTGATAAAAATATGACAAACCTGGCATACTATCAATTTAACATGGCTTCAGATTTCAGAAATGTTAACATGCTTTTTCAGAAAGGTCTTAGAATTGATGTAACAAATGTTATTATTATTATTTGACTATATGTTAGCCTGAGAATACATTTGTCAATTTATGGTTCACATATATTTAAGCAACTCTAGTAGGTAATGGCAACGTTCATCATATATTGCCAGGCTTGGCACAGTGCCTGCCATGTAGTAGGTCTCAATAAGTATCTGTTAATTGAATGAAAAGATAAAAAATTATTTGGGAGACCTATATAGCTTACCTAAAAGCTCAGCCTGGGTTTCCTTTATGAGCTTGCTGAAATCACAGTTCCATGTGTAAACATTCAGCTTACCCTTGACTTTTCAAGGACTTGCCTGCAGTATAAATATGCTATAACTACAATACCACGTTAAGAGTAACTCATGGAAGCGCTATCATTTTACAAGCAGAGAAACTTCAGCTTCTCAAATGGACACTTGACTGACTACCAGAAAGTGGCCCTATGCTTGGTGGCTTTTAGATTGGGGAGGAGACTACTAAAAATATTGCATAGTAAATAGTTTCCAAAAGTCAAGTGCAAACAAACACTGGAATAGGATTACCCTAAATCCTGGATATCAACATGTTTGACCCTAAGCTCTTTACATATAATATTATGCTTAAGGGCCTTAAAATGTGGATGCCTATTCTCAGTAACACCATCCACTGCACCTAACAAGGTGCTGGGCCCTAGAGCATGTGGCAAAACCTCTGCAACGGTGGTGCAGAAGGCAGTGACCACATCAGAAGCAGGTAAAGCCAATTCTCAGGGTACTAGGTCTACAGGCAAAATCTACAGGGCACCAAGCCACTGCTGCCCACCCGACCACATTCAACTGGAGGGTAGGAACTAGCCTTTTCTGAACACTATAAGTACCTGGGATTTTTGTGTATTTATCCATTTAAACTTGAAAGGTCTCTGTGAGAAGGATTATCATGCCCACTTCCCATCCAAGGAGACTAGCACTTGGAAATGCAGCTGAGTATGAGCTAGGCAGGGACTGCCAGTGATCTGCAATATTCCTCTCCTTCTTCCATACTAAGAGAAGCTCTGATCTTTAGCTGGGTACATGGCCACACAGTATAAAGTCCTCTCTTGTGTCTTGGAGCTGCCACATGCAAGTTTTCTATAATCTTCTAGGTGTGAACATAGGTCTAAGTTCTGACCATTGAAATATAAGCAAAAATGATATGGGCAACTTCTTGTACAAATACTTAAAAGGGCAGAAGGGGTGGTATGCCCTTCATTCACTCCTTCTTCCTTTCTGTTGGTTGGAATATGGAGCTTCCCCAGGTATCCTGAGTCCCCAAGACAGCCATATCAGCCCTGGACTAATGATTGTCTCTAGACTTCTCAAAGGTAAGAGAGAAACAAACTATTTTGTTCTAAGCTACTGCTGTTTTGCTTTTTTGTTACATGAATCTAAACCTAATGCCAATTGGGATACAAACTACAAGCTAAGCACTGGACTTCAGTTATTAATTTACCAGGAATTACATAAAATTCTGTGGTCCTAAACAGATTTGATAACTTCCCTAAGTCTGCATTTCTTCATCTGTAAATGGCAGCTGTTAGAATTATATGATATAAAGTACATAAAGAGCTTAACATAGTGCCTGGCACATAGTGAAGGTTCAATGAATGTTACCTATTTTTGTTATTTCTTGTTCGCATCCTTCAGCTGATAACAGCTGAGTCTATTTTTCCTAACACCAAAGCCAGTGCTCTCTCCATCTCACCATGGTACCCAGAAATGACATTGGAGCAGACCCAGCCCAAGATCTGCAGGGCCCTGCCTGTCATCAGTGAACTCCCAAAGTACTCCTTTGGGGATACTTCTCTTTCTTTGATCTGCCCACATAATCTCAATGCAGTATGGAACATTTTAAGCCATCAAAGTTGATAAAGATCTTAAAGAAAGTATCAATGTTTACAATACAATGGTTCTGAGTCTTTGTTTCAATATATACAAATGAGAGAGTCTGACTGGATCTCCATTTGTGCCTAAAGTAAAAGAGGAACTTGGGTACTAAGTGAGCATTTTTTATTTTATTATTTTACCTTCTAACTTTCCATTATGGAAATTTTGAAACATATACAGAAGTAGATAAAATTATATCAAGGACTCCTTTATACCAATCACTCAGCATCAATAATAAGTCATGGGGAAGCAGATATGGCTCAATCCCTTGGGCACCTGCCTACCACCACATGGGAGGTCCCGGATTGAGTTTTCTTTACCTCCTAAAGAAGACCAGCAAGACAGCGAGCTGACGTGAGGAGCTGGCGTGGTAAAATACACAAGATGACTACGCAACAAGGAAATACAATGAAAGACACAACAAGCAGGGAGCAGAAGTGGCTCAAGTGATTGGGCGCCTCATTCCCACATGGGCAGTGCCAGGTTCGGTTCCTGGTACCTCCTAAAGAAATGAAGAATAGCAGACAGCGAGCACAAAACAACGGGGGGGGGGCGGGGAGAGAAATAAATAAATAATTTTTTTTTAATTGCCATCTCCTTGAGGTCAGACAATGTGTTTTAAAAAAATAACAATAATAATAAGTCATGGCCAATCTTGTTTCATACGTATAAACCCCTAATTACTTTAAAGCCAATTCCAGGCTTCATATAATTTCATCAGTAAAAAATCTTAGTATGTAGCACTTTAATTTTGGGAAAATAACTATCAGATTTCATCTGTACTAGAAGCAGGGCAAGGAACCATCCCACCTGTTTGCACAAGAGATTAAGCCATCCGCCAGGAGACTTCAGAAGACTGTCAGAGGAACCTGCATAACCTTCCCATTTCCTGTTCTCCCAGTGGACATGATACACTATAATACATCATCTATTCAGCCTCCAATAAATATTATCTTAGTGCCTTGCTACCCAAAAGATCTGGAAACCAGCATGGAATTAAATATTGCCAGAATAAGAGAAATTTATGGAATGTTAAGGTTGGAAAAGAGCTGTAAAGGGTACACTATCCCTTTCAATTTACAGATAAAATTGAGACAGAGAATTAGCAAATTTATTCACATTTGAGCTCACTAAAATGCAGATCCAATTATGTGACTCAGCTGCTTTAAACTATTCCAGGGTTTCTTATCAATCTCAGTCTACGGTATTTAACATAATGGACCCTTCACATTCTAGGGCCAGCTACTTCCTTCTCCAGCTCAGCCGTCACCATTTCCCTTTTACCTACCCTCACTCTACATTAAGACAGAGAACTTCTTTCAGATCCCCAGCCTGGCCAATTCCTCCCTTGCCCTTAAGATTCCTGTATCGACAGCACTCTCCTCAGGAAGCCTTCAAAGTTCTCAAAGTCAGGTTAGATAAAATTTCATGTGGTCCCATAGAACCCTATATAGCTTCTAATACAGCTACAATACCCTCCATTAAATTTCCTGTATTCGTGTGTAACTCCCAACCAGAGGACAGGGTCATGTGTGTACCTACTCCATATTTGGCACAGGGTAGACCCCTAATAAATACTTTTAAATGAATTAATGACTACTACCACTGAGAAAAGTCGATGAGAGGCCTAAAAGAAAATACTTTGAATACTGTTCAGAACTCAGCAAAGCTTACTTATTGCATTTAGAATTGCTAACAGCCACAGAGCCACACTGGGATATGCTTTTCTGATTAGTTCAGCTCACAGCACTTAGCAATTCAGCCAATACAGTTGTCACTTACTGCTATTATCCTATGTAAATAAAACCATTTCCACTAGATTGAAGAAAACAAGGTTATATTTGCAGCCTTTTGAAGTCATTTTAGTTTGAAATGTTTGACTTCATTTTTTACCTACAGAAGAGATTCACATACCTCAGACCATTTTCCTAAAGACTTAAGAATGACCATTTTTAAAGAATATTTCTTTTGGGAAGGCTACTGCTTATGAATAACAGACAACTCTTTCATCTTTGCCTCTGATATCACTATACCCATGTGGTATGAACTATAGAGAGTCATGTGTTGTTGCAGAAATATAAGTTAGTGATGTTTTCAAAGGAAGGTGTAAGATTACAAATTACAAAACAAAACACTCAAGTGATAGGAAATATGTTTTAAGCTTATTAGTATAAAGATGATGTGGCAGAGGTTTTTTATAACCTTTAAAGTTTTGGCTGCAAGATTGGAGAGAATAGTAGTGTTGGTTTTCAATGCAAGAAAGATTTACCGAGTGTTAGTTACTATGGGGCCAGCTCTCTTACTCTCATTTCCATCTTTAGTTTCAAATGGGAAGTAATTTGGCAGGGAAAAAAATAGCAAAGAGCCAATACAGTAAAACTTAAGTCAGCACACACCCAATTTACTGGAACTCTCAGTGTGGTGGTTAAAAACATGGGCTTTAGAAACAAACAGACCTGGGCTTGCAGCCTAGATGTCTAAACTTGGGGCAAAATATATAACCTCTTTGAGGCTTAGTTTCCTCATCTCTAAAGTGGGTTATTACCTCACTGATTGGCTGTACATTAATTTAGATAAGGCAGGTGTAGTGTACACTTATTCTTTTGTCAGCTGAGAACAGCACTCCCTTTTTCTGGGAAATTCTCCTCCTAAGGCTGGAATCAGAGCTACCATGGCCCAGTGCTGTGTACCTCAAACCAAGTTACATCAACCATGGCCTTTCCCTAGGATTTTAAAACTTGAAACCAGAGAGGTTAAGTCCTTCCCTAGAGCAAAACTGACACTCAGGAATTCTAGGAGCCTTGCTTCTGACATGTGGAGATTACTGACCTGAGAGAATGCTGCTGCCATGGAGGGAGAAGCAAATCTGAGAGAGGAAAAAAGGAGACAGAGAGGATAGCATTCATGTCCCAGGAATTCAGGAGGCCCAGATGCTCCCCTACCCTTTCCATGGCTACAAGCACCTCCTTTTTCAATCCAGTTATCAAACTGGGTCTCTGTCACTTGTAACCAATGGAATCTTAGCTAAGATATACAGTACTTAGCACAATGCCTGCATCACTGTTGCTTAATGCCCTGAAGTTATTTGCTCCCATCATTGGATGATCATTCCCACCTTTACTTCCCTACTACACAAAAGAAGGAAAACTTAAGGTATCAAAATAAAAGCTTGCTTTAGAAATGTTAGTAAAAACAATAAGTTTCATGCAATCATCTAGGATCCCTATCCATTCAACTAAATCTTGTACAATTTTTCTGGCTGCACTCTAAGGTCTACAGAAAATTTCCATGCAGAGCAGCATTGTCCAACAGAAATACAATGCAAGCCACAAATGTGGGCATATATGTAATTTTAAAATTTCAAGTGGACATATTTTTAAAAAATAAAAAACAAGTGAAATTAACTTTAATAATATAGATTATTAACTCAATGGATCCAAGACATTTTCATTTCAACATGTAATGAGCATAAAAATAATCAATGAGACATTTTACATTTCTTTCATACTAAGTCTCAAAATCCATTGTGTATCTCACTCTTCATAGCACATCTCCATTTAGATTAGCCACATTTCAAGTGTTCAGTAGTCACTTACAGCTAGTGGCTATACCACATTAGATAGCTCAGATATAAAATGTCTCAGTCAACCTTCACAACAACTCTGAGAAGACTGATTCTTTTATAATTCTAGATGATAAAATCAAAACCCAAAGAAATTAAGCAATTTGTTCACAGTCAAAAACCAGTCAGTGCAAAGCCCAGGATCAAACCTTGGTCTTTTGCCTCCAGATTTTATGCTCTGAATTATCCAATGCTGTCTTTGTACAATAAGAACTGATGTTCAACATGATCCAGAATTGCAGCCAGATCAATCAAATAAATTAATAATGGCATGGTTTCACCTATGAAATGAGAGGGTTTGACAGATGGTCTCTAGGTTTCTGTGTTTCCTGATTGACCACTGAGGGTACAGAGCCTGCCAACTGGACAGAATAGCTCAAATGGGAACAATCCCAGAAAATTCATACTTCTCTACCGATTCATGGATGTAATTAATCCCCCACTGTCACAAACGTATGTGTTCCCTCCACCACACCCTCTTCTCTAACAAGCTATTACTTTGCTCATGAAACCAACATTCAAGTTTTTGGAAATAAAACTGTTCACTGAAACAGTCTTCAAGGGCCTTCAATATAACCTTAATACAGACCTATCTCCACACAATGGTTTCTCTACAAAACAGGCCAAAATGGACAGCACACACCCTTGTCTATTATTGCCAACACACCAACCCTCCTACCACTTACCAAACTGAGCCCGCCCTTTCCTAAGCACCTAGAATTCACAGGTGAGGCTTTCAAGGGAAAAACTGGCTTTCTGGTTTATCTTAATGATTATAATCTCTGAATCTTTTCACACAAAATCACTTGCTTTTTCTTTGCAGCAGCAAATGAATTCCTTGTTTTGGTGGAAGAATGTCAACCCTGCAAATTAATAAGAAACTTGCATTGAGTCAAGAGATTTGTGTAAAAGTGCTTACTTAGCATTGTGTCTGGAACATAGCCAGAACTCAATTTATGTTAGTTTCCTTTGCATCTTAGGGAAAAGCACATATTCAAGGAATATTTAATGCCTGGGAAAATATTCACAACATAATGTTAAATGATATTAACAGAACACAAATCTAATTCTAAAATGTGAATCCTACTCTGTGAAAAAAAGAAAACTTCTGCATCTATATATGCATAGACACACAAATGGAAGGAAATGCACAAACTTATTAACAATGATTATCCCTTGAAGGTGGTATTAGGAATGGTTTAAATGATGCTAAAATTTTATGTTCTGGAAGACTGCAAAAATGGCTGGAATCATTCACCCTCAACCCCTCTTCCCCCACTTTCTCCCTCATCCAAGCCACTTTGCAATATTACTTTGCATTGCCTCCCACCAAGAAGCCACCAAGTCTTTGAATCTGGGCTGGCCTTGTGACTTGTTTGTGGCAACAGATGGGAAGTGATGCTGTACAAGTTCCACACCTAGAACCAACAGGCCTTGTGGCGTTCTGCTTGCTCTTTTGGTTCTTCTGCCTTCATCAGGGAATGAACCCAAGCTAGTTGGCCATAGGATGAAAAGATCACATAGAAGAGTGGCCCAGCCATCCCAGCTGATGCCACTGACAACAGCAGACCTTAACCTGGATGACGACTGTCCAGCTGAATCCAGCTTAAATCGGTGACTTGCAGAATTGTGAGCTAAAGAAATGTATGTTGTCTTAAGCCACTGAGTCTTGGAATGGTTTGTCATGGAGCAAAAGCTAACTGATACATATGTGTTTTCTAGAGTTTTACAATGAAAATCATAACATTCATTTTTAAAACAAAAAGAAACAACCTTCTTTATAAAGAAAGAAGGAAGCAAGGAAGAAAACAAGCAAAGAAGGGAGGGAGGAAAAAATAAACACAGGCCTTAAATATGGCAGATCTGGGCTCAAACCCTACCTCCAGCATCTAGTAACTATGTTAGCCAAGTTATACAAAAGTCATCAAATTTTTCTAATATTATCTACCTCATAGAGTTGTTTTTTTTTGTTTTTTTGTTTTTTTTTTACTTAAAGGTGATAACAGTTTGATCACCTAGCAGAGGACCTGATACCTAATAGGCAGTCAGCTCATCCCAGATCCCTTCCTTATATTCTTCTGTATTTTCAGCAATGCCTACATATTTATGGAAATGGCTCAGCTTTAGCCCATTCAACTATGTAATTCCATTTTATTCTTAATTCTATTTTTATTCTTAATTCATCTTCATATCCTTTTCCAGAGAGAGCAAGACAAGTGACACAAAATCCATTTAATTTTGTCCTTATGCACCCTTAGCTCTGCAGAAAATGTTGAATAATATGAAGGCTATATATTCATTAATAGCTACCTTTTCCCTGATTATTTTATTATGACTATTTCAATTCAACATGCCAAAAAGTTGAAAGAATTTCACGAGTACCTATTTATTTTTTTCCTTTTTTGTTGATATCAGGGTCATGAAGCTGTTGTCTTATATTTTCTTCAAAAAGGCTTATTGTTTTAGAGTATATTGATTTTTGTAAATAAATTGAGCCATCATGTTACTACACCCCTCAATTCTTCAGCACGCATCTCCTAATAAGGGCATTCTCCTACACAATCACAAAATAATAATACTTACCTAATGTCATTTTTTTTTTTTTTAAGATTTTATTTATTTATTCATTTATCCCCCCCTTGCTGCCCGCGCTCGCCGGGCCAGCCAACCACGCCGTGTGGGCGGGCCTGCCCTCACCAGGAAGCCCCGGGAACCGAACCCGGGGCCTCCCATATGGCAAACAGGAGCCCCACTGATTGAGCCACAGCCGCCTCCCCCTAATGTCATTTAATATCCATTTGTGGATATTCAAATATTCACAAATGTCCCAAAAGTATCTTTTTATGGCTGATTTTTCAATAATAGTTTTTAAAAGCACAATACTTTAAGATAGATTTTATTATTCCCATTTTATAGTTGAGAGGAAATTGAGTTCAGAATGCTAACTGCTTTGGCAAAAATTGCGCAACAAGGAAGTTTGTGGCAAAGTCACTATTTAAGCCATTTTTAAGTGTTTAGCTATTTTTAATATATCAGGGATGATATGTGAAAAATGCATTTAAAATTTTTAAAAATCAATATACTCTAAAACAATAAGCCTTTTTGAAGAAAATATAAGACAACAGCTTCATGACCCTGATATAAACAAAGATTTCTTAAACAGTAGTACCCATAAAGCAAAAATTGATAAAGTGGACTACATTAAAATTAAGAACTTCTGTTCACCAAAGACATCATTAAGAAAGTGGAAAGGCAAGCTACATTGTAAGAAAAGATTTTTGCAATACATATATCTGAATGGCTTATATCCAGAATATATAAAGAACTTACAAATTAATAAGAAAAAGGCAGAACACCCAATAGAAAATTTGACAAATATCATAAACAGGCCTTTCACAAAGGACTATATTAAATGGTTAATAATCTTATCAAAATACAGTAAACTTATGGTCATCAAGGAAATTCACATTAAAACCACAGCAATACACCACTATGCACCAACCAGAATGTTTAAAATTAAAAAGACTGACAGTATCAAATGTTGATTGAAGATGTGGACCAACTAGAAATCTCATATTCTTTTTGAGAATAAAAATTGGTACAGCCACTTTGGAAAACTCTTTGACAATATCTACTAAAGGTTAATATGCATACACCCCATGACCTAGTAATTTCACTCTTAGGTAACCAAAAGTTACATATGAAAATCTTCACAGCAGCACTTTTCATAATAGAACAAAACTCTAAATTACCTAAATGTCTTTCAAATTTTAAATGAAAAAAATTAAAGTGAGATATACAATGGAATACTATCCAGCAATGGGAATGAAGGAACTACAACTACCACACAACATGGATGGATCTCACAAACATAACACTGGGCAAAACAAGCCAGCACAAAAGATTATATACTGAATGATTCCATTTATAGAAAATTCAAAAACAAGCAAAAACTAATCTACAGTGCTGGACCTCAGTTTAGTAGTTACTTTAACAGGGGTGGGAAGATGGGTAGTGACTATGAGCAGACTTCTGAGTTGCTGGTAATGTTCTGTTACATAAGTGTATTCACATAAAAATTCATCCACCTGTACATGTAGAAGCATGTAGTTTTCTGTACACTTCAATTTAAAAGTTTACTTAAAAATTCTATATTCTCTGGGCATAAAACATACTTTCAAATCAATACAAAGAATTCTGGGGCCAAAGTGTACATACCAGTTCATCTTTTGAGATTACTCTAAATATGCTTATTTGTATAATGTTCTTATTTACTTTTATATACTGCCAATTTGGTCTTTTCTCCATGCTGTCATTAGTTAAAATTTTTTCGCTTTAGAGTTAAGCTCCTTGATTTTGCTCTTCCTTCAAACTTTTAAAGCTTTCTTATGAATTCAGAGGAATCCAGAAAAAAAAAAAATTGGAAGATGTAAATAGACTTGGCAGAATTAAGAAAGCAAAATCCTAATCTGGCTAGCTGAATTACAAAATTGAATCCCCTAAAGATACAGGATTTGACAGCACATCCACCTCTGAGCAGTGTAGGGAAGAGTAAAGGCAAGACTGAAAAACAGAAGGATCGGCTGAAAGTCTTTTTAAGAAACAGACTATTTCTCATCCCTTCTCTCATCCCATGCAGTTGGGCAGCTGCCATTCCCCAACCCCAGCAGACAACTATAGGTTCAGAGAGGGTTACTGGACTGGGAAGACAGAAGTAAGTTAAAGTCTGAGGTACTATGCTGAAAATAGGGAGAGCAAGTAAACGTTTACATTCTGAATGCTAACAGCCCCCCCTCCCCACCCCAACACGGCATGGAATGTACTGACATCCACCAAGAAGAAATTAAATGGTAGAACAAATGGAGGCAAGCAAATGGGGAAGTGATTATCCTTCATTCAATCTATGAAGCTTAATAAAATGGGCCGCTTCTCCAAAGACTAGAAAGATAAAAGGAATGAAACAAAATACATTGTAATCAGGAATAAATAACCACCATTCAAGAGTCACTGAGGACCTTTAAAGACGAAGGGGAAGTGAGTCCGAAATGAACTATAATCATATATCACTACCCCACTGATTCATGGACTTATTGTAGGGTTTTTTTTGTTTGTTTTTTTGTTTTTACTTTTTTTAAATTTTGGTAACATATATACAACCTAAAACTTTCCATTTTAACCAGTTTCAAACATACTGTGGCATTAATTACACTCACAATGTTGTGCTACCATCACCACCATTCATTACCAAAACATTTCTATCACTCCAAACAGAAACTCTGCTCCCATTAAACACTCCCCCATCCCCACCTAAGCTGGAATCTACTTTATGTCTCTATGAATTTGCATATTCCAGTTATTTCATATACAATATGTGGCCTTTTGTATATGCTCCTTTCATGTAGCCTAATATCTTTAAGGTTCATCCATGTCATAACATGTATCAGAACTTCATTCCTTTCATGGCTGAATAATATTCCATTATATGGAAATACCACATTTTGTTTATCCATTCATCTGTTGATGGACACTTCGTTTGTTTCCACCTTTTGGCTATTGTGAATAATGGTGCTACTAACACTTGTGTACAAATATATGTTCAAGTCCTTATTTTCATATTTTCTGGGTATATATGCCTGGAAGTGGAATTGCCGGATCATATGGTAAATCTGTTTAACTTTTTGAGGAACCACCAAAATGTTTTCCACAGTGGTTGCCTCATTTTATATTCCCACAAACAATGTACAATGGTTCCCATTTCTCTGCATTCTTGCCAATGCTACACCAATCTTTAAGTATTTTGCATATAGACTTATCAACTCCATATTTTTACATCACACTCCCCCATTTGCTTGCATTCCCTAAAAAGGCTTTTAATTCTTTTAAGATGCTCTCCCTGCAAATCTACCATCATGACTATCTGATTCTAAATACACCAGTGTATCCGGCAGAATACATACGATACCGTCAATCTAACACATTCTCTTTTTTTCACTCTTCCACTCACTTACTCATTCATTTATGCATTTTTACATGGGCGAGGAATTATTTAAAGATAACTTTCAAAATGTGATTTTTCAGGTGGACATTAATCCTTGCAGTGTGACAGTCTCTGCTTTTATCTAGAGAGGCTAAACAGCATAGAAAACATAGACTACATTAGAATCCTGGACCCACTACCCACCAGCTGTCTGACTTTGAGCCAGCTGTTTCACAATTCTGATCTTCAATGCCTTCATCTATAAAAGAGGCAGATTAATACCTACCTCTCATGGTTATTGCCAGTTTAAATGAGGAAATATATGCTAAGCACTTAGAATAGTACTAGCACATAATAAGTGGTAAAGTAAGCAGCATCATTGTTTCTTAAATGTATTAATAGTCTACTTTCTTTGTCTAAAAGTTTAAATTGCATGCATCACCTGAGTTACATGAAGACAAACACATTTCTCTGATGATTTTGATGTGGTTTTCTGCATTTATCAAACAAGAAGAAAGAGACAGCTTTTGTTTTGTTTTGTTTTGTTTTGTTTTGTTTTTTGTGAGAGACAGCTTTTTAATCCTAAGAAATGATCTGTAGACTTGGGGGAGGGTGAAACAACGGACACTGTTCTATATAACTTGGAATCCTGCTAGTCAAATGATGAATTCAGAATACTAGTAAACAAAGCAACAGTTAGTTGTATGAGAGAAGAATACACACATAGTCACAAGCCAGTTTAATTCATGACATGTTCACTGATCTCCCACACAGCTGGGGAAGCAAGGAGAGGATACATTAAGTCATTCCAAAACTGCATCCTAGGCATTGACTTTGTAATAGGTTTAGTGCTAGGCTCTGGATTAGACAAATTTCCTACAAAAACTTAAAATAGAGTACAGAATAAGGTAAATATCACAAAAGGGGGGGGGAGTGCTATAAAGGTTGAGACAAGGCAAAGATAGTTGGTAACACCTGGGGCAGACAAAGCTTTTAAATAAAAGATTCTGTTTATTGCATGTGAAACCTTTTTATTTTATTTATTTTTTTGAGGTACTGAGGCCAGGGACTGAACCCCTGACCTCTTATGTGGGAAGCTGGCACTCAATCACTGAGCCACAATGGCTCCCCTGAGTTGGTTTTTTGTTTGTTTGTGTTTGTTTGTTTGCTCATTCTTTTTTATTTTTTTAGGAGGAACCGGGAACTGAACTCGGGACCTCCCATGTGGGAAACAGGAGCTCAACCACTTGAGCCACATCTGCTCTTCCATGTGAAAACTTTTTAAGGTCCCATCCCTTAAAGTCAGGAGACTAATATACTGATTGCCAGTTGTCTTTTCCTCCTCTAGACTGGTGGAAGAATTTGGATCAGTCCTCCACTGGATGAGGGGGATGGTGTGGGGGACTGGGGATGGGGGGATTAGGTTAAGTCCTCAGTAGAAAAACCAAGGTGTTACTTTGTCACCAGAAAAGGGGGTAATAATTGATGGTGGGCAGGTACAACAGATATCAGGAGGACATAATGGCTTGGGCTTTATCTGCTGGGCTGTAGTGACCTAATCCCTTCCCCCTGTGTGTCTTCTGGTATTCCTAAGGGCACAAAGGGGACAACTGCAGTTTGTAGGGAATGCTGTTTGCTCATGTGAGGGCTAAATTCTCCAATCCTTAAGAGTCTGAAAAGAACAATGCACTAAACCACTTCCACTTTTTGTCAGTCTCCCTACCCAAATTACAAACTCCTTGAGGGCAGAGACTGTGTCGCAACTATACCTCCATTGTTTGGTATAGAAGCTGGATACAGGAGCCACTCAATAATTTTTTTCATTCTACCTAGCTACTCCATTTTTTCAAAAATCTAAAACAACTCTTCAATCTGCAGCAATTAACAATGCAGGTTATTTAAAAAAAAAAAAAAAAAAAAAAGAATGAATGTGTTTACCTAGGAATTTAAATCATCCTTCTAAGTCATAAGCATATTGCTGGGTTAAAAGCAGAGTTTAAATGGTTAAAGTGTCAATTTCTAAATCTTCTTTTAATAACTGAAGGTACAGGTATTATTATGAGTTAGTATGAATTTAGCAGTATTTTACTGACAGTCAAAACGTGAAAAATGTTTGGACAGTCATGTTAAGTGAAAAAAAGAAAATACCTCAACTAAGTACATATAAGGATATATAAAGATATGCACAGATAGGGGATATACTCAAATTTTAACAGCAATTATCTCTAGTATTCTCTGTGCTTTCCTAAATTTTCATAATTTCCTGTTGGGAACATATATACATTTTTTATTACATTGTGCTGAGTTCCTACTACACGTGAAGCCCTATGCTAGGTGCTTTTTATGAATTATTCCTAATCTCAGAAAAAACTATGAGTTAGTGTTAGGTTCGAGGGGAAGCTGAGGAAGGGAGGCGTCTCAGAAATCGGACTGGGAGCCAAGGTCAGTCCAAGTAAAGTCTTTAATGAGAGTGAGCCTAGCAGGTGGGCTGTGACTGCACAGACTTCTTCCCCAAGGGAGAGGGAGAAGAGAGTTTTTATAACTCGTGCTGAGATTAGATTACAAAAGCTCAGGGCTAGGTTGTGATAATTTGTCAGCTTTGTAATTTTAGGGCCAGGAGGTGATAATTCGCCAGCTGTGTAGTTCAGGGTCAGGTGTAACCGCTCCTGGGTTGTGGGTTGTTACTTTCGCAACAACAGGAGAGCCCAGCTGCAGGAGAAAGGGGGGAGGCAGGGTGGGAGCTCCGGGCTTAACATTCCAGACTCCTTTCACTTCTTTTGCTGGGGGAGGGGGTCAACAGGCTATCTTCTGTAGCTACTTCTGTGCTGACTGGGGCGTAGAGCTGTTCCTAACAGTCCTTTTGTGCCACGGGCTGGTAGTGGTGGACTTGTAAGAGGAGGATGTTGCTGACAGCCTGATTGGTCATAGCGTGAACAGTTCTGTGGATGAAACTTCTTAGGAGTCGTGCAAGGCAAGGCCCGAGGAGAAGGATTAATAAGACTCATCCCACAGAAAAGAGAAGAGGGCTTCCTCAGCAGGGGAGCGGTAAGGATGAAAGGTTAGAGAGATGGGAAGCGGCTGTGGCTCAATCAGTAGGGCTCCCGTTTACCATAAGGGAGGCCCGGGGTTCAGTTCCCGAGGCCTCCTGGTGAGGGCAGGCCCGCCCACACGGCGTGGTTGGCTGACCCAGCGAGCACGAGCAGCAAGGGGGGGATGGATGAATAAATAAATAAAATCTTAAAAAAAAAAAAAAAAGGTTAGAGAGAAGGTGGAGGATCAGGGAAAAGAAGGACTGGGATCCGGTGAAGGTTTGGGGGAGGATGGGGGGTGTGGGTAGGTGTGCTCATAGGCGGCAGGCTTACACGACTGGAGTATGTGATTCTTCTTCTTCTTGAACTCGAGTCAGCCAGAGGTGAGTGGATGTTAGAAGTGTGGACTGGAACTGGGCCAGGGGAAATCAAGCCTTGGTGGAGCGGCAGTGGCAGTGGTGGCCAGGGGTTTTCTTCAGCCTGGATGAGTGTATCCACCGTGCATCCAGCATGGGGTTAGGGTTCCTCGTGTTGGAGACGGACTCAGTCACCTGGCTCGAAGGCAGCTGGGTTTGGTGACTCTGCAGTTGGTTTAGGAAGGACCTTGTCTGCGTGCTGGTGCAGCAGTTGCCTTGTTAGGGTGAGGGATGGGACATAGTCTCTGAGGGAAGATGCAGGTTTGGAAAGTTGTTAAGTAAGAAAGGCCTGCCACACATGAGCTCAAAGGGGCTAAGGAAGGTGGGCGCCCGTGAGTTGGCTCGGATTCTAATTAATGCTTGGGGGGAGAAGGAAGACCCAATCCATTTGTAGTTCTAGTGACAGTTTGGTTAGATGTTTGTTTGTTTTTTAAGATATAATTGGCTTTTACTACTTTTCCTGAGGATTGGGGGTGGTATGGGATATGAAGCTGCCATGGGATTTTTAGCGATTTGGCTATTTCTTGCATGATTTGTGATGTAAAAGCAGGGCCACTGTCTGACTGTATGGATGAAGAGACTCCAAACCAGGGTATGATGGAGTTTAGTATGGCGTGGGTTACTTCAGAAGTTTTTTCTGAGGAGGTGGGGAAAGCTTCAACCCATCCTGAGAAGGTATCTATTAATGTTAGGAGGTATTTCTATTTTTTGACCAGGGGCATGTGGGTGAAGTAGACCTGCCAATCTTGTCTGGGAGTTTGTCCTCTGGCTTGGTGTGTTGGAAATGAGGGTGGATATAGACAGTGCATTGCTGGGTGATATGCTGTAACGTGGTGGCTAGGTGGGAACAGGTGACTACAGGGGACAGAAACTTGAGCAAGGGCTTAAAGCCCACATGTAAGGCGATATGAGGGTAAGAATCTGCTCTGTTCGGAGCAAGGGGAGGATGAATCAGCTGGCAGTTGTAAGCCATTTTCCTTCCCAGATGGCTCCTTTCTGAGTTAGTGTTTGGATTTCTTCTGGTATACATTGGGGGCTAGTAGGAAGGATGGCTAGAAGCTGGCTTTCTGGGATTTGTAATGTGGCAGCACTTTTTGTTTGCCGGTCTGACTTTTCACTCCCGAGTGAAATGTCAGAGAAGGGTCCCTGGTGCCCTAAGCAGTGGATGACTGCTAGCATGGAGGTGTTGTGTGCAGTTTGTAAAAGTTCGGAAATTAGATCAGCATTGGTAATGGGGGGTCCTTTTGTGGGGAGGAAGCCTCTCTCTGCCCAGATTGCTGCAAGTCAATGTAGGATGTGATATGCATAGTGGGAGTCCATATAGATGTTGATTTGCTTGTGCTGGGCTAGGGTCAGGGCCATATAAGTGTAGTGAGTTCAGCTCGCTGGGACTAGGTTCCGGGTGGGAGAGGATTGGACTCTATGACCTGGGTGTGGGAGACAACTGCGTATCCTGCCCTCCTCTTTCGTCGGTGACAAAGGAGCTGCCACCAGTAAACCATGTGTCTTCAGGGTTAAGCAGGGGTGAGGGAAGGTGAGGGAAGTTTTGAAAATGAAGAAACGGAGGTTTAGAGAAGGTAGAGAATCTGTCAGCCTTGGTAAGTTTAAGTCAGAATCCAAATTTGGCTTTCTTTTGTTTTCTCTCTCTCCTTCCCTCTTTCTCTTCCTCCCTCCCTCCCTTCCTCCCTTCCTCCCCTCCTACCTCCCTCCCTTCCTTCCTTTCTCCTTCCCTTTTACATATGGGCATATGTATTTATGGCCTACAACATGCCAGAATTTAATCTAGTAAATAAAAGTACTGGAAGAGAGATGAACGGGAAAACACAGATGCTCCGGGAGTGTGTAATGGAGTTTGCAGAAAGGGACCTGGAGTCAGAGAAAGTCTTCCAGGTGAAGCTACTGTTTGAAACAGGAGTAGGGCTGAGCCAGGCAAGAGGGGGTATGTATATTCCAGGCAGAAGGAAGAGCAAGTTGGCAACTTAAAATCTGGCCTTTGAAGAAGTGAAATCCAGGATGGCTTACTACAAATTCCAGTCTCTATTTGAGTGTGTGTGTATATACAAATATACATGCATATTATAATACATACATAATATATATAATATCCATGTATGTTTACCTTAATAATTAAATTCTGGATTCCCAAACCAAATCAGAAATACTCTCACCATATCCCCAGTGGGCCAATTCTGCAGAGGCAGGAAAGGAAAAGGAGATAGCTCCAACTCTGTCTTCCTACCCTCATCAGACAAGTCCTCTCCCCTAAGACCTCCCTTGAAAGTCTTCTCCTTTTAGAACTGGCTCCCAGATTTTCCCATTTATGTCACAGTAGCAGGAGTCACAGCTGGATTCAGTCTCTGCCCCCCTCCCCACACCAAGCTGAAAAAAATATTCTAAATTTAAACCACACAGCACCAAAAGTAAAAATGGCTTAGAAAGGGGAACAAACATAACTTATAGCTGGGCTCTTGTTAGATTTCACAGGCACGAATTACCCTTTTATCTAAGCATATGTAGTCAAATGATTCTTAGGTGATAAAACAACTATCTCTAAGACCACATGAGATGAAAGTGTCTGTTTTTAAAATTCCCAGGAAAAAGGTTGGAGGAGGGTAGTAAAAGAGTAAGAAGTTAAGTGCTGACTCATGCAAGATGCAGCTAGGGTTCTGAGAATGTCATTCAGCTCTAATGTTAATGCATGCTGGAATTTTCCTCCTCCCCTTTCTGAATGAGCAAGTTTGAAAAGTAAGACAGAACTGGGAGTCAGAAGGTCTGACTGCCAATTCCAGTTATATGAGATACTCCTAAGACCCCAAGGAATTTCCCCTTTCCAAGCTTTAGTTTCATCATCTGTTCAAAAGAAGAGGCTGAATTAGATCAGTGGTTCTCAAGCTCTTTTTATCCTTGGCATTTGTTTTGTTTTGTTTTTGAGGTACTGGGGGCCAGGGATTGAACCCAGGACCTCGTATGTGGGAAGCCAATGCTCAATGACTGAGCCACATCAGCTTCCCTGAGTTGGCCCTTTCGTTTGATTTGTGTGTTGTTTGTTTTTATTCCCTTCCGGAGGCACCAGGAACTAAACCCAGGACCTCCTGTGTGGGAGGCGGGTGCTCAACTGCTTGAGCCACATCTGCTCCCAGCATTTGTTTTTTAACAGTTAACATTAAAAAGTTAGTTCCTTTTTTACTATTATTGAAGTGTAACAGACATACAGAAAAGTGAACAAAATCATGTGTTTGGCTCAATGAATTTTCACAAACTGAATGTACACCAAAAACTAGCAACCAGATCAAGAAACACGACATTACCAGCTTCCCAGAGTCCCTTGCTTATCACATTTTTAATACTAGAATTGGGGTGGGAAAACATACCTGAAAGGATTGAAAAATAATTACCAGTTTCTTTGATTTTAATAAGAAAATTTGGGAAAGCATAAAAAACATTTCCACAATTGGGTAACCTGCCAGTATTTGGTCACCCTTCAGCTCTGTTAAATATGAGAGGAGCTATTTAATGCCTAGACCAACCCCTAGAACTACCCTAAGGTGTATCTTGGAAGGAAGGAGAGCCTAGCACATAAGTGCTCAAAAAATATAAGATGAATTATCAAATGAACTGAAACTTGTATTCAATAGGCTGAGGACATGGGCAGTGACATGAGGTCCATGGGTGCTACTAGCACTATACATCACCTTGCATCCTGGGAAGGGTGCTGAAAAAAATACCTACTCAGCTATTATATAAAGTTTGGATCAAGTTTTTAAAAAATTTTTTGTAACTCAATCATTAAAATTATTTTGTAAATTTTAAAATCATATTGAACTTAGGATATAAGATTTAACAACTCCAAATCATAAAATCACAACAGTATTAAACTTTAAGATGGAGACTCAGGAAAATGAGAGTCTTTTAGCATGCATATTCTCTGGAACAAAGCAACACAATTTTCTAAGCATTTCAGAGAAAGTGTGGGAAAACAAGATACCGACAAACTTTTAATAAGCAAGGGAGTAGAACTAGAAATCAACTGTACATACCCTTTATTATTAATATAAGATGTTTAAAATGTCTGGCTATCTCAGTTTTTCTTGGTCTGCTATTTTTATTTTTTACTCTAGTCCATAATAAAATAACACATGGACTAGTTCTACTTCCAGCTATAATTGAGTGGCTTGTAGCAGACCAATAGTTCTGCTGAGGATAATTAGAAAAACTAGATAACATACAAAAGCATCTATTAGAAGTCATAAGAGATCTACTGATTGGTCAGGATTTGAGAAGCCAGACCATGGAGAGAAGAGAGGTTCACTGAGGTAAGTCCAATTTTCCACAAGTCCATTTTTCCCTTTAGGGCATTTGCCTATTCTTGGCATGGGGCAAGAAGCTGAAAAGCCAAGCAGATGGGAGCTGCTAAGAAGCAAATAAGCCTGTACAACTTTAGACACTCTCATGGGTCAGCAGAGACAAAACTAAAGAGATATATTCTAGAGAGGCTCAGAGAGGCATGCCTGAAGCAATTTTCCCCTTAAGATATTGCTGACCATGTAGCACAAGGAAAGAGGATAAGAAACCAAGGAAAATCAGCTGAAAAGCAGAGTGAAGATTTTACAGAGTAGAGTTTTTGGTAGTCTCACAGTACTAGAGAGACAAAAATTGGAGTATGTAGTGAACCAAAGAGGAAAGGTGGTAGGAAATACCATAGGCTCTCAGTATCCCTGGGGACCTAGGATTGGGGGGAAACCAGAAGTAGACCATGCATTAAAAGTCTGCAAAACAGCCTTGATTGGACTTAGTGTCTGACTGGACTGAAGTGAGGACCTTTCTGCTGTGGGCAAAGGATTAGGTACTCTCACAAGAGAGATGACCATATCCAGAGAATCTTTATACACAATGTTGGACAGTTAATAAAAAAAATTGCCAGGCAAATGAAGAAGGAGGTCCAAGAAGAAAAACAGAAAAGATAAACAGACCCACAAGTGACCCATAAATTGATGTTATTGAACATGGCCTTTAAAATGACTATAATTGGTTATATTCAAGAAAATAGATGACAAGATGGAGAATACATTTTCTAATCTATTAAAAAGAAGCTAGTAAAATTCTACAACTGAAAAATGCATAATGAAATTAAGAAATAAACAGATTGTATAACAAAAATTGGACACAGCAGAAAATAGAGCTTGTAAGCTCTAAGATAGTCTAGCAAAACTAATCAAACTGGAAAAAAAAAAAAAAGAGGAAAGGATTAAGAGTACAGAAAATAGAGAAAAGGACATAGGGGATAGGGTAAAAAGTCCTAACATAAAAATAACTGAAGTCCTAGAAAGAAAAATGAGAAAGAAGCAGAAACAAAATTTAAAGAGATAATGGCAAAGAATTATAAGAATGACAAATGACAACAGCCTCACACAGACTCAAAAAAAAAAAGGCTACAAACCCCAAGCAGGATAACTACAAGGAAAACCATACCTACAAAATACTGAAACCAAATATATATAGAAAAATCCTTAAAGCAGCCAAAGGAAAAAGATGCAACAACAACTAGCAACAAAAAGACTGATGACTAACTTCACAAAGAAAGGATGAAAGCCAGAAGAAAATAGAATGGCATCTTAAAGTATGGAAAAAAATGTCTGCCTATCCAGAATTCTATACCCAGTAAAAATATCCATCAAAAACACAGGAAAGGGGTAGTCTAGGAATGTAAATGTCAATTGAAAGAAAGCTAGAGAATAATCTAGGGACTGAATAACATAGGGAACCCAGTGGTGGATGAAGATAGTGGTTAGTAGTAAAAATACAAGAATGTTCTTCTATGAAATAGAACAAATGTACAACACTATTATAAGGTAATGAGAATATGATGATACATGGGAAAAATGCAATTAGTGTAACTTATGAACTTTCATTGACAGCAATATTGTAATATTCTTGCGTCAATGTCAAAGAAGGTACTATATCAATACTAATGATCAATAATAGCAGTTATGAGATTTTTTCCTTTTCCATGTAGTAGATGAGGGACTGTGATTAACAGTTCAAATATGAGAGCATCCTCTCATGAACTATAACAAATGTACAATATTAATACATGGTGTTGATAGAGTGGTTTATGGGGAAAATACACCTAATGTAAAGCTACAGACTATAGGTAATAATTTTTTTCTTAAGATTTATTTATTTCTCCCCTCCCCCCTTGTTGTTTTGCACTTGCTGTCTGCTGTCTGTGTATTCTTCTGTGTCTGCTTGTCTTCTCTTTAGGAGGCACCAGGAACTGATCCTGGGACCTTCCAGAATGGAGAAAGGCACTGGATCTCTTGTGCCATCTCAGCTTCCTGGTCTGGCTCATCTATTGTCTCTCGTCTGTGTCTCTTTTTGTTGCGTCATCTTGCTGGACCAGGACGCCACGTGGGCCAGCTCTTGACTCGGACAAGCTTGCTGCTTGGGCCAGCTCGCTGCAAAGGCCAGCTTGCTTTACACCAGGAGGCCCCAGGAATCGAACCCTGGATCTCCTATATGGTAGACAGGAGCCCAATCACTTGAGCCACATCCACTTCCCAATAGTAATATTTAAATGTACTTTTATCATCAATTGTAATAAATGTTCCACAACAATGCAAGGTGTTGTTGGTGGAGGGGTGGTTTATGGGATTTCTGCACATTATGCATGATTGTTTTGTAAACTCACTTCTGCAATAATTTTTTTTTTAAGAGAAAAACAAAGGCAAAATTAATTGATTTCCATACCAGCAAAACTGAGAATACTCTTTTCTAGTAGATATGCACTACAAGAAATACTAAAGGGAGTTTTTTATGCAGAAGGAAAAAATGCCAGATGGGAAACACAGATATTCAGGAAGAAATGAAAAGCAATAGATAGGGTACCTATATGTGTAAATCTAAATTGAATACAGATTTCTACAAAACAATAGTGTCAATGTCTTTTGGGGAGGGCAATGTGTATGTGTGTGTATACTTAAAATAAATTACAATAATAATAATACAAAAGGCAGAAGATGGAGGTAGAGGAGAAAACAAAGCAAGTGGAGTTAAAAGTATTCTAAGATCCTAACATTGTCTGAGACATGACTAAGTAAAAGTAGCAAAAGAGTAATCACAGGCCAACAAAAAAGAAAGAAAAGTAAAAAGAAAACAAATGTATAACTAACATGCTAACAGAGAGGAAAAAGGGAAAATTAAATAATCCTTCATTAATTCAAAAGAAAGAAAACAGAAAGAAGTAGTTAAAATAGGTGAGACACAAAGAGGAAACAAATAGTAAGATGGTAGCTATGAACTTTACTATATAATTACAATTGAATGGTTTAAATAATCCAACTAAAGACCAATTTGTCAGGCTAAATTTTAAAAGAAAATTCATTTATAAATTCTGCTTATAAAAAACACATTAAATATAAGGGCACATCTTTTCATAGATGACATGATCCTATATATAGAAAATTGCGAAGAAAGCTACTAGAGCTAATAAACAAATTCAGCAAAGTGGCAGGGTATAAGACCAACATTCAAAAATCTGTGGTGTTTCTATACAGCAGCAAGGAACAATCCGAAAAAGGAAATAAAATTATTCAATTTACAGTAGCATCAAAAAGAATACAATCCCTAGGAATAAATTTAACCAAGGATAGAAAAGACTTGTACATGGAAAACTACAAAGCATTGCTGAAAGAAATTAAAGAAGACTTAAAGAAATGGAAATTACACCATGCTCATGAATTGGAAGATTTACTATTGTTAAAATGTCAATACTACCCAAAATGATTTACAGTTTTTTACAAAATGGATAAAAGATCTAAATATAAGAACCAGGACTATAGAACTCCTAAAAAAAAGCATAGGGAGGTATCTTCAGGAGCTTTAGGCAATGGTTTCTTAGACTTTACTTCAAAATCACAAGCAACAAAAGAAAAAATAGATAAATGGAACTTCATTAAAATTAAAAACTTTTGTGCATCAAAGGACATTATCAAGAAAGTGAAAAGACAACCTACAGATTAGGAAAATATTTGGAAATCATATATCTGGTCAGAACATATAAACTCCTACAAGTCAAACAAAAAGACAAACAACCCAATTTTAAAATGGACAAAGGAACTGAAGAGACATTTCTCCAGAGAAGATATACAAATGGCCAATGAGCACTTGAAAAGAAGCTCAACATCATTAGCAATTAGGGAAGTGCATATCAAAATTACAATGAGATACCACTTCACACCCACTATGATGGCTATTTTTTTTTTTTTAAATACCAAGGGTTGGAGAGGATTTGGAGAAATAAGAAGCCTCATACAAGCAATGTTCATAGAAATGTAAAATGGTGCAGCTGCCATGTTAAATAGTTTGGCAGTTACCCAGAGGGTTAACTGACCCAGCAATTCCACTTCAAGGTATATATATCCAGGGGAGTTGAAAGCAGGGACTCGAACAGATATTTGTACACCGATGTTCATAGCACCATTATTCACAAGAGCAAAAGGGTGGGAAAGGCCCAAATGTCCATCAACAGATAAATGGATAAACAAAATGTGTTAAATCCATATAATGGAATATTTTTCTGCCATAAAAGGAATGAAGTTCTGATGCATGTTACAACATGGATGAGCCTTGAATACTTCATGTTGACTGAAAGAAACCAGACACCAAAGGATAAATATTGTTATGACTTCACTCATATGAGCTACCTAAAATTTAAAACTTCCTAGAGACAGAAAGTAGATTACAAGTTACCAGGACCTGGAGATGAGGTGGAGAACAGGGAGTTACTGTTTAATGGCTACAGTTTCTGTTTGAGGTGATGAAAAAGTTTTCATAATAAATGGTGGTGATAATATCATGAAAGTTAATGGAAAAAGATACACCATGTGTGTAATAACCCAAAGAAAGGTGGTATATCTAAAATAATATTAGAAAAACAGGTGTTAAGGAAAGGAGCACTACCAGAGATAAGGAGATACATTTCATAATGAAGATAAAACAATCCTAAACTAACATGGTACACACCTAATAATTGCCTCAAAAGTAAATAAAAACATGATATAAAAAGAGAAATAGGCATATCCAAATCATAATGGGAGAGATCAACAGAATAGTCAACAGAATAAGAAAATAAATTAGTAAGAATATAGAAGATCTGTATTACAAGATTAAGATAAGTGTTATAATAGACGTATATAGAACATGGAACCAAATAACCTCATTATGTACATTTTTTTAAAGTACACACAGGACATACACATATAAAAATTGACCATATGCTGGGTCACAACAAAATTCAAAGAACTAAAATCAGGCAAAGTATTACTCTGACCACAGTGAAATTAAGCTAGAAATCAGTAACAAACAGATAATTTAAAAACTCTCAACTGCTTAAAAATTAAGAACAGTTCTTCATGACTCTATGGATCAAAAAAGATAAACCAAAGAATATAAAATATTTTTAACTAAATGATGAGAATATGACATGGCAAAACTTGCAGGACACAACTAGAGCTCTGCTTAAGGGAAAGTTATAGGCCAAAACGAAAATAATTTTTTGAAAAGCTGAAAATCAAAGATATAAATGTCCATCCCAAGAAGCCAGAAAAATTTTCAGAAAATTACAACCAATGACTGTAAAGGGAAATAACAATGATAAAAGCAGACACTCATAAAATAGAAAACAAATATATAATACAGAAAATCAACCAAGTCAAAACATTAGCTATTTGCAAAGACTACTAAAATTGATAAAACCCTGGCAATATTTACCCAAAAAATGAGAATTACTAATATAAAAAATAAAGAAAAATATCAATATCAGGAATAAAAATTGAGACACCACTACATAACCTACAGACATGAAAAAGATCATTAGATATTTTTAAAACTTTATACCAATAAATTTGAAAATTCAGGTGAAATGGACTAGTTTGTAGAAAAACACAACTTATCAAAAGTAACACAAGAAACAGAAAATCTGAATAATTCTTTCTCTATTACAAGAATATTTAAAAACCTTCCAACAACAAAATTTCTAGGCCCAAATGACTTCACCAACGAAATCTTCCAGTCATTTTAAAATAACTCCAATCCTACAAAATTATTGCAGGAAACAGAAAAATAGAGAATACTTCCTAACTTGATTCAGAAGGAGAAAATAACCCTAACACTAAAATCTGACAAGGAGACTGCAACAAAGGAAAATTACAGGTTAATCTCTCTCATGAACAAAGATGTAAAATTCTTCAACATAATATTAGCAAATCCAGCATATATAAAAGGATAAAATGTAAAAACCAAGGTGAGTTTATTCCAGAAATGCAAAGCTGATTTAAGTTTCAAAAATCAATGTTATTCAGCACAGTAAATAGAACAATCAAATGGTTATCACAATATAGAAAAACATTTGATAAAACTCAGCATCAATTCATGATAAAAATTTAGGAATAGAAGATAACTTTCTTCATCTGAATTTTTAAAAAATGTCTGTATAAATCCCACATCAAGATTATACTTACTGGTGAAAGACTGATAGCTTTTCTCCCTGAGATCAGAAAAAAGATAAGGATACTCACCCTCACCATTTCTATTCAACACTGTACAAGAGATCTTACTTAGTGCAAAAAGGCAAGCGAAATAAAGTATAAGGATTAGGAAGGAAGAAAAAAAGCTGTCATTATTCCCAGAACACCAAACTGCCTCCACAGTAAGCCCAATTATTAAAATTAATAAAGTCTGAAAATAAGGTCAATATATAGAAATCAAATATTTCTATATCACGGAACAAATAGAAAATGAAAATTTTAAATGCCAGTTACAGTAGTATAAAAAATATCTATTACCAGTGACACATATTTTTAGAGGATTTGTTACTCCTGTATCCTAGTATCTCTGCTCTTTAAAGAGGGCAGCTTGGGCTCAGCTCAATCCCATTACTGTAGATTGTTCTAAAGTTTTTAAAGGAACCAGAAAGAGAGTCTCCAAAATTTTTTATGTTGGCTCAGATTATTTTAAAACATTAAGGTGGCCAAAATAAGGTCATCTGATAAACTGGGAGTAACACAGTATAACATAAGAAACACAGACCAGTAGTTCTTAACCCTATCAGACCCAATGTATCCTTTTTATAAAATTATTTTGTATTTCCCTGTTTAGTATCCAAAACTGAAATTCATAGATAAAATAAGTTACCTAATGCATAATTATTCAAAACAATATATATAATGTTCCAAATGTAATATAAAGAAGAAGTGAAAAAAAGTTATTTATAATAAAATAATATGTATTATAATATGTAAATGCTCAGGCATGACCATATTAAAGATAAAGTAGTCAGATGCTTGCACCTGTGCACCATAGAATGAGCAGGTGTGTTGTATTAGTGTCTCAACTACAAGCGGTGTTGCTTTGGATAAATGATTTCCTAAACAAAACTAAGTATAATTTACCTCAATTTATACAGTATTTTTAATCCTGAAAATGTCAATGTATATGAAACCAACTTATGCTCTAGCCTCAAAAAAGTATAAATAAGTTCTTCACCTACTTCTTCAGCAAAACATTTTAAAGTTACAAAAGACACAAGATAATTCATAATCATGCAGAACAGTCCAGAATATTGCAAGACATCTAGCATTTCTGGTTTCTTATCACTGAATGCTGTTAGAGCTCCCCAATCATGACAATCAAAAAACACACTTGCAAATTTCCCTCTTCCCCAGGAAGCAGCACCAGGCCCACTGCAAACCACTGGCGTAGACTAGGTTGTAATCCTAGTTTAACCACATGCTAGCTCTGAAATCCTAAAGAGATTATTCGACCATTTACCAATCATTTCAGCTAAAACACTGTTCCCCACAACCTACCCAGTCACAAGCATGATTGCCCAAAATTCCTGAAATAATTTTTCTTTAATAATTCTCATACCTTTTAATTTTCTCTAAAATTGTCTCTATGGTTTTTTAAAAATCACAAAGTTTTTGGATTTCCTGGCACTTCTTTTATTTTTAATCAAAAATTGAGTGCTAGGCATCATAATCTTTTTAATATTTAAGGCCTAAAAGTCTGGATCTGACCCTGTTCCAATTTCCAGTCAGGTTTTGTGATAACTTTCAGTAAAAAATCAAATTCTTTCAGAAACCACTAGCACAGAAAATGTTCTAATTTTAGTTTTGCCATATTAAAATATATCATGCAAAACTGTTCTCACAAAACATTATGTTTATTACTTTGAGATAAAATCTAGAAAAATAACAGAAAAAATTGGAAGGAGTAGAAGTATTTTTTCTGACTTCTTGTAGACAAAAAAAAAAAAAAAAAAAAAAAAATTCTACCCAAATTTCAAATTCTCCATTACTATCCCATGTATCTAGCTCCAAGGTCTTGTTCCATAAAATACTCAAAGAACTGACTATATTAGAAAGGAAATTTGAAGCTGAACTGAAAGAGTTGAAATGTTTGTTTTCCAAATAAATGCAACCTAGGGAAAGTAGTCAGAAGCCATCATTCTTTAAAGTTCACATCTCCCAAAGAATAAGTAAATTAATTCTAACACTGAATGATGTTGCCAATTTTATTTAAAACTCTGAAGTGTTACATTATTATTCTCAACCACTTGTCGACCACTGTGAATAGTTTGGGAGGTAAAATGACCTGGGTTTGAATTTTGGCTCTGTCACTAATTAGCTATGTGTCCCTGTACAAAATTCTTAATTCAACTCTCCATTTCCTTACAGGTAAAATACCACCTACCTTGCAGTGTTGTGACAATACATAAAGTACCTCGCAGAGTGCTTTCCACATACTAGTTGTTCATTAAATGGATGTGATTATTATTATTATAATTAGCTGTCATGTTTGCCAATATCTACTTGTTTATTCATTCAACTATTTTCTCCTTAGTTGCCTCATACATAATTTTTTTTTTTTTTTCTGGCTTGGAAAGCATTTTGAGTTATGCTGTGTAAATGTTATACAACGTTTTTTAATATTTAAAAGCCTTAAGACAGGATGTAACAAAAAGAGGGAAAAGAAAGTTATTAAAACACAGTTCAACATTTATTGAACAAGGCTCATGTGATGGTAGCATATAAAAATTCTGTTTCTGCTTCCCAATATCCTGATTACTTATTTGCCCCAACTCTTTAAACTTTACCTGGTTCTCTATCTCAGTCTTTGCAAGGACTTCAGAACAACTGACAACATTTTAATTGTTTTTCTATGGACCTCTTCAGCACACACACTCTAATTTTTAGTTTATGTCTCATATTCAGGTCACCAGCTGGTACTCACAAATTTCTCTTAGGGCCTGGTTGCCATGGACACACCCTCTCTTCAACACACACATACACCTCACATCACACTCTCTGCTGGTCACTGTCAGCACATACCCTGAAAGAATTCTTTGATCACTAGAGAACTGGCTTGTAATAGGCTTAGGGGATCTTATTAATATAGCATACGACAATTCAGAACTTGCTTGGGGTCTCAGAACCCTTTGAAAATCTGAGGAATAATACTGATTTTTTCCACATATATATAAACGGGCCTGAATTGAAGACCAAATTAAGAAGCTATAATCTATTTCAGTGTTTTTTCAAACTTTTCTGACTAGGACTCACAGTAAGAAACAGATATGAAGTTACAATCCAATCCATACCAACATACATAAATAAACATAAATATCTAAAGCATAAGTTCATGTGTAATGATTTCTGACATTTTCTATACTGTTTGATCTTTCCAAGCTGCTAGTTGAAATTTACTAAATTGCTTTTGCAACACCCACAAACTGATCTAGTCTAACATCTCTCAATTTTAGAGATAAGAAAACTGAAACTCAAAGAAATTAAATAAAGGGACTTGTCCTAGGTCACTAATGAGTTAGTGACTGAACAAGCCAGAACCCAGCTATCCTGACTTCCAACCCTAAGGCTCTTTATAATACAAAGTAAAAAAAAAAAAAATCTAAATACCAACTCTCCCCAAAAAGCAGCTAGGATCTGATGCTTCAAACATGCTGATACAGTGAGAGCTGGGGAGTGTTTCGATTCCAAACAATGGTGAAAATGAGCCTC
This sequence comes from Tolypeutes matacus, assembly GCA_026826555.1. NCBI lineage: Eukaryota > Metazoa > Chordata > Mammalia > Cingulata > Chlamyphoridae > Tolypeutes > Tolypeutes matacus. Next base: position 62,337,222 of record JAKSZT010053883.1, on the reverse strand, counting down.
AACCTAAGTCAGCTTTAATTTTTTTTCTAAATCATGTCCATGGCCTAGCATGACTTGGCAAATAAAGCGTGGTTTGTTTTGTTTTTCATTCCAGAAACCCTTTTTACAGCCACTGAAAACAATGCATGAAAAGCCAACATTCTCCTTAATTTTAAATAATTTGATTACACACATGCACAAGGATACTATTTTTACATGACAGGCTCACTTAGAAACAGGAGTGGTAGGTTCTATTTCCACTTAGGCTCATTCATAGCTATTTTCTTCCCCACAAGGGCTGCTTAATTAAAATTTAAACATCAAAACCACATAGATCAATACTGAGGATGTGAATGATCCAGAGCCTATTAGATGCTAATACTATCAAAACCAGCTACCCCTGACCCTTTTAAAACCTCAATTATAGAGTGGGTTTGTTTAAGAGCCTTCATTACAAACTGCTTTGGAGAGTAAAATACCAATCTCCCCACTGGCCTCCTGCTGGACGAAGGTGATTTTTCCCCTTTTTCTTCTTTTTCTAATGTGGAATAAATACCATTCCCCATCACAAGGTGAGCATCTTATAACAAACCAGAAAGCCTGGCAGGCTCCTGGGCACTGGAGAAGGCCAAACCCGGCGCCCCGGGCGCAGGAAGAAGGCTTGGGGCCTGTGCCTTCTCACCGATTCCAAACAACTTGCCTTGGGCGCGGGGGAGGTTCGGAGGGGCGGCAAGCGCCGATGGAGCAGCGTGTAAAGTGCTCAAGGCGCTGCATGCCAGCCTCCACTTGCTCACTCAAACCTCTGTGCCCAAGGCAAAGTGCCGGGGCCTCCTTAAGCCAGTGCGCACCGGGAGGAAAGGGTGGGGTGCAAACTGCTGCGTAGCGGCTCGGGAGGGAAAATGTAAAGAGCTGCGGGGAAAACGAGGCCGGAAAGCTCTAAAATTAGCGCTCGGAAAAGCAGACCCCCGAGCGCAGAAGCGTTTCCCTAGAGCGCCCGGCCCCTCAGCGCCTTCTGCGGGCACTCAGACCCAGCCCACGACCAATGCAGTAGGAAGGAAGGGTTCCCAGCTGGAGGCAGGATCGGGGACCCGAGTAGCCTCCCGAGACCTTGGGGTCTACCGCTCCTCCCCCAATTGCGGCAGAAAATTTAAGGAGCCTCCGAATTTGAAACCCCAGAATCCTTCTTGTTGGACTTAAAATTTTGTTGGCTCGTTTTCTGTGACCCCCTTTCCTGAGTTTTCATTAAAATCCGTTTTTCTCCTCCCCATCTCTCCAAGAGAATTGGAGTGTTTGTTTGGGGTATGTGAATATACCAGGGAGGTAAGGGGTGGAGGCTGGTGGAGAGGGGTGGGGGTGGGGGACTTTGCATCGGAATATCTCTCTGCAAGATAAACAGTTCTGAAGGTCAGTGACGGTTCCCCAGCAAGCACTCCCGAAAAGATTAATGTTCACTAAAGCTTCTCTGTCAACGTTTGTCTTGAGAACCGAAGCTGTAGAAATTCAGATATCCCAATTCCAATAATGCATCGAAAACATAACATTAATTATTAACTGTTGTTAATATTCCCCAAATATAACTATTTACCAAAATTCTGGGAGCTATTACAAGGAGATCTGTGAAATGGAAATAGTGTTACTTTGCCAAGATTAAATGAAGAATGCAAAAAAATGTTATATTTAGTACCACAAAAATAGAAAATTGAATGGCACAATATTTAGAAACCAAACACGTTATTTTTAGTCATCATATTTATTATATAACTAGAATTTTAAGGTAATATATGCACAGTAATTTTAAATCAGTCATTAATACAAACTAAACATGTTTGTGAAGTGACATCTCATCCCTAGCATCTTTTAGCCTACCCCTCTGCAGTGGGCTCCTTACCTTTATTTTCAGAATCTTTCATTCTCTCCTTCCTCCCTCTGTTGCAAATGTGCAGCAAAGTCCCACTGATTCTGCAAACCTGACTTTTGATTTGTCATTCACAGTCAGCTGTCTTGGGGGTGAAATCCTTCAACCAAGGAGCACCCAGACTATGATAACTGCATGCAAGTCGGTGTGCAGAGGTTATAACTGTGCTTATGCTGGAGCCGAAAGGATGGGGATAAAGGCAGACGTAAACACAAATTCCAAAACATGGCACGGAACAGGATCTGGAGCCTAAGCGTGCCTTTCCTTCCTTTAGGTTAGGGAACCAAGGGTTTTAACGTCTCTCTGTCTCTGGAGAGATCTGTTCTAGTTGAAAGGGAAATGTCTGTGTGTCGACTTAATTTCAAATGGAGACCTCAATTTTGCAGGCGGATTAAGAGCCCTGTGCTGTTTCCTCTTTCATATTCGTTCTTTCATTCACTCAACAAACATTTCTTTTACCTCTCTGTGCACCATGCTCTCTGCTAAGTGCTGGGGATACAACAATGAACAGGACTAGACTGGGTCCTCAAGCTACTCACAAGCTGTTACAATACAAAGGCATACAATGCAATACAAAAACCTGTGTCTGCAGCATGGACAGAGGTTATTTAAGCCATTCAAGGAAGCTTTAGTGATTTGTTTTAAGCCATTCAGTGTCTGAGCCAGAAATGAATATGAGGTAGCCAGACCCTGAAACCCCTCTGTGTTAGAGAGGACAAGGAAGACTCAAGAAGAACCTTGGCTTATTTGCAATTATAACACATCTCAGATTCATTCACCACTAATTCACTCATTCACTCACTCATTCAACAAATCATTATTTGTGCTAGACACTATTCCACTGGCTAAGGATTCAGGAGCGCAGAAAAAAGACCAAGTCCCTGCTCTCATGGTTATTACATCATGGTGGGAAGATTCTGACAAGCAAGAAACAAACAAATATAAACATATAATAGGGGAAGCGGCTGTGGCTCAATCAGTAGGGCTCCCGTTTACCATATGGGAGGCCCCGGGTTCGGTTCCCAGGGCCTCCTGGTGAAGGCAAGCCCGCCCGCACGGCGTGGTTAGCTGACCCAGCGAGCACAAGCAGCAAGGGGGGGATAAATGAATAAATAAATAAAACATTTAAAAAAAAAAAAACATATAATAGATGCTGTAAAGAAAAATGAAGCATGGTAATGAAGTAACAGGGATGCCATTTAAAATAGGGTATCCTATCTTGAAAAAAAGGCCAAGGTCATCACAGTCACTTCCAAACATCTTTACTCAGAGATTACATTGCAAGGAGACCTGATTGTTTTTAAAGCTCTGAACCCTCACAATCTGCACTGATGAGTGATATTTTTTTTCCATATTATACATATGGGTAAACTGATATTCAGAAAGGTTAACTAACCCAACCTACTACTTCACTGGGAGAAAAGCAACAAAAAGAAATACAGCTACCTGTTGCTATCATCCCCAGCAATTGCTAGGTTAAATACAATATTGACATGGAAAATTTTCTGGACTCGGAATTGAAATAAGTATGTAGACCTATGTCTACCACTTATTAACTGAGTGCTATAAAGCATATGATTCATATCTCTCTAGCCTCAGTTTCCTCATCTGAGTGGAGCCAATCATACCTGCCCTGTATATGCTATATAGAAGATCAAAGGGGAGAGGAGATCTGGTACTAAGAAACTAAGAGCTATATAATTATCAACATGCTTGGACACATTTATTTAGAAAACTAATTACCATTATTCACCTGCTCATTACTATAGTCTAACAATCAAATATGGCTGTAGAGTGATAGCTGTTTGGCTACTAAGAGTCTTTGGATTGATTTCTAACTGCCATAATTTGAAGACTCCCTGAAAATTTTGGAAATATTTAACCATTTGTGGTTTTCTCCTTTGTTTTTCTTTCCAGCTTTTCTTGGCAATAGATAACTTCTACACCTCTTTGATAACTTAAGAAAGACCAATGAGGAAAATCTGCCTTCATGAGAACTCCTCACTGACTGTCAAATAAGCTATGCTGGCCCATAAACTCTGTTGAAGAGACAGGCCTCTCTGGCTCCAAGGACTAAGCCCAGGACAGCTCCAAGGACTAAGCCCAGGACAGCTCCAAGGACTGAGCCCAGGACAGCCAAAATGTGTGTATGAGGAGCAGTTTTTGGGGCTGAGAAGGTGAGGGAATAGGTTGTAAGGAGCCACCATTTACTCATGCTTTCATTCACAGATATTCACTGGGCCAGCCTTTCCTCTGAACACTCCGGGAATGACCCAGTGCCGAACAAAACAATCCTTAGCCTCAAGGAGCTTATGGCATCGGGGTAAACAATTTCCACAAGGTGTGCCCATTTACTGGGTTAGACAGAGGAATGGTGGTGGCACACAATAGGGGGTAAAGGCTTGAAAGCAGGAGAGACTAGGTTCAAACACGGGCTCTGCCATCTACCAGCCCCTGGAGAAGCCTGGGACAAGTTATTGTGTCTCTCCAAGTCTCAGTTACCTAATCGGTAAGAAGAAAATAATAATGGCACCTACCTTCTAGGGTTGGGTGAGGCTCAAACAAGTTAAAATATGTGACATGCATGTTACAAAGTTTAACACATAATGTAATGGCTCCATAAATCCTACAATACTATTATCATTAGCTTGTGACCTGGGTCAAGTTTACCTCTCTGAGCCTCAATTTCCTCGAGAAATGTGGATAATAATAACTAGCTTGTAAGGATATTGTGAGAATTATACATCAGGAAGAATGTAAAGCTCTTGGCATCGAGCAGTAGCTAACTACCTGCCAGTCCAGCCCTGGGCCCATTTATACTTAAAAGGAAGTTTTTTATTTTTTTATTTTTTTATTTTTTTATTTTTTTGAGAGTGTGGTGATTTCTTGGAGCATCTGCATTTTACCCAGCATTTGATTTTGAAAAGTTGCAAATATATAGATAAAGTTGAAACAACTATATGGTGAACTCCATCTATTAAGTACATTTTGCTGTATTTGCTTCATCACATATCTCCCCATTCCTCTATTCATCCTTATTTGAACTTTTTTTAAAAATTCGAGTTGAAAGATGTTTGAAGCCCTCATCAAATAAAAAGCGCCTTTATGTTCCCTCCTGACACAATACTTAAAGAACCTTAGACACCTGATTCTGTGGCCATTCCAAACAGGGTCAAGTGAACTCTCAAAGCCTCCTCCTGCCCCTCAGTAAACCTCAAAGCCACATCCAGGTGAGGGACAAGGATGGACTCAAGCTTTGGAGCGTTTCAGAACAAAACAGAGATTCTGGTAGACCCAAAGCTTCAAATAAACTAATATCAAGGACTACTATCAATACCTGTAAATGGAAATGATGCTCCATCTAAATAACTAGGTTTTGAGAAAGCTTCAGGCAGACTCCACTGGCCAGAAAGTCCCTTCACAACTCTGCATAGTCCTTGTCTTGTTGGATGCCACTTCTGAGTCACTAGACCAATGAGTCATGCCCAGCTAGGGGGGCCATTTTGACAGCAAAACCGAAGAGAATTTTCAAGAACAATGAGAGAGACCCAGAATTGAAAGGGAGTAAGGCTTTTTATTGTCCTAATGAAACAAAAAGGAAAGAAAAAACACTGCTGTAACATTGTGGGTTAAAACTCCCAGCTATAAATTTTATCCTGAGGAAAAAATGAGAAAAAATGCTTTTATGTTCCATTGGAACTTTTTGGGGTGTTTTATTTCTTGATTAGTAGACAGAGAAGCAAAGAAAGACTCCAGAGAATATGTCTCAAATTAGGCAGACCTAATAGCTCTTTAAGTGATTTGCCTGCAGCGTCTTCTAACAGCCATTTCCAAAGCAGGATGGGGAAGAAGGTGGCTTCCCCTGCACCTCCACACTTGGTTTCCTCCATCCAGCCAAGCCCCTGTTTGGTTTGCTCAGAGCATCCAAGAGGCCATAAAATAGGTAAGATGGAGAGAGAAAAACTGATGATTTGGGGGATGGAAATTTGTAATTAGAGTTAATCACAGAAGAGAGCAGCATGACTACAACAAGGAAAGCTGGGTAAATTCCCATGAAGCCAAGCTACCAGGGAAGAAGATTGAAATTAATATATGGAGCACCTACTGTGTGACAGGCAATTTTCATATCATTTACTTCATACATTTATTGAGTATGTATTACCTGCCAAGCATTGTTATAATCACTTGATGTGCATTAGTTCATTTAATCTTCAGAGTAGCCAGATGAGATGGTTGTCATCATTTTTTTTTTTTTTTTTACGAAGGACTTCATACATGGGAAGCAGGCACTCAACCACTTGAGCTACTGCCTGAGTTTGAATCCCAGCTTACAAATTGTATAATTTCAGAAATGTTACTTAACCTCTCTGTGCTTCAGTTTTTTCATTTGTAAAATGGAGACTGTAAAACAGGCTTATTGTAATGATCAAATAAAATTAAAATAGGCACATAATAAGCAGTACAGAAGAATTGACTCTTGCCACTCACTTTTTTTTTTGGCAATAGTTCCAAATTTTTTTTCCAAAAATGGAATATTTTTTTAAATCCCTTTTTTAGATGAGAAAAATGAGGAAGAATGAGGCAAGGTGACCTGCCAAAGGGCACAGTACTAATTAGTAGTGGAGCCAAGATAATTCATGTCTTATTCCTCACAACAATCCCAGGAAGGAAGTGAGATGTCTTCCTTTCATTGATAGGCACTTGGAAGCCCAGGAGGGGTCTAACAACTAGCTCATGTCACAAGCTGGCAAATGAGTGCGCTGAGATTTGAACTCACATGTGCCGATTTTAAAGCCCCTGCTCACCCCACTAGGTCAGTGATTTTCAATCCTTAGTGTGCACCAAAATTACTAGGAATCATTAAAACACAGATTGCTGCACTCCTACCCCAGAGTTTCTGATTTAGTAGCGCTGGTGTAGGAACCAGTAATTTGTATTTCTAACAAGTTCCCAGGTGACTTGATGCTGCTGGTCTGGAGGCTACACTTGGAAAACCACTGTGCTACAATCACACACCCATATGCAGAACAGGTGGCAGGAGAATGGACAGGGGCAAGAGACTGTAGGTTAATGAGGTTTTCCCACTCTGGCAAAGGGTTAGTCACTTCAGAGTGACTAGCTAATACACTTTGCATTAACATAGCCCTCTCATATGTATGATCTCATTTGATCTTTTCAGTAGCCCCAAGAATAGACTAGGTAGTGATTATTATCTCCATTCAAAGTGATTTTAGGGAGTAGATGACTAGAAATGGCAGTTTGGGACTAGAACACAGATGACCTGTCAAATATTCTGTCCTTTTCTCCAATATCTGTCCTGGAAAGCACTATCAACTGATGAAGACTGACTCTGGTTCCAACCTGTGCTTCCCAGGGAATACCACAGCTCAGGAAGGGCTCCTAACCGAAAAAGGGCTTTGAGGAGGTTATTTCTGGTGGGAGGAATTCAGGACCAGTATTTTTTTTTTAATCACAATTGCAAGGGCTAGGAAAGTCTGTAGTTCACCAAATACTTCTACCATATGTTGGCTCCCTTTTCTGTAACGTGAAAGCTTTGATGTTTGACTAAAATACAATGTTCTAGAAAGGATGGAAGCATTTGGGGGTGATTTCCACTCAGTGCAGTTCATTCATATTCCCACTTAGAACCACTTGTATGGTTAGGTATATTTTTAAAAATTGTTTAGCCATATAACTAACAAATGATTAGTATCCAGAATATTTAAGATCTCCTATAAATGGGTAAGAAAAAGAAAAACCATTAATTAAAGAAATGGGAAAAGACATGAACAGACATTTCACAGAGGTGCATACACGAATGACCAATATTCATGTGAAAAGATACTCAGCTTCATTAGTCATCAAGGAAATTCAAAATAAAACAATCATGTAGTGCTATTTCACATCCAATAAACTGACAAGCCTTAAAAATCTGACCATACTAAGTATTGGCAAGGAAGCTGGAAATCAGGAATCTTCCACACTGCTGGTGGAAGTATAAATTAGCACAAATGTATAGAGGTCAATTTGGCAATATCTTTCAAAATTAGAATATATATATACTCTTTGACCAAGTCATTGTCCTTTATTTATCCTATGGTTATTTTCACACAAGGATTCAGACTGTAAAATTCAGATAATTTCTATTTGGATTTAAAATACATGGTAGAGGCTTCATTCATTCTGAATATATTCATTAAATGTCTGCTATGTTTAGGAAACAGTGTTCGGCAGAAAAGAAGTCAGGAGTCCCCATAAGTTAGGCTGCTTCTCATGTGCAGACTCCTGGTGAAAAAGGGTGGGAAAGAGAAAGGTGCTGGTAGGGAAGACCTTCTGGCTGGCCTAGAAAGGACAGCTATCCAGAAGGAGCCTCTTGTCATGGTTTTTTTGCCATAGTTCATTGAACTTTCCAGCCACATTTATGGACCATGTTGGGGGTGTAATCATCTAGTGCAAGATCTAGACTGATATTAATAATAATTAATATTAATAACAATATTAAGAGCCACTATGTACCAGGCACTTTACATACATTGACTCATTTAATCCACACAATAGCATTTTGATATAGGAATTATCATCCCCATTTTACAGATGATATATAACTGAGTTTCATAAAGAGTAAGTGCCTTGCTCAAGATCACACAGCCAAGTGGCAGATTCAAATCCTAGTCTGTCTGACTCCAAAGCCTCTGATTCAAGATGCCCAAAGGGATGTTGACATCATTCTGAGAAATTCTGGCCACCTTTAAAAAAATCAAATAAAACTGCGATATGGATTTCCTTAAGTGAATGACTTAATTTTACTTCTCCCTTCCACAGGCATAGACATTGACATGTTTACACTGCTGCAGGGAATGTGGCAGAAAGGGTGCCATACCGCTGGTGCTATTCCGTGAGACAGGCCTGAGCCTGCCACTCACAAGTCACATGACCTTTTACAAGTCATTCCGTGTCTCTTGCTTCACCTTCCTCATCTGTGAAATGGAGAAAATAAATACCATCTTCCTTCTTTGAGGAGTGTTGTCAAGATCTAAAAGGAGATCTGGTGAGTGACTATTCTGTAAACTGTCAAGTATCATATAAAGTATCATATAACACGTAAGACATTATAATGACCGATCCCTGGGGTGTCTGGGATAAGGGGACGTAGAGAAATGTAGTGAGCACTAAGATCCTACAAAGGAAAGAGAGGCGTAGGATGGCAATAGGCCCCAGAGAGCAGCAGGCCAACTCCAGGGCAGGAACGAGACAAGAAGAGAGAAGAGGACGGTGGTGTATACAGTACAGACGGTTTTAAAAATCATAAAGCTAGGGGAAAAAAAAAAAAAAATCATAAAGCTAGAAAACTTACTCTAACCCAAGTTACTACAATGGAAATATGCATTTAGTCCTCTTTTGTAAATATTCACCCAACACCCAGAATTACACTAGACACATAAATATCACTCAAGGAATACCTGTTGCAACCACCAATCTCATTCAATTGCTCAGACCAACCAAAGAAAAGGGGTAGTCAGTCTTCAGCCCTGCTAAGTTGCACCTACAATCCCTGATGTCAGTGGGGAAAGAATTTTATTGATGTAGGGACTATAAGTAGCAATACATCATTTGAAAGCCAACAATAATATGTCAATGCCATTATAGTCTCCATAACTGCCAACCTAGAAAAGCTTGTTTCTAATGCAATAAATAAATATTTGAAAGGTAATTATTGCTGCTCTTTGTCAAATTTAACTTTATAATGCCTATTATGTGCCAGCACTTTATAATTATTCACTCGTTTAATTCTCAAGACAGCCCTGTGAGGGAGGGACTATATAAATGACAGGGCCCTAGCTTCTCTGGATCAGGTCAGCCATTTTAGAAATCAAGACATATCAGCCTCTCAGAAGAATCTCCAAATGATGGGAACAGACAAAAAAGACAAGAGGGGACACACACATACACAGACACATGGGCCAGCATATCATGTATTCAGGCAGCAAACAGATATCTACAAAGTGCCACACCTTGCACTTACCCCGGTGGGGGTACAAAGATGAAGTGGAAGAGAACCTGGAATCTACAATACCCGATGAACAGTGGCATCGGGTATTGAAGTACTAAAGGAGAGGATACAGGTGGCAGAAACTCCAGGAAAGGCCTCACAGAGGAGCTGGCATCTGTACTAGTCTTAACAGATGGGTAGGAATTGGCTGGGCTGAGAGATGAGAGCATGGCCACTGCACACAGAATGCAGTGAGCCAACAGATCATGTCATAGCCCTGCTTAGAATGCTTTAGTGGCTTCCCAGCTCTCTTGGAATAAAATCAAAACTCCTGGTGATGGCCAGCCCATGATCTGGCCCCTGCTTCCCTCACCCACCTCTTCCCCCACCACTTTCCCACCTGTTAAGCTTCAAGCACTCCAAGAAGCTCCCCACCTGTCATTCCCTCTGCCAGGAGAGCTCTCCCCCACTCCTAATCAGTCTTCAGGTCTCAGCTTCCATTGCATTGCCTCAGAGACCTTCCCAGGCCACCTGCCATGGAAACTAGGGCCCCGTCACTTTTTTTTTTCCCTCTCTTCCAGCCTACGATTTGATTCCTTCAAAGCACACACAACAATCTGTAATGGCAATTTACCTGTTTTATGTATGTAATGTCTGTCTCCATGGGCAGATGACTTGCCTGTCTTGTTCACTCTAGGCCTTGGCACACAAAAGCGCTCAATAAGAATTTTGGAATTAATGAAGGGAGTGAGTCAATGGTTGCATGTGAGGAAAAGCCCTGGTTAAGCCAGGTAGAATGTGCCTGGAAAATAGTTTCCTATGGGTAGAGCTTACAATGTGAAGAGTCAGAGCGGGCAGGTTGGAAAGACGGATGGGCCAGACGGCGGCGGGGGGGGGGGGTACGGCGCTTGAAAGGAAGCCTTGTGTCCAAATTAATTTTTAATTCCCCCAATGGGTTCTGCATTGCAGGTGCCAGGTCAGGTGTTGGGGGGATGCAAAGCTGAGTAAGGCTGTGTCCCCGCGACAACCTGGATCCCCTCTGCCCACAGCCAAACGGGCAAGCAGGGGCTTTTGCGGGAAATAAGCTGCTGACACCTAACCCAACAGGTGATGTTCATGGGGCCGGGGAATGGAGAGAGAGGATGGACTGTGCCTGCGCTTCGCCCGGAGGGCCCGGGGGAGCTCAGGGACGGGTTTCGTCCCCGAGGGCCTGGATGAGGGTCGGCTAGGCCAGCCCCACACCCAGGCCGCGCCGTCCCCCGTCCCCGCAGGGCTCGACTCGGTCAAGCCTGCCTGCGGGTCTCAGGGGCCGAGAGCACAGCCCGACAAGCAACCTACCGCTGCGGGAGCCCCCACGGCGCCCGCCTGCAGCTCTGCGCCCCAGCGGCCGGCGCGCCTGGAGGCCGGCGCCTGCAGCTTGAGGGTAACAGGTCCCAGCCGGCCGCGCCCACACTCACCCTGCGCCGCCTTGGAAGCCGAGCGCGTCCTCCACAGCCGCCGGGTAGCCTTCCACGGCCGCAGCGAAGAAAACAACCTCCGGCTCTTCTTTCCTCCTTTCTCAGTCGCTCCCATCTGTGCGCCCGCGCCCCTCCCCCGCCGCCTCCCCGCCTCGGCCGGAGGGTCACTCCTCGCTTCCACCTCCGCCGCGCGTCTGCGAGGTGCTCTGCCGCCGGGGGTAGACGCGGGGCACCGGGGGAGGAGCTTGCGGCCGGGGTGGGTGGAAATTGCTGCTCGCGCGGAACCGTCGGGATGCTGCGGGCCAAGGCGGTGGACAGTGCTCTGACGCGCCAACGTGGAGTGAACGCTTAGCGCCAGGCGGGCTCCACGGGTTAATACTTTATATTCATTCATTCGTCCGTTCATTCAAGACGTGTCTACGGAGTGTTCCGGTATTGCTAGGCATCATTAACACAAGTAATCCTATGAGGTGTGTACTAATTTTATCCCCGTATTACATATTACAAATGAGAAAATTGAAGCTCAGAAAGATTAAGTAATCTATTCAGAGATCACACAGAAGATCTCTAAATCCTGGACTCTATATTTTTTCATACCTTGTTACTGCCTCGGACTGATTCCACGTTATGTTGGAAATTAAAAAACAAACACACAAAAAAACCCACTAATATGACAGGTAGTCCTATTTTCCTTCTACAACAGATTCTGAATCAATCACCTGTAATTTTTTGAGGACCTATTCTGTGTCCAGGCACTTTTACATATGCATTTGGCTAAACCTCAGCAACCCTGCCAGGGTGGGTAGCACGAGTCCATTTTCCAGATAAGGAAACTGAAATAGCAGAGCTGAGACTGCCCCACCATTACCACTTTTTCTCTGTCAGGATTTTGTTTGTAATTGGTAATCTTAGAGGAAAATCAAAACCAAGTTCTCTTAACACTGTCTGGTTGCAATAATAATAATAGCTAATATTTATGGAGTGCTTTTCCTGTAGCATATTCAGTGCAAAGCATTTTACATACATTACCTCATTTGACCCTCCCAATGACACTCATGGCAGAGAAACTATTAATATCCTTGCTTAGAGATGGAGAAACTAAAGCTCAGAGAGTTCATGTTACACATATAAAACCTCAATACAAACCCTATGTTAAGTTGAATTTTAAAATTGCCATTTTTGTAGGTTGAAACAGTCAAATATCAGGCAAGAAATTGACTGGGTGACCAAATTTAAATCACCGAAGGAGGCAGATGGTAGTAACTCCAGATGTGATATCCCAAGAAAGACATATCACCTACATAATATTAGGGCCAAGAATGCACCAACTGAATGTAATCATGGAGAAACTGGATAAACCCAAAATGAGGGCTGTACTATTAAAGAGGAGGGGGACCATATTCTTCCAGAATCAATGCCATAAAAACAAGGAATGGCTATGGAGATGTTCTAGATTAACGAAGGCTAAAGAGACATGGCAACTAAACACACTATCTGACTCTAGACTGGATCCTATATTGGAGTTTATTTTAAAGGCTCTAAAGGACATTCTTGGGCCAATTTTCCAAAACATTGAAATGTAGATGGTAGCTTAGATAAAAGTGTTTACCAATATAAAATTCACTGAATTTATAATTATACTGTGGTTATATAAGAAAATATCCCTATTTTTAGGAAATATTTTAGGTATTTAGTAGTAAGGGGCCATGATGTATATAACTTACCTTCAAGTAGTTCAGAAAAAAATGTATATACATATGGAAAAGGATAAAAACAAATGCAGCAAACTGTAAACAATAGGTGAATCTGGATAAAGAGTATAATGAGTATTTTTTTATACCATTCTTATTCTTGCAACTTTTCTGAAAGTTATAAATTTATTTCCAAGTTGTATTAGTCAGGGTTCTCTAGGGAAACAGAACCAACAGGAGATATCCATAAATATTATGGGATTTTATAAAATTCTCATGTGACAATGGGGGTGCACAAGTCCAAATTCCACAGGACAGGCTACAAGCCAGGAACTTTGCTGAAGGTCCTGGATGAGTTATCCAGGAGAAGCTGACTATCTGAAGTTGTGAATGCTGAAATCACTTCTCCTTTTAAGGCCTTCAACTGGTTGGCTGAGACATCACTCATTGCTGATGGCAATCTCCTCAGTTGATTGTAGATGTACTCAGCCATAGATGGTATCAACTCATTGATGATTTAAATCCATGAAATGTCCTTGCAATACAATTAGTCCAGTACTTGCTTGACCAAACAACTGGGCGCCATTACCTGGCCATCTTGACACATTACACCAACTATCACACAAGGATTAAGGTAGAATTTAAAAAATTTTAAGTGGGAAGCGGCTGTGGTTCGGTCAGTGGGGCTCCCGTTTACCATATGGGAGGCCCCGGGTTCGGTTCCCGGGGCCTCCTGGTGGGGGCAGGCCTGCCCGCACGGCGTCGTTGGCTGGCCCAGCGAGCGCAAGCAGCAGGAGGGGGATAAATGAATAAATAAATAAAATCTTAAAAAAAAAAAAAAAAATTTAAGTTGCATAGAAAAAGAAGAATAAAGTGAGAGGAATCACTCTACCCAATTTTAAGGCCTACAGTAAAGCTACAGTAATCAAGACAGTGTGGTACTGGCAGAGGGATAGACAGATCAATGGAACAGAATAAAAGACCCACCCAGACATAACCCACATAAATATGCCCAACTGATTTTTTTACAAAGGTACAAAAGCAATTCAACAGACAAATAGTTCATTCAATAAATGATGCTGGAGCAACTGGACATCCACAGGCAAAATAATAATAATATACCTCACACCTCATACAAGAATTAATTCAAAATGGATTACAGACTTAAATGTAAAACCTAAAATTATAAAACTTTTAGGAAAAAAAAAATGAGAGAAAATATTCTAGGATCTAGGGCTAGGCAAAAAGTTATTAAACTTGACACCAAAGCACAATCCATTAGAGGAAAATTGATAAATTGGACCTTATCAAAATAACTCTTGCTCAGCAAAAGACTCTGCCAAGAGGATGGAAAGAAAGCTATAGACTGGGAAAAAATATTTGCAAACCACATATCTGAATAAAAACAAGTATCTAGAATATACAAAGAATTCCAAAACTCAACAGAAAAAAAAAAAAAAGAAAAGAAAAATATCTAATTAGAAAATGGGCAAAAGATATGAACAAACATTTTGCCAAAGAGAATATACAGAGCACAAATAAGCACATGAAAAGATGTTCAACACCGTAGCCATTAGAGAAATGCAAATTAAACCCACAATAAGACATCACTACCCACTTGTCAGAATGGCTAAAGTGAAAAATAGTGACAACATCAAATGCCATTAAGGATGCAGAAGGAAAAGCTGGATTACTTGTACATTGCTGGTGGAAATATAAAATAGTACAGTCACTCCGGAAAACAACTTAGCAGTTTCTTATTTAATTATTCTATGGCCCAGCAACTACACTGTTGGGCACTTTTCCTAGAGAAATGAAAACTTAAGATGACACAAAAGCCTGTTCATAGCAGCCTTATTGGTAATATTCAAAACCTGGAAACAACACAGATATCCTTAAATGGGTGGATGGATGAATGGTTAAACAAACTGTGGTACATCCATGCCATGGACTACCACTCAGCAATAAAAAGGAACAAACTATTGATCACTCAACAACCTGGATAATCTCCAAGGAATTATGCTGAGGGTAAAAAGCCAATCTCAAAAGGTTGCATACTAAATGATACCACTTATATAACATTCTTAAAATGACAAAATTATAGAAATGGAGGGCAAAATAATAGTTGCCACAGAGGAGGGAGGTGGGAATGGCTATAAAAGGGCAACAGGAGGGATCCTGTTTTGTGGAACTGTTTGTTCTGTGTCTTGATCATTTTGATGTCAATATCTTGGCTGTGATATTAGACTATAGTTTTGTAAGATGTTACCATTGGGGAAACAGTATAAAGAGTACTTGGGATCTTTCTATTATTTCCTACAATTGCATGTGAATCTACAATTATCTCAGAACAAAAAGGTTAATTTTTAAAAGTTGTATGTTCACAATTTCCAATATCTAAAATGCAATTGACCAGGATTCATCATAGGCACATGCTTTCATGGCTACAGTTGACTTCTCACATGACCCCTGGACAGAGGCATAGAACGCTCACAAAAAGGTTGTAACGCAGGTTGGTATAGGGAAAGAGGGAAGGTGGCTGGGACCCGGCAGAGAACATGGCCATGAGACCCCACCTGGAAAAGCCCTGCTACTAAGGACAAAGCCAGAAAGACCCCACTGAGACCCTAACCTCAAGGTCCCATTTGGACCTCTTTCCTGCATCAAGGGGAAACTCGGGATACCACCAAACAAAAGTCCTCCTCACTGGGCTCCTGAGAGCTAAGAGGTGGAGATCATAAGGCAACCAATCAGAACAGCAAACAGCTGGGGGCCCCTCCCCAACATTAGGAAGAGGGAGGAAGATAGGTCTTAAAAGGCCTAACTGGGGCCCCACGTGTGCATCTCATCCTGTAGCACACTCACAATCCATGTCTCGGATTGTGTACTTCTCTCTTTTCTTGTTTCTTAATCAACTCTTTACTCCCTGGCCTACACTATGGCGTGTCCTTAAATTATTTTATGCAACATAGCCAAGAACCTAGAAGCCCAGACCCTAGAGCGTTCTGCTAACCGTTGCAGGAGCACCGAAGCCCGGGTCATTCAGGGAGAGTTAAATTACTCTCGCGGTTTAGAATGAGGCCCTTAGTAGTCTAGGAAAGTGACACTCCGAAAATAATTATGGGACAGCTCTATTTTATTCTTTCTCTAATTCGGAAGAATAGGAGGACATAAATATGGAGCGAGGAAGAGAAGTGGGGAAGGGGGTAGAAATTGAGAGGTGTACTCTTTCTGTGTCATCAAGAAGCTGAGTTTTCTCCTACACCAACCTTCAATCTCTAGGGCAGGGGTTCTTAACAAGGGTTCAGTGAGCTTGAATTGAAATTCGAAAAAAACATTGTTCTTGTGGGGACGTGTTGGTGCAGGTGTGATATATTTATTAAATAATGCACAGTACAATGTGGACTTAGTAAGGGGTCCGTGGTTTTCACCTGACTGGCAAAGGTGTCCATGGAACAAAAAAGGTTAAGAACCCCTGCTCTAGGGCATCCAGGCTTAAGTCTAAGGAAATAGGCCCCTAGAAGAAATTATCTAATTAACAAAACTGCCCTCTGCTCCTAGGACTTCTTACCTGGCCTTGGAGTTAAGATACCTGGAATCTAGTCTTTGTAACTCCAACCATCTCAAAAATCCTGGTTATGTCCCTTCCCCTCCTGGCTTAATATTTTTACTACCACAACCCCGTCCCACCCTGCCTCCTTTAATGGATTTAACCAGATGAACTAGAAGTTCCTTTCCAAGATCTCCAACAACCCTTTCTATTTTGTTCTGACTCTACTAACTGGTTTTGAAATATTGCTAAGTGTTAGTAGCCCCAGGGGCCTGGTTTAGGGACTCACCTTTCTTTCCATTGTCTTGGCACTAACAATGGTTTGAAAGGACTCCTTTGAGGGGCCTACTTGCTCACCTCTTACCCGTCATTGGCCAGGACTAGATGAAAGGGGCATTCTTTGGCTTGCCCTTTTAATCCAAACATCATGTGATTTCTTGGCACTCCTTCAGCTCAGAGCTGGAGCTGTAACAAAGCCACAAGCCTCCCTCTAGGCAGATCCAGTTAGGAGCCCTCTCCACAATCCCTGGAGTCCAAAGGAGAAAGAATGCAGCCTGAGAAAAGATCTTCCACCAAAGTAATAAGCCCCAGTGCCCTCAGGCACATTTATGAGCATTAGCAACAAGAAATCTTTTCAAATCTCAAAAATGCAAAACAAATAAGCCCTCTTATTTGCACATCTGGCTCATTGGGCATAAAAGAAAAGAAAAATGGAAAAACAAAACACTGAATTTTATTCATGTCATTGAGTTTACAAAGCTAAGTTCAGAGATAGGAAAATGACAGTCCTCAAAGCCAGGGGGATACAAAGTTCTCTAATATGTTTGACTTTCCATGCTAGGTAGAGCTGTGTGAGTATGGCTTGGCCACTTAATAGCTGTGCGATCTTGGCCAACTTGCCTGACTTCTCTAAGCCTCAGTTTACACATCTGTAAAATGGAAATAGTAAATAGTACCCATCTCACAGAGTTGTGGCAAGTTTTACTATTATATGTAAAGGATCAAATAGACTCAATAAATTGACACTTATTATAATATTATGCCCTTATACAGAGACAATGGCAGGTGAAAAAGAAAATGACATATTTTGCAATGAAGAGAGAATGAGAGGATGCCTGACAAGATGGCATCAGTTTAGCTGGGCATTCACCATCTCTCTTGCAGAGGACAGCTGATTGGGGACAGGATCCTGCCTGAGTGGTCTGTTCTGGGAGCCCACAGAGCGAGAACCTTAGGGACATCGATCTGGAGGGAGCTGGACAGCGAGGTGGACGGCTCAAAATAAAATGGTGCTGCTAGCTTGTTTCTTCTTTGCTGTGCTTCGTCTTCCTTGATTTCCCATTCTCTGTGTATATTGATTTTATCTACCAATGTTATCTCTTTTCCTTCCTTCATCTTTCTACCTTCTGCTTTCGGTTGTGGTTCTTACATTCCACCTTTTTTCATTAGTCCACAACTTCATGGGTGTCAATTTCTATCTTGTCTATCCTTTTTTCTTTTATTATTATTATTATTAACTTTTTCCTTTCAGCCTTCTCTTTACCCTTTCTCTTGCCTCATGATTCTAGCCTTTTAAATCATTCTATATATTTTCCTCTATTTGGTTTCCCATTCCATTGTAGGCACTCCACTTTTTTTCCTATTACTCTACACTGCCTACATGAGTTAAATATTCATTTTTAAGTCTTATATGGCCCCTCTTCTAACTTTTATCAATATTAGTATTATCCTTTTTCCTTTCTTACCTCTTTCAATTCCTCTGGCCCTAATCTTTTTCCTTCAAGGAAACATAGAAAAAAGCAAAGAAATAGAACAATAAGAACAAAGTGTCAAAGAGAAAACATAACACAAACACAGAATCACCAGCTAAATAAAACTCTAGAGCAGAGAGAGAATTTAATCAACTGAATAAACCCATCAAGATAAAATGATGACCAGAGGGCAACAAAAAATTATAAACCATACTGAGAAACAGGAAGACGTGGACCAGTCAAATGAACAAACTAAAAACCAGGAAGAGATGCAGAACATCGAACAACTAATCAAAGCTGTCCAAACAAATATCATGGGCCAACTTAATGAAGTGAAGGAAGAGATTAAGGATATTAAGAAGACACTGGGAGAACATACTGAAGAAATTGTAAACATACATAAAAAGATAACGGATATGAAGGTGATGAATGGTACAATCCAAGAAATCCAAAAAGACATTGGATTCACATAACAGTAGATTTGAACAGGCAGAAGAAAGAATTAGTGATGTGGAAGACAGTACATTTGAAATCAAACAGATAATAGAACAGATAGATAAAAAGATAGAAAAAATCCAGCAGGGACTTAGGGATTTAAGACAACACAAAATGCACAAATGTACGCATTATAGGCATCCCAGAAGGAGAAGAGACAGGAAAGGGAACAGAAGAAGTGTTGAAGGAAATAATGGCTGAAAACTTCCCAACCCTATTGAGGGAGATGGATGTGCATGGCCAGGAAGCACAGTGTACCCCAAACAGTATAAATCCCAACAGGCCTACTCCAAGACACATAATTATCAAAATGTATAATGCTCAAGACAAAGAGAAAATACACAAGGCAGCAAGAGAAGAGAACCATCACATACAAGGGAAGCACAATAAGATTAAATGCTGATTTCTCATCTGAAACCATGGAGGCAAGAAGACAGTGGTATGACATAGTCAAATTACTAAAAGAAAAAACTTGCAGCCATGAATTCTCCATCCAGCAAAACTGGCATTCAAAAATTATGGAGAGTTCAAAATATTCACAGATAAACAGAAATTAAGAGAGTATGTCAATAAGAAACTGGCACATCAAGAAATACTAAAGGAAGTTCTACAAGTTGAAAGGAAAAAACAAATGAGAGAGAGTTGGAGGAGAGTTTAAAAACAACTGAAAAGTCAAAAAAAGAAACAAAACAACATATGAAAAACATTAACCCAAAGAAAAAATGACTGAAGTAAGAAATTCGTTACGAGTAATAACACTGAATGTTAATGGATTAAATTCACCAATCAAAAGACACAGATTGGTAGAATGGATAAGAAAATATGATCCATCTATATACTGTCTACAAGAAATCCACCTTCGACCCAGGGATTCAAGGAGGCTGAAAGTGAATGGCTGGAAAACCATTTTACAAGCTAACAATAGCCAAAAAAGGGCAGGAGTAGCTATTCTAATATCAGACAAAATAGACTTTAAATGCAAAACTATTGTATGAGACAAAGATGGACACTATATATTAGTAAAATGGGTAATCTCTCAAGAAGAGAGAACAATCATAAACATTTACGCACCTAATCGAGGTGCCTCAAAATACGTGAGGCAAACTCTGGAAAAGTTAAGTGGAGATATAAATGCCTCTACAATTATAGTGGGGGACTTTAATACACCATTATCATCATTAGACAGAACATCTAGGCAGAGAATCAATAAAGAAACAAAGACTCTGAACAATACATTACAGGACCTGGACTTAATAGACATATACAGAACAATGCACCCAAATACAGCAGGATTTACATTCTTCTCGAGTGCACATGGATCATACTCCAAGATAGACCACATGCTAGGCCACAGAACAACTCTCAATGAATTCAGAAAGATTAAGTTTATACAAAGTAATTTCTCTTATCACAATGGAATGAAATTGGAAATCACTAAGGGCCAGAGAAACAGGTTAGGTACAAGGATATGGAAGTTAAACAACACACTCTTAGACAAACAGTGGGTCAAGGAGGAAATCTCAAAAGAAACCAGTAACTACCTTGAAACTAATGAAAAGGACAACACAACATATCAAAACCTATGGGATGCAGCCAAAGCTGTCCTGAGAGGGAAGTTCATAGCCATAAATACATATATTGAAAAAGAAGAAAGAGCTAAAATTGAAGACCTAACTGCACACTTGGAGGAACTGGAAAAACAACAACAAACTAAACCTAAAGGAAGTAGAAAGAAGGAAATAACAAAGATTAGAGCAGAACTAAATGCAATAGAGAATAAGAAAGCACTAGAAAAAATAAACAAAACCAAAAGCTGGTTCTTCGAGAAATTTAATAAAATTGACAAACCCTTAGCCAGACTAACAAAGAAAAAGAGAGAACAGATGCAAATACACAAAATAGGGAATGAGCAAGGGGATATCACTACTGACCCCACAGAAATAAAGAGTATCATAAGAAGATACTTTGAAAAATTATATGCCAACAAGAATGATAAGTTAGAGGAAATGGACAAATTTCTAGAAACGCACAAACAGCCTACATTGATGAAAGAAGAAATTGATGAACTCAACAGTCCAATTACAGGTAAAGAGATAGACTCAGTCATCAAAAACCTCCCAACTAGGAAGGGCCCAGGACCAGATGGTTTCACAGCTGAATTCTACCAAACATTCCGGAAAGAGCTTACACCAATTGTGCTTAAGCTCTTCCAAAAAAAAAGAAGCAGAAGGAATATTGCCTAACTCAATCTACGATGCCAACATTACCCTAATACCAAAACCAAACAAAGATACCACTAGAAAGGAAAATTACAGACCAATTTCTCTAATGAACCTAGATGCTAAATTCCTCAACAAAATACTTGCTAATCGCATTCAACAACATATCAAAAGGATTATACACCATGACCAAGTGGGTTTCATCCAGGGTATGCAAGGATGGTTCAATATAAGAAAATTAATCAATGTAATACACCACATAAACAAACTGAAAGAAAAAAAATCACATGATCATCTCTATAGCTGCAGAAAAAGCATTTGACAAAATACAGCACTTTTTCCTCATAAAAACACTGCAAAAGATAGGAATAGAAGGAAATTTTCTGAATATGATAAAGGTTATATATGAAAAACCCAAAGCTGACATCATCTTCAATGGTGAAATCCTAAAAGCCTTCCCTCTGAGATCGGGAAAAAGAAAAGGATGCCCACTATCACCACTCCTATTTAACATTGTCTTAGAAGTACTTGCTTGAGCACTGAGGCAAGAAAAGGATATAAAAGGCATCCAGATTGGAAAAGAAGAAGTAAAAATTTCATTATTTGCAGATGACATGATCCTATACATAGAAAGCCCAGAAAAATCTACAACAAAGCTTCTAGACCTTATAAAGGAATTCAGTAATGTTGCAGGCCATAAGATCAATACTCAAAAATCAGTAGCATTTCTGTACACCAATAATGAGCAATCTGAGGAGGAAATCAAGAAATAAATGCCATTTACAATAGTAACTAAAAGAATCAAATACCTAGGAATAAATTAACTAAAGATGTAAAGGACTTATATACAGAAAACTATACAACACTGTTAAAGGAAGTCAAAGAAGAATTAAATAAATGGAAAAATATTCCCTGTTCATGGATTGGAAGACTAATCATCAAGATGTCTATCCTACCCAAACTAATCTACAGATTTAATGCAATCCCAATAAAAATCAATACTATATTTTTTAAGGAACTGGAAAAACTAACCACAAAATATATTTGGAAGGGTAAGAGGCCCCAAATTGCCAAAGACATATTGAAAAAGAAAAATGAAGTTGGAGGTATCACATTACCAGACTTTAAAACATACTTCAAAGCTACAGTGATCAAAACTGCATGGTATTGGCACAAAGATAGACCTACTGACCAATGGAACCGAATTGAGAGCTCTGATATAGACCCTCGCATATACAGTCATCTGATATTTGACAAGACCACCAAGCCCACTCAGTTGGGAGAGAATGACCTCTTTGACAAGTGGTGCTTGGAAAACTGGATATCCATATCCAAAGAATGAGAGAAGAATACCATCTCATACCTTATGCAAAAGTCAACTCAAGATGGATCAAAGATCTAAATATAAGAGTCAAAACCATAAAGACCTTGGAAGATAATGTAGGAAAGCATCTACAGGACCTTGTAATAAGAAATGGTTTCATGAACTTCACAGCCAAAGCACAAGCAGCAAGAGAAAAAATAGATAAATGGGATCTCTTCAAAATTAAAAATTTCTGCACCTCAAAGGACATTATTAAGAAAATAAAAAGGCAGCCTACCCAATGGGAGAAAATATTTGGCAACCATATATCTGATAAGAGCCTAATATACTGCATATATAAAGAAATCCTACACCTTGAAAATAAAAAGACAAACAACCCATTTAAAAAATGGGCAAGTAACCTGAAAAGACACTTCTCCAAGGAAGAAATACAAATGGCTAAAAAGCACATGAAAAAATGCTCGACATCACTTGCTATCAGGGAAATGCAAATCAAAACCACAGTGAGATACCATCTTACCCCCATCAGAATGGCAACTATTTATTTTTTATTTTTTTATTTTTTTAAAGATTTTATTTATTTATTCATTTATCCCCCCCTTGCTGCTTGTGCTCGCTGGGTCAGCTAACCACGCCGCGCGGGCGGGCTTGCCTTCACCAGGAGGCCCCGGGAACCGAACCCGGGGCCTCCCATATGGTAAACGGGAGCCCTACTGATTGAGCCACAGCCGCTTCCCGATGGCAACTATTTAAAAAACAGCAGACTATAAGTGTTGGAGAGGATGTGGAAGAATAGGAAACCTCATCCACTGCTGGTGGAATTGTGGAATGGTCCAGCCACTGTGGAGGACAGTTTGGCGGTTCCTCAGAAAACTAACAATAGATCTTCCATATGATCCAGCAATTGCACTACTGGGTATATACCCAGAAGAATTGAAAGCAAAGACACGAACAGATATATGCACACAATGTTCATAGCGGCATTGTTCACCATTGCCAAAAGTTGGAATCAGCCCCCGTGCCCTCAACAGGTGATTGGATAAACCAAATGTGGTACATACATACAATGGAATATTACTCAGCTGTAAGAAGGAATAAAGTGCTAACACCCAGAATAACGTGGATGAATCTTGAAGACCTTATGTTGAGTGAAGCAAGCCAGGCATTGAAGGATGAGCAGTATATGACCTCACTGATTTGAACTGTGGAAAGTGAGCAGTCTCTGAGAACCAATGTCTGAAAGATAGGTTATCAAGGGAGAGAAAGAGTAGGCTGTGAGCCATCACCCATATGGACATAATCTATGGTAAAGGGATAGAGTATAGTTGCATATTGAAGGATAGGTCAGATGGGTAATGAAATTACTGGGTTTGGTGGTACAGGGTTGACAGGTGGGTAGATTAGGAAGGGCAGGTTGGAATACCCAGGGCATGTAACTATGAATCTTGTCATTCCATGAGTCAAGATAGGAGAGTGTCATATGCCTCAGGGGGATGGGGAGGAAGGAACAGTTAAGATCAAATGGGGTATTTAGTGGTCATGGGAAAGGTTTTTCATTACCTTACAATAATGGACATGGGACATGGTAAATACCATCAAAAATTATTAAATTGTACTGTCTAAATTGTAAACTATACTGTAAACCATGGATAATGTTTAGTTGCTATATTTTACTATCTGTATAACAGTTATAACAATGCTAACATCCATTTTTTAAAAAAAGGTTTTAATATAGGGTGGGGAAGGGGGAGGGAGGTTGGGTATGTGGGAGTCTCTAGTATTCTGTGTGTGACTTTGTTGTGACCTAAAACTTCTTTGAAAATTAAAAGAAAATTTGGGAGACACCAGGGAATGAGGCGGGGAAGGTGTCACGGTACACTGGACATCCAATAATACAGTGATAAAAGGAAAAAAGAATAATGTTTTTAAAAAGGATTTTTTTTCCCATTTTTTTAAATGGCCCAATCCACTAATTATATTTTATTTTTAGTTTAGTTTTTTTTTTCTTCTGAGTTTCCTTGTATTTATCTCTTGCATTTAAGCTTATCATTATTATTTCTTTTTCCCATTAATTGTATTTGGTTATTATATGGGCTTCATGTTCAAGGACGGTTTGATCACAGAAGGGTTACAATGGGGGCTGCAGAGGATCATTGGTGGGGGATGTCTCGGAAGGGGGATTCATGGGAGTAAGATCATCTGAATATACATGAAAGATATATAAAATTGTTCATGGGAAGCGGCTGTGGCTCAACCAGTGGGGCTCCCGTTTACCATATGGGAGGCCCGGGTTCAGTTCCCGGGGCCTCCTGGTGGGGGCAGGCCCGCCCGCACGGCGTGGCTAGCTGACCCAGCGAGCACAAGCAGCAAGGGGGGGGGGATAAATGAATAACTAAATAAAATCTTTAAAAAAAAAAAAAAAATAAAAAATAAATAAAATTGTTCAAATGATCAAGGGATGGGACATGGTCACGGTGGGTAGACAATCACTCAATAAATGAGGGAATCTGAATTCCCAGTCTGGAGAGCTCTACCACATTCTCCAAGGGAGCAGCAACAGTTCCCCAAGTGCAGGGGCAGTGTCTGCCTAAGGAGGATGATCCACTGATGGACTCTTGTTATTGATGACTAGCCTTAAGAGACTTTGCTCTTGAAATTGAAACTTAGCCTATTGTTATGGGGTGCCTAAGGGTTGCCTCCTGAGAGCCTCCTTATTGCTCAAATGTGGCCTCTCTCTAAGACAAACTCAGCATATGAATGCATTATCTTCCTCCCAGCATGGGACATGACTCCCGGGAATGAGCCTCCTTGGCAACAAGGGATTACTATCAAGTGCCAATGGGCAATACGACTGGAAAAAGACCTTGAATAAAAGGGGGGAAAGGTAAAGACAAATGAGTTCATGTGGCTAAGAGACTTCAAACAGAGTCAGGAGGTCATCCCAGAGGTAACGCTTACGCACACCTCAGCAGGATCTCATAGAATGCCAAGTGGATATCATTCCACACAGAGGGGCTCCTGAGGGCTCTGGAGACACCCAGATCCCATATAAGGGGGGATAGCCCCAGAGATTGTCGCCTTATCAGTGGGCTCTACTTTGGAATCTGTGCTCCTGAGAGTGACAGAGTTGGACTCAAATAAGTCCTCCCTGTACATGGTTCATCAGTCCCTTCTATTCAAACCTATATGTGATGCAGAAGTTTTTAGGTGTACTTCCAGAGACTGGAGCCTCTGGCCTACCTATGTGCCAGCTGGGCCCGGAATCTCAGTGGAGTTGCAATTCCTACTCCACAGCTCAATGGACTCACCCAAGTCACCTGGCAAGGAGATGACGATGGGCAACGGCCATCCCAGGGAATGGAGAGGGCCTGCAGCTGCAGGCAAGATAATCCCATCCACTGTATCCATGGGATATAAGCCCTCTCTCACTTGGAGGTGGAGTGGACATCACCATCCCAGTCCCCTCAGGATTGGGGGAAGAGCTATGGACTAGAGTGGACTTACTGGTATTCTGTTATAGACATATTGTGATTTAAGCAATGGAAGAAATTATAATACTGAGGTGGAGCTGGTGGCCACTGGATGCATTTGAGGCAGGGAGGGGAAGGGCAGTTGAAATATAGAGGCTTTTTCGGGACTTGGAGGTTGTCCTGAGTGGCATTACAGCGACAGATGTAGGCCATTTTACATCAGCATATACCATGCAGAACTGTGTGGGAGAGAGTGGTCTACTATGTGAACTGTGGTCTATGCTTGGTGGCAAGGCCCCAGGATCTGTATATCCATTGCAGGTGATGTGACACACTGATGAAGGATGTTTGTGAGGGATATTGTGGGAGGTGTGGGAGGTGGAGAACATGGGAATACCTGTAGTTTCTGTGTAATATTTAGGTAATCTAAGCACCTTTAAAAAAAAAAAAATATATATATATATATATATACAACATTTATGTAAGCAAATGCACATATATGCATATATATTTATATATCATTTTACAAATATTGGTATGTATTGTGAAAAATTTGATTTTTACCGACAATAAAAAATAAATAAATAAATAAACTGCATGGTATTGGCACAAAGATAGACATATTGACCAATGGAACCGAATTGAGAGTTCTGATATAAATCCTTGCATATACAGTCATCTGATATTCGACAAGGCTACCAAGCCCACTCAGTTGGGAGAGAAAGGCCTCTTCAACAAGTGGTGTCTTGAGAACTGGATATCCATATCCAAAAGAATGAGAGAGGAACACCATCTCACACCCTATACAAATATCAACTTAAGATGGATCAAAGATCTAAATATCAGAACCAAGACCAGAAAGACCTTAGAAGATAATGTAAGGAAGCATCTATGGGACCTTGTAATAGGAAATGGTTTCTATGAACTTCACACCCAAAGCACAAGCAGTAAAAGAAAAAATAGATAAATAGGATCTCCTCAAAATTAAAAACTTTTGCACCTCAAAGAACGTTATCAAGAAAATAAAAGGCAGCCTACCCAATGGGAGAAAATATTTGGCAACCATATATCTGATAGGAGCCTAATATCCTGCATATATAAAGAAATCCTGGGAAGCAGCTGTGGCTCAATCAGTAGGGCTCCCGTTTACCATATGGGAGGCCCCGGGAACCGAACTCCTGGTGGGGGCAGGCCCGCCCACACGGCGTGGTTGGCTGGCCCAGCGAGCACAAGCAGCAAGGGGGGGATGGATGAATAAATAAATAAAAATCTTAAAAAAAAAAAAAAAAAGAAATCCTACACTTCAAAAATAAAAAGACAAAGAACCCATTTTAAAAATGGGCAAGTGACCTGAAAAGACACTTCACCAAGGAAGAAATACAAATGGCTAAAAAACACATGAAAAAATGCTCGACATCACTAGCTATTAGGGAAATGCAAATCAAAACTACAATGAGATACCAACTTACACCCATTAGAATGGCGGCTATTTAAAAAACAGCAGGTTCCGGGAAGATGGCGGATTAGTAAGACATGAGAATCTCTTCTCCAGAAAAATAGCTAGAGGACAAGCTGAAACAGCCCCGAAAAAGATCTTCTAGGGTTTAGGACAGCAGGTGAAGGCTGCACACCACCCAAAGGAGAGAGGGACAGAAGAGGGAAATCGCAACTACAGAACTGTGAGTTGCAAGTAGCAGCTTCTGCTGCTGCCGGCACCCTCCCCCACACTCTTCAGAATTCTCGGGCCCCTGGGCCTGCGACCACAGACAAAGGGGGCTTCAGGGATCTGCCACTCCCAGAAAGGGGAGAGAGAGGGACACAGCCTGAGGCCGACTCAGGTTCTGACCTGAAATTTGGGCTGCAGAGCCCCACGGAATCTTCCACACGGCGGTTTGCCCTGGGAGCCTAGAAAGGACTGGAGAAATCCGACCCTCGCAACCTCCCTCTCTTCTAGCCTGGAATAATTGTTGAGGACACCACGAGAGAGGGGAGAGAGAGCCTGGGGCTGACCCTGCTTTGGACTCCCAGGTTTGGTCTGCCCTGTCCCGAGAGCCCTTCCAGGCTGGGTGGGGCTGCGCCATTGTTTGCCTTGGAGCCTGCAAGGGGCTAAAGATATACAAACCTCCCAATCTCCTCCTCTACTAACAGGGACTGATTGTTGAGGATTCAGAAGGGAGTGGAAATATTTCCTAGCTGGGAAAAGGGAGGCACTACCAGAGAAGTCCGGAGAACTGTCTCAGAAAGTTTGAATCACAGGGATCCTAGCCCCCAGACAGGAAGCTCTATCACATTGATCTGGCCTGTGTCACAACAAATATGCTCTGACCAGGCATTGAATTGAGAGCTGCCAACAAGCGCCATCTCCTGGCAGACCAAGGAAGTGCACATAAGAAAATTAATAAGAGAGGCTTTTCCTGGCCTCTATAGCCTCCCTGCCCAAGGCCCTAGGAAACGACTCTACTACCAATTACTGGGTCCAGTGCCCAGTTTTGAGCAACCAGCAGAACAATCCTAACAATCAAGGTTGAGCCAAAAATCAAAGAGCTGTGGTAACTCACAGCCTCCTGCCACTAAAACCCCATAAAAGAGAAAAAGATAGAGCATCTAAGTAAAATACAAACTAACCAGATGCCTAAGCACCAGCAAAAAATTACCAGCCATACTAAGAAAATAGAAGACATGGCCCAAGAAAAGGAATACAGCAAAGTCCCAGAAGAGACGCAGAATTTGAGAGAACTAATCAGTGAGATGAGCACACATTTCCAAAATCAAATTAATGAGATGAAAGAGAATATAGTTAAAGAGATCAATGACATCAAGAAGTCATTGCGCGAACGTAAAGAAGAATTTGAAATCATGAACAGAAAAGTAACGGAGTTCATGGGAATGAAAGACACAATAGGTAAAGTCAAAAATACATTTGAAGCATACAACAGCAGACTCGAAATGATAGAAGAAAGAATAAGTGATACTGAAGACAGAGCAGCTAAAATTGAAGAGAGAAAAAAATAGAGAGAGAAAAGAATGGAAAAAATTGAGCAGGGGCTCAGAGAGTTGAATGACAACACGAAACACAAGAACATACGTGTCATGGGAGTTCCAGAAGGAGAAGACAAAGGAAAAGGGGCAGAAAGAGTATTTGAGGAAATAATAGCTGAAAATTTCCCAACTCTCACGAAAGAAATGAACTTCCATGTCCAAGAAGCACACCGTACCCCAATAAGAATAAATCCAAATAGACCTACGCCAAGACACATATTATTCAGAATGTCAAATTTAAAAGATAAAGAGAAAATTCTCAGAGCAGCAAGAGAGACGCAAACGATCATGTACAAAGGACGTCCAGTAAGACTTTGTGCAGATTTCTCTTCAGAAACCATGGAGGCGAGAAGACAGTGGTATGATACAATTGGGAAACTGAAAGAGAAAAACTGCCAGCTGAAAATTCTTTATCCAGCGAAACTGTCCTTCAAATATGAAGGTGAATATAAAGTATTCACAAACAGAAACTAAGAGGGTTTGCAAAAAAGAATCCACTTTTGCAGGAAATATTAAAGGAAGCCTTAGAACCTGAAAGAAAAAGACAGGAGAGAGAGGCTTGGAGGAGAGTATAGAAGAAAGAAAAGCAGAAAGGATAACCAAAAGAGTAAAAAGAAAGACAAAAATAAGATGACATATGAAAACCAAAGAATAAAATGGAGGAAATAAATAGTGCATTTTCAGTAATATCATTGAATGTGAATGGATTAAATTCCCCAATCCAAAGATACAGGCCGACAGAATGGATAAAAAAACATGAACCATCCATATGCTGCTTACAAGAAACTCACCTCAGACACAAGGATAAAAGCCGGCTGAAAGTAAAAGGTTGGAAAAAGATACTCCATGCGAATAGTAAACAGAAAAGAGCAGGGGTAGCTATACTAATATCAGACAAAACAGACTTCAAATGCAAAAAAGTGATAAGAAATGTAGAAGGCCATTATATATTAATAAAAGGGATGATCCTCCAGGAAGATATAACAGTCATAAATATCTACGCACCTAACCAGGGTGCCCCAAAATATATGAGACAAACTCTTGCAAAACTGAAGGGAGAAATAGACATTTCTACAATAATCGTCGGAGACTTCAACACCCCTCTCACATCATTAGATAGAACAACTAGACAGAAGATCAACAAGGAAACAGAGAACTTGAACAATATGATAAACAAGTTAGACCTAACAGACATATACAGAACACTGCATCCAAACTCAGTGGGTTATACATTCTTCTCAAGTTCCCATGGATCTTTCTCCAGGATAGACCACATGTTAGGTCACAATACAGCTCTCAATAAATATAAAAAGATTGAAATTATACAAAGCACCTTCTCAGATCATAATGGAATGAAACTAGAAATCAATAACAGACAGGAAAAAAGGAAATTTGCAAATGTGTGGAGACTGAACAACACACTCCTAAATATTCAGTGGGTCAAAGAAGAAATTGCAAGTGAAATCAGTAAATATATTGAGACAAATAAAAATGAGAACACAACATATCAAAACTTATGGGATACAGCAAAGGCAGTCTTGAGAGGGAAATTTATAGCCCTAAATGCCTATATTAAGAAACAAGAAAGAGCTAAACTCAAATATTTAACTGAACAACTTGAGAAACTAGAAAAAGAACAGCAAACCAATCCCAAAGCAAAAAGAAGGAAAGAAATTATAAAGATTAGAGCGGAAATAAATGAAAATGAGAACAAAAAAGCAATAGAGAAAATCAACAAAACCAAAAGCTGGTTCTTTGAGAAGATCAATAAAATTGACAAACCCCTCGCTAGACTAACAAAGAAAAAAAGAGAGAAGATGCAAATAAATACAATCAGAAATGAAAGGGGGGAAATTACAAATGACCTCACAGAAATAAAAAGAATCATAAGAAGATATTATGAGAAACTATATGCCAACAAACTAGACAACCTGGATGAAATGGACAAATTTCTAGAAACTCATAACAAACCTACACTGACACAACAAAAAATACAAGAACTTAACAAACCAATCACAATTAAGGAGATTGAATCCATCATCAAAAATCTCCCAGCAAAAAAAATTCCAGGACCAGATGGCTTCACAGGTGAGTTCTACCAAGCATTTCTAAAAGAATTAACACCAATCCTGTTTAAACTCTTCCCAAAAATTGAAGAGGAGGGAAAATTACCCAACACATTTTATGAAGCCAACATCACCCTAATACCAAAGCCAGATAAAGATTGCACAAGAAAAGAAAATTACAGACCAATCTCTCTCATGAACATAGATGCAAAAATTCTCAACAAAATACTTGCAAATCGAATCCAACAGCATATCAAAAGACTTATACATCATGACCAAGTAGGATTTATTCCTGGTATGCAAGGCTGGTTCAACATAAGAAAATCAATCAATGTAATACAGCACATTAACAAATTGAAGGAAAAAAAACACATGATCATCTCAATAGATGCAGAAAAGGCATTTGTCAAAATCCAACATCCTTTTTTGATAAAAATACTTCAAAAGATAGGAATAAAAGGAAAATTCCTCAATATGATAAAAGGCATATATGAAAAACCCACAGCCAACATCATACCCAATGGGGAAAGGTTGAAAGCTTTCCCCCTAAGATCAGGAACAAGACAAGGATGCCCACTGTCACCATTGTTATTCAACATTGTACTAGAAGTTCTAGCTAGGGCAATTAGACAAGACAAAAAAACTAAAGGCGTCCAAATAGGAAAAGAGGAAGTAAAACTCTCACTGTTTGCGGATGACATGATCCTGTATTTAGAAAATCCTGAAGTATCCACAACAAAGCTACTTGAACTAATAAATGAGCTCAGCAAAGTGGCAGGATATAAGATCAACACGCAAAAATCAGTAATGTTTTTGTACACTAGTACTGAACAATCTGAGGAGGAAATCAGGAGGAAAATTCCATTTTCAATAGCAACAAAAAGACTCAAATACCTAGGAGTTAATTTAACCAAGGAAGTACATGACCTATATGCAGAAAACTACAAAACAATGCTAAAAGAAATTTAAAAAGACCTAAACAAATGGAAAGACATTCCGTGTTCATGGATTGGAAGAATAAATATCGTGAAGATGTCAATCTTGCCCAAACTGATTTATAGATTCAATGCAATACCAATCAAAATCCCAACAGCTTACTTTACAGAATTAGAGAAGGCAATTACCAAATTCATCTGGAAAGGTAAGTGTACCCGAATAGCCAAAAGTATTCTAAAAAAGAAGAGCAATGTGGGAGGAATTTCGCTGCCTGACCTTGAAACATATTACAAAGCTACAGTGGTCAAAACAGCATGGTACTGGCATAAAGATAGACATATCGATCGGTGGAATAGAATTGAGAATCCAGAAATAAACCCTCACCTATACTGTCAACTGGTTTTTGACAAACCTACCAAGCCCACGCTGATGGGAAAAAACAGTCTCTTCAACAAATGGTGTTGGGAGAACTGGATATCTATAACCAAAAGAATGAAAGAGGACCCCTATCTCACCCCTTATACAAGAATCAACTCAAAATGGTTCAAAGATCTAAATATAAAAGCCAGGACCATAAAACTACTGGAAGAAAATGTAGGGAAACATCTTCAAGACCTTGTAGTAGGTGGTGGTTTCTTGGACCTCACACCCAAAGCACGTGCAACAAAAGAAAAAGTAGATAAATGGGACCTCCTCAAAATTAAACACTTTTGCAACTCACAGGAATTTGTCAGAAGGGTGAAAAGGCAGCCAACTCAATGGGAAAAAATATTTGGAAATCACATATCTTATAAGGGTTTAATATCCAGGATATATAAAAAGATGTTACAACTCAACAATAAAAAGACAAATGACCCAATTAAAAAATGGGCCAAAGACTTGAATAGACATTTCTCCGAAGAAGAAATACAAATGGCAAAAAAACACATGAAGAAATGCTCAACACCACTCATGATTAGGGAAATGCAAATCAAAACTACAATGAGATATCATTTCACACCTATCAGAATGGCCACTATTAAAAAGACAGAGAACTACAAGTGTTGGAGAGGATGTGGAGAGATAGGAACATTTCTTCACTGTTGGTGGGAATGCAGGATGGTACAACCACTATGGAGGACTGTTTGGCAGTTCCTAAAGAAGTTGAATATAGACTTGCCATGTGACCCTGCAATACCACTACTGGGTATATACCCAGAAGAACTGAGAGCAGTGACACGAACAGACATCTGCACACCGATGTTCATAGCCACATTATTCACCATTGCCAAAAGTTGGAAACAACCCAGGTTTCCATCAACAGATGAATGGATAAACAAACTGTGGTCTGTTCACACGATGGAATATTATGCAGCTGTAAGAAGAAATGCAGTCATAAAGCATATGGCAACATGGATGAACCTGGAGGACATTATGTTGAGTGAAGCAAGCCAGACACAAAAGGACAAATACTGTATGAATGCATTACTATGAACCAAATATATTGTGTAATATATTGTTTGATTCACACACACATAAAAAAACAAAAAACAAAACAACAACAAAAAAATTTACATGTATCCATTACATTTAATTGAGAAATGTATATATTAATTCATCTGTGTTTACTTTTTAGTTTTTAATTGCTTATGTTTTCAATTATTAAATGTACAAAATAAAGTTAAAAAAATAATAAAAAAGGGGGGGGACGGAGAAATCAATAAAAATAAATCTTAAAACAAACAAACAAACAAACAAAAAAAAACCCAGCAGACTATAAGTGTTGGAGAGGATGTGGAGGAATGGCAACCCTCATCCACTGCTTTTGGGACTGTGGAGGACAGTTTGGCGGTTCCTCAAAAACTTAACTATAGATCTTCCGTATGATCCAGCGATTCCACTGCTGGGTATATACCCAGAAGAATTGAAAGCAAAGACACGAACAGATATATGCACACAATGTTCATAGCGGCATTGTTCACTATTGCCAAAAGTTGGAATCAACTCCAGTGCCCATCAACAGATGAATGGATAAACCAAATGTGGTACATACATACAATGGAATGTTACTTAGCTGTAAGAAGGAATAAAGTGCTAACACATGGAATAACATGGATGAATCTTGAAGACCTTATGTTTTGTGAAGCAAGCCAGGCATTGAAGGATGAACAGTACATGACCTCACTGATTTGAAGTAAGGAAATTGAGCAGTCCTCAAGAACCATCGTCTGAAAGATAGGTTTACAAGAAAGAGAAAGAGAAGAGAAAGTTGTGAGCCATCACCCATACGGACGTAATCTATGGTAACATGATACAGTGTAGTTGCATATTGAAGGGATAGGACAGGTGGGTAGTGATACTATTTGGTGGCACAGGGTTGACAGGTGGGTAGATTGGGAAGGGTGGATTAGAATACCCAGGATACTGGGGGGAGAGATGGGAGAGGGACCAGTGAACATTGGGATTTGTGGGTATGAGGTTGAAAGTACAGAGGTGGGAATGCTCTTGTGGCAATATGACAAGGAAGTGTCACTGGTTTAGGGTGGTGGGGGGGGCGCATTCGGGACAGGCTGCATCTGGAGCAGGCTTCTAGGGAGTGTGTGAATGTTCATCCTGTCATAATGTGTTGTATCAGTGGGTGGAGACCACATAATGCACAGGAAGGAGTTGTACTCCCATCTTTGGGAGGACTGATTTGTGTATTTAGTGGTCAGTGGAAATGTTTTTCATTACCTTACAGTGATGGACACAGGACATGGCAAATATAATCAAAATTTATAAAATTGTACGGTCTAAGATGTAAACCATACTGTAAACCATTGACAATGTTTAGTACCTATGTTTCACTATCTGTATAACAGTTATAACAATGCTATCATCCACATACAAAAAGGTTTTAATATGGGTGAGGAAAGGGGGAGGAAGTTGGGTATATGAGAGTCTCTTGTATTCTGTGTGTGACTTTGTTGTGACCTAAAACTTCTTTGAAAATTAAATGGAAAATAGTGAGAAACTGGACAGTGAGAGGGAGAAGGTGCTACGGTACAGACTGGACACTTGATATTGCAGTGATAAAAGGCAAAATGTCAAAAAAAATTTTTTTTTTAATTTTTCCCCATTTTTTGAATATCCAAATCCTTTAATCTTATTTTATTTTTAGTTTTGTTTTTATTTCTAAGTTTTCATGTATTTTATCTCTTACATTTAAACGTATCATTTTTATTTCATTTTCCTATTAACTGTATTTGGCTATTATATTGGCTTCATCTTTAAAGAAGCTTTGGATCACAGAAGGGTTACAACCCAGGCGGGAGAGGATCATTGGTGGGGGGTTGTCAGGGATGGGAGGTTCATGGGAGGAAGCTCACCTGAACATACATAAAAGGTATATAAAATTGTTCAAATGCTCACAGGGCATGGTCACAGTGGGTGGAGAATCACTCAATAAATGAGAGAATACTGAATTCCCAGTCTGGAGAGCTCTGCCACATTCTCCAAGGGAGCAGCAACAGTCCCCCAAGTGCAGGGGCAGTGTCTGCCTAAGGAGGATGATCCACTGATGGACTCTTGTTATTGATGACTAGCCTTACAAGACTTTGCTCTTGAAATTGAAACTTAGCCTATTGTTATGGGGTGCCTAAGGGTTGCCTCCTGAGAGCCTCCTTGTTGCTCAAATGTGGCCTCTCTCTAAGACAAACTCAGCATATGAATGCATTATCTTCCTCCCAGCATGGGACATGACTCCCGGGAATGAGCCTCCCTGGCAACGAGGGATTACTATCAAGTGCCAATGGGCAATACGACTGGAAAAAGACCTTGAATAAAAGGGGGAAAAGGTAAAGACAAATGAGTTCATGTGGCTAAGAGACTTCAAACAGAGTCAGGAGGTCATCCCAGAGGTAACGCTTACGCACACCTCAGTAGGATCTCATAGAACGCCAAAGTGGTATCATCCCACACAGAGGGGCTCCTGAGGGTTCTGGAGACACCCAGGTCCTATATAAAGGTGGATAGCTCCAAGTTTGGTGCCTTATCAGTGGGCCCTACTTTGGAATCTGTGCTCCTGAGAATGACAGAGTTGGACTCAAATAAGTCCTCTCTGCACATGGTCCATCAGTCCCTTCTCTTCAAACCTATAAGTGGTGCTGGAATTTGTAGGTGTACTTCCAGAGACTGGAGTCTTTGGCCTGCCTATGTGCCAGCTGGGCCCAGAATCTTAGTGGAGCTGCAATTCCTACTCCACAGCTCAATGGACTTGCCCAGGACACCTGGCGGGGAGATGATGATGGACAACAGCCATCTCAGGGAATGGAGAGAGTCTGCAGCTACAAGCAGGATAATCCCATCCATCTTATTAATGGGATATAAGCCCCCTCTCACTTGGAGGTGGAGTGGACATCACCATCCCAGACTCCTCAGGATTGGGGGGAGAGCTATGGACTAGAGTGGACTTACTGGTATTCTGTTATAGACATATTGTGATTCAAGCAATGGAAGAAATTACAACATTAATGTGGAGCCGGTGGCCACTGGACGCTTTGGGGGCAGGGAGTGGGAAAAGCAGTTGTAATACAGGGGCTTTTTCGGGACTTGGGAATTATTCTGAGTGACATTGCAATGACAGATATAGGCCATTTTACATCGGCATATAGCATGCAGAACTGTGTGGGAGAGAGTGTGGTCTACAATGTGAACTATGGTCCATGCTTAGTGGCAAAGCCCCAGGATGTGTATATATATTGCAGGTGATGTGCCACACTAATGAAAGATGTTTATGTGAGAGGTTGTGGGAAGTGGGGCATATGGGCATCCCTATAATGTTTCTCTAACATTTATGTAATCTAAGTATCTTTTAAAAAATTAAAAATTAAAAAAAGAGAGAATGAGAAATGGGAAGATTCTGATTTTTGGAGATGGTTGTATATCCTTCAAATGTCATGAGGAGCTCTGTTAACCACCCTTCCATACAGAAAGTTCTAGTATATAAACTCAACTGTATAACCTAAAGGCATCTCAAGCGATTTTGGAGCCATTGGAACCAATAGCAATGTTTCACATATCAACTGCCTCATTGGCAATGACAATAGTAGAACAGGAATACCTTAACGGCAGTCTCCACATTAAACTTATTTTTCAACCTGAAGTTCTCTGAGTTTACAAAATTATGATATAGTCAAGATTTAATGATCAATTCCTACCTACAGCCCCAACCCTGACATTTTCAGCAGTGGTACCTGGTGTGAGAGGAGGGAAGAGGGCTGTGTAAAATGCTTTTAAGGCTTCTAAAATTTCTGTTTCAATAATCTACTGTTGCGCAACGAATCACCTGAAAACCTACGGACCTAAAACAACAACAATCATCTATTCGTTAATGATTTCGCAATTTTGGCAGGGCTCAGAAGAGATAGCTCGTTTCAGCCCCATTTGATATTGACTAGAGTGGCTCAGGACTTGAAGATCCACTTCCAAGATGGCTCAGGTACACAGCTAACAAGTTGGTGCTGGTTGTCAGCTGGGAGGTCAGCCAAGAGCCTCGATTTTTCTCCATGCGGTTGCTGGACCTCCTCATAACTGGTGGCTTGGTTCTAAAGGGAAGAAGCTGAAGCTGCCAGGCTTTCTTCATGCCTTGGCTCAAAAGTCCCCAAATGTTACTTCCTGCACATTCTGTTGGTGAAAGCAGTCGTAGGCTTGCTGTTCAAGGGAGAGGTCTAAAGCTCCACCTCTCAATCCTAGGATCAGCATGCACATGCAAAGAGAGCAGAATTGTTTGGGACCATCTTCAGAGACTAGTTGCCATAGGCCCTCACCAGTCAAAAAACAACCTCCAATACAGGCCATTATACATTTTGTCATAACCTACAAAATTGTGTGGGACAGAGTGTAAACTATACCGAAAACTAGAGGCCACGGTTAGTAGCAATGCTTCAATATGTGTTCATCAACTGTAACAAATGTACCACACTAATGAAAGATGTTAATGTGGGAAAGTGTGTGTGTGGGGGGAGTGGGGCATATGGGAATCCCGTACATTTTTTATGTAACATTTATGTAATCTAAAGCTTCTTTAAAAATAAAAAATAATTAATTAAGAAAAAAAATGAATACAGTAGTTAAATGCCCAGAGTTTCATAATTAAAGAGCAGGGGCTTTGTTCTGAATGAACATTCCTCACCCTAAGGAAAGAGGGATTCCAGAAGAAGCCCATTAAATAGGGAAATAGGCACAGTAGGAGAATAATCCTTCAAAAGCAAAATTATACTTCCATAAGTAAAAAACCTAAGAAACATTTTTTGAGCACCTACTGTGCTCAAACTAAGCAGTGTGCCCCTCTTCCTCTCTGAATGAAGTGAAAAGAGCACCAGACTTGACACCAAAGACCTGGATTGAATCTTGTTTACTTGCCATTTTAATATCCTGGGACAAGTCATTTAATTTCTCTGGGCCTCACTTTACTCATCTGCAAGTTGTGGATAATAATATTTACCTTATCCTGTTAACAGAATGCAGATATTCCAGGAAAAGCATGTGTGAATGTATTTGGTTGACAATAAGCCAATAAACTACTTTGCAAATGTTTCATTAATAAATGATGCACTGACTTTTAAGATCTTGGAACTTAAAAGGAAATAAAACTCCTGAGACTCGTCTTCTGCCAAATCTGTGCCTGAAGCCAGCTAGGAGGGACAATGGAGCTGGACCGAGCCCATCGCCTGGAATGCAGACTTGCCATGGCAGGTGGCAGGAACAAAGGTGGGCAAGGTGGGAAATGGAAAAGTGGCAAGTCCAATATGGAGTTCATGTGACTACTTCACGCAACATAACGAACGATATTATAAAAGTACCTTGTTATAGTACCAAGTCACCTTTCAAAAATGTTGATTCATTTTGTAGTATTGTTTTGCTTTTGTTTTCCTTTTTTTTTTTTTTTTTTTTTTGTATTGCTGATTCATTTTTAGTTGACCTAAAAATAAAAATGATGTTTATGGGGAGAGATAGTATTAGCATAGTTGTTCAAAGCAGATTCTGGAGCTACACTACCTGGGTTCAAATTCTGGTTGTACAAGTTTACTAGCAGAGGGATATTAGGAAATTGCATTAGCATATCTGCACTTCAGATTCTCATGTGAAAATGAAGTTAAAAGTGCTCACCTCCTAGGGATGTTGTAAGGACTGAATGAGTTATTATATGTAAACACAGCACTGAATAAGAGTATTGGTCATGCCTCTATCACCATCATTCATTTTCAAAACTTTTCCATCACCCCAAACAGAAATGAACACCACTGAATTGTATACTTGAAAGTGGTTAAAATGGGGAATGTTATATTGTAAACATGTTATCACAATAAAAACTTACAAAATTTTCAAGATAAATAATGAAAATAATTATCTTAAAATAAATAAATTTATTTTGACTAATTGCAAAAAATATCTATTGGACTATCCTGTACTTTGAATTGATCTTTACCCATGAGTGATTTTTTTTTTTTCCTCTTTTTTTTTTTTTTATTATGGGTAAAAATCAAAATTCTCACAATACATACAAACATTTGCAAAATGATATATAAATATATATGCATATATGTGTATTTGCTTACAAAAATGTTATTTATATATATATATATACATATATTTTAAGAGGTGCTTAGATTACCTAAAATATTACACGGAACCCACTGGGATTCCCATGTTGCCCACCTCCCACACCTCCCACCACATCCCACACAAACATCTCCCACAGTGTGGCCCACCA
>JAKSZT010053883.1:62257533-62297208 GCA_026826555.1 Tolypeutes matacus | reverse complement strand
CATAGCCCAGGCATCTCTACTTACAAAAGCCTTTCCAGAAATTCTCCTTCCCTATTTTCCCCATCATATCTGGAGCTTAGAGACAGTGGAGCAGAGTGATTACAGGCAAAGACTTGATCACTACTGGACTGTGCAAACTTGCCCAAGTTACTTTACCTCTCTGTGTCTTAGTTTTCTCTTGTAAATTTGGGAAAATAATATTTGTCTTACTGGGTTATTGTGAAGATGAAATGTGATATTACATTTGTAAAGCACCTAGCTTGTGTGACTTTAATTAGACGTTCAAATCATACTAATCCCTACTCTAATAGCTACAGAACACGCTGTAACAAAAGGTCTGTATTCAACTCTTCTATTAGAGATGTGTGTTTATATGGAGACCAGAAAATCTATCAAAGGGCTTCTAGAAAGTTTTGCCCCTTGATTAAGAGTTTAAATGTATGCTTTGGTTGACGGGAAATGAAATACAGGGTGAATGGTTATCTAAAGACATTTAGGGGAAGGTTCAAGACGGGCAAGGAAAGGGCTTGGGAACAGCTGAGGGGCTGAAGGAGGGTGATTTGGGGGTCTATCCTTTATCAGAATCCTTTTGGAAAATGAGAACCCAATTGTGCAATTATAAATTATTTTTTTATTCATGTCTTTCTGTATTTTTCAAACATTCTATGATGAGTGAATATTTCTTTATAAGAAAGATAAAACTATCAGTTAAGAACTAGGCCTGTGCAAAAAGATAACATTGCTGAGAAAGCTTGAACTAGGTGGTGATAGTTAAATGGAAATGGGGTGGGCTCTATTAGGGACTCAGCTCCATCTACGGGGGGTGGTGGTGATGGTCATTTCACACCAGCCTCACCCCGGACCTATGAGCCTCACCTCTTTTGTCCCACGGGATTGTGCCTTTTGCAATAGTTGGGATCGTGGTGTAAAACCTGCATTCTTATAGGGAAAGCCTGCAAGCTTTTAAATTTTAGAATGTGTACACACTCCATTTTTGGTTGAGGTATAATTATAGCGAAAATTGGAATTTTTATCTCTCCCACATTTGCTATGCATCTTTGTTATTTTGGTATTAATTTGTTTTTGTGTTAGACATAGTGCTCAATGATATCCATGCATCTGTTCTTCCTAAAAACACAGCTAGACCACTTTCCCAGCCCACTTTGTAATTGACCATGGCCACGTGACTGAGTCTGGTTAAAGAAATGGGGAAATTATGACCAGGCCTCTGAAACTGCTCAGGCAATCCTCCAAACTCTCTTTCTTCACTCATCAGCTGATTGGAGGCAGAAGGTCCATTGGCAGACTCTAATACCCTAAAGGATATGCACTTGCCCAAAGAGGGGGCCTGGGTCCCTGAAGGACTGTATAAAATCTCTCCCCTCCAAATGATCACATTGGACTGCAATGCAAGCAGGAAAACACTTTTGTCTTGTGCAGAATCTGCAGTAGTTGTTACAGCAGTTAGAATACTCTTACAAATAGGTTTATAAGGGCTGGATATTCAAGGAGACATATCTGACTCTGAGTGGTATCCCTGGCAACATGATGCCAGATGGACACTTCCAAGGGAAGATTAGCTGGAGCTGCCTATCAACTTGTCCTGAAAGGCCCCCAAAACTAAATAAGATTATTCGATAGGATATCTGAGGACAAATTTCTCTGAATTACATTTGCTGATTTATGCTTCCCACTTCTATGAGTAAACACTGCCACGTCTTATGGTCAACTGTGGGTTGTTAATGATGATGGAAAGAACTGAAATAGGAAGATAAAGTGAAATGTGTTAAAAGTGGGAAAAAGTTTTGAGAAGAAGGATATTTGAGAAAACTTGCTTCTATGGGCTGGGCTGGAAATATTGTATTGCCATTTCCCATGATACTGACATGAGATGCATGAATTCTTTCATTAACTACTTTGTACAGGCACTGTACTAGTCCCTGCGATACAACTCTGAACAATTATAAACAACTGTGGTTCTCTCTCTCAGGGAGCTTGTAGCCTAATGGAGGAGAAAAACATAAATAACCAATCACCCCATTAAGTGCTATGAAAGAAAAGCACAGAGTGCTATTAGGACATAATTGAAAGGTGGGTGGTGGGAGAGTCACGACTAAGCTCACTGAGAGGCAGGGAAAGTGACATTTACTTTGAGACCTGCAAGATGATTAGGTGTTATCCATGGGAAAATTGTTCCAGATAGAGAAAACAAACCCTAATGCTTAAGGACTAATAGGACAACTGCTAATAATAGCCAGCACTTCCATAATACTTATGTTATCAGGCACTCTTCTATGTTCTTTACATATATTAATGCATTTAATCTTTTTAGCAATCCTATGAGATAAGAACTATTGTTCTTATTTTACAATGAAGAAATGGAGGCAGAGAAATGTTAGTAAGTTGCTAATAAATGGCAAGGGAAGGTTGAGAACCCCAGCCAGGTCCAGAACTTATACTCTTAATCACGATGCTCTCCCGGGATTTGGTGAATTCTAGGCAGGAATAGAGTAGAGCTGTATGGGTGAGGTTGGTGAGCAATGGAGGACGCACAAGGTGAAGCAATTAAGATACAGATCAGGGACTTCTTTTATAGATAGGGTCAGGGGAAGCTGTGGCATATACCAAGAAGTCAGTAAGTCTCCTAAAATTCCATGAGCCTTTCTCAGTCTCTGTTTTCTACACATGACCTTGACAACCCTAAGGAGCCATGACCACTGGGCTATGGGGAGGTGGTCCTGCACTGTTAACAGCTTGCACAGTCTCACAGCCCCGAGTAATTTCCTAAGGAGTTTAGCTATTCCCCTTCTAACTAATCTGCCTCAGGGAGGACCTGGGCATCCTGCTGACTCCTTGAGGCTACAAGTTCAAAGTTCCTGCAGCGCCCTCAAGTGAGTTTTGCTGATGCGGTCTCTTACCCCTTGGCCAACATTCTACAGTTGCCAGATAAACCCAGAGTGAGCCGACTATATCTATTTCCATCAGCACAATCATTACCCTTGTGTGCCCTCCTCATGCACTTAACAAGGCGTGTACCCTTTTTGCAGTTATGTGCAGAAAATGCAAGGAGATCAAAGCCTCTAGAGCTACGCTGTCCAATACAGAATCTACTAGCCTCATGTGGCTATTTAAATTTAAATTGAATTAATAAAATTTAAATTAAGTTAAAAATCCAGTTCCTCAGTTGAACTAGCCATATTTCAAGTGCTTAATAGCCTAATATGACCAGTGGCTACCATATTGGATAGTGCTGCTCTTTAAATATGCTTTATGCTCCTTGGCATATAGATCAAGATCTATAACTTAGACCTTTAACTATAATGGAAGAGCCCCAGGTGCATTTTATTCCAAAGCCCATTCTTCTTTCACTATGTTTCATTAGTCATAGATTATTCTTTTATTCTTTCTCATTCAACAAAGGCACACTGAACACCTACTGTGTGTCAGACCCTGTGCTCAAGGTTAGAATAGACCAAACTATCATTTTGCTAAAAAGTCTTTCTAAGTTCTTAGAAAAAAATCAACGAAAGAGCCATAGCAGACTTTTGAAACTGATGAAATTTAAGAATTCTTGCCTAATGGAGAGACATTAGAGGCATTTGTTCTAAGGTTAGGAAGGAGGGAAGGATGCCCTTTGTCTCCATTGCTGTTTAAAGTGTGTTGGAACTATTAGCCAGTGCAGTCAGATACGAGAAAACAATTAGAATCAAGAAATAGAAAGTAAGTAAAGTAATTTCAATGTACGGATATTATAAATGGAAAACCCAAGAGAATTGATACTATAACAAAGAAATAAAAAAAGAATTCCCTCCCTGGTCTGCTGCGTCTCTTATTGTCTCTCAACTGTGTCTCTTTTGGTTGCATCGTCTTGCAAAAAAAAAAAAAAAAGAATTCCATAACATAGCAGAATATAAAATTGGCATATAAAGATAAATAGCTAACTGCCAGCCAGTCAAATGCTACTGATCTTCAAGAACATAAGGAGCTAGTACCAGTAGGTATGATCAACTAGACCACCATACACACTCTGCTAAACTGATTATTTTTTTTAAAGCAAGAATTCCTTCTTTCTGAATAAAGCTGTCAGTTGATTTACATTCTGACACTGGAAGTAGCACAGAAATAAAGGAAATTAAATATATTCATGTTAATAGTAACCAAGATTTTCAGTGTAAGAATGATACAAAACAAAAAAAAAGTAAGGAAAAGTTATGTAATGTTAAATTTGAATAAAAAATATCAGTACAAACTTAAAATTAAAAATATATCTTTCTTAACTCTATCCAATATCACTACAATAGTAATGAGCACACTTCATTGGTGCCAAGACCTTGGATGTTTAAAATACCATTCCCCACTAAAAGAAACCAGGGCTCTTTGGAGAAATGGTTATATCTGTATCTGGGCAGGAGAATACAAGAGGACTCTGTGAGATCTTATGCTATAAATCAAGGAAGTGCTCAAAGACTGATGGAGCCATATAAAAAAGAATAAGAACAATTTGAAGGAGATCCCACTTGCCAAATCTGGTATATTTTGGGCATTAATAAAAGAATAATAATTACAGCTAATAAAGGAGTTTGGCCAGGTGTCAGGAACCAAGAAAAATATACAAAAATCATTTGTATTTCTAAACAATAGCAATGAACAATCCAAAAATGAACTTAAGAAAACAATTCCGTCTAGAATATAATAAAAAAGAACAAAGAAGGTATACAAATGGCCAATAAGAACATGAAAAGATATTCAACATTATTAGCCATTATAGAAATGCAAATCAAAACCACAATGAGATACCTTTTTACACCCACTAAAATTGCTACTATTGAAAAACACACAGAGAAAATAACAAGTTTTGGAAAGGATGTAAAGAAATAGGTACACTGGTTCATTATTGGTGGGAATGTAAAATGGTTGTGCCACAATGGAAAAGTTTGGCATTTCCTTGGAAAGTTAAGTATAGAATTATAATTTAACCCAGCAAGCCCTATTCTAGGTATATACCCCCAAAGAACTGAAAGCAGGGACTTTAACAATTATTTTCACTTTGAAATTCATAGCGGCATTATTCACAAGTGACAAAAGATGCAAACAACCTAAGTGTCCATCAACAGATAAATGAATAAACAAAATGTGGTATATCCATATAACAGAATATTATCCAGTCATAAAAAGGAGTAAGTTCTAATACATGCTACAACACAGATGAACCTTGAGGACATCATGTTGAGAGAAATAAGAAAAAAGAAAAGTCAATTATTCCATAGTAATACCAATCCCCTTTTGAAAAGTAAAAAAGAGGCAAAAGGGGGAACACTCTTCTTTCTAGAAGATTATCAACTAATGAATGAAAAAGG
Source organism: Tolypeutes matacus (assembly GCA_026826555.1). Taxonomy (NCBI): domain Eukaryota; kingdom Metazoa; phylum Chordata; class Mammalia; order Cingulata; family Chlamyphoridae; genus Tolypeutes; species Tolypeutes matacus. Next base: position 62,291,851 of record JAKSZT010053883.1, on the reverse strand, counting down.
AATGATATAATTAGAAAATGACCATTTTGTAACTCAAGGTAATATTTCATGCAGACAAGTATAATCAATGGATACTAAATCCAGTTGAATAAAAGTTGCTGGGGTAACAGGGTATTCATACCTCCTCAGAGTATACTCTACAGATTACTTATTACAAGGGAAAAAAGTAAATTTGGGGGCAGATGTGTGTATGTGTAAGTATAAGGATAGTCACAGACATATTTTGGGTTTTAGGGATATATGAATATGACTTGATTAGATGATAGAGAATTATTTTCTACTTTCATATTCTTGGGTGTGATATGGCATCGTAGTTATGTGGAAGAATGTTATTATTAAGAAATACATATTAAAATATTGAGGGATGAAGTAAAGTGAACAACTATCCTGGTTTGCCTCAGACTGAGGGGTTTCCTGGACGTGGGACTTTCATTGCTAAAACTGGACAGTCTCGGGCAAATCGAGATGGTTGGTTACCCTTGATAAAGGTTAAGGTGTTTGTAACTTAAAGCTTTTTTTTAAAGCAAAAAAGGGTGGTGGTGGTGGTTAGGTGTTGATGAGTGGAGAGAAAGAGAAAGCAAATATAGCAAAAATTGGTTAGAGTTGCTGACTCTGGGAGAAGGAAGCCAATGTGTAGTATTCTTTAACTTTTCTGTAGATGTGAAAATTTTCTAAATGCAAGTTGGAAAAAAATTTTAAGATAAAAAAGGTAATACACTATAAGTGTTTTGGGTATTCATTAATCTCTTAGAAACTTATTTTAGAATTTCTTTACCTTATATAAAAACGGTGCATAAATTCGTTTTAAAAATGCCTACACTTCTGAGTTTGCAAATGGACAGACTTTTATTTTATTGGATGAGTAGATATTTATAACTGTTATATCCTTGTGAAATGGGTGTGAAGTGTGTGAAATGTGGTTCTTTATCTCATTTAACACTTTTGGACTTGAATTCTACTTTTTCTTATATCAGAATCACAAGCCCTGTTTTCATACTGTTTGCATTTTCCTTGTATACTTTGCCTATCTTTTGGAATTACTTTATTTTGGGTATTCCGTTGTATAACCTCATAGACTTGAGGTTTGTTTTGTGAGCCAATCTGAAAGTGCTTTTATTTAGTAGATTAACTAATCTCATTTACATTTATTGATAGAGCTTGTGTGTTTGGTCTTAACTCTTCATATTATTTTAATTTTTAATTTATTGTATGTATTGAATTTACTATATGTGTACTCTCATTTATTTGTTCTTTTAAAATTTATATTTATATTTACAAAAGTTTGTATTTTCTATTAAAACTATATATAAGGGGGGCGGATGTGGCTCAGATGGTTGGGCGTCCGTCTGCCATATGGAGGGACCTGGGTTCGATCCCCGGGACCTCCCGGTAGAATAAGGGATATGTATGTAGAAGGCGCGTGGGCTGCCGGGCTCCGTGTGCCGGTGAGCTGCGGGCCCGGGAGCCATGCAGCAGGATGGTGACGCGACAGGAGAGAGACGCGGGGGAGACAGGACAAGATGCTCTGAAAGCTCTGGAAGCCAGGAGCCGAGGTGGCGCGGGCGCCAGAATACCTGTCTCCTGCATCGGAGGTCTCCAGGCTCGAGTCCTGGTGAAGACTGGAGGAGGAGGATGAGAGGAGAAGGCAGGAAGCAGACGCAGAGAATTGCCCAGCAAATGGACACAAAACAGCAAATGGGGAAGGGGGGGGGTTAAAATGGATAAAGTAAATAAATAAATCTTTAAAAAAAAAAAAAAAAAAAAAACTATATATAATGTCCCCGTTCTCCTTTTCTTTAGTTAAGCACCTACCAGTTGGCTCATCGGCTTTAAGTGATATCCTTTGATTTCTACATATTACCTATATGGCAATCAAGCAGCTTATCTCACTCTCCTGTCTCTCTCCTTTCTCCTACTTTTTTTTTAGTTGTGCTATTTCTACTTTTGAACATATAACATTTACATCCTATTCTTACATCTTATCACAACCTTTATTTTAGTCTCTTCCATTAAATATAGTAAGTACATTCTCACGACAGTCCTTTGCTATATTTCCCCCAGTCATTGCTTGATTTAATGAAGTTTGTCCTCTAGTATCAACACATTTCTAAGTAAGGATTAGTAAGTAGAAGCATACTTTGACTCTTGCAATTTAAAACTGTTCATCCATAACCTTGATAAATGAAGTTTATACCTCCATCCTTGGTTCATACTTTCTTAACTTGAAAATGTTACTCCATTGTTGTTTTGATTGGTATATTGAATCACTCCATCTTTATGCTTTAAATCCCGGAGGAGTTTTCCTGGGCATAATAGAATATGTGTTAAAGATGACCATTCTGAGTGAATTTTCAGTTTCTCAGTGGACCCTTTAAGTATGTGGATTCAGGGTTTCTTTTATTGATTGACTTGTATTGGACTATAGTTTAAAAGTTTTGAATTTTTGTCGTTTTCCTTCTATAGGGAATTCAATTATATGTGTGTTAGATCTTTGTCTTTTTTAAAAAAACAGTTTATTGAAGTATATCATTCATACATGAACATGCATAAACAATAAGTGCTCAGTAAACATTGTGAACTTACAAAACAAACATACATAACATCATACAGGGCTCCCATACATCATTCCACCACAAATACTTTGCATTGTTGTGAAAACATTTCTTAACAAATTATGAAAGAGCATCGTCAAAGTACTACTAACTGTAGTCTGTATCTTATTCCCCTATACCTTTTAATTTAGGGATTTATTTATTTACTTTTATCCAATTTTACCCCCGCCCCCCAGTTTTGCTGTTTTTGTGTCCATTCGCTGGACAACTCTCTGTGTCCGTTTCCTGACCTCTCTTCTCATCCTTCTCCTGTCTTCACTGGGGTTCGATCCTCGGAACCTCCGATGTGGGAGAGAGGCATCCTACCGCCTGCGCCACCTTAGTTCCTGGTTTTTCAGTGCATCTCATCTTGGCTCTCCCTTGTGTCACTCTCCTATTACGTCATCATCTTGCTGCGTGGCTCACAGGGCCTGACGGCGCACCCGCTCATGGGGCCTGGTGGTCCGCGTGCCTTCTATATTTTTCTTTTTTTAATTTTTACTGGGAGGTCCTGGGGATCGAACCCAGGTTCCTCCATAAGGGAGACAGACACCCAACCATTTGAGCCACATCCATCCGCCTATTATATCTCTTAAGGTTGACCAAAGATACCTAGAGTTACAGTCATTTCCCATACAGGATGGTCATATAATAAATCAGGCTTAGTTTATCACCAGCATTCTAAAAACCAGACCTAGGGAGAAAAACTAGGTCTGGGGCCACATGCATGGTTTCTAATATAGTGAATGTTTAATCTACCCTGATTATCACAAAATCAGGACAGTGAGAATATTTGCACGATCTTTGTCTTCTATAGCTATTACTTTTTTTCTGAGCTTCTCAATTTTGCTTCATTTTAATTCTCTTGAAGATTTTCATTCCTCTTTTCTATATCTCTTTGTTCATTCTCTTCCCACTTGTACACCTTGTAATTAGTCCTAAATTTAGAGATGATCTTTTCCTTTACTTTCTTTTCTGTGTTCTGTTTACTCTTTTCACATCTTTCTGTTTTTTGCTCATTTCTCTTCATTTTTGAATTTCTGATTTGTGACATTTTTCATATCTGCTATTGCTTTTCTAATATTTGATTCATGTCAGAGCACTGTGCTACAGTTTCCTTTGCTTCTATATTATGCCTTGAGTGTTCTCATCTGCTAAAAAAATTTGATTCTCAATTTGTTTTCTTCTCTAAATAACTTTGTGTCAATGTTGTTTTTGTATTTCTCTACAGTTTCAAGACTCTGATTTTTCTGGACCAGGTATTACTACAGATGGGGTGGAAGGATTTGAGTGCCTTACTAGCTTTCTTCCATCAAGAGTATCCTCTTTAGCTGGTATTGCGAATTTCAATTTCTTTAATGAAGACCAACTTTTACAGGGCTTGAGGAGAGAGACAATAGGGAGAATTTAGGAGGTCTTAGATAACATGAAACTCTTGTTTCTGTAGTACTCTTTAATTTTCACCACCTTTTCTTACCTCTTCTTCACCAAATCTCAAAAAGATGCCTCCTTCTAACAAGTTCCCTTGTGCTCATCCAGAAGCTGTCCCCTCTTAAGGCCTAGGCTTCTAGGCCTATGCACTTTCAAGCTCCTTAATTTTAATTTCCGAGCAGCAAGTGCTCCGATCTTGTATGGCCACATGGCTGTTCTCAGGATTTCTCCACTTAAGGTGGGACTCTCTGAAACCTTTTTCCAAATATTTCCTGCCTGACCGTCCACTTTTGCATTGGTTCTGTACCTGGTGCTGCTTCCAGATATTTCTCCATTCAAATGAAAATGGGAGTTTGCTGTATTCTATTTCTCTGTTACGCTCTAAGGATGAGTTAATTGTGACTTCATGTGCTATCGCTGTTGATCTGAATGGTTTTTGGAGGATGTGGGGAAAGACTGATATTTAGGGATCACCTGTCATTATCCCCAAGGAGTCTTCAACATCTAGCCTCGTTTTACAAATGCCAACATTTAAGGATTTTAGGTATGGCTTTCATAAAAGTACTACGTAATAGGGCTGTTTTATTGGCTGCACACTAGAGAAACACATCAAAATAATTTATACAGAGAAAATAAAGATGGCGGCTCAGGTCCCAAGGCAATTTTAGCCTACCTCTCTTCTCCTTGAGATTATTGGACTGATAGAAGACTTCCATATTGTAGTAAAAGCACATGATCAGTGTGTCCAGGGTGGTTGCTATGTCCTGATGGTTAATATGTCTGCAGTAATCTGTGTGATATGGTCACTGCAACCAGGATAGTTGGTACATATGAAAGTCTGTGGCTCTAAAGGGGTCTGTGTTTCTAGGCCACTAATACAGAGTGGTTGGTCTGCCCTGACTGATCTGGATATGGGCCATTCCTTTGTTTCCCTGATTCTTCCTTATCAGGAAATCTTACTCCTTTCTCAGGGTACATGGCCCTAGAATGAGGGTATGGTAAGTCATGAATTATAATTTCCCCATGGGAGGCCTTCTAGGTTTGCTGAAATTCAGACCTGTACTAGGGTTACATTTTTATCATACAAATCTGATGATATCACTTTCTGGCACAGAGTATGCACTCTTCTACCACATACAAAGTTAAGACAAGGCTCTTCCAAATATATTTCAATCTTACCTGTATCTCTCCAGTCCTGCCTCACACTGCTTTGGCCTCCAGTTAACATACATGCTTATATTTGTATACATACCATTCCTTTTGCTTGGGTACCTCTTTCCCACACTGCTCAGCTCAAATATTAGTTCTCCCTTGGTCTCTACTTGGCCAGCCAAGAGAGTCACTACTTCTCTGTTTACTCAGTAATAATGCAGTGATTAATTCCAATAGTTTTGTATAGAGTTACCTAATCACATATCCATCTCCTTCAGGAGACCTTGAGGAACTCAATGGTAAAAACTGGGTCTTATTCATCTTTGTATCCCCAGAGCCTAAAAGTACTTGATAAGAGGATTAAAAGATATAATTGGATGACTTGACATACTAGTCTTGGACCCATTTGTATCAGTCACCTTGGACTAAATTATGCTGTGGTAAGAAACCCTGTCCAAATATCACTGGCATATAGAAACAATGATTTATTTTTCATGCACTCTATTCATCCATCCTTGATTAGTTGCAGTTCTGTTCCATGTCTTCTCTTTAGCATCCAAGTTGCAGGAAGAGTCCTGTGAGATTGCCAGTCTTGTGGCAGAAGGAAAGAGATTAGTGACCATCCTCTGGTTCTTAAGGTTTCTCCTTAGAAGTAGCACACTTCATTTTTACTCACATTTAATTGGCCAAAGCAAGTCAATTTGCCCAAGCATAAAGCCAGTGGGGCAGAAATGTAAAATCCTCCCACCCAAAAGGAGGGAAAGTGGGTATCTCAAACTTTAATACAATCTACCACATTGCCATCCTACCCAGTTTACCTGTCCTTTCCTTGTTTAGGGGCATGGAAGCCTATAGAACATAGTTCTCAGGCTCGTATGGCAGAGGGTTTCTGGCTGGGTTCAGCTACTGGGAACCCCAGGAGACAGGAGGATGTGAGATGCTAGAGTATTTCTCCCTCTTGCTTTTTTTCCTTTCTATTGTTGGAGGGCTTCTCCAGAAGAGGCTGTATTTCCTCCTTGACTCTAGCTACCAATAGACAGGTTTCCTGTGGTTTCTACATCTTCCAGGTATGTACTATGATCTTAGGAAAGTCATGTACTCTGAGCCAGTCTCCCCAATTGTAAAATAGGGACAGAATCTGCTCACATTATCCTGTTATCTTAAGAATAAAATTAAAGACTGTAAATGAAAAAATAAAATAAAATGCTGGATAAATAAGGAACATAAGGATATAGAAAGGGAGGAAATATGGTATAGAAAAAAGAAAATGGAATTGGGGGTCATAACTCTTAGGTTCAGATCTTACTCCGTACCAATTGTCTCCTTATGGATTACATCATGTTCTTTATTTTTCTGTGCAAACTGGAGATAGCACTTGATAATGTAATGTTGCAGAATGACATAAATGAGGATATGTGTGAGAATTTATATTGCCAAGTATAAAAGCTATGCAAATATTAGTAAATGAATTCACTAGTTATAAGCAGAAAAAACTTTATTACTATCAAACTTAAAAGTAGGAATCAATCTTCAAGCAAGATAATAAAAAAATCAATAATACAATTAACAGTTAAGATAGCATGTACAGATTAGACTACAGGTTTAGATACTTAAGCACATACACCAAAATCAAGAGGGTCTACAACTGTCACACTGAGGAAAAGCACTCTGACTCATCGTAAACACAAGACTTCTGGGAAATTCGAGCTGACATTTCACAGGGCAGTAAACCAAAGAGACAAGTCATCATTGGGTTAGAGAACTGATTTGAACTTGAGAGCACAGTGAAATGCCATTGTAACTCAACATTTCCCCCAGAGGTCTCCTCATCTCAAAAACAAGAATATATAGAAATCAGTAGTAAATTCTCAAAAAACTAGAAAAGCCCTCTAAGCTCTAATATCCTTGGAGTTTACATAAAGATTGAGTTTTCATTTTTCTTTCCTTTACTCTTTGCTAAATTACACATGAAATAATTTGTTTTTATTTAATACATTTCTGACTTTGTAGCCAAAGCTTTAAAACAAAGAAAAGAATGGCTTTAAGAAATAGAGTTAGACACATACCAACTCCAGGGGCAATCTTCAAGGTGGGTTGCTCCCTTGAAAAGTTTTAAACTGGAAATCTTTTACTTCAAGAATGAAACTGTGTTTCCTGTAATAGCCTAATTATTACCAAGGAAGGAATTCATATCCATTCTATACAAGAGCTTTCGCCCTTGGGAAATGTTTTAACATCTCTCTCTCCACACACAAACACATACACACATACATATACACACACAATGATCAAATTGGGGGATTCCCTGGAACACACAGATAATGGCATTTATTTTGGCAAGAATTGTGCAATTTGTTAAAAGACAGATAAAAGTATGGCATTTATGAAGAATTTTAATTATAATATGTTTAGACAAATGCAGGAAGCAGATTTTTATCATAGTTGAAATACGGCTTCACAGTTTCCTGACATCTGGGTCCCGCACACTTCTCACGGAAACCAGACTGGTTCAGTTATCTCTGGAAAGGGATGATAGCTTATGGCCAGACCACATTTCTATGTTTAAAAAGAGTCTTGGTTACTGGGTTCTTCTTTTGAGACACCAAATAGTCTGAGGAGTCACGAAAAATGGAGGGTGATAGAGAGCAATTCAGACTACATACACAGCTCCACCTAATGTATTGCATCTCTGGTAAAATCAACTGCAGTAGGAGAGGATAGTGTCTGCTAAATGGAAGGTAATCAATGAAGGTAATCAGCTGGACACAAACACCTCCCAAGATCATATATACCAGCAGAGTACAGAGGAGACATATGCCCTCTGTACATATGGTATGCAACTACCACCAAGACCCAATAAGTATCTATTTCCTTCTAGCACCAGAATGCCAGAAGCAAAGGTTCCAGGCTTGAATGAATACTTTGTTTTATCTATTAATGAGAATGGGGAACCCAAACTAGAGAAAGGTACAAAAAAGGTCCTTTTGAGTTTCCTGATTAATCCCTTACAGGTACACGAAAATACTTTTTTTTTTTTTTTTTTTTTAAGTGAGACTATTTCAGTTTTTAAATACAAGGAGGCAGAATAGTTGAGGTAATGATATCTATTACAAAGAGTAGTTGTTGAGGATTCAACTGGACAATGCACATAATGCACTTAACTCAGAATGAATACCAAATAAATAGTAATTATTAAGAATGCTGATACATTAAGACATTTGGAAATGTGTGGTTTTTATGACTTGAGCAAAGATCTGCAGCAGACTGGTAAACTCTTTAGACAAATGGCTAAAGTCAAATATGGAACTCAGGTTCCAATGAACTAAATTTTATAAAAGCCTTCCTTACCTATGCATTTACTCAGGTATCTTTCTTTCTAAGATTATCCTATCTCAACATTTTAAAGGTCAAGAAAAACCACAGCAGTGCCTCTCTCCTAGGATCCTCCTGATCCTCACCTTTTTTCCCCTTCCCTACCAAAGAGAGGGGCATGTCCTGGTGAAGCTGGAGCTCATGTGGGTTTGGCTACTGGAGGGTGGCAGAGGAGTAATCTCTAGAGATAGAGGAGGGAGAGACAGGCAGTGGATCTTCCCTGGCTACTGCCAGAATGAAACCAAATTGTTGGATGACAAGCAGGTGCTACCACATGAGATAATGGACAAAGGTCTGAATTTGGTATTCATGTCATCATATTAATGGGTAATATAATATAGGGAATATGATACAAATATCAAGGTTTATCTGTACTAAGTGCTCAATCACTGTTAGTCCATCGGCTAGCACTTTAGGAAGGATTAGTTTGCTAGCAGGGCCTTGTTTGTGGGTGAGGGCAAGAGAATAGCTTGTTTTGATCTCAAAGAAGAAAAGTGAGTAGCGCCTAGAGAGCTCCAAGGAGCTTCAGGCCTTCGTGTGAGCACCACATCTGGGGATGGCTCAAGGGTAAAGGCCCCTTCAGAGGCACAACACAAAGGACACTAAAGGATAGGTATGGAACATATGCTTGCCTCCTCCACAGGCCAGCCTGGATCCAAGCCCAGCCTATTTCAACAGCCTTTTATTTTACTTACAAATGAGTAGTTATGGAGGAGAGTCAAGGGCTCAGACTCCCCTCTAGCAGCTTCCTTGGCTTAAGCAAAGGAAAAAAGAAAAAAAAAAATGGTTTAGTCTCATACAGAGGTGAATGTCATAGTGAACTCTGCTATTCTTATGTAAGGCCATTTGTACATACAAGCAGAACCAAGCAGGCCCAGGGCCCTGGGTTGCTTGGGACAGGACCAGCAGTTTAATTCCAGGAATAAACTCAGCTTCAGTGTCAGAAAACCCTTAACTACGCTGTCCTGACTACACTCTTCTTTGGCAGCAGGACCCTGGGCGAGACACTTCACATTTCTGATCTCGGCCTTCTTTGTGGGATAATGCCTATCTCACAGGATACTTGAAAGATTAAATAAGGTGTTTGTAAATGTCCTAGAGCAGTGTCACATCAGTCAGTAGGCCTTCAATAAAGGACACCTGTTATAAGTTTGTATTAGTGTTAAACACAGTAGTGTTTTCAAGTTCTATGTAAGTGGGAAACCTGTTAGGATAATGAAAAGCTGACAAGGGACACAGAATAGGAGGCAGGGCAGGACCTTAGAGACCATCTAAACTACTCTTTCTGCTTAAATGTGAAGGAACCACTTGTGTGGTGGTAGAGGGAAACTAAGAAAAGCTGTTCCTTTAATTTTTTCAAAATATTTCCAAGATAACTTTAATGTTTACAAAATCATTTAAGGGAAAACTAGAGTTGTTGAAGACCAGAAACAGATTTTTCAGGCCACTGAACATGAAACAAGCACCATTTTTCAAAGACCATAGAAAAGGTTGGTCTCACCTAGCAAAGGACCCTCATTTGCTGGGCAATCTCAGCAAGAGAAAACACTGTTGAGACACACAATGTGACTCAGTCATTGGTTATAATTGTCTGGAAGAGACAAGAGAGAGAGGAATGGATGGAGTAGAGTATATGGAATCAGGTACCAGGCCATTTCATGCTTTCCTTATCTCTCCCCCAAACTCCAAAGGCAATGATTACATTGGAGTGTCTGCTAATAACAAAAAAGGGAAGTGAAGAAAAAGGCTTGAATATTTCTCCACTTCTAAAAAAAACACACACTTTCCTCTCTTGAATTATCCATATGATAATGTTAACTCTCTACTCCTAGTTTGTGGAAATAGTCTCCATGGCAGTATTATTCTAAATTGTGCAATTTCCTCATATCAGATTTTTCTCTTTACCTGGTTTCCCAGATAACCTGAGTGTTATCTATTTGGCTAAATTTCACTCCATCTCCATCAATTCAAGTGCAACTCTTTTAAAGTGCTCAGAAGTCAGTAAGTGTAATGATATTTCAAGACCTTGACTGGACAATTTAATTGCATAAACCTAAAAAACAATCTCATTTTACTGTTATTAGGAGTTATTTTTTCACAATGAAAGAAAGGAGCGGTGTCAACCCAACAGCCAGGCCAACAGTTTAAGTAAGACCCTCTGCATAGCTCAGTTCCTGGTACACGAAGGGATTCTATTTAGTCCCTTACCTCTCAGCTCTGAAGAGGAATTTGAGAGGGATAAAAGCAACCACTATTAGTATTACTAACTGGCCTAGGAAAGGGAGAAATCATGTTAAAAATAGAGTCTAATAAAAACAGTTTAATCAAATCTTTTCATTCCAGAATGTCTGAAAAGGAGAGAATTTTGTGGAGAATGGGGGTGGAAAAGGCCACTCCTACCAGAAAAAAAATGAATCATGGACACAGCCACTCAAGACCAGAGAAGCAACCATTGAGAGTATTTGGTTTCAATCCCATTGTCACCAGGAGGCACGACCAGAGAACCTGGGACAAAGACTGGGCTACAGCCCTTGGCATGCTCAGTCCCACTGCTGCTGTGGTTCAATAGCTTTTGGAGGGACCGGGAGAGCGAGAGACCATTACCATCACATGTAGAAAGGCTACCACAGCAGCAACATGGCTATCAAAATTAGCAAGCGCTCAGGTGATACACCATGTGAAATCCAGCCTGTACTTAGTTTCTCCTAAAGGGCTTGAGACATCTTAAACATGGATAGGTGTCCCTCCTTTTGAAAGGCAGAGGAGAACCTCTCATCATCTCTTTCTACTCATTAGTTTTCATATCCGTTCACTATTTAAACTAGAAAAGATGCTGCAAGCAATCTCAGCTAGCTTCTAATTTGGACACGGCACCAATACTACACACACAATTGAAAGAATGATGACGTCTTTCTGTTCTTGTGTTGGGCGAGCTCAGTATGCTTCTTTGGACTGAACAGGTGTGAGCTTGTTTGAGAAAAGTGTGTAAACATAGGGCCAGATTTTGTTAGTCTCTGTCCCAGAAAATTGGTGGAGTACTCCTCGGCTCCTGAAAAACAAAATCCAATGCACAAAGACATTTTAGGATTTCTTTGTTATAACACGAAATTAGGGCAGATTCCATGTATAAAGCAAGTGTGATCTCATGGTCTATATATCACTGTATGCTGTATATAACTAAGTGACAAAAAAGGCCCCTTTTAAATGTATAAACATTCCCTCTCGGTACAGCTAAATAAGGCCAAAGGTTTTCCAATTCCAGCATGCTTGCCATGATGCCACTTTCTCATTTCCTCTTTAAAATATATCAAAGAATAACACTATAGGAATAATCCCAAATCTTCCCCAACATAAACTTTTGAAAAGCCTATCATTAAGAAACTCTGGTACTCTAACCCTTATTACTTGCAACAATGGATCATGAAACACAGGATTTATCAATATAATATTATCAGAAACCTCCGATCTAAAGATTTGCTGAATTATTTGGGAGCTACAAGCCCAGAAGTTGATTATAGTAGAAGCTGCACAGTGCCATCATTAATGTAGTCTATATATGTGTTTTGTTTTGTTTGAACAGTATTAAAATTTTTGAATTAGTTGGCTTTTTTTTCCCCACATAGAGAGCCAGATTTCTGCTTCTCTTGAAAAACAGGAATTGTCAGCTCCACTGAGCCCATGTGCCCCTGAGGTGATAATTGGCTGGTGCAGCATAGGAGCTGTCCAGTTCAATTGTCACTCAGCCACCAAGCTCAACATATCCCCCACCAGGTCTGAGTTATTCATTTCCAATACCTGCCTGACCCCTGTAGTTATCTGAATTTTTAATCTATAGTTTATGGTTTTAGCTTTTCTCGGTTAAACTCCCTACAAACACATCCAGGCCAAAAATCCCAGTTAATCTTCTATCCAAATCAGATATTTTAACATGGAAGCATAAAATATAGACCATTAACTCAGCAACTTGAGAAAGGAGAATGAAAATAAGTCCAGATGCAATTTTATAACCAGAACAGATGAAGATGATAAGGTTTAGGTCTTTTTGTTACAAGTTTCCTGATAAAAGTACTGGACTTCAATGCCCATGCAGAAATCCAGCAATTCATTTGACCTTTGGGGAAAGATTGGGCTTTAGAGTTTATCTAGTTTAAAGAAACACTATCTTGCCACTGCCTCAGCCCAATTATCATTCCCATCAGGCTCTACAACTTCCTAGTTGGCTCTTTACCCTGAAAATATTGACACACACTCACTTGTATAATTCAATGACTGGCTTTGCCACATCCTTGTACTGTCTTAGTCTGGCAGCAACTGCTTCAGGTTTATCATCCTCCTGCTGGACTAATGGTTCACCAGTGACATCATCAATCCCCTATAAGTACCAGAAAAACAAGTTAATATTTAGCCAACAGCTGGGTCATTCTAAAAACTTGCCTGTGCAAAGTCATCTGTTCACCTTTGATTCCTACACATGATGAGCTATGACCTGGGTGACAACAGTGATGGTGAGAGTAGTTGGGAAAAAAGTAGTATTCCTAGTGTGTTTACCTTATCTCATGGGAGCTGACATTAAACCTTTATTAGCTCCTCAGATCTTTCCAAACATGTTCCAGTGCTGTTAATAAATGGTGTTTTCAATTCACAGTTTAACATTCAGTTCATCCTTTTTGAACAACAAACAACCTTTAGATGATTTCACTCTGGTCCTCTAAATAGTCCTAAAAAGTTCATATTCATAAACTGCCTTGCTTTCTAAAGCTTGAGTTCTTAATATGGAAAATAAAATGTCTCAAAGAATCAATTCATTTTAACTTAGGGATACACTAACCTAGGAGAAGACCTTTCAGTCTCATCTCTCTGCCAGCTCTCATATTATTAGTTAGCTTCTCTGAGATTAATTTTAATCAGGCTATGTTACTAGATCAAAAAACTATATTATATCTACAGGTGAACTAAAGAAGGCATGACTCAAATATCCATATAACAAGGACAAACAATCTGAGAATTGAAAAAGTACAATTTCAAAAACTGATTTTCAGTGTATTTTAACTTCCTCAGGAACCATATCCACCTACAAATAGTAAAATGGACACAGAATTTTTGCCTCCCAAGTCTACAGCTATTACTCACCAAGGGAGATAGATAGTCAAAAGAAATAAATCTGTCAAAAGGTAGGCTTTGGAAGAATCATAAGATTCAGGCAATCCAATTGGATAATCAGAAATTAGCTATAAATTTGAAATGCACTAAAATTCCATTACAGCTCAGGGCCCTGGGTAAATAACTTACACTTACGATTTACTGGTGAGCCATTTAATTATCACATGTGTACTCCATGGTTGTGAGCTACTGTGACACCACAGGAGATATAAATCACCTACATTCCCATCTCCTTTATTTTATGTAGAACTACAAAGCTCAGAAGTCATTTCTAGGACTTCACAGCACCAGAAAATAGAAAACTGCTTCCAGAAAGAGCAGAATGATGCTAGGGAAATAGCATCCCTCTTTCCTGGAGAGCCTGGCCACAGTTGTGGATAGAGCTGGCCTAACCAGCACGTTCATTGCTGTCTTTGGAAGTAGCATTGTAATCGCAGGAGTCCTTTTCAGGAAACCCAGGCTTTGGAAAGCAACTCAGTATGAAATCTTCTCAAATTTTGTAAGAATCAGCAGGTTTGGACAGACCCAAATTGTGGAGCATTAGTGTTGGACTTCGATGTTCCCAACACTGAACCCCATTTTTCAAAACATCCTTTTCTCCCTGACCTTTTTTTTTTTTTCTTATCCTAGCTTCTTGGGATAGAAAAGAGGAAGAGATCCAATAAAATAATTCCAGAACTATTTACATTTTAAAAAGAAGACCACAGAAGGAGACTACTATTTGACCCAAATCATTGGGACTTCACTGACAGTGTGGCACCCAGGAGTTGGGAAGGTGTCCTTAGCCCCTCAAAGTTGTTTTCTATGGTAATTATTGACTTCATCTATATCACAGTCTAACCTTTTCCATAAAGATTGACCTAGTAAAAGACAATCACTACCCGTTCCACATTTGGATAATAAGTAATACTATCTACTATCCAATAACTGGAGTTAAGAATGATCAAATTGAACGGATTCTTATCTTTATCAGAAAGAATAGTTATACTTTAAATGAATCTGTTAACGTTTCTTAATACATATAACTTTACACAAATTTAATTTTAGGCAATTGTATAGATAGTATATTTTAAACTTCCTTTTAAGGACAATCTTTTTATTACTTTAGTCCTACCACTCCCTTTACTTGCCTCCCCACTCCAATCAACCCTGATCCCAGTCCTTTATCTAGTCCTAACCTCAACCATTTTACCAGCCATATATTATATATATATATACTACATATCAAAAAATGTGGTGCTGAAGCTCAAACAAAATCCTGATTATTAAGATCTGTAGGCCCTTCGTTTTGATCGTGAAGCTTAGAAATACATGTATATAAAATGTAGTTAAGGATATTAATTCCAATTTTAAACCATGATTCTGTGATTTGTAATAAACAGTCGTACAATTTAGTTTATAATAGCAGGCTCTGAGCTGCTCCAAAAAAAATATATATAAACAGTAGTAAATACTGTAGTTTTATATATATATGCAAAATATATATACAAACACACTACTTTCTTATGTCATCTATTACATTTTTAAAGCTATATACTATTTTTGATGTGCTTGTTTTTAACATGCTAAAAGTAATAAGTAAAAAAAAAAAAAGTATAGGGTTAATTCATTCTTTTTACTAACTACATCATATTTCAAGAGGTAGATATACTCAAATTTATTTAACCATTCCTACATATATAAACATTCATTTTGCATTCTTTCTCTTTTTTGGCCACTGCATACAAACTGAAATAAGCATCACTGTATACATGATTGACCAGCTAGTGCCTTACATTTTCATAGGCTATACTCCCAAAAGTGGACTGAATGAAATATTTATTTAAATTTTTGAATATATGTTAACAGATTTTTAAAAAATGACTATTAATAATTTATCCAACAAAGGTAAGAGTGCCATTTTTCTCAGATCTCCACCAGCAATAGATGTTAATCTTTTAAATTTTGCCCTGTCCAATGGATCCAAAATGATACCCTGTTTTCACCCTTTATATTCTCTGACTACAAGTGAATTTGAGCATTTTAAAATGTTTGTTGGTCATGTAGATTTGCTCTTTTTTTTGAATAGTCTATTCATACCCTTCACCTATTTTTTACCAAAAATTTCTGCCTTTTTTCTTGTTAATTTGTGAAAGCACTTTGTATATTCTTACATGTACATGAGGTGGATTGAAGTCCAGGTTATATACCCTCCCACTAGAAGGGTGAATCCAACGTCGGCTGAGACGATCTTTGAGTGTTTCAAATGGAATATTCAAACTGATCACTAGATCCAGGTCACAGATTTTGTCCAGGGCTTCAGCCTGTACTAATGTCCTAGGAAAACCTAAATGGCAAAAACAAAACATGTCAAATGCAAGCTATTTCCCAAAGTCAATCAATCATTGAAGTATTTTCAGTGGCAGAATAATCAAATTTGCATTTGTATTACCCAAAAAAGGAACTTTAACCAGGGATTTCTATCTAGCACCATAAAATTAATATTAGAAGAAGAAAATTTACTACTTTATAACTTGCTCTGGCATTTAGAAGTGAATAAAATTTAAATGGATTAAGGAGTCACAGAATAAAATTAGAAAGTGCTCTAAACTAAAAATCACTAGACAGCCTGGGCTCTGCTCCTGTGTGACCTTATAAGTTACATCACCTCTTCTGTTAAAGAGGAGAGTAGATGAAATTTTATCCTGTGTGCTTTTAGCTCTAACAGTTTACAAGTATATTTTCTTGAGCTATCACAAAAAATCATATACATATATTTTAGCGCTTAATCAGTTAGGAGCCTTCACCCAGACCTCCATCCAAGTCTGCACCCTCAACCAAGGTGCCAAAAGTCTTTTCTCGAAAAGAACTGGTGCTTGTAGAACTATTTGGATACAGCAAAACTTATAAATCCTCCCTAGTTTTCCAAATGTGGAAGAAGAAATAAAAAAAAAAATATTGGGGCTCATGGGTAATCTCTTCCATTTTTTTCTTTAAGCATATATTCTGTGTGACCTCAGCAGTTAAGTGACACCAAATTACATTTTTTTCCAGGAATCAACCTGCTTTAAATTTAACTCCAAGGCTGAGGTGGGAGTGTACAGTGGTACCTCTTTCCTAGATAAACCATTCCAGTTTGTCTGCTCTGTTGAAAACCTTCCTATATCTAATGTCACTTTTTAAGAAATGTTCTTTAAATCCTAGTTAGTTAAAAGAGGCAGGGAGATGGAAAGATGGGAGGAAAGTATAATGAGAGGTGCAACATTCAGAAGAGAAACTTTGAAGTCACTTCAGATAAGGACACCTGCCCACCTCTACTCTTTCATCGCTCATAAGTGTCAAGATGACAACTTAAAAAATGGGTCTTTGTGGTCCTAAAATGGTTAACATCCAAAGAACTCCTTTCCTTACCACAGGATGTCAGTTGTTTAAGCATGGTGTGCTGCACTCTGCATTGAAATTCCAAAGTGGGATGAATGCCAAGCTGATATGAGCGCTTGTTGAGTTAAATGTGACAAAATCCACCAAAGGCTGTCTCTATGTCTCTGCTTCATGTACCTGTTGCTTGCCAACCACTGATGAAAATGCTCTCCTATGCGTCCTTATATGCCTTCCTTATTCTTGCATGTTGTTGAGCACAGGCTCCTCTCCACAAGCTCCTCACCCATTATCTTTCCCACAGAAAAGCAGGTCCCTGGTTCCTCACCTCTCCAAAGAGCAGGACTGTGGAAAAGGTCATTGGTGAGATTCCTGATCCTGGGTCCTTATTGTTTCCCAGTTGCAACCCAACTCACTTGTTCCCACAACATTATCTCTGGGCTGCACAACCCACCATTTTCCTTATCCATACCTCCCTAACTGAGCCTTATTTTTTCCAGTTCTCAAATGGCATGCTTCCCAAAAGACAACTTTGGAATCATAAACTTGCTTTTAATATTGCTTTTTGCAGGCCTCACTCGTGCCTTTAAAGAACCAAGGATACCTCTGCCTCTTCCTGCAGATCTTTGAATACCTCCTTATAACGTGGGCTATAAGCTTATATGTAAATTTTTCAGGGAAGTTTCTTGGATTAACATATTTAAAGTAGCCCCATTCTCCTCCAATTATATATCTTATAACCATTTTATTTCCTATTGTTTATTATTATGAATCATTTCTCAGTACTTATATTTATTTTCTATCCCCACCTCAGTCCCTGAGAAAAGTGACTTTGTTTGTCTTGATCATTGCTATATCCTTTTGCTCCAAAAAAATGACATAGACAAGTAATTTAGTCTATGGCCTTGTGGCTATTTCTAAAGTCTGCCTTGATGAGCTTACTTATGCTTTGCATCTAAGGTTGCTAGTTCCATCAGAAATCATCCATTCCCTATATCTTATAAAAATCAAAGTGTGATCTGTGCACCAATGTTGATATATGTCAAAATAAGTATAGAAATGAGGAAAAGCATTTAGAAAACTTATAGTTATTTGACAGAGTAATTTTAAGTCTGTTGAATCTAAAATTTGGGTTTGAAATTTTTATATCTTTTTATTCTTATTTTTTTCTAGTAATTTCTTTTTATTGTATTATACAAAAGGATTGGTCAGCAATGGCTTGGGAAAAAATAAAACTGGGCTGTGCAGATAGTTTGAGAAGCACTGCTCTAAGCCTTCCCCAATAAACTTGGAGCTTATTTTCCAATATATCCAAAAAGAGAAATTATCACTCAGATTCCTACTTGACATTTGAGTAAACGAGAGGTCAAATCGGATCTGCCTAAGATCAAGTACACTGTGAGCACCCAGGGTTTAGACTTAGACAGTAGTGATGCTTGGCACACACTGGGCAAACATTTAACCGTAACACAAGAGTTGCTGTCTCTTAACGTTTGCATTCACTGACTGTTCATATTTAACCAGTCTGCCTTATTTTATTATTTTTCCAGGGATAGGGCTGCTCAGACCCCCTGGTGACAAAGGTCCCAGGAGGCACTGTGTCCTCAAAGGAGATCAGAGCCCAGTGCTGGACATCACAGGGACTCCAGTCTGCTTTATTTTATTTTATTTTATTTTATTTATTTATTTATTTATTTTTTTAATTTAAAGATTTTATTTATTTATTCATTTATCCCCCCCTTGCTGCTTGTGCTCGCTGGGTCAGCTAACCACGCCATGCGGGCGGGCTTGCCTTCACCAGGAGGCCCCGGGAACCGAACCCGGGGCCTCCCATATGGTAAACGGGAGCCCTACTGATTGAGCCACAGCCGCTTCCCCAGTCTGCTTTATTTTAAAACCCCACTTGGAGTCCGTGAAATTATGTCTCTTTTGGGCTCTGTAAACTCAGTGGGCAATCTTCCTTCTAATATGGGATGGTGCGATTGTTTTAACAACAGTTTATTAAGCAACTTCTCATTTGATTAAGTTAGAAAATAAATAGAATTTTAGAATATGTGATAACTCACCAGCTCACAGTGGCATGCCATCTGGGTTGCCAAGATCTGAACCAATGTGGGCCCAATTCAACCTATGGTTGGTGGTGCCTCAGGAGTGTCTATATAAAGCCATGCCTGTTTTATCTTTCCCACAGTCCCTTTTGAAAACTATACACACCCTTCTCTCAGAGATGTACTCCACCAGGTTCTCTCCTCTACTTCTTCACCCAACAGCTCACTACAGACCAGACTCAGGAAGACAGAAATAGAGATGGCACTCTGCGCCCTGGTGCTGTGCTAAATTCATTATTCAACATTCCAGCCTAATTTTCCCTATACTGTGCAACAGAGTCTGGCCTAGAAGATGAGCTCCCTAAGATGGGGATTTAGGACATGCCTTACTCCCCTGCTATCTCCTGGCACTGTGCCTGGCACATCCTATTCTGAAATTCCAGCAGTCAGCCGTCTGCATAAGGGCACACTCTCAATGATGTGTTGGGTCCTGCCTTTCCCTGGGTAACTTCACTCTTCACTAAAGCCTCAACATGACAGCTAGAGTTATAAGGGTGCCTGCAGCTAAGCAACCCGGAGATCATCTTTATATTCTTTCCCTGCACCCCTGGCCATATAAAGAAAAGGCCATTTTCTAAAGCAGTAGTTTTCCAAAGTAACTCTGATGGGAGTAAAGAAAATACTATATTTAAATATAATTATAAATTTTTTAACTCATCTTTTTTAAACTTCTATTTTGAAGGGTATGTTTTATAGGTAACTATTAGTAAAACTGCATGTATATAATTTATACACAGACAAATAGCTATATAATGAATATGTAAATTCAACTTTTTTACTGATAAGTGTGCATAAAGAATTTTATTTTATTTTATTTTATTTTTTTTTTTTTTAAGATTTTATTTATTTATTCATTTATCCCCCCCTTGCTGCTTGTGCTCGCTGGGTCAGCTAACCACGCCATGCGGGCGGGCTTGCCTTCACCAGGAGGCCCCGGGAACCGAACCCGGGGCCTCCCATATGGTAAACGGGAGCCCTACTGATTAAGCCACAGCCGCTTCCCCATAAAGAATTTTAGAGATCTGTATTCACAGATCCCTTTCCTGTGTTCTAGCACCACTTGCATCTACCCTGACAAGAAAACATTGTTTAGGCTTTGGCTGGAGGTTGAGAGCTGAAAAAGAAAGACAGGAAAGACTAGGACACTCTAGAAGAGAGCATAACTTAAGTTCTTTCCACAAATAAAAGCTCCAGTCTTATTGACTAAAATTTCCTTGTTTAATGAAGGTACAAGTCAGCCTGCTCAGCTCCTCACAGCTGTTTCTGAACTCTGGGGCCCTCTGGAGGAATGGGTGGAAGATGTAACTGTGTACAGAATAAGCTCAACTCACTAGGACTAGACTTCAGAACTATGTTGGGTAGTGCCTACTACTGGGCCCTCACATTGGGACCTGCTAACGTCATCGAGAATAATCAGTTTTGGTGGCTTAGGACCCAGGTCCTCTGTTAGGACAATAGCTCCTTATCATGTCTTTCCATCTTCAAAATAGTCTAAAATTTAAAGGACTACACAAAATAGGGGATGAAAGGCAAAGTAGAAGAAGTATGTTTTAAGATGTTATTGCGGCGATGGAACCATTTCAATGGTTCTGAGGTAACAAACACAGAAATAAGTCATCCCACAACTCCAGGGGTTCTCCACTTGATGGGGGACATCAAAATCACGAGGGAAGATTTAAAAGGAAAAAAAAAAAAAAGATCAAGGAAGCCCAGGTCCCATCCCAGACTTCCTGGAGCAGAACATCTAGGAATGGGATCAGAACTAAGGTTCTCCAGATGATTTTAATACTCATCCCTGATTAAGAAACATTAAACCAGTGTTTGTAAAAAATAATAATTAAAAAAAGAACGACCAAACTTCTCAGAGACAGCAACAGTGGAAATAAAATACTCAATAAGTACTTGTTATGTGTCCCTAATTTTCTGGGGACTCTACTTCTAAGCACTTCTAAGAAAGCCACTCTGAAGAACAAGTCTCTTTTACCTCAGGTCATGGGAAAGAGAAGAACTGAGAAGGAAGGTCCCAAACAAAGGAAAAATTTTCCATGTTCCTTAAGCTAACTCAAGGCCTGTTTAGGCCATTCCTGTCCAGAGAAGTTCAAGTATTTGTCAATGTCTTATTACCAGAGAAAGTGGTATGACAAGGGAGAAAACATGGTGTATTAATGAGAACACTGGACCATGAGTCAAAGATCTGAGTTCTAGCTGCTATTTCAAAAGTGAGGAAAGAAGATGTAAGCCACAAGCATTGAGGAATCAGTATAACATATTAGTTATGGGCACAATCTCTGGAAACAGACACACCTGGATTTCAACACCAGCTCTCGCTCATAGCTGGGGGAACTGCGACAAGTTTCAGAACCTCTCTGATCCCAGTTTCCTCACATATAAAACAAGGGTAGTGCCTATTACATGGGGCTTTTTTTTTTTTTAAAACAATTTATTGAAGTGTATCGTTCATACAGGAACATACCTAAACTATAAGTGTTCAGTAAACATCGTGATCTTACAAAACAAACATGCACAACATCATACAGGGCTCCCACACATCATCCCACCACAAACATCCTGCATTGTGAAACATTTGTTAACAAATCATGAAAGAGCATCGTCAAAGTATTACTACTATACTATTATACTATTACTATAGTCCGAATCATCCTCCCCTATACATTTTTTAAAGGATTTATTTATTTATTTATTAACTTTTATCCATTTTTACCACCACCCCCACCCCACCCCACCCCCGTTTTTGCTGTTTCTGTGTCCATTCACTGGGCAACTCTCTGTGTCCGTTTCCTGCCCTCTCTTCTCAGCCTTCTCCTGTCTTCACTGGGATTCGATCCTCAGAACCTGCAATGTGGGAGAGAGGTGTCCTACCACCTGCGCCACCTTAGTTCCTGGTTTTTCAGCACATCTGGTCTTGGCTCTCCCTTGTGTCACTCTCCTGTTACATCATCATCTTGCTTCGTGGCTTGTGGGGCCTGGAGGCACACCCGCTCGTGGGGCCTGGTGGCCCAGGCGCCTTCTACATTTTTCTTTTTTTAAATTTTTACTGGGAGGTCCCAGGAATCGAACCCAGTTTCCTCCATATGGGAGACGGACGCCCAACCACCCGAACCACATCTGTCCCCCTGCTATATCTCTTAAGGTTGACCAAAGAGATCCAAAGTTGCAGTCTTTTCCCACAGGATGGTCATATTATAAATCAGTCTTGGTTTATCAGCAGCATTCTAAAAACCAGACCCAGGGAGAAAAACTAGGTCTGGGACACATGCATGGTTTCTAATATAGGGAATGTTTAACCTACCCTGATTATCACAAGATCAGGACAGCGAGAATATTCGCAAGCATGGGGCAGTTTTGAGGATTAAAAGAGACAATGCCTGTAAAATGTTTAAGATGCAATGTGTTAGGTACATAGCACTCAATAAACAGTTGCTGTTGCTCTTGGTAGAGCATTCCTAGGAGCTCAGCTGGTTTCTCAAGTCAATGAAAAGGCAGCAGGGTAACACATTATAGTGAGTAGAACTAACACAGCCGAAAGGGGTAGTCTAGGAATGTAAATGTCAATTGAAAGAAAGCTAGAGAATAATCTAGGGACTGAATAACATAGTGAACCCAAAGGTGGATGAGGATTGTGGTTAATAGTACAAATACAAGAATATTCTTCTATGAACTAGAACAAATGTATGTCACTATTACAAGGTGGTAAGAATATGGAGATGCATGGGAAAAACACAATGTAACTTATAGACTATAATTAACATCAATATTGTAATATTCTTGCATCAATGTCAAAGAAGGGACTGTGTTAATAATAGGGGGTATTGTGGCAGTTTGATATTATTGATGAATTCCATAAAGAAATACTGATTAGGTTTGTAAACTGTCTGTTCCTTTGGGCTAGTGATACCCTGAGATTGTACTGAATTCAGAGGTTTCACTTTTACTTGATTAAATTATGACTAGGGCTTTGATTGGGCCACGTTAGTAGGACGTCGAGTCCGCGACCCCTTGGTGGGCGGGTATCACAGAGAAAATCGACAAGGCAGAGGAGACAGAGATTTTGAATGCTGGAGTCCAGGGGAAGAAAATACACAGAGAAGCAGATACATGAGGAAAGAGAGAAGGCTCCATTAGACACAGCTGAGGCCCTGGGAAGAGAGATGAGCCATTGGCCTGGTAGTCTACAGCTGACCTTGTGGAAAGACCAGAGCAGCTGAGCCCAGAGAGAAATGAGCCCCGAGAGAGAGACAAGACTTATCCCAGCCTACAACTGATATTGGAAGAAGTTGGGACCATGAAGCTTTAAGAAGAGAAAGTCTGAACCCTTGCAGATGTCAGCAGCCATCTTGCTCTAGCACATGGCAACAGACTTTGGTGAGGGAAGTAACTTAAGCTTTATGGCCTGATAACTGTAAGCTTCTACCCAAAATAAATACCTTTTATAAAAGTCAACAGATTTCTGGTACTGCATCAGCACCTTTTTGGCTGACTACTACAGGTATGTAAAAATTATACTAAATGTACTCTATAGACCATAGTTAGTGGTAACAGTCCAATCATGTTCTCTCATAATCTGTAACAAATGTTCCACAACAATGTAAGATGTCGGTGAAGGGGTGTTATATGGGAATTCTGCATATTGTACAAGGCTGTTTTGTAAGTTCACAATTTCTCTAATAATATATATGTATTAAAAATTCTTTTTTAATCTAAAAAGGCAACAGAGAAGAAAGTTCCTTACCCACTAACTCATCATATATATTTTTAAAGATTTTACTTATTTATTTCTCCCCCCACCCCCTCATTGTTTGCACTCACTGTATCTATTGATCTCCTTGTTTCTTTCGGAGGCACTGGGAGCTGAACCCAGGACCTCCAAAGTAGGAGAGAGGCGCCTAATCGCTTGAGCCACCTCTGTTCCCTGCTTTTGTTGTGTCTCTCATTATGTTTTTCTTCTTGTGTCTCTTGTTGTGTCAGCCTGCTGCGCCTGCCCATCACACCAGCTCACTGTCTTCTTTAGGAGGCACCGGAAACCGAACCAGGTATCTCCCATGTGGTAGGTGGGAGCTCAATCACTTGAGCCACATGCACTTCCCAAGTCATTATATTAATTCCTTTCCTGAGGTTTTCTAAGAGCTTTGGTTGTCCTTGGTATTCTGCACTGCTCTCTGCCACAATTACAGCTTGGCACCTCTAGTCATTACCCAGACTCCACATGCTGGTCCCCACCCACTCACAAGGGAGCTCAACCAGGCACAGCATGTTTGCTACTTCCAAAAGCTTCCCACTCTATGGTTTTCTGTTTTCCCCTTTCATCACCTACCTCATGTTTTAATAGTAAAGCTCTTTAAATCTACTTTCCTGATTCAATTCAATACCTATCAGAATGAGATTTAACTTGGGTTACAGAGTGGTAAATTCTGCACAAAGACTCATTCTTAAGCTGCTGATAGTAAAAGTGTACCCTGAGGCAGCAAGAGAACACAACTTCCAAAGAACTAAATCCACATGCATGCTGTATTAACTGTAACACAGAATCCAAATCAAGAAAGGATATAAATTTGATCTATTTTCCACTAGTAAGACTCCATTTCCAGAAATATTCACAAAGACAAGGCAATTTTGCTATGGGAGAAGATGAACTAGATGATTTCCAAGTCCACAATTCAACAATGATTCAACAAATATAGGCTGTATGTCTCCTACATATTTAGTCTATTACTTACAAAGCACTTATATAAATTTGTTTCTTTTTTTCTTCACATCAACCCTATGAGATGGGCAGCACAGAAATTATTACCCTCAGCTAAATAGATAGTACATTTGGGCTCAATGAGGGTCAACAGCAGAACTTGGACTTAATATCATCTCTAGACATCTACTTAAGTGTTCTTCCTATTTCTACTATCCTGTTGTTTGAGCAGCATAAAAAACAATTATTTGAAGAATACTAATACATCACCCCATCTGTCTTTCTTCCCCAGCATCATGGTGGCATTCTCATCCTCTCACCATGATGCATCTTTGATGTGCCAGATATATTATTCACAGAAAAAAAAGCTAAATTTACAGGAGCCCATTTGGGCCCCTGCTCCCTCTCTCACCTTGTCTCCCTATCCTTCACTCTACACCAGCCACACTGGCATCCTTCATGTTTTCAATCAGGCAGATAAAAGTGCTGTCTGTGTATATGTGTGTGTGAGGGGGGGTGATGGGAAGAATTTTAAGGAAGGAGGATTCCAGACAGTACAGTGGAAGAGTAAAGAGTTAGGGGGAAGGAGAGGGGAAGAGAATATAAAAGAAAACAAGACATTGAGGGATGACCTACCTTTCACTATGACCAAAGATCATAGAGATGAAGGCACAGTTGGAAGGACCTGACCTTGAATGCAAGATTTTGGCATGAGTCACTTGTACCAGAACAGCCTAAGTGTCCCAGGCAATGACAGGTTATGTCTCAGAGTGGTCAGGGCTGTGAAAGAGGGGCAAGAATAGGCCTCGCTCAGGTATGGTGTCCTAGACTATGACACAGTCACAAAGGCCCTGGGGGCTGGGCTGGAGCTCTGGAAAGGGGCTCTTTGTCACTCTGGTAGGCATAAGGGCAAGGGCTCCCCCAAAGTGAGTAACAGTATTTATCTGTCTGCAAGACTCTTTTTTTTTTTTTTTTAATTTTTTTTTCTTTTATTCTTTCCCCCCCCCCCCCCCCCCGCTGCTCGTGCTCGCTGGGTGAGCCAACCACGCCGTGCGGGCGGGCCTGCCCCCACCAGGAGACCCCAGGAACCGAACCCAGGGCCTCCCACATGGTAAACGGGAGCCCCACCGATTGAGCCACAGCCGCTTCCCTGCAAGACTCTTAAAATAAGGATATTCTTTAGACTATAGATCCCAGCTTCAAGTCTTTGGGCGATACAATATGGAATGGTATCCTAAATGATGAATTCTATAAGGTGGCATGAGCTTTAGCATTCCTTAAATTGATTCACATCAATGTCTCAAGCTGGGCTGAGCAAATCATCAATGTAATTCAAGTATAATTTTCACATCAATCAGTTGCCACTAACAGAATGTCAGATAAGGTGAAGTCTGACCAGAACATCTTAAACCATTTTCAACAGACTGTTACCCAGCTATACATATTTTTTCAATGAGCTATTGTCAACAGTGCACAGTATGAAGCCTAGTTGAGACTAAGCAAGAATGTTCCTGCATCAGTATATTTAGTTAACATTTGATATCCACTGAGTCAAGTTCTCTTCTAGAGCCCTACTCTTGATTTGAGATTCAATTTCCTGGTACTTGAAATTGCTAGGATATTGGCATTTGAAAGAAAACAAATAATTAGCAGGTGTACAGCATGTTAAAACACAGAAATATTGTAAAAGAAAATCCATGTCTATAAATAAGAAGTCATTCTGAACATGAAACCCATGAAGTAGTTAAGTACACTCTGACTAAAATACTATCTTCTCTTAATTAAGGGATTTAGACTAGGCAGGCTACTGATTACATTGGTGGGCCAAAAGAGAATATGCCATTCTAGCTGTGGGCATGTGTTCCTCTTTAAACATGCTTGCTTATAGCCTCTATTAAAACTGCAAGCTCCTTCAAGGCTGGGACTGTTTATTCCTGAAATGCCCAGCATACTGTCAGATGCTCTGTGGTCACTCATTATTGATCAAAAGATGCACACTCAGGGGAAGCGGCTGTGGCTCAATCAGTAGGGCTCCCGTTTACCATATGGGAGGCCCCGGGTTCGGTTCCTGGGGCCTCCTGGTGAAGGCAAGTCCGCCCACACGGCGTGGTTAGCTGACCCAGCGAGCACAAGCAGCAAGGGGGGGATAAATGAATAAATAAATAAAAATTCTTTAAAAAAAAAAAAAAAAAAAAAGATGCACACTCAAATTTTGTCAATAGGTGGCAGCATTAATAATTTTTCCACTTGGAATTAATACAAAGTTGTGGTATACTTTTATTTTTACTAAAAGTAACCCCCGAAGACATGTTTTCTACATGACTAATTAGCAGTATTTCAGCTTCCTTAGTTAGCTAGTCTATTCCAGGTCAATTTCTTCCATTAATTGTTGAAGAAGCTTGAAAACTCAAGAGTTAAAAGTAAAATAAAAATCATAATTAAGCACAGAAAGCTGGCTTTCCTCCCTTTGGCTACAGAAATGGGACTGTTCCAATTGCTTGGTTTTTCATCAGGAATATGGAATACCCACCACATGCTTCCAAACTAGTTTATCCTTATCCCTCATTCCCTAATAGTGCCTAGGAAAGCTGCTTTGTCCTGTTCATTCAAACAGCCAATCCAAGTTGAAAGCTGAATTTTTATGTAAATTTCTTCCAGAATCTGTCAAGTTATATCACTAATTATGGTGCCCAGAGCCTCTGTGTTTTTTTTTTTTTTTAGACACCCCCTGAAAGGTTCACTAGGTGCAGTGAGATATTGCTAAATTCCTGACTGGTGTGTTCCCCATTGTGCTGGCCATTTGGCCTTGGCACCTGCTATCTCCAGCTATGCCAACAGCCTGAGGGAGGGAATTTGAAGTAGGAGGTTCACAGCAACAAACTGAAGCAGTGGAGAGGAATAGAGAACTAGAACGCTTCTGTTTTTTTAATTTGGAGTGCATTTACTCCAGAGAAAGGGTGCGGAGCCAGAGTCCACCACTACATTCCAAGGCAGAAAAGCAAGCTCTCAGCCTGATGGAAATAAAAAAGCAGGACTGAAGGCCAACTTTCAACACCTTTCTCAGGTTGGCAGTTTGTAGAAAGGCCATGCAACATCAGTCCGCCTTCCTACCTCCATTAAGAACTGAAGCTAACATGGTTACTTCTGACCACCCATCTCTTCCCAGTTGTTGGGAAAGCAAAAAATGCAAACCATTGTGCATCACAACTCATCACTGCATGATTAAAGCTGAAAGCAGACGGTTGTTCTTCCACAGTTAGAGGGGTTCAAACACTTGCACAACAAACCAGAAGCCTTAATAGCAAATTAAAATTAATCACTGCCATCAAAACCTGCTTTACAAAGGCCTTTCTCACATCTTTTAATTTCTTTATTTGTTTGCATAATGCTTGTCTGTATATGTATCAAAGACCACCATATTCCATCTCATCCAGTTTTTAACAACAGATGGGGTAAAGAGAAAGAAGCAGCTGTGTTCCAGATGTTGGCAACCAGAGTTTATGCTATGTCATATGATATATCACTTTGGGAGTTCCACATTTCCCATTGTGCTGAGAGCTCTGGGACCCATTTCCTGCCCAATGAAAGCTTCCAGGGATACTGGGAACTACCTATTCTGTATCCTAAAGTTTAAGAGAGTTGTAATATGAGGTCCTGCCTTTAAGAAGTTTATAGGTTAGTAGAAACTGACTTAAAAACCTAGAAATGCTATAATACCACTTAGTCATCCACTGATAAATAGATGATAGATAATCCAGAAAATTTGGTTTTAAACCACAAGTTTGCCTCTTCAAAGTGGCTTAATGAAATAAAAGTTGAATTCCTATTAGGTAGGAATTCTTGGGGGAAATTCCCAAACAGCACTGAGATACTTTGGCATCAATAATGATAATTTTTCCTATTCAAGGCACAGATGAAACCACTAGCTTATAACTGTTTTCCTTAAACAAATTAGGCTAAAGTCACTGAGCCCTCTTCCCTGTAAGGGAAGATGCATACAGCATTGAGGAAGAAGCTGTCATCAGCAAACCCCTAGCTTAAAGGCTCTCTTCTCTTTAAGAATCCCACTTGCTTGCTCTTTGAATGTGTCTCCATAAACAAGTTAGGGAAAAATTGGTCCTACTATATATCTATTAACAAAAAAGGAATTTATAAATGATTTCACCATAAGCCCATATTGCTGCCCCAAGGAAAGTAACAGAGGCTGAGTATTTCCTTCCTAGGCTCAGCTATATGCTGCAGGCAAGACCTCTCTCATTTGACATATTAATAAGCCTTTAATATGTGCTAAGCACTGTTCTAGATACTGGCAATACAACTATTAACAAGATACACATGACCTCTGTTTTCCTGGGGCCTACACACTGCAGTGGAGAATGGGGGTGGGAAAGATTAATAATTACATATGCAGACAACTATGTAATGCCATAATAAATTAAGAAGGAAGAGCGGCATGGGTAGACAGGGTTGCAAAGGAAAGACACCCTGAGGAGGGGATGTATGTGTAGAGCTTTGAATTCAGCAATCTCCATGGACATCTGTAGGCAGAGCACAGTAGGTAGAGGGAATAGCAAGTGCAAAGGCCCCATGGCATGAGTACGCACAGCACATACACGTAAAGAAATTATGGGGAAGCGGCTGTGGCTCAATCAGTAGGGCTCCCGTTTACCATATGGGAGGCCCCGGATTCGGTTCCCGGGGCCTCCTGGTGAAGGCAAGCCTGCCCGCGCGGCGTGGTTAGCTGACCCAGCGAGCACAAGCAGCAAGGGGGGGATAAATGAATAAATAAATAAAATCTTTAAAAAAAAAAAAAAGAAATTATGAAGTGGTTATGGAAAATATACAAATATTTTTGCATTCCCTTGCCCTCAAGATAAGAGATCTGAACATGTTTGAAGGCAAAAAGAAAAATACAGAGGCAAGACAATCTAAAGAATATATGATAAAGATAAAGAATGTACAATTCAGTATCCAATATAACTGGCATTCTTGAAATAGAAAAACTGAACAGATGGCCAAAAAGATTTAACACAGTAAAACTTCTTTGAAATCAAAGAGTGAATTGCGGATCAAAAGGATACACAATATATGGGAAAAATAATAAACAGTCAACATCAAAACAGTCTATTTCAAGTATGAAAAAATAATTCTTCAGGCAATCTATACAAAAACAAAAACAATCATCTTCAAAAGGGGGAGAAGTTGAACCAGTCTTAGGCTTCTACATCACAATAATCCAGGCCAGAAGAAAATGGAACAATGCCTGGAAAGTTCTGAAGGACACAAGGGCCACTCAAGAGTATCACAGTCAGTTAAATAGTTGGACAATAAAAAGACACAGTAAAACAAGAAAACTTGGGCATATACCCCCTTATGAGGAAAGGGAAGAAAGAAGGAAGAAAGGAGGTTGAAAAGATGAAGGGAGGGAAACAAAATCCAAGTGATGAATGGATAAGTAGTAATGCAACTTTATTGAGATATAATTCATTTACCATTATAATTTACCTAAAGCGTGTACAATTCAATGGTTTCTAGTATATTCACAGAATCATGCAACCATCATCACAGTATAGAACATTTCATTACCCCAAAAAGAAACCTTGTAACAATTAACAGTCACTCCCCGCTTCCCCCTTTGGATTAGACAATTTCTTAGATATGACACCAAAAGCAACAAGCAACAAAATTTTGCAAAGGTAAATTGGACTTCATCAAAGTTGAAAACTTTTGTGTTTCAAAGGACACCATCAAGAAAATGGAAAAAAAAAACAAAACCTTAAGAAATATGAGAGTATATGTGCAAATCATAAATCTGATAAGGGACTAGTATCCAGAATATATAAAGTACTCTTACAACTCAACAATAAAGACTAATAATCCAGTTAAAAAATGGGCAAAGAATCTAAATAGATATTTCTCCAAAGATACACAAATTGCCACTACATGAAAAGATGCTCAATATCATTAGTCATTGGGAAATGCAAATCTAAACCACAAGATAGGAAGCGGATGTGGCTCAAGCGGTTGAGCACCTGCTTCCCACATGGGAGGTCCTTGGTTCTGTTCACAGTGCCTCCTAAAAACAAAACAACAAGCAAACCAACTCAGGGGAGCCAATGTGGCTCAGTGGTTGAACGCTGGCTTCCCACTTATAAGGTCCCAGGTTCAATCCCCAGCCCCCGGTACCTCAAAAACAAAAACAAAAACCCATAATACATCACTTCACATCCACTAGAGACAATCAAAGACAGACAATAACAAGTGTTGATAAAGATGTGGAGAAATTAGAACCCTCATACATTGCTGGTGGGAAGGTAAAATGGTGCAACCACTTTGGAAAACAGTTTGACAATTTCTCAGAAAGTTAAACATAGGGTTACCATATGATCCAGCAATTCTGCAACTCGGTATAAACCCAAAAGAACTGAAACATATCCACACAAAAACTTATACATAAATGTTCATAGAAGCATTATTCATAATAGCCAAAAAGGTATAAACAAGCCATACATCCATCAAATGATGAAAAGATAAGCAAAATGTGGTAGATCCATACAATAAAATATTATCAGCCATAAAAAGGTATACCACAATATGGATGAACCTTGAAAACATTATGCTTAGTGAAAGAAGCCAGTCACAAAAGACTACATTTTGTAGGATCCCACTTATATGGAATGTCTAGAATAGGCAAATCTATAGACTCAGAAAGTAAATTAATGGTTGCCTAACATGGGGGAGGGGCTGGAGGGAAAATGGGAGTGACTACTAATGGTAGAGAGTTTCTTTTTGGGGTGAGGAAATGTTATAAAATTGATTGTTGTGACAGTTGTGTAACTCTGCCTATACTAGAAACCAATCACTTGTATAAATTAAATGGATGAATTGTATATGGTATGTGAATTATAGCTCAATAAAGCTGTTTTTTTTTAAAGGAAATGCAACATTCCATGCCATAAAAGCATGACATATAGACAACCAAGAGAAATAATTTTTTAAAAAGTGAACAGAGAAGTAGTAGGTAAGAGAACCAGTACACAAAATTCATGTAAAAAAATAATTAATGCGGGAAGCGGCTGTGGCTCGGTCAGTGGGGCTCCCGTTTACCATATGGGAGGCCCCGGGTTCGGTTCCCGGGGCTTCCTGGTGGGGGCAGGCCCGTCCGCACGGCGTGGTTGGCTGACCCGGCGAGCACAAGCAGCAAGGGGGGGGATGGATGAATAAATAAATAAAATCTTAAAAAAAAAAAAAAAAAAATTAATGTAATACCAAAAAAGCGCAGAATTTTGGTTACAAAAGATAACTAAAATACATTTTAACAGTAAAAACAAACAAAAATTGGGAGAGAGGAAGAGGGAGAGGGGTGGGAGGAAGCCTAATTATATTAATCACCTTACTAGTCATACTAAAGTCACAATACTTCCTGTCTAAATTTGATATATGCAGATTTTTTTAAAAAAACAAATGTGTCAATATCTAAATAGCTTTCATAATCTTAAAGAGATGCCACAGGAATTCATAATTCCTGAGTTTCAGTAATAATTTCTTCAGATTCATTTCAGTTTTGTTATTGTTAAATCTGACTAAAATTATTTTTTCATAGCATTTAAAAGATGATGCCATTATTATACATTTCTATCAGCATATGTACATGAAGAGGTATGTAGAATGATGGTTTTCAACTGTCAACCCTGGCTATTTCTGGATGATGAAGCTGTAGGTATTTTGTTGTTTTTGTCACCTTTTTCCATATTGCCTGAATGTTTTCAATGATCATGTATCATTTTATAAAAACAATGGAAAAAGATAAAATTAAATTCTCTGTGATATTTCTACATCTCATATTCCTTTTAGCCTAATCAATCTGCTCATCTTTCTAAATCCTGGATTATTAGCAATAAGACAATCAACAGAGTTTTATATTGTCTTGTTTTAAATTACTAGGTAAGGTTTAATGGAAGATGAATGATTTTAGTTCACTGAAATATGTTTAAATTCTCCCAAGTATATTTAATGATGATTGAATATGATGATGCTTATACATTAGAATGACAACATTTTCATTAAGTTTCTCAGTGGTTTATTATTGAAATGTTAAGTTCCAAACTCTATTAGTGTCAGGATACACACACACACACACACACACTTAAGATTGATAATAATAAATAATAACACAGGTTTACCATTTGGCCACCTACTCCATTCTAGAAACTCCACTAAGAGTTTTACATTTGTTAACTAATCCTCACAAACCTATGCCAAAAACACTTTTATTTTACAGATGAGGGGAAAAAAAAGACTCCAAGGGAGGTAATTTCACTTGTTAAAACTGTAGAGCTAATAAATAACGAATTGATGTTCAGGTCTGATTCATAAGCCCATTCTTTTTCCATCACATTAATGTTTTCTTAGAACAGTGCTTTGTGCATAGTATGTGCACAACAATTATTTTATTATTAAACTAACAAAGTATATCTCAGATTCTTTTAGTTCATCTTTGCAATGAATTTCTGTAACTGATCAAATTCCCAAGATACCTGTTTCATAAATTAGGGAAGCAGGAGCTCCTAACATCTGAAATTAGGACTTGAAACAATTTAATCTTGTGCCTTACTTTTTTATAAACTTCTCCTTAAATAGCAATAGCAAACAGGTAGGTTCATATGAAAGTGGGTGACAAGACAAGCCCAAACAGAGAAGTCATAGTTTAGTGTCTAAAGTATATATAATTAAAAAAAAAATTTTTAATCCAATTAATTTTTAAATGTTAGTTGGAAAGAAAGTTAAAAATAAGTTATTCATTCTTTCAAACTCAAAGTTTTAAGTTTTATTTTTAACTTCCTTCTACCTCAATTTTAATATTCACTTTGACAACTATTCAACTTCCTGTTTTGGAATATCATGAAGTGTTTAACTTTTGTTCCCACCCAGTTTTCCAGTTTTATCTGCTCTTATTTTCTACTCCTGGATTATCGGACTCCTGGTAGTTTCCAGAGCACACCATGTTGCTTCATGCCTCTATACCTTTTGTACATAAAATTCACTCAATCTGGAATATGCTTTAGGTCCCACTTTTAAACTTAGCTCTAGGTATCACCTTCCCCTGGAAGCCTTCCTAAAGCTGCCTTCCTTACCCCCAAGAGAGGGTCAGATACCCCCCCTCTGGTCTTCTTATCCCCTTCTCTGGTGCTTAGTTCTAACATGTTATACTGCAGTTCTTTATGCAGCATTTGCTCCTCTTGAACTGTGACGTCAGGAGTGTGCTATTTCCTCTCTGGACTGGCCAATGCCTAGTTCATTAGGGCACACAAAATTTTTACTCTTAATTTGTTTTTTGTACCCTGAATCAAGCTTTTCTTGGTTCTGCTCAAATATATGTATACACATGTTTTTTATACGGTCCTTAAAGCTTACATGTTAGAATCTAGTCATTCTCTGAAAACACA
>JAKSZT010053883.1:62184151-62247533 GCA_026826555.1 Tolypeutes matacus | reverse complement strand
TATTTAAATTCATATTAAAAATCAAACAACTCTAAAAGGTATATATAGTGAAGGATAAGTCTCTCTCCCAACCCTAATCTTCATCCAGAGCCAACCACTGTTATGAGCTTTTTTTTTTTCTAGGAGGTACCCAGGATTGAACCCAGGACCTTATACATGGGAAGCAGGCACTCAACCACTGAGCTACATGCACTCCTCAATGAGAGTTGCTTTTTTTTTTTTCATTTGTTTTTAGGAGGTACTGGGGATCGAAACCAAGACCTCATATGTGTGGGAAGCAGGTGCTCAACCACTTGAGCTATATCTGCTCCCTGTTGAGTTTTTTATAACCTTCCCATGACAACATATGCATGTGTAAGTGTATGTAGTGATATTATACAACCTTTTTACATAAATAATAGTATATGATATACACTGTACTGCAAACAGCTTTTTTCACTTGGCAGTTTATTTTGTTTATTTTGGAAGACTGTATCAACACAGAGTATTATTAAATTAATGAATGTTCAAAATTGAAACAGTGCCTATGATGGATACCTAGGCTGCTTCCAGTCTCTTGCTATTTATAAATGATGCTAAAACAAACGTCCTTGAAGATAAACCTTTAGGCAGAAATCCACCATGTAGTTGCTGAATCAAAAAGCATAGGTATGGCTAAACTGCTCTCCAAAGTTTGTCCGTTTTACACTCTCAACAAGCCTTATTTCCTACATCCTCAATAAAGGATTTTCAGGTTTTTTATCTTCATTAATATGACAGGTGAAAAATGATAGCTAGTGGCTTTAATTTGTATGAGCCACTGTGAATGAAAGGACTTGGATTTAAGATGAGTTAAAGTTATGATGACTCAGTCATGGAAACAAAAGGCACCATAGAAACTGGAACAATAATGGAATTCAGTGAAGAGTTGCGTCAATTCAGCAGTTCTGGTGATGGTAGTTTGGAGAAAGAGGAATTAAGAGGCTGCTCCACCATGGTTTTCTATTATGTTGCCAAATTGGAGCATGGCTAAATATATCACTCAAAGTTCAGAAATGTATTTCTAATCTGTGAGAAATTAAAGGAGACCATAACCCAAACCCACAAGAATCCAGTTTACCCACAAGTTCAACTCACCATCTAGTAGCCAGTGCTGGCCGTGCCTATTCTCCAGCTCCGACATCATTAGGCGTGTGATCACATGATCTGGAACCAAAAGACCTTTCTCTATGTACTGCTTTGCCATATCGCCAACTTCTATGAGAAAGACAGGAAAAAGAAACACTCGAAAAAACTTCAAACAAACAAAACCTTATAAACTCTTTTCTGGCAGTTTTGCCTTCTCTCTCATCCCTCCCTATTGGTATGGGGAAAAGGTATACGTTAATTTTTTTTTTTTTTTTAAGATTTAAAAAAAATTTATCCCCCCACCCTTGCCGCTTGTGCTCGCCATCTGCTCTATTTGCTGCACGTTTCCTCTGTGTCTGCCTGTCTCCCCTTTTTTGGGACATCTTGCTTTACCAGTTCTCCGTGGATGCAGGCCAGCTTGCCCTCACCAGAAGGCCCAGGAACCAAACCCAGAGCCTCCCATATGGTAGATGGGAGCCCAACCACTTGAGCCACATCCGCTTCCCTATAGGTTAATATTTTTGGAGTATTTTTAAAATATTGGCTTCAATAACGGTAACATTGTTACTATTTAACCCATATGTCTCCCAAAGAATTTTAAAAGGCAGCTCCAAAAACTAAAATTAAAAAAATAATAAAAGAAAAAGAAAATATCAATTAGGTAAAGCGACAATAAGAATAAAAAATAAAGTAGACTTAAGAGGGATGGTGATACATGAAAGATTGGAAAAGATGTCCTAGATACTTCATAGGGGTGAGCCACAAATTTGGTACTAAACCTCCAAACAGTTTGCAGTAACAAGGAAACGTGATCAATATATGATTCATGGTGACCAGAAGACTAATGGAAGCTGGGAAATAAATATTCCTTAGATAGACCAAAGGAAAAATGTTCCACTGGACTTCATAGAACACTGAAAATTCAACTAACCATATTTTTATTTCTTTTCATGGGCCTCAGTAGGAACAGATGGCACCTTGCTGACCTAATAATAAAAGCTACTCTGCATTATTAGTGGGATGCCAACTTCATAAAAGGATATGAATTTTAAAAGATCTTCAGAGGAAAAAATGCTTCTATCTCAATCTAATATAATTTCTGATATGCAGAATTATGAGTTGGGTTCAATAGAACAAATTATCAGCTTAAATCTGCACAGTTCCAGGAACTGAGGTTTGTTTGTTTTTTTTTAAAGATTTTATTTATATATTCATTTATCCCCCCCTTGCTGCTTGTGCTCGCTGGGTCAGCTAACCACGCCGTGCAGGCGGGCTTGCCCTCACCAGGAGGCCCCGGGAACCGAACCCGAGGCCTCCCATATGGTAAACGGGAGCCCTACTGATTGAGCCACAGCCGCTTCCCATGTTTGTTTTTTTTAAACAAAGATGAAGTCCTCTGCTCTCCAGGGAAGTGAAAATCAACTATTAAGAATACCACATTCTCTACAGGCCAATTAAGTTCTTATAAAAATATAAAGGAGGGCAATGACTAAGATGGCACAGTGAGACACTTTAGGGTTCTTTCCCCCAACAGAAGCTTTGAACAACCAGCAAGAACTGGCAGAAACATCTTTCTCAAAGCTCCAAAAAACAGTTAAAAGATTGCAATAACAGGAGGAGTAGAGAATCAGTAGCATGGCTACTTAAAAGTAGCAGGATTTCGTGGCACCCTGGCTGGCCGGGCCCCTAACCCAGCTCAACACTAAGCCAGCAGGCGCTCCCAGTATGGATCCCAGGTCCGTGCTCCAACGGACACAGAGCAATCCTCGTGCATATATTAAGGGCATGTAAGTCTGGCCCAATTTGTCTGGTGATAGCCTGAGGGATATGCCATCCTAGAACTCGCCCTGCCTATACAAGGCAGTTCACAAAGCTCTCTTACAGAACACTGGGAGAGCAATCAAATTGTGCCACCTAGGCAATGTATTGCTGGCTATAGGACATAAAGTGCAGTGCCCAGAGCCATAAGGAAATTGTTTCCTATGGAAGAGGGGAGGTTCATATCCATGTAAATGAAGGAATTTCTAGGGCCACATGCATATGCCTAAAACAGGACTTGCACAGAAAAGATCAGGGAGGCCCTTATGATTTGGCCTGGAGCTATTCTCTAAACTCAATGTATGAATAAGCCCTGAAGGAAGGCACTAGCACAGGTCACTCTGCAGAGACCGGGAAATGTGTTTTCTCCTCTCCCTGCCCCTTTTTTGTTAGTTCTTAGCATTCAAGGAAAGCTGTCAAAGTACCAGCTAGATACAAGCCTAAGGAACAGGCATCTCATAGTCTAAATTTCAACAATAACACATTAAAATATCAAAATGTCCACACTTCAACAAAAGATTACAAAATATACAATGAAACAAGAAACAATGACTCAGGCAAAAGAGAATATTAAAGCATTAGAAACCACCAGTGAAGAGGACTATAACTAGAACATTCTGGACAAAGACTTTTTTCAAATGATCTTAAATATGCCCAAAGAGCTAAAGGAAAAGATGGACAAAGAACTAAAGGAAAGCAGGAAAACAACAGATGAACACAGAAGAATATTAATAGAGAGGTGGAAATTATGAAAAGGAACCAAACAGAGCTGAAGACTACAGTAACAAAAATTTAAAACTCCCTACAAGGATTCAACAGCAGATTGGAGCTGGCAGAAGAAGGAACCAGAGAACATGAAGATAAGACAATTAAAATCATTCAGACTGAGAACAGAAAGAACGGTTAAGAAAAATGAACAGAGACTGAGAGAGCTGCAGGATACCATCAAGCACACCAATACATGCATTGTGTGAGTCCCAGAAAGAAAAGAGAAGAGAAAAAGGGACAGAAAAAATATTCAAAGAAATAATGGCTGAAAATGTCATATATCAAAAGATACGAATACACACAGCTGTGCTGCTCAACTGACTCCTGATAGGATAATCCAAAATAGACCCATGCAAAAGTGTATTATAATCAAACTGGTCAAATGCCAAAGATAGAGATAATTCTGCAAGCCTCAAGAGAGAAGCAGTGTATATACAAGTAAGCCTCAATAAAATTAAATGCCAATGGGAAAACATGGAGGCAAGAAGACAGTGGGATGACATATTTAAAATGCTGAAAGCAATAAACTGCCAACCTATATCTATCTGGCAAAACTGTCTCTCAAAACTGAGGGAGAGATTAAGACATTTCCAGATAAAAGCTGAGGGAATTTGTCACCATTAGACTGGTTCTACAAGAGATGTTAAAGAGAGCACTGCAGGTTGAAAGGAAAAGGATAGTAGACAGTGACTGAAGCCACATGAAATAATAAAGATCTCCAGTGAGGGTAACAATATGGGCAAATATAAATGCCAGTACAATTCTGGTTTTGGTTTGTAACTCTACTTTTCACTTCCTACAGGATCTAAAAAGCAAACACATAAAATGTAATGAGAATCCATAATTTTGGACTCATAATGTAAAACATGTAATTTATGGCAAGAACTACATCAAGATGGGGGGACAGAGGAGTATAGGAACATAGTTCATGTATACTATTGAAGTTAAATTGGTATCAAAGCAATGAGATTGTTATATATTTAGGATGTTAAATTTAAGCCCCATGGTAGCTACAAATGTCAAAGAATATGCAAGCTCACAGAATGAGAAATTCGAACACAGGTTGCCAGGGGTGGGAGAAAGGGGAATAGGGAGTTAATGCCTAATGGCATAGGGTTTCTGTTTGGGGAGATCCGAAAGTTTTAGTAATGGAAGGTGATAAGGGTAATTTAGTATTGTGAATGTGACTGATCCCACTTAATGGTATGCTTGGGAGTTGTTGCGATGGGAAAGTTTGTTGTATGTTCCCATAGGTGGAAGGGGAGGGGAAGGTCGGGGAGGAGAGGGAAGAAGGAAAAAAGGAAAGATGGAAGGAAAGAAAGAGAAACTAAAGAGAAGTGACAATAAATGTAATACATAATCCCGGATGGGATCTGGCAGGGGAGAAGAAAATGCTCAAAAAGACATTACTGAAACATATGAAAAACTGGAATATATACTATAAGCTTTATATCAATGTTAAATTTCTTGAACTTGATAACCTTACTTAAGGTGATTACATAGTTCACCTTAAGTAAACTATGCATTTTACTTAAGATGGCTTAAGTAAAATAAATATCGATAGTAACACTCCAAGTATGTGTAAGTGGTTTAAAATGTCATTCCTGATGTTCTATGTCTCCAAATCACTGTCAGAAAATATGGTTGGAGCAACTGACAAGAAGGGTAATATGCTACTCTTCAATGGTCAGGCCAGACTCAGAGTTGTCAGCCAAACTTTTAGGAAGATACGGAAGACAAATATGCATCTTCTTAGATCAGGCACCAAAATATGAATTCATTTCAACATCCCATTAGGAAATAGTGAAAGAGTAGGAATGCCTTGTTTGAAAAAGAGAATATACAGAGAAGGACATGATAGCAATTTATCTATAACTTGACACTTGACACATGGAAAAGAAATTATCTCCTTCTATCCCCAGGGCACAGAATTAGAACTAGCAGTGGGAAATAAAAATAGATGGGAAAAGTTGCCTCTAGAAATGTCTGAACAGAGAAGCAAAGACTACCCGAGA
This sequence comes from Tolypeutes matacus, assembly GCA_026826555.1. Lineage (NCBI taxonomy): Eukaryota > Metazoa > Chordata > Mammalia > Cingulata > Chlamyphoridae > Tolypeutes > Tolypeutes matacus. The sequence goes on along the minus strand of JAKSZT010053883.1, from coordinate 62,241,825 downwards.
AAGGATATTGTAGAGATATGTGAAAACTAGACAGGGGCGATTTATGATATTAGAATTTGGATTCAGCAGTTTAATGGAGGACAGTATCCAAAATGATACCCTAAGGCCTCTGAGTATTTTCTAGATGACTCAATCTATCCCTCCCACTGACAACTCAAATCTATCACGTCTAAAAACCACATTTCCCTCCCACTCTGTTCTTGCCCTAATGTTTTTGCCTGAGTCAATAGCATCACTCTCCTCAGATGTCAATTAGGATTAAATACCAGCTATCTTGACTGTCTTGACTTCTCATTCTTTATACCCAATCAAATATGAAGTTCGTGAAACTCTACTTCCATGGAGTTGCTAAGACCCAAGAGACAGCTGATCAAAACATGACAGTGCAAGAGTAACTGTTGTTAACAAACAAAAGCAAATTGTGAAGATGGCTGCAGAACAAGCCTTATATTTCACTAGAGAGTAAAGCATGATGAAGACAGTGGTCTCAAGTGGTAGTTAACACGTGGATGGGTCATCAGAAAGCAGAGTGATAGGAAGGAATCACTGCATAATATACCAAGACTTAATTTATAAAACTTTGTATAGTACAGAGGCAACAACTGGCCAAAGAATAAATGGACTGATAAAGGATCTCATAGTTAAGATCAAAGTAAGTCCTTTGCCCATACCAATCCTTGACCTGCTAAAAAAAATCAAAAGGCTGCTTTGGGGATCTTCTGCACATCAGTCAACCAAATGAATAATTATATTGCCTTAATAGTCAATTTTCAACTCTTAGCTTATTTCAATTTTCAGTAGCATTTGAGATGACTGATCACTTCTTCTCTTAGAAACACTTTATTTATTTATTTTAAAAAGGTATTTTGATGTTACACAAAAATATAGGGGATTCCCAAATGCCCCGCTTCCCAAACCTCCCACATTTTCCCACATCCTTCATTAGTGTGGCACATTTGTTACAATTGATAAAAACAATTTAGAGCACTGCCACTAAGCATGGATTATAGTTCACATTGTAGTTTACACTCTCTCCCGCACAATTCTGCAGGTTCTGTCAAGATATGCAACGGCCCATATCTGTCATTGCAATGCCATTCAGAAAAATTCCCAAGTCCCCAAAATGCCCCCATATTTCACCTGTATTTCCCGCTCCCTGCCCTCAGAACCTCCAGTGGCCACTGCCTCCACATGAATGATATCTTTTCTTCCATTGCTAAAATCACAACAAGTCCACAGTAGAATACCAGTAAGTCCACTCTAGTCCATAGTTCACTCCTCAATCCTGAGGATTTGGGGACGGTGCTGCCCACTCCACCTCTAACTGAGAGGAGGTTTTGATCCCATGGGGCAGATGGATGGGACTCTCTTGTTTGCAGTTGTAAACTCTCTCGGTTCCTTGGGATGGTTGTTGTCCATCATCATCTCCTTGTTAGTTGTCCTGGGTGAGGTCCAATGAACTGGAGAGTAGGTATTGCAACACCATTGAATGTCAGGGCCCAGCTGGTACATGGACAGCCCAGAGATTCAAGTCTCTTGGACGTACACCTACCAACTCTAGCACCAAGTATAGGTTCAAATAAAAGGGACAGAAGAGGCATGTGTAGAGAAGTCACATCTGAGTCCAACTCTGTCACACTCAGGAACACAACCTCCAAAGTGGGGCTACTGGCAAGGCACCAAACTCCGGAGGTATCTGCAATGACATTAGGTCCTGGGTGTCTCCAGAGCCCTCAGGATCCCCACTATTTGGGGTAGTTTCTACCTTGGCCATCTATGAGATCCTGCTGAGACATGCATAAGTGTTACCTCTCTGATGACCTCCCGACTCACTTTGAAGTCTCTTAGCCATATACACACATTTTTCTTTACCGTTTCCCCCTTTAATTCAAGGTCTTTTTCCAGTTGTATCACCAGCGGGTGCTTGGTAGTAATCCCTCGGTGCCAAGGAGGCTCATCCCCAGGAGTCATGTCCCATGCTGGGGGGAAGGTAATTCATTTATATGCTGAGTTTGGCTTAGAGAGAGGCCACATTTGAGCAACAAGGAGACTTTCAGGAGGCAACTCTTAGGCATTCTTCAACACTAGGCTAAGTTGCAAATTCAAGAGCAAAAGGCTTGCAAGCATAGTCATCAATATCAAGGGCCCATCAATGGACCATCCTTCTTTACTAGTCATTGCCCCTGCACTTGGGGGATTGTTGCTGTTCCATTAGAGTAAATGGCAGAGCTCCCCAGGATGGGAATTCAATAATCTTTCAGTTGTTGTGTGAATCTCCACCCACTGTGGCAATGCTCCATGAACAGTTGAACATATTTATATTCCTTATATGTATGACCAGGTGAACTTCCTCCCATGTATCCCCCATCACTGACACCCCACCCCATTGACCCTCCCTTGCCATAGTTGTAACCCTTCTGTGATCCAAAATCTCTTCAAAAATGAACACTTTAAATGCCTGGCTTTTCAACACATCATTTGAATCCAACAGCTAGAGTGAGCCTTTTAAAATATAAGCCAATAGCAATGCTCCAATATATGGTTTACCATTATACTCAGAATAAAAGACAAAGTCCTCACCAAGGTCTACAAGGCTCAAAAACAACCAAAACAAAACAAAAGGTCTACAAGGCTCTGCATGATCAGGCCCTATCTGCCTCTCTGACTTATCACCTATTTCTCACTTCCTCGCACACTCATTCCAGCCACACTAGCCTCTTTGCTGTTTCCTGAACATCAAAAGCATGCTCCCCTTTCAAGGCCTTTGCATTTGTCGTTCCTTCTGCCAGTAATACCCATCCCCCAGCTTTTTGTATGGGGGGCCTCACCTCATCCAAATGCCACCTCCAATAGGTCTTCCACCCTAAAATACCATAGGGACAAATGCACCCCACCCCACCCCCATCACCCTCTAGTCTCTTACCCTGCTTTGCATTGTTAATACATTTCCTACCTCCCCCATCCAGAATATTATTAGTTCAATGACAAAATAATGAAATCATTTGCTCACTGCCATATCCCAAGTGCTTAGAATAAAGTCTGGCATGTATTAGATGTACCATAAAAATTTGTTGCATAATCTTCAAATTCATATGAAACTGCAAGGGGCCGCAAGTTGCCAAAACAATCTTGGAAAAGAACACAACTGGAGGGCTTACACTTCCTGACTTCAAAACTTATTACAAAGTTATAGTAATCAAAACAGTGTGGTTCTGGCATAAGGACAGACATATAGACCAATGGAAAATAAATTAAAAGTCCAGAAATAAACCCACACATTTCTGGCCAACTGATTTTTGAAAAGGTTGCCAAATCCATTCAATGGGGAAAGAAGAGTCTCTTCAACAAATGGTACTGAAACAAGTACATGTGCACATCCAAAAGAATGAAGTTGGACCCCTACACCTTACACTATATATAAAAATTAACTCAAAATGGATCAATGACTTAGATATAAGAACCAAAACCATAAAACTCTTAGAATGAAACATAATGGGAAATCTTCATAACATTAGATTTGGTGATGGATTCTTAGATACGATGCCAAAAGCATAAGCAACAAAAGGAAAAATAAGAAATTTGGACTTCATCAAAATTAAAAGCATCAAAAGACATTAACAAGAAAATGAAAAGACAACCTAAAGAATGGGAGAAAATAGTAAGAAATCTGATAATGGTTTAATATCCAGAATATATAAAGAACTCCTACAACTCAACAACGAAAGGACAAACTATAAATTTAAAAAATAGGCAAATTCTTGAATTGACATTTCTCCAAAGAGATAAACAAATGGCAAATAAGTACATGAAAAGATACTCAATGTCATTAGCTATCAGGGAAATGCAAATTAAAACCATAATGATACCACTTCATACCAATTAGAATGGCTATTTTAAAAATGGAAAATAAGTATTGGCAAGGATTTAGAGAAATTAGCATCCTTGTACATTGTTGGTAGGAATGTAAAATGGTATAGCAGCTATGGAAAACTGTTTAGCGGTTCCTCAAAAAGTTAAACATAGAATTATCATATGATTCAGCAATTCTACCTCTAGGTATATACCTAAAAGAACTGAAAACAGGAATTCAAACAGATATTTGTACATCAGTGTACAAAGCAATGTTATTCACAATAGCCAAAAGGTGTAAACAACCCAAATGTCCATCAACAGATGAATGGAGAAACAAAACATGGTATATATTCATACAATGGAATATTATTGAGCCATAAAAAGAAATTCTGATACATGCTATAGTATGGATCAGTCTTGTAAATATTATGGTAAATGAAATAAGCCAGTCACAAAAGGACAAATACTGTAAGATTCTACTTACATGAAATATCTAGAATAAGCAAATTCATAGAGATAGACAGTAGATTATAGGTTACCAGGAACTGGGAGGAGAGAAAAAAAGAGAGCTGTAGCTTAATGGGTTACAGAGTTTCTGTTTGGGGTGATAGAAAAGTTTTAGTAATTCACAGTGGTGATAGTAGCACAACATTGTAACTGTAATTAATGCTACTGAATTATATACATAAAAATGGCTAAAATGAGAAATTTTGTTATACCTGTTAACAATAATTTTTTTTTTTTTTTTCAAAAATTGTTGAATGAACTAACACCCTTGAAGATAGAATTTTTTTTTTTTTAACTCTGACCAAAAAAATTTTTACCAGTCTGATCTTTCCATATAGTTATTAAAGAACCATTACCCCAAGACCAGATATTTCCCTGCCTTGCCAGGTATCAACTTTTTCAAAGATAGAAACAAGCAAAGCATGTGGAGTACTAACTGAGGAGGTGCTCTCTCAAGTGGCAAATGAACCTGGCTTTACCCACAACAATGTGAAATTTGGATTGGGGTAGGAAGCGGGAATGAAAGCAAAGGAAGCTATGACAGTAATCCAAGCACAAGATGAAGGCCTAGAATAAAGCAGAAACAGTGGAGGAAGGCCTTCATTTGGCCCTTAAGAGAGCATCTTGAATTAACCCAACATAGACTAGACAACTCCACATTTAAAATAACTGTGGAAGATTTCCAGAACCATCTTAGGCCAATTTAATAATCAAGAGAAGGCTCTAGATGCCATAAGAAAACAGTAGACTTTAACAACTTTCAACAGAAGGAACTAATAAAGATCAAAACAGAAAGCAATGAAAAAAAAAAAAAGGGAAGGCTCTAAACTCAACATACTCTTGCTATTTTTGGCAGCCTTGCTCCTCTCTGGAGTAGGAAAGGCAACACATCTTCTAATCTGATACATAATCAAACTTCCATCACATCTCTCAATCTTTACCATGAAAACCCAGAAGGATCAAGTGCCAGAACAAAATGAATCCAATATATCTGCATCTGAACAAAGACCTCATTACAAGAGCAAACTGAAATAAAACTTTTGGTCAGAAGATAAAGGTCCATTCCTAAAAACAGGACGTTCATCTGCCCTTGTCAGTTTGCTTGAAAGATAAATCAATATCATTAAATGCAAATGCTAGCATGGAATAAAATACCTACCTGCTCCAATTTCTCAAGCAGTATTTCAAAGAAAAGCTGTGGACACATACACACTGTCTTACTCAGCTTTGCATCTTTAGTGTGCACACACACACACACACACAAAGGTAATTCATAAAGTACCAGGGAGATTTATGACATAAACTTAATAAATTTAAGGTGCCTAAAATAAGCCAGCAGCTTTGCATTTTTTAAGCTTTGCAACAACCAAAATATAAATCCTTTATGTATTTATGAGATTAAGCAGAACACCAATGATTAAGGCTACATATGGAAAAAAATTTTTCTTCAGAAAGAGAAATTAAGCATCAGATTACAAAATTATATATATTACAAAATCATATGTGTATATATAGAGAGATATAGATATATAGTATCATTCCCAATGTTAACTAGATTAGAAGGAAATCCATGTTTTGCATATTTTACAATAATAAATTTTGTGGCAATGCATCTTAACCTATTCCATACAATCACTATTAAATATAAGTTCAAATAGATAATTTCTTGGTAACCTTAGAAAATATACAACTTGAATTTTTAACCAGATCAGATACATACAAATTTTCAGAATTTAAGTCTACCATTAAGTTGTACATTATTTTTAAAATTTAAGATAATACAGAATTTAAAGACTATCTGTTAAGTTGGTCTTCTCTCCAAAATCTGTGCTTCCAGGATATGGATAAGTATTTTTATTGTTCTCAATTCTTTCACATTAAAGTTGACCACATTCATACTTATAGACTGAAATAGATCATTGAATTCAGGACAGTAAATATGCCCAAATATCACCAACTGCTCATGGCTGAGGGTGTTGAACTCATCTTGTAAATTATCTTAAGACTGGTTAAAAAGAAAATACCTCTTTATAAATAACTAAGATAGTCAATTAAGCAAATGACATTTCTTTGGAAAAACCATGGCAAAAGATACTCACATATAACATGGATCTTTAGATAGAATAAATTCCATTCTATAGCCACCCCTCTCTATATTCAAGTATAGACAGTTTAAACATTCCAGAGACTAAACAGCTTCCAAATAGAAATAAATCCATAAAGATACAAAATGTGAAAGATAGATTATTTTATTGTCAAGAAATAGAAGGGGAAAAAAGTATACTGTTCACTGAAGAGGGAACTGGAGAACATGAGTTACAATTGGATTCATGGGTTAAATCCTCTCTGAATTCACTAAGTACTCATTTAGCTGATAGTAACCAAGTACCTATTATGTGCCAGTCCCTGTGCCAAGGGATGGCTAAACATGGTGACCTGATATGAGGCCTGTCCCAAAGCACAGAGCCTAAACACCTAAAGCTTTTCAAAAATAAAATTTTATAGAATCTTACTCTCTGCCAGACAGAACAATTAAAGTCAGTAGTTATCACAAGTTATACAGTTGCTTACATTGCCAAGAAAATTCCATGTAAATATATTATGAAAGAGGAACATGTTATTGGTCACATACTAAATGAAAATATTTGGTCAAACATTGAATCTTCCAGCAAATTCAACTCTGACCACTGAATAGTTATCCCTGAAAATACTAGTCCAGAGTTACAGAAAGTCAAACAGGCTCCCTTGGTCTCTATACATCGGGGACAAAAAGATTTGTTTTGTCAAAGGTGAAGATTAAGACCTCAATGCAATCACTTTTAGCCAGGTAAAATCCATCACTGAAATGGAAGTCTCTAGGGATCAACCACTATTAATACTTTAAGCCAAAGCAAGTAAGGTCTTTTTACCTTCTTTAAATGTCGTCTTACCTCTCCCTTTATTTATACTTGTTTTCAATAACTAGCCCAGGAAGTGCCAGCATATGGACAGCCATAACAAGTGTGTTTTATGACATAAGTGAGAAATACTATATGCTTCCAATCAGCTGTGACCCTTCCAGTACCCTACAAGAGAGCTCCTGCTTCACCCCTAGATCATTGCCTCAACCCCAAAATCACTCCAATTACTCTGAGCCACAGGAGGAAATTGTCTCCCCTGGACACAATATTTATCCAACCAAAATATTCTGTATATCTACCATGTGTTAGGCACTATGCAAGGCATTATAGATACAAATACAGGCAAACCTTGGAGATATTGTGGGTTCAGTTCCAGACCACTGCAATAAAGTGAGTATCACAATAAAGTGAGTCACACAATTTTTTGGTTTCCCACTGCATATGAAAGTTATATTTATACTATATTGTAGTCTATTAAGTGTGTAACTGCATTATGTCTAAAAAATGAACGCACACTAATTAAAATGTGACACAGAGACACAAGGTGAGCACACATTGTTGGAAAAATGGCACATGTAGAATTGCTTGACGTAGGGTTGCCACAAACCTTCAATTTGTAAAAAAATGCAATGAAGCATAATAAAGCAAAGCACCATAAAATAAGGTAGGCCTGTATAAGACTGCCTTTAAGAAGTTCACTAATGAGGAGAGCGTCTAAACAGACCATGAACAAATAACTATAAAAGAGAATGCTGCAGGAGTACAGTGGAAGGGGAATGGATGGATGGATGGATGGATGGTTAGAGTAGGAGGAAATGTGGCTAAAAAGGGGGATTAGAGCCATTTCATGTATTTGGATGGTCCCATGAGAAGCCATGAAAGGATTTGAAGAATTGGGGAATGAATTAGTACCTTTGATTAGAAATAACTGAAGGTAGAATGGACAAGCAGAATAAACAGGAGAGACATTGTACATGTAAAACAATTTGTATAAAAATAATCTGGATGTGGGGAATAAGGGATAAGGATAAAGAAGTTCAAGGATGAATTCAAAGTTTCTAACCTGAGCAACTTTGTGGTCATAAATGCCATTCATGGCACTGAATCCAAGACACCACTGGAGCAACTAAGTGGAAATAGCTATGAGCTAGTCTGAAATATAACTGAGAGCGAAAGACAAAGCTAGAGACATAGACATAGGAGTTCCTTGTGAAACCATGGGAAGACATGGCCTTCATCAGTCAGAGGACACTGAGAAGGCAGAACCCTTTTGGGTAATTCCAGCATATAAGGGGTAAGAAGCCCCACAGAAGAAAAAAATTGATGCCAGCCCCTCATATGATTCAGGAAGACTTGTTCAAACAAAACAGCTGCCTCATATCTAGGTCAATTCAACTCAATTTTAAAAATTGATAACTTCAATCTCGTATCTAGCACAAATTTTCAACAAACATTTGAAGCAATGCATACAAACAACCCATGATACATGTGGAGATGGGAGTGAGTGGTCTTAACCAAAGAGGTTTGTACATTTAGCCTTAAGTTGGAAAATAAACAAGATTATTCAGAATTGGGCTACTCAAATTCCAAATGTCACTTTGCCTCTCACCTCAAACAAGTTCTTTTCCTTTAAGGCTGGACTTCAAAAGAGAGTATTCAATATTCAGTAGCTTCCTTCTAACACTATTCTCCCCCTCACCCCAGGACCTCACGCAACTCGCAACTCGTTTCCATCCTTCAGCCAAAGTGGTCTAATTTGCACATCTGATCATGTGGCACTCCTACTTAAAACGCTGCCGTGGTTTTCTACTGCCTCCTACATCTGGCCCCTTTCTACCTCAGCAGCCTCATAGCTTTTCTTTCTTCCTTATTCAGTCCCAATCCACTCCACTTCTACCTCCTTACTCTTACTCTCCAGTCCCTGGCTTTCTCCCCTCCTCAACTTCCCTAGATTAGATAGGTCCCTGCATATACTCCCATAGCATCCTTGTCTCACCTAGCAGCACTCGTCACACTTGTATAAAAACACATCAGTCTTCCCCACCGTTCAAGAGAGGACTGCATTTCTCTTGCATATCACTGTCTCTCATGCACCCAAACAGTGTCTAGTTCATAGTCAATGTTCAATATGCATTTTATGACTGACCAGTCCTTCCAACTCCATTTATTCCTTAGAAGGCCAGAGCCAACTGGATCCTTTTTTTCATTTTTATTTTTTAAACAGATGCAAGACAGAACAGCCAGATCTATTTACAAATACTTCAACTGCTAGATTAAGAATTTACATTGGAACAGACCTTTCCCCCTTTCCCAGTTAGGGCTTTAAATTCAGTTCAGTTGCCAAGAGATATCAAAAACAACTACATGGAAAGTTGTCATGAGAACTGTAGTTCATTTCCCTGCTATTACAATTCAGTCATTCCTTCAAAATATTTACTCTCTCAGGCTATATGACATATTTCCCCAGGGATCAGAGAAACAATGAAGGGAGCATGAGGAGTTATCTGTTTCTGATGGCTTGGCCAAGTATCAAACAGTTTACAAGCTGACCTATTTCAAACAAGGTCAAGTTATAAGAATGGTCTATCTTTTCCCATGCACAACCCAGAAATACAAATAATAAAGGCATAGTTTTATTGTTTGTTTGTTTTGCATAGAAAATCTGCTCATTTATATAGATGTCTAAAACAGACAAAATTATACAGTATACTGTTGAGGAATACACACATATGTGGCAAAAATATGTGGTAAAGAAGAGAAAATTACAAGATAGTGGTTAGCCAGGGGCAGTGTTAGTATAGAGAAAGGGCATATGGAGACTTCAAGGGCACTGGTTATGGTCTATCTTTTAGGCAGGGTGAGGGACACACAATTGTTATCCCTTAAAAGATGCACACACACACCCTATATTCCCCTTCTCAGGCCTACAGGAGGACATGGAACTCCTTAGGGTGGCATTCAAAGTCTCTCTTATCTAGTCCTGAACTACTTCTCAAACATTACTTCCCACCACAATCCCTGTGTTGTCCCAACCTTTGACCCCTTCTCTGTGCCAAGCACAGAGTCAAGTGAGACTGTAGTCCCTTCTTTCAAGCTGCCTGAGACTCATGGAGGAATGACAGGATAGGTTAGAGCCAGTGCTGTGACAGAGATGTGCTCAGGCAGGAAAGCAGTAGTGGATATGGTACTCTGACCTCAGACCCAAGGAAAGCTTCCTGGAGCCAAGCTTATGAAGGGCTAGCAAAAGTTGGCTAAAAGAACCACTCTACTATACGTACCATCCTACTATGCGTACCAGCCCAGCCATCTAACAGTCACACAGTTTCCCACCTCACCTGCACTGATTCTGTCACCTCTGCCTCCCATTTCCCATTTACCAAATCCATGTTTATTCTCCAAGACCCAGATTGAAAGTCACATCTAAGGTGCTTTCCCTGACAATTTCCTCTTCCTTTACCTTCAGAGTAGCAACTCCCTCTTCTTTATTCCACCACCACCTGGGCAGAAGCTAGTCCCTATGGTGTCAGAATACAGATTAGATAAAGGCATCCCCTTGGGCAGATTCGGCCCTGCCAGCACCAGTTTAGTGAGCACACATTGTCTAAACACACATTTCAAGACCCATTCCTCCAGGCATTGGTCTTAGACAACCACCTGACATTTCACTCTTCTTTGTAGAAGAGGGATTGTTTATAAATGTGTGTGGGTTTATCATCTCTTTGAGGCCAGGTACTACTTTTCACAATCAACATGAGCCAATCTACTTGAGATGAAGAACTGCCATATCTTTAAACTTTCCATCCTCCCACATCCCCAGTGTCCTACAAATTATCAGGGGTTCTTAACCTTTTTTGTTCCACAGACCCCTTTGCCAGTCAGGTGAAAACCATGGACCACTTACTAAATCCACACTATACTGTGTAGTAGTTAATAAATATATCATACCCACACCAACACGTCCACACAAGAATATTGTTTTTTTGAATTTCAATTCAAGCTCACAGACCTCTTGTTAAGAATCCCTGCATTAGATGAACTTTCTTCTCGCTATACCCCACTGCCATACCTTATATCTATTGTATTGTTCAATAGCCCTAATAGTCAGTGTCATGACTTTCAGGTAATTAAGACTCAGAAAAGCCTTCTCAACCACAGAGTAATAATTATATGCAGCAAAGTTTTCTTTAAATGCTATCTTACAGCCTAATTATTTGGCAATCCTTGAATAACTGAGCAAAACATATTACTGACTCAAGCAAAACATTGTTACCCAATTAGTCTATATAAATGGGCATTTAGTACATTTTGTCAATGGTTGCTTCAGTATATACAAGCTGGTGCAGAAAGATCATAACCGCAGGGTGTAGTTGAATCCCAAGCCTAGACCTCTTAACAAAAAAGGATCTGTTCTTACAAGTGAATGCTTACTACTCCTGAAGCTATCTGACATTCTTAAATAACCGAAAAATGTGCATGAGTCAATTCTTAAAGCTTTCTGAGATTAAGACTCCAAAGTACTATCTAGTGGAAGAACCAGAAAAGTCAGCATTAAGGAAATAACTTATTTTCAAATTAACATGTAGGTAACTAGAAGTCAGCCCAAGAGGTTAAATTAGGCTACACCACCAAAAACCAGCTGCCTCTCTTTGAGTTGTCTCTTAGGTTTCTGTGGCTCAGATAAGCTTTGCCCTAAAGTAGGGGTTCTTTTTTTTTTTTTTTTTTTTTAAAGATTTTATTTATTTATTCATTTATACCCCCCTCCTGCTTGTGCTCGCTGGGTCAGCTAACCACGCCATGCAGGCGGGCTTGCCTTCACCAGGAGGCCCCCGGAACCGAACCCAGGGCCTCCCATATGGTAAACGGGAGCCCTACTGATTGAGCCACAGCCGCTTCCCTAAAGTAGGGGTTCTTAACAAGGGGTCCATGAGCTTGAATTTAAATTCAAAAAAACATCATTCTTGTGGGGACGTATTGGTGCAGGTGTGACATATTTATTAAATAATACACAGTATAGTGTGGACTTAGTAAGGGGTCCTTGGTTTTCACCTAACTGGCAAAGGTGACCATGAAGCAAAAAGGGTTAAGAACCCCTGCCCTAAAGGTTTTTTGATAAAGCACAAGCCAGCTGTGAGCTATTTCTAAAGAAGGTAACAAAGACAGCTGTATACCTTATTTAATATACGGTAATATAAAACTTTAAAATTATAAAGTAAGACGCTAGTTCACATTCACTTTTTTCCTTTGGACTTCATCAAAGTTCCCAGTGGGATCAAGTCTCTGACCACATGCCTCTCCTGAGAGAACAGTGACCTCAGACAGTTCTTGAAAACCTTCCTTGGCCATTTTGTCTTAGGCTACATTATTCATGACTTGGAAAATCATTATTGGTGTTTAACCAAAGGAAATTGTAGCTAACATTATTTTAATCTGTGTAAACAATTTTGCCCTAGGTCAAAAGAAAAGGTATCTTTTAACCTAGATTTGAACCCAAATTTATGTCAAGTACAAATATACATCACTATCACTAATTGTGGCTTTTAAAAATTAAAGAATTCTTAATTTATTAATTAAATTATTTTTGAGGTATTGGGTCCAGGGATTGAACCCGGGACCTTGTATGTGGGAAGCCGGCACTCAACCACCAAGCCACATTGGCCCCTCTGAGTTTTCATTTGTTTGCTTGTTGTTTTTTTTGTTCTTAGGAAACACCAGAAACCAAACCGGGGACCTCCCATATGGGAAGCGGGCACTCAACCACTTGAACCACATCCACTCCCCTTAATTATTGATCAAGGAACAAAAATTATTTTAAAAACATACAATGACTTCAAAATGAGGCAAGGAGTGAGTATGATACAGGGAATTTCTACCAGGCTGGCCAGGAATCAGAAGTCTTGGGTCTTCATTCTGCTTCTAACTCACTCTCCCCAGAACTCTGAAAACATCACTGTACTTCATTTCTCATGGCCTCAATTTTCCTCCTCTTATAAGGGAGTTAAGCCCTTACTTATCTCTGTCATCTTACTGATAGAATTTCAATTCCCTGTGCCTGGTTTTGTGGACTTGTGTGTAGAGGACTGGCCTTCCAGTGTGCCTCAAACCACACCAGCTTCCCTTCAGGCCCTGAAGTTCTACCTCTGAGGTGAGGAGGTGGTCTTTAGACACTCAGGAGAGTCTTGCTGCTTTCGTGAAAGGCAAGGCATTGGCCATCACACCCATTGCAAACATGAAGAGTGGAGTCAGAACCAGAACTCAGGTCTGAGTCATCTGTTACAGTTCTTTCTACCATACCTTGAGCTTGGAGACTTGCTAAGAATGAGGGCCAATGCTTTCTTAGGCCTCTTTACTCTCTTCCCTCTAGCCAGACCAGGCATTTACATTCACTTAGTCTAATTTTGTACCCTGGGTCCAGAAATGTCTTCGCAGTGGGTGTGTTTCTGTTACAGCCAAGATAAAAAACATGCATGAACAACTACCATGACTTTGGGTAAGGGAATGGCTAGCATTACTGAGAAAGGTGATTGAACATCTAAGCACAAAGGATGTCCAGCAGATTCTTTATCCCTAAGTTTTCTCATCCTTCCAGCAGATCAATTATTGGACCCTTCACAATGATTCAAAGAATAAAATATTACAGTAACCTTATTTTAAGACTTCAAATATATCGTGAAAGAAAACGATATTGGAGCCTCAAATGCCAAAAATTTTTGGATGTCCTAGGTCAGGATTATTTTCCTGGCCCAGAATAGGAAAGCATGCGTTTGTAAACACACCATGAACATCTGGCGTAGTACCACAAGCCGCCTTACATAAGCAGCAGAGGAGAAAAAGCAGATTGGAATGTAGGTGACAGAAGTTGGGCAAGGAAACAAACAGGAAAAAGGCAAGTAATCTGAAATATTTGCCAAAATCACAGATAAGCTTTAGGCCCAGGCTGTTTAAGCATCTTCTCAAGCTCACATTCTGCAAACCTGCCTCAGAATCCACTATCCCAAGCACATTTGGGCCCGAGGAGTAAGATTACACATCAAATCTCATAGGAGATTTTTTTCACAGTGCAAATACTACAGAACAGCCTCCCCTGTAATCTGATCACAACCCAATTCCAAGCCCCATTCAGAGGACAGAGAAGAATTTCACTTTTAAAGCCACATAAAAAATAATTCCTTCCCACTGCAGAGAGCCCAGGGTGTGGGCCTGGCTGTACCATGCACCTCGTCAGCTGCCTCACTGCACAGATTCTTGGCTGTAGATCAGCACGAAGGAAGCTGCTATTCTCCTCCAGTACCATCTGCTCAAACAGGACAGATTGCTTCTGCTGCCCATGGGGGATTCTTCCCCACCCGCCCTCTTGTAACTTTCTGGCAATGCTCTGAAGGAGAACTGCAGCAGGAGCACCAAAACTGTGCCCTGCTCATCAGCATGCAAAGGCTGGCAGCAGGCAGTCCTGTGAACAAAGGGAAAGGAGATGAGGGAAAGAGCTGACATGGACACTCTTCTGCCAGAGCCAGCTTGACTCCAGTAGGGTTAAATGGCCCACTGAGTGGGCCGAGAGGCATTGTCCTTTAACACCCAGTAAGAACAACAACACAATGATGATGATAATACCAGAGGCAACTTTCGTTGAATACTTAGGAAGTGCTAGACCAGTGGTTCTCAAACTGCTGCCAAGACTATTTTGTTTTTATGAAATTGAAAAGTGATTTGTACACAAAAAGGTAAAAAATTGTACATTTTAAGTGTGTGTCAGTTTTATGTATTTGTATGTATATCCTTAAGTGCAAGGTTAAACTTATTCTTACTGTAAGTCATAAGAAATAAAAAAAGCAAGAAAGCAAGCAAGCAAGAAAAGAAAAGGAAAAGGCAAGGAAAGGAGATTAAAATTAGGGACACTTACATGCACCTTATCTCATTTAATGGTCTCAACATCCCTATGAGGTAGAGATATTATTATTATTATTTTGTAGTTGAAGAAATTGAGATACCAAGTGGTTGAGTAACTTGTCATGCTGGCTTCCCAGGCAATTTGATCCCAGAGTCTGGGCTCCTAACAAGTGCTCTATAGCACCTTCCCAGGCAGGACCTCCAAAGCCTTCCCGCACTTCCTTCAGCAATCAGTCTCTCCTCTCAGCAACTACCACACTGTAATTCTTTGCTCAACTATGTGCAGGGATTCCTCCCCCTTCGGGACTGAGCACACCTCAAGAGCAGGACTTGCGTGACTTCAACAAAGCCTCGTGGAGTAAAGGGTTCAATCAATTGTTTTTAATTGAATAAATGGATAAAAAAGAAGGGATAAAGAAAAATGGAAAAAAGAGGAACAAAAACAATGAGCAAGAAAAAAAACCAAAACAAAACAAAATATCCTGACATTTGAAGGTCTGACCTAGGCAACTGGAAACTAAATCTCTAAAATGCTCTTCTCTTTCATAGAAGGATTTGAGAGAAATGAAGAAACTTATCTAAAAATTTGATCAGGTTAAAAGAAAAAGACTGAAGTTTCAAAGCTTCTGCTTATGCTTTGTTCTGGGCCCTTTGTTCAGGGAAAGCAACTTAGTATTATGTTTTGGGATCAGCAAAGATATAGACAGGGTTTATTGTGGGGGTAAAGAGGTAAACTTATCCAGGTAAACTGCTCCGGGTAAGAAAGTAACAGGAGTTGGAGGGCCTAAAGCTGGGAGATCAAAAAAGAGCAAAGTCTACAGAAGGGAAAAGAGCAAAAAGCCAGCAAGTTAAACCTTAAGCTAGAGGAAGGTGGGTGTGTGTGTGGCTAGAGGGATGTGTCAGGAATGACTGATAGGTTTTTAGGACAGTGGTGTCTAATGTACAATGTCAAGATGCTGCTTGTGCTGGACTCTTAATTCCCAAACCTTCAATACAAGTCTGCCACAACCACCTTATGTCAGTGGACCTTTAGAGAAAGGAAAGAATAAGGGTCATGTCCTGCATGGGTGAAGCCATACAGAAAATGGCAGCCCTTAGTAGAAAAGGGTGGAAAAGCAGAAGTGGAAAATTCCAGGGAAGCATGAAATCTGAAGAAGAGGTGACAGGGAAGGTGCCCCGTCCTATGCCCAGAGGGATGGAGTGCTGCACTTCCCACCTAGCAGGGCACGATAATACTGGAGGGCTTGGGGACAGCTGACACCCCAGGTAGGTAAGAAAGATTAAGTCCAGTCAAGTGCTAGAGACTGTTACCCACTGTCACCAACCACCTTGCCATGAGAACACATCTGTTTCCATGTAGTACAATCACCTCCATGCCACACATCATAATGACTTAACACCAACGATCAGGATTTGTGGTTCCCAAATCTCTTTAAAACTCAGTCCAAGCTGGCCCAGATGCAGAATTAGTGAGAACGAGAAGAAAGCAGTGAATGTTATCTTGCAACCATGGAAGCTTTCACCAACTAATCTACAGATGAGGTTGTCAATTACCCAATAGCGAACACTAAACTCTGTCCAATAAACAAACTATTGCTTTCTGGGTAGGACAATCTACTCCCACAGGTGCCTTCATCCTGACCTGAGTTCCAAAACATCTGAGGGTGTTTCCCTCATAAATCAAACTGCCTGTAGTGTATCAGGCCCTCAATTTCAGACAGTAAGCCTTTTCTATATCTTTCTATATCGGTAAGCCAATTCTAAATCTTCTTCTGATTCATGTTGCTATTCCAGATAACATACACATGAAAGTGAATGTTCCATTAAATGTACTAATTTTAGAATTACTTTAAAATTCTCATACTTTCTCCACCTGTCAAAGGAAAGCAGGGAAACAAAGCAGGGCATATATAGTTCAGCAGCTGCCACAGCTGCTCTCTAAAAATTGATACAAGAAGGTGACACAGATTCTCTTGTGACAAGAATTTCTCCTCCCCCCCCCCTTTTTTTTTAAATACTAAGCCAAAGACTACCTGGAGTCTCTAAAAATGATCAAACTAGTGTGGCAAAGCCACCTCAACTGTGACGAGGGAGCAACGTCTAGCAGCAGCCAGCAAAATTAAGTTATGTTTTAAACTCACTCCACCTCTCAAGTCTATAATTAGATTCCATTTGTTTGAAATCTTCAGGTAAATTTAAACCTAATCCAACCACATGATAACTCTGTGGTGATTATTAAACACTGTATTCAGCTATACACATATTACACAAAGCATCTACAACATCCAGTTTATGTCACCTTTTAAAAAGAACCGTTTTCTACGACTTTGTGCAGAAATCAACATCAGAGGGAGGGAGGTAGGAAGAAGAAAGACCCTAGGGATGACACACTAAAGGCTGCCTTGCCCGAAACCTAAACAGAGCTTAAAAAGTTGATTTTTTAAATCACAGGTCACTATGAAACCAATTTCCAAGATCTGACCACAATCAGGTCTGTATGACTAAAGACAAATAGGAGCAGAGCCATAATTTAACTCTAGAAGCACCATTTCCCACCCACAGTAAGTTCCTGGCTCCCGGCTCTTAGAACATCTCACGCTGCCTCACAGTGGTCCCAGCTATCTGTGGCTGTCTTTCACTATCCCAGCCATCAAGGAGAAGTAATGTCTCATTTTATTTGGTTTGGCTAGTCTTCTCTAAACGACATAGGCTAAGTGCACACATTTTTATTTTCTTGGGTTTGAGCCCCAGCAATATTTGAAACATCATTAAAACACCTTTAATAAAACACAAGGAAGAACTACTCCTATAATATCCTAAAACTGATCTTGGTTATAAGATTTGGATTGGGACTGAGTCAATCTTACAGTTAGAAATATCTATCCTGAAAAAAAAATCCTTCTATCAAGCTCTTAAATAAGATTCATTTTCTGTACAAAGCCAAGACCATAGTTATCAACTACTAACAACAAATACTAGCATGTAAGATCAGGACTAGGGTGAAGCAAGTAAGATACTCACTTTGGGTGAAAAATTTAAGGGGATGCCAAAAAATCCAGTAAGCAGATAAGTAATATTTAATGCAATATTTTAATATTGTACAATTAATGCAAAAAACTGCAAAATTTTAATATTGCACAATTAATGCAAAAAAAAATGCACAATGAATAAAATAACTTTTAACAAAAAGAGTATCCATGCTGCAAATGCATGACTCACTCTCACATACCTCATCCTAAGGTCCTTTCAGATGTGGCCTTTAAAATTCTGGTATTTAGTTCATTTTATTGCACTAAAATATTGTTTATTTTAATTATTGAGGGATTTGCTGGAGACATCCCCTTACAGTTTTTGTTCAAGGAGGATGCTTCACTTGCCTCACCTAGTCCTAGCCCTGCCAACACTTATTAACTCATTTAATACTCCTGGAAACCCTATGAGGTAGCTCTACCATTACTCTTATTTTTAAATGAGTAACTGCAAAAAGGTTGGCTACTTTGCCCAAGGTCGTAGAGCTAGGGTGGCCAGAGCAGATTTCAAACCAAGCTATCTGGTTCCAGAACCCAAGCTCTTAAAGACAACCATACTGCTTTTCAGAGCTTTGCATCACTAAGGCATTTAGCATAAATCAATACAGTCCTGGATTTTAAAAAATAAACTATCCAAATAAACTATAGTTAAAGATAATTTGGGCCAGTTTGGTCATGAATTGTTTATTACTAATCAATGTCCCACAAAATTTATGTTTTTACATGTTAAACCCACGATGCTCCTGGCACCTTTCTAATGTGCCCAGCCAACAACTCTATACAACCATTCTAACCCTTAGAGTGAGTCAAGAGAGAGGATCTCTGGCCCCTGACTCAAAGGACAGGATATACAGATTTAAGTCGTCTTGAGTATCCAATATCTGTACTTAGGTTCTGAGATAACCCTGGTACACACCCTCCAAATACTGTAGGCTTTAAGAGGGTACTCGAGCTACAATGTGAAACATACCTCAGGAAGACTTAATACAAATGATTATCTGCAGAACAATGTTCAGCAACACTCTTCCTTTAGAAAGAGATTAAAATATGGAGTAAGCCCACTCCTGCCATACTTAGCCAGCTTTTGTACACAATCATCTGTTTTATTTGAAAACATATCTATACTGCACTGAACACCACCACAGCCATGACCAAGAGTCCAGTGTTGGGATGGATTATTATTTTTCACAGTGAAGGGAAAATATATAAGGACAGGAAAGAAATGGACAGGCTGAAAAAGAAGTTAGAAACTATATCATGGGACGAGTGGTTGAAGGAACTAGGGCTAGCTTTCTTGGGAAAAAGAGACAAATTAATTCGTGTTAGTGGTGCTTAGCAACTATTTTCAATTATCTGAAGAGCTAGTGGACTTAATTTTTTTAACTTTTTAAAGTTGAAGTTTATTATTCATACATGAACATCTATAAACAATAAGTATATAGTATAAGTTATGAACTTACAAAACAAACATGCATATCATCATACAGGGCTCCCATACAGTACCCCAGTACCCCCATCGATACCTTGCATTGTTGTGAAACAATTGTTACAAACTATGAAAAAACATCATTAAAACATTACTGGAGCCAATGGGGCTCAGTAGTAGAGCGCTGGCTTTCCACATAAGAGGTCTTGGGTTCAATTCCTGGCCCTGGTACTTCAAAAAACAAAAACAAAAATGTAATTATAGCCAATATCTTACATTTGGTTTATTTTTCCCCCCAACCCACCTGGTTAATGAATGACACCCTGTATTAATATTATAAACTTGTTATAGTTCATGAGAGAATGTTCTCATATTTGTTCTGTTAACCACAGTCCATCTTCCACCACAGGATTCATTGTGTTATACAGTCCCATGCTTTGTACAAGCCTTTCCAAGTGTATACTCCATGGCTCACATACTCATCACAGAGTTGTTATGATCACCTCAGTCAATTGCAGAATGTTTTCATTACTACAAAAGGAAAAATCCCATACCCCCTTATACCCCTCTATTCTTGTCCCTCAAAATGATATATTATCTTCTTTGCCATTGCTGCAAAAATATTACAATATTACTCTTAACTATAATACATAAGTTATATTAATTGTAACTTTCCCATGTATCACCACATACTTAACACTTTGTAAAGGAAGAACATTCTTATACTATTAACCACAATCTTCATCTACCACCAAAACCACCGTTATACAGTCCCTACATTATTCTCTAACTTTCTTTCAATTGAAATATTACAAACTACTCCTTTCAGCCACAATTACATTTATATCAGCAGTGTTGGTTATATACACTATAATATATTACCATCAACTCTGTTCATTTAAATAAACAAATAAATCTTTTTTAAAAAGTCACTTTGCCATAAATCTGAGGATCTATTTCTGAACACTCAATTCTATTCCACTGGTCAACATATCTATCTCTACGTAGTGGACTTAATTTATGTGACACCAAAAGACTGAAGTTGCACAAATGGATGACAGTTTATAGACTACAGTTTCAATGAGTTTGCTTTCAACTCAGTATAAAGGAAAAGTCATCCAACAATTAGACCTGTCTAGCAATGAAAGAACCTGCCTCCAGAGGAAGCAAGTTGACTTTCAGCTGCTTTATAAAGGATCCAGCTCAGAATGGCCACTTGGAGAAAATGACTTCTAAAATCCCTTCCAATTCTTCAACATTAAGAAATGGAACAAATAATTAAACATATTAACACAGTCATTGTTATGCATAGTGTTTAGTCCCTAAGAACCCTGAAAAATTAAACAAAACTTTGAGCTCCATGGAAAGGAGATATTGCATTTCATCTTTCTCTAAGCTATATTCTTGATTTTTTAAAATTAAGCCACTGAAGTAATGGAAGTTAAAAATCAATCTCCTCACTGGGAAAAATTAATTATTTCCTGAAATGGTATTTGTAGTTTCCATTTAAGAAAAGAGATGCTTATATATGCAATCAATATTTTATACTTTTTGTGCAAATTACATTGGCTATTCTTATCAAGATCTACTGGTGTCACATAGACAAAAAAAAAAAAAAATACAGAATCAGCGTATCAGAAATTATGAAAACAAAGTAAATAAAAAAATCAGATATGACAGCAGCCCAGAATAGTAAAGGACCTTGAAGTAATCTATCCAACCAAACAGATAAATTTAGAAAAATGTCCATCTTGGTGTCTCAATTTTAAAAAACCAATTATGGATTCAGGGAGTCTTCAAAGAGATATTTTCAGTTGGACAAGGTTGTACATGGTAGAAGTTCAAGGAAAAGTAGAACACCACAATCAATAGGGGGTTTTAAATCAGAGCTTATAGCATCTGCTGGGTAACCCACTACTCATCCCCACCCCATTCATTCAAAGCACCATATTTACTCAGAAACACTTTTTTTTTTAAGATTTATTTTAGTTATTTATTTCTCCCCACCTCCTTGTTGTTTGCACTTGCTGTGTGTCTGTTCATCTTCCTTGTTTCTTTAGGAGGCATCAGAAACCGAACCCGGGATCTCTGACATGGGAGGGAGGCACCTAATCGCTTGAGCCACCCCCATTCCCTACTTTGTAGTGTCCCTCATCATGTTTTTCTTCTTGTGTCTCTTGTTGCATCATCTTGTTGTGTCAGCTTGCCATGCCTGCCCATCGCACCAGCTCACTGTCTTCTTTAGGAGGCACCGGGAACCAAACCAGGGACCTCTCTTGTGGTAGGCAGGAGCTCAATCGCTTGAGCCACATCTGCTTCCCTTGGGAAGATTTTAAATAAAATCAAAACATTATGTCTTGGGAAGCGGCTGTGGCTCAATCAGTGGGGCTCCCATCTGCCATATGGGAGGGCCCGGGTTCGGTTCCCGGGGCCTCCTGGTGAGGGCGGGCCCGCCCGCACGGCGTGGTTGGCTGACCCAGCGAGCACAAGCAGCAAGGGGGGGATAAATGAATAAATAAATAAAATCTTTAAAAAAAAAAAAAAAAAAAAAACATTATGTCTCAAGGGAAGAAGAGAACAAACAATAGAGAGAAGCCTTCTATTTGCCAGGCATAAAAGAGTGGAACCTACCATCCCAATAGCCCTGTGAGGTAGAGATTCTTATAAACATGGAAATTGAGGTTAACTTCCCCCCAAATTAGCAAAGCAAGGAAGAGGATGAGCAGAAGCATGCCTGACTCCAAAGTCCATACAGCCATATGGCCAGCTCCTATGCCTACAACTTGCTATGCCAAAGCCCACTGGATACCACCACCTTGAACTTCCCAGAGATATGTTCATATCTCTCAAACTCATTATCCTCCCAACCCTGGAATTCTCTCCTTAATGCTAAGTGAGACCACTTTTCCCCTAATCACTAAAGCTCACACCTCCAAACGGCTGCACTCAGCTCTGCGCTGGCCTACCATTCCCACGCAATTTCCCCCAAATCATCTTCTTTGCATTATTTTACCCTAGACCTCATTAAAACTGTTGTGGCACTATCTTAGCTAAGCTCCAGTTTCTCTCCACTCCAATCCATTCCATTCTTTGCTATGAAATACATATAGATCAGGTCACTAAAGGGTTTTAGTAAGGCATTGACCCTCCACAACCTTCCTACTTATGGACTCAATCTGGAACTACATACAACTTCAAGGGATTTTTTTTTCCAGTTTCCTTGCCCGTAATTCTTCAAACTCTAAGTTTCAGTCAAAATACCTTTAATTTGGGAAGCGGCTGTGGCTCAATCAGTGGGGCTCCCATTTACCATATGGGAGGCCCCGGGTTCGGTTCCCGGGGCCTCCTGGTGAGGGCAGGCCCGCCCGTACGGCGTGGTTGGCTGACCCAGCGAGCGCAAGCAGCAAGGGGGGGATAAATGAATAAATAAATAAAACCTTTAAAAAAAAAAAAAATACCTTTAATTTTAATTATCTGCACCCAGACATGATCCCCCCATCAAAAACACCCTACTCCCACTTTTTCACCTGCCAAATACCTTACACATCCTTCAAGGCCCAGTTTAAATGGTATTTCTCTTATAAAGCCCTCATTTACAACAGTCAACCAGAAATGAAACAACTATTAAGCACTGACACTGGAGATATAGAAATGAACTCAATAAAAGTTTAAACCAAGTAATTCCACAATTCTTTCACTATTTTTCCATTCCTTTTACTAGCACCCAGTATAATTTGCCTTATAAAACAATTAATTGGGTGCAAGTTTTGATTAGGGAATTCTTTGAGGATAGAGATCATTTTTTATTCCTGTGAAGAGACTGCTATTGGAATACATTGATTCAACAAGTACTTACTGACGTTTAAAGTCTACCCATTTGTCTGTTGCTATAGAAATAGCCTCTAACTGTCCTTCCTGTTTTCACTCTAAGACCCTCCAATCCACTTTCTAAATAGCCCGAGTAACCTATTCAAAATATGAATCAGATGTCAGTACTATGTTTAAAAACAACCAATGGTTTCACCTTGATTTGGCAATGGTTTCTTAGATATGATACCAGGAGCATAAGCAACAATAAAAATAAAAAAATAAAAAAAAAGCAGATATACCGGTCCTTAAAATTAAAAAATTTTGTGCAAAGGCTACCATCAAGAAAGTGAAAAGATGGGAAGCGGCTGTGGCTCGATCAGTGGGGCTCCCGTTTACCATATGGGAGGCCCCGGGTTCAGTTCCCGGGGCCTCCTGGTGAGGGCAGGCCCGCCTGCATGGCATGGTTGGCTGACCCAGCGAGCACAAGCAGCAAAGGGGGGATAAATGAATAAATAAATAAAATCTTTAAAAAAAAAAAAAAAGAAAGTGAAAAGACAACCCCAGAATAGAAGAAAATATTTGTAAATCATATATCTGATAAGGGACTGGTATCTAAAATATAAAAGAACTCTTACAACCTCAATGATAAAAAGACAAATAAGCCTATTTTAAAACAGGCAAAAGATATGAATAGACATTTATCCAAAGAAGGCATACAAATGGCCAATAAAAGCACATGAAAATATGCTCAACATCATTAGTCATTAGGGAAATGAAAATCAAAACACAATGAGAAACCACTTCATACTCACTAGGATGGCCATAATCAAAAGGACTGACAATAACAAGTATTGACAAGAAGGAAGAAAAATTGGAACACTCATTCACTGCTGGTGGGAATGTAAAATGCTTTGGAAATGTACAAATGCTTTGGAATGTACAGCTGCTTTGGAAAACAGTTTGGCATCTCATCAAAATATTATAGAGGGAAATGGATGTGGCTCAAGAGGTTTGGCGTCCATCTACCATATGGAGGGACTGGGGTTCAATTCCCGGGACCTCCCAGTATAAAAAAAAAAAAATGCCTGGAAGCAGCTGTGGCTCAATCAGTAGGGCTCCCGTTTACCATATGGGAGGCCCCGGGTTCGGTTCCCGGGGCCTCCTGGTGAAGGCAAGCCCGCCCGCACGGCATGGTTAGCTGACCCAGCGAGCACAAGCAGCAAGGGGGGGGGATAAATGAATAAATAAATAAAATCTTTAAAAAAAAATGTTATAGAATTTCCATATGATCCAGTAATTCTACTCTGAGGTTATGCCCAAGGGAAGTGAAAATATTTTGTCCACATAAAACCTTGTACATAAGTGTTCATAGCAGGAAAGAATCCAAGTATCCATCAGTAATAAACAAATAAATAAAATGTTGTCTATCCATACAATGAAATATTATTTGGCAATAAAAAGAAATGATACGCTGATACATGCTATAATAAGGGTGAACCCTGAAAACATGAAGAAGCCAGACAACAAAAGTCAGAGACTGATTCTATTTATATGAAATGTCCAGAATAGGCAAATCCATAGAAACAGAAAGTACATTAGTGACTGCCAGGGGCTGGAGGGATGGGAAATGCAGAATGACTTCTAATGGGCACGGGGTTTCTTTCCAGGGTAAAGTAAATATTCTGAAAATTAGATTGTACTGATGGTTGCACAATACTGTAAAATATATTAAAAACCACTGAATTGTATACTTTAAACAGGTGAACTGCACGGTATGCCATTTATATCTCAGTAAAAATGTTATTTATAAAAACAACAAAAACAATGGCTTCCCATCCAATTACAATGAAGCCCAAGCTCCTGGCCATGCCCTCATGGCCCCATATCCAGCCTCCTCTCCTACCACCATGTCCTCACTCACGGTGCTCCGGCAGCACCAGCCCTCTCTTTGCTTATCACATGCTCATTCCGCATTAGAGACTATCCACATGCTGTTCCCATTGTCCCCAAGTCTTCACATGGCAGGCCCCTACCCTCATTCAGAGCTTACCTTAAACGACCCCTCTTCAGAGAAGTCGTCTCCAACTTCTCAATTTAAAGTAGTCTTCCCTATTTTCACTATTTTCATTACACTGTATTTTTATCTTCAGAGTGTTTATAAAATATAAGGTACAAGGCATAAGGTACACAAGGTATATTGCTTAGTTTTCCCTTATTTATAGAATGTCTCCCCTCTTCCCATAACAGGCTATCAAAACATCTGTTGAACTGAACTGTCATTAATATATTTACTACTCAAATGGCGAGAGACTATAAATGAAGTTATGAAATAGATCTTCCAGGGAGGCAATGATGAATACCAAATTAGAGGTACAGATGAGTGTAACAGAAATTTCAGAGAAAAAAATAACCTATAGCTGCAACATCTGGGAAAAAGCTTCATGGAAGTGAAAATGGCCTCTAGCAGATTAACAGAAAGGCAATATAGGGGAAAGGAACATCTGAACAATGTCCTCCCCTTTTGTCCATTACCTCAACACTTCACCAACTCACATGTACCCCACACCATGCCCTATACTGTAAGCACCTCAAGGGCAGAGAACATTTTTTCTTTTTGCATACCTCCACATACCTAATGCAGGCATAGAAACATTTGTTGAATGACTAATGAAATAACAGCAAATTCAGGCATTGTTCCAGAGTTCTACCACTGTGATGAAAAGCAATTTCTAAGAAGCGGCTGTGGCTCAATCAGTAGGGCTCCCGTTTACCATATGGGAGGCCCCGGGTTCGGTTCCCAGGGCCTCCTGGTGAAGGCAAGCCCGCCCGCACGGCGTGGTTAGCTGACCCAGTGAGCACAAGCAGCAAGGGGGGAATAAATGAATAAAAAAAAAAAAAGCAATTTCTACCTTCTCACAATTTGTATTTTAGACTTGTGGTCCTTTTGGCAGGATGGAGGGTAAATACAATGTTTCCTCTTTTGGATTTTTTTTTTTTAGGAACAGAATAACAACAACAAAAAAAAACCCACTATGAACCTCTAGCCTACCCATTAAGGCCCTGCTCAATCTCAGTGCACTTGTGGAGAACTAACATGGGATAATCACTCTGCTGTCCACTGCCCCAACACAGCATTTACAAGACACAAGACACAAAATGGAGACTTCACTAGTTACTTAGAGTACTTGAATAGTAGCATGAAATAATGGGAAGTTAAGTCCTGGCTCTCAAGTTCCAGGTTTGAATGCCAGTTTATTTATCTAGCTGTTTGACCTAGGACAAGTTACTTAATGTCTCTGAGGCCATTTCTTTATTTGGAAAATTATGTGATACCAACTACTCCATAGATTTGCCTGTGGACTAGAAATAATATACATAAATTATCTAGTTCAGGGCCTGACACACACTTGGTTCACTGCAAAAGCTAGTTATGATGACCAAGTCACAAGATTTACAAAGTGCCAGGGTTACAGGTTACTGCTAAAGACCAGAGAACAGTTTATTTCTAGCTTCTTGGGAATTTGATGAGCAGCAGTGACTTTGCATTATTTTAACACTATTAGTCTCTGGCTAAAATAAGGGATGCTTACTGCCAGACTGTTGTTTAACTAGTACACGAAGTCTTAGAATCTGGAAGTGAGACTGTTAAAATATAACACCCATCACCTAATTGGACTCCATGAAGCTATACAAATGAGACCTTTTGTACTATGTCTTAAAGGCCAATCTGAGCACTGAACATCAAGTGGAGAAGGGAAAAAACCACAGTAATCCAAAAGCCTCTACTACCTACCCATGCTTTAAAAAAAAAAAAAAAAAAACTAGTTTGCTAAAGGAAAATGGTTGTGATATCATGAGAAATCACAGTTGAGGTATCTAACCACTGTGAATGTACAACATCCACAACTTTACAAGGAAAACATAATTTTCAGGTCCTTAGCTCTTCTTAACACTTGAACCAATGCACTGATTACTAAACAGTGAATTAGCATATCATTTAACAATTTACTTGGCAGATTTTAAAGGAAACAGGTAATTCATTCAATGCCCCCTTCATAACGGATGGATTATAGCTAATAGTATGGTGTCCAATTTCCTAGTTTCATGATCACTTGCCATCACTTGAGTTCAGAAAGTTTTGTAAGCAAAGTTTAAAAGTTTCATAAGCTGTGATGACACGATACTTGTTTTTATCTTAAAATACAAGTAATGAAAGCTGAAAAAGGTGAAAGGTAATAACCCTTTCCTTTGATAGTACAAATAAGAGATGAATAAGGGTTAATATGATAATATACAAGATGTGACCAAGCCATAAAAGCGATGACCTCTTATGGACCACAAACAAGCTCTAGAAGAAGCCTTGCAGGTATGTTTCCTGTGGCCATAACCACCCCATTTTCTCACCTGGTAGCTGGATTCATTTGTCAAAACTCAGCTCAGGAATCACCTCCTTTAAAAAGGCCTTTCCTAAACTCTCTTCCTCCTAAATGCTGAGAAACTGCCTATTCCCTAGCATGCATATCTTGCAGCCTTCATTACTTTTTTTTGTATTTGTTGGTCTGCCTCTCCCAATAAAGTAGCAGCTCCTTCAGGGAACAGACTTTGTCTTTTCTCTCTATACCCCACAAACCCACATTGCCTGGCACTCAAACATTTGACAAAAGACATATTTAAAAGGATATTCATTGCAGCACACTTTGTATACAAAGGACTGTATGTAACTTAAATTCTCATTAGCAGGGGGATGATTAAATAAGCAAGATTCAAATTGTGGTCCAAGGATCCCTGAGAGTCCATGAGATCTTTTCAGCAATCTGTGAGGTCCCCGTTTCTCCAACTACTCATCTGTGTAAGGCCAGATATTCTTCAAATACCTTAACCAAATCTAAATTTCTTCTATTAAGCCAGATATTAGATTTGCAAAGATGCAAAACAATGCTACTCATCTCATTTTATTTTATAAAAGTTTTTTTTTTTTTTTTTTTTTTAAGATTTTATTTATTTATTCATTTATCCCCCCCTTGCTGCTTGTGCTTGCTGGGTCAGCTAACCACACCGTGCGGGCGGGCTTGCCTTCACCAGGAGGCCCTGGGAACCGAACCCGGGG
Source organism: Tolypeutes matacus (assembly GCA_026826555.1). NCBI lineage: Eukaryota > Metazoa > Chordata > Mammalia > Cingulata > Chlamyphoridae > Tolypeutes > Tolypeutes matacus. Next base: position 62,213,310 of record JAKSZT010053883.1, on the reverse strand, counting down.
CCTCCCATATGGTAAACGGGAGCCCTACTGATTGAGCCACAGCCGCTTCCCTAAAATAGTTTCTTATGTTAAAATGTAATGGGTGGGAGCAGATATAGTTCAAGTGGTTGAGCACCTGCTTCCCATGTATGAGGGTCCTGGGTTCGATCCCCAGTACCTCCTAAAAACAAAACAAACAAACAAATGAAAAAACCAATTCTCATTGGGAAGTGGATGTAGCTCAGTGGTTGAGTGCCTGTTTCCCATGTATGAGGTCCTGGGTTCAATCCCAGGCACCTCCTAAAAAATTAAAAAAAAAAAAGATGTAATGGATTTGTTATTGTTATTTCTAAATGAATTAATAGATATTTTTTAAATCCCTCAGTTTTAATTTCTAATATAGTAAATATCTATAAGTATAACCCACATAAACAAAAAGACTTTGGGGTTCTCAATAATTTTTAAAAGTGTTGAAAGGTCCTGAGACCAAAACATTTAAGAATAATTGATTAAAGAAATTACGGTACACTTGTACAATAAGAGTATGTGGCCATTTTTTTAAAATATGAGACAGACTGACACATGTTGCTAGAAACCAATGTGTGAAGCTAAGTTCTTAAAAAGTACAAAACAAAGTATAAATTTGTACAAATTTTAAAAGGTCATTGCTATATATACATTTATGCTGTATATGCACAAACTTCATATGAACATCCAAGAAAAGTGGAAAAGGGGTGCCCTTGTGGAGAGGAACTGGGAAACCAGGAGTTGTGAATAGGAGAGTCTTCCCATTCCATTCTCATCTGAAAATTTTACCATTTGCATGTATTACCTTTTCAAAAAAGGAAAAAAAATGGAATCAACAAATTATATTGAAATAGTAAATAGGTATTGACCTCACATTAAAGAACAGAATTTAATGACAGTGGAAAATATTAAATAACATTGTTAAAGAAAGCAAACCATTTTCAAAACATTAATATATAATATAATTCAAAATTTATATATTTATATGTGTGTTTGTGTATTCATTCTTGAAAAACAGTCTAGTAGGAAATACTGTATATAAAGTACTTCTAATTAGTGGGATCACAAGTGATTTTTCTTCTTTATCCTTTTAGGCTTTCTAAGTTTTTGATAAACTTACACATATTATTTCTATAATGAGAAAAACAAGGAAAGAGTTCAAGTTTAAATATATATGTATACATATATATTTATTTAAGCCAAAAAAAAAATAAGTAAAGTAGCATCTATAAGCTGCTTTTACACCAAGAACTTAACTGAATGTTTATTTTATTTATTTTTTTTTTTTAAAGATTTTATTTATTTATTCATTTATCCCCTCCTTGCTGCCCGTGCTCGCTGGGTCAGCCAACCACGCCATGCGGGCGGGCCTGCCCTCACCAGGAGGCCCCGGGAACCGAACCCGGGGCCTCCCATATGATAAACGGGAGCCCTACTGATTGAGCCACAGCCGCTTCCCTAGATACATTTTTTGAAATCTGGCTCTCAATCTCTTTAAGAGAACCTCCCCATCCTCCAATTCTCAGAAGTTTTTACCTAGTCTAAGAAAAGCACACATTTATATTTGCTGTGCACCTGAAAACTTGAGCCTCTGAACTATGTCATCTTTCCAGAAAAGAAAGGTTCAGTCCATAGTCTAATTTGAAATGCTACTCCCATCTGCAAAACTCCAGAAGGAGCTGCAATTACTATTAATTAAGAGCAGAAACAGGTTTGGTCTTGAAAAGCTTTTCTCTCATTCAAGTCTAGGATGCTTCCAAATGGAAAGCTGCCAATTTTCTTACACTGTAGATTTAATACAAAATAATGTGATTTTTTTTTTAAATTGCACTATTTGTTAAACTCCTTAAAACAAGGTTTTCATATCCTTTAGAGTAAGGTTTCACCCAACAAAACTTATCACTAAATATCAGAATTTTTAATGCAACTCACTTTACTTAGAGCCAGCCCCACCCACCCCCAACACACACACGTGCACACACACTCATAGAGTAAAGTAATATACCTTTCGACAGAATCTAGGACCCAGGCTCCTGACAATCCAAGGATTTAACATTATTTACTCAAGTTCATGTGCTAAAGAGAATGCAAGCCAAAGACTTGGGAGTGGGTCTTAAAATAAGGTATTTGATAAGCCTCAGCCTGCAATGCTCCAGGCAGCCTAGGAAGGGCCAATGGGTGACAGCTATTAGGAGGCTAATCTCAGATCCATATTAAGTACAAATTTTTACCAGAAACCAGAGCTAATTAAACAGAATTGACTCTACAGCTGGAGGTTTGATGCTTTCTATTGAAGACAAGACAGAATTTGTGGCCCATACCTTGAACATAGACTCGGTAGGCATTGGGTCCTTTGCCAGATCCCTGTCCTCTCACTGTCTTAATGGGAAGTGGTAGTATGGGAAGGCAGAGGGACAATGTCTTGAACACTGCTATAGCCCAGCATCTAGAAGGCTTTCTGACACATAGCAAGTACTCAGTAAATATCTACTGAATTAAATAAACATTTATTGCACTGCTTTATAACTGTATGTGACAGCACCAACAGAATCACTAAGCTATGTACAGAAGAGATGAATTCTGACAGGGCAGGTGAGGGAAGACATCTCAGAAGCAATGACGTTGGAGTGGTCCTTCCCTGGAAGAACAGCTTTTCACCAGGCAGTGGCTGCAGGAGGAGGAAAACCATGTGGAAAAGAGATAGCACCTGATCTATAGATGGCCTGAGCTCCTTTCCTATTCAGATTCCTACAAAGCTTCTATTTTCTCCTCAACCTTCAACTTTATAAAAAGGTACATAAAGATGTGTTGTGCTTCTCCACCCAGAAATTAGCTAAGAGCAAATATCAGGTAACAGAAAAATAAATACTGTGGAATGTTTTCTTCTTTACAGAGAGTAAACCTAAATAAGATTCTTACTCAGACCTTCTGAGAGAAAAATCTAAGAACTCCCAAGTCCACCAGAAATGTCACTTAAAAAAAAAAAAAAAAAAAAAAGTTGTTGCCCTTTATCTGTCTCCTGTTTCTTTCCTCAATAAAGTTTTTAAATTGCCCCATGCAAAAGATACTTAATTCCCAAAAGAAAAGGAAAATTAGACAATTTCGACATTTCACGGTCACTTCTTACTCCAGAGGGAAACACAGTTTGGGGGGTTGGAGTGAGGGTAAAGGCATTTGAAAGAGAACTGAAACTAAAATTCAGAACAGAAGAAAGGGAAAATAGCAAGTGGAAAGTTTTCAAAACCCCTAAAGAAGGGAGAAATAAGCCACTTCCCATCACACTCTCTTTAAAAATAGAAAAGGCCTCTAGCCCAGTCCCAGGAAGGACACAGTGAAGTCCTTCATGCCAGAAGAAAATTCACTAAGTCAGGTAAAGAGAATGTTAAGAAATGGGCTCTGTCCCACCTAGCTGCTCCCTTCCTCACCATGTCTCCACCCCCTACTGCAGAGGCCCAACTAAACACAAAATCCTTAGGCTGGCCAAGCTTCCCTCTCCCACTGCTCTCTCCTCAAACTGCATACCAAACACAGAAAGAATAAAATACATTTGAATGTGGGATTAAAATTAAAATAGGCCTAAATTAGGTAACAGTACCCATAAGAGAAAATTCAAGTTTCAATCTAGTACTCCTAACTCTACCTTCTGAGAGATGGGGTGGGGAGAATTCTTAAAAATCAAAATACAGGCTTGATTTTACAACCTGCTTAAGAAATAATGAATCAAACTCTGCATCTGAGAAACTTAATTCCTTCTTTTCAAGTTTCTTTTCCATTTTCCAGCATAGTCCTCCACCCTCCTCTTCAAAGGAGCCTGTACTTCTGAAATGAAGATCCTTGGATAATTAGCCTAGAATGGGCAAAAACCAACTTGGACACCCAGTGAGAGCAGTAATAATATTAAAACACTCCGTTTGCAATAAGTTTTCATAAAGGAATTGCTAATTATGAGCATCTGTATCCCAGAAGGGTAATGTACCTCGCAGTAGCACAACGACTTCTTCTTGCCTTTTAATGCCAATTCATTGCGAACTGATGTGAAGGTGGAAAAAGGAGAGGTGGGGAGAAAAGAGACACTGAACATTGTCCGACTAAGAGACATCTGAAGTCCAAACATCTATAACCCCAACTTCACCACGGAAGCCAAAAGAAGCATTCTCAGGAGCCAAAGCCAGAGAGGCTGATTCAAAATGTAATTTATCTTAACGAGTCTCCCTACGGCCAGGCCTTGGCTTGGGGAGGAGGGAGAATTGGTGCTGACAGTTTACCTTAGAAGGAGGCAGCGAAGAGATAGGCCTTTCAGAGCCACCCAGAGCACAGTCCCGGAGGCCCGAGGCGGCGCCGAAAGGCTGGAGGGGCGCGCGGCTGCGAGTCCCCCAGCGCCACAGGTTCTCCGGCGCGCAGCGGGGCCGGGCTCCACAGGTGGGCGGCGCTCGGCATCGGGGACTCGGGCTAGAGGAGGGGGTGCCGCGGTTCGCCCGAGGCCCGAGGCGGGGGAGTGCAAAGGGACCGCGAAACGGCTCTGCCTTAAGGTAGCATGAGAGGGAAGCTCCCGGTTTTGAGTCGCCCGGTTCTGGTTCCCTCAGCTGGGTCATTACCGGCTTTTCCCCAAGGCAGGATCCCGGGGAGGGGGGAAGGGAGAGGGGCCGCGTGCACCTCCACCAGACTCCCCGCGAGCCTTGGCCTCCTTCCCTGGCGCGGTTAACCCGCACCGCAGCGAACAGCGGGCCAGAGGACTGCATGCGCCCCGGCACGTACGTGCTGCACGACCACACGCGGGCGGGGGAAGGGCGCTGACGCGCGGAGACCTGGCCCCTTTTCACGCTGTTTCTCTCCGCCGCCTGACCCGATCCCGCTTCGGCCCACCCCCTCAACTCCGCTGCCCCTCACCCGTGTTCGTCTTGATGTTCTCCCTCAAGAAGTGACCGCTGGAGAGATGCTGGAAGCCGAAGTTCTGGGCGATCCTCTGGCACACGGTGCCCTTGCCCGAGCCGGGCGGCCCAAGGATGACCGCGCGCAGGAGTTTGGAAGCCATTGCCTTCGCGAGGAGGAGGAGGGTGGCCAAACCCGCAAACCAGACAGCGACCCGGGAGGGAACCCGGGAACTTTGTTTTTTTCTTCCCCTGTCTCTGGCACCCTCCGCTAGCGCATGGACTGGCCGGCCGCCCCTGCAGGGGAACGAGAGACTTTTGAGACGATCCCTCCCCTCAGCCCTCAGCCCTCAGCCCAGCGGCCCGGCAGACTCTTAAGGCGGAGTAACGCGCCACGCTACACCTCCCCGCCCTCCTCCACCTCCTCGCCCCCACGCAGCGATTCGGGCGAACTCCAGAGCCCCCGCCCCTGGCGTGGTCAGCCTTCGGGAATTAGAGCTCAGCCCAGCCAGTCCCACCTCGATCCCTTCCTCTGTCTCGCTCCCCACTCCAGTATCCGCCGAGTCGGCCACGCCGGGAAAAGGGGTGACTCGAAGCGCGCAACCCACCGCCCCACGCACCGGCCGGCCTGTAGGCTGAGCCCCCGCACGTGGGCAGCGCTTAGTCCGCGCCTCGGCCCCTCCCCAGCGGCTGTCACATCGCGGGGATTCGCCGCGGCCGCCGCTGTCGGCCGGCTGTACCGACTCGAAGGGGCCGGGCGGACGGCCCGTGCCCACCTCCGCCGAGGGTTGACGGGATGCGCTCCCCAGCCTTGGGGCTCGCGAGCAGCCGGAGCTCGGCGCCTCTCCACAAAGAGCAGTCAAATAAACACACACACCTCGGCTGGGAAGCAGCGCTGGCAGAGGCTTCCAGCCCGGATCCTGCTGGGCGGCGCCGTCTCCACCCGCCCCCACTCCGAGCCCCTGCGGGCTGCGCGGGACTCGAGCCTTACGTAAGCCGGGGAGACCTGCTCCACGCGAGCCGCTGGCCAGCGCCCCCTCCCCTTCCCTCGGCTCTGCTCCCCACCCCGCCTTCCTATATCCCCGTGCTCCGCAGGACCCAGTAGGGTCTGCGGGTGTAGAAGGGAGATAAAGAGGACAGAAGGGACTGAAACCCCCCTTTGGGTCGCTAGAAACCTGGTCTGCTGTTAAGGGGAAGGAAAAATACAACTTGTTGAGCTCCTACTGTACCTCAAGTTCCGACTAGGTGATTTCATTATGCAACAACCTTTCGAAGTAGGTATTTGCAGATGAAATGAGGCTTGGAGCGTGGTCATTCATTCATTCATTCAACAAATGTTGAATGAATGCCTGCCATGTGCCAGAGGCTGTTCTTGGGTGGAACAACCGATAATGAATCCTGCGCTTGTGGGACTCCAGGACTTCAGCCCCCCACCTATTAGCCCTACACCTACAACCCACAGAGTCCAAACAGGGGCTCCATCTCCCACCCCCTCCCCTGCATATCCCAGTTCTCTTAAATCTCCACACAATTGGTGCGATAACCACCCAAAGGTCTCCTGCTTCGGCTGCAGTCTATGCCCCATGCTGCTGCTTGAAATGTTGCTAAAGTGCAAATCAACTTCTTTTATTTCCCCACCTCAGATATGATCTTCACTTCAGGATTAAAAAAAAAAAAATCTTCAGCAGGAGCACACAGGTGCCTCCTATACACCTTTGCATTCCGCCTGACCCCTCCTCTGCCGTCCTGCAGGCCTCCTGCCTTTAGGGAAAACCAGTGTGGCGTTCTGAGTGCACCTCCCATGGTTCAAAGATGGGGAGTGACACAGTGCAGAGAAGACCGTGTGGAGAAGAACCTCCTCTACATTTCTGACTGCTCTCTGTTGCGGGCAGAGTGACAGAGCCTGACAGAGCCTGACAGAGTATCCTGCCGTCCAGTCCCTCTCCCCCCTCCCCCCCACTGCCTCCTCCTCACAAGCACTTGACCAGAAGGCACCCAGTCTCTGGCTACCTGGCAGCTCACGAAGGCCACCAACACCAGGCCAGCCTTTGTTCCATAAGGCTCTTCCACCTGCTTAGGTCCCCAGGCCAGATGAGGCAGACTCCAAGCTCTGTAAACTATCTCAAAGACTGTGCTGTAGACCTTAGGAGATTTTATACTGAGTTCCTTCAGACCCCATCTGGGAATAAAGAAGAAGAGTTAAAGGAAGGACCTAAATCTCTGCTGTCTTCCTCCATCTATTTGCTGTACAACAGATACCTCTGGGCAGTGATTCTTAAACTTGAACATGCATCATAATCATCCTGTTAAAAGATTGCTGAGCCTTGACCCCATAGTTTCTGATACAGTGGGTCTGGGGTAGGACCCTAGAATTTGCATTTCTAACAAGTTCCCAGGTAATGATCTGGAGACCACATTTTGAAAACCACTGCTATAGTGAAAAGAGTATTTAATTGAGACATGGGGGAATGTGTGGTCTGTTGATTCCTCTGTCCACCATGTGACCTTTGGCACTTAACCTCTTCTCTTTGTAAAATGAAAGTAGTGCATCCCAAAATTCCCTTCATATCTAACAAGAACTGATTCTGTAAGTTCCCACAGGAAATCCTGCTTCTAGCTCCACAAAATAAATGAACTATAGACCCACCTTGCATATCACCTGATTCTTTTGTCTACTTTTGAAATGCCTTTCCCAACACCAGCTTTTAGAATCATGGGGCAGCACTAGCCAGCCACACACTCCTAGGACTTCATGCATATCCTAGTGTTTTAGGAGTTTAGCTTATGAAACAGAAAGACACAGGTAAACTCATTAGAGAAATCCATCTGAGATTGGAACCTAAGATTTCACAAAAGAGCCTGCAACTGATCATCCCTGTGCACAGCCACCTCAGGGTCCCGCAGTTGATCTGCAGACTGGAAGGGGCAGTAGAATAGGAAGAAAGAGGCTTTGGGGTCAAATAGACCCCAAAATGGGATCAAATTTCAACACCACCCTTTACTAACTCTGCAAGCTTCTTGATCCCTGTGATTCTTAGTTTACTTATCTGTTAACTGGAGATAATGCCCATCTCATAGGCTTATGGTGAAGCTTAAATGAGATAATGTAGTCTCATTTAGCATAGTTCTGGGAATGTAATAAGTATTTGATCATAAACATCACTATCACCATTATTAATTATCTTAGTCTCCAAATTTTGAAGAATAAATGAGGAAATATGTTTCAGGTGCTTGGAACATACTCAATAAATGGAAGGAAGCTACTCTTATCACATACACTCATATAAATCAACTTCCTCCTATTTCCTTTGCCCACAGTTTTTAACCCATTTATAACATTTATCACAGTCTGTCAAATATTAGACAACTCTTTCATTGTGTTTGTCTCCCCACAACACTATAAGTTCAGAGGGCAGAGACCCAATTTTATTCATCTTTATATCCTCAAAAACATATGTCACAGGGGCAATGGGAAGTTAATGTCCCTGTTTGGAGTAAAGGGAATGTACAGTAATGGGTGGTGGTGAGGATACTGCAACATTGTGAATGTGATTAATCCCACTGAATGGTATACTTGGGAGGGGTTGGGATGGGGAGATTTACATCGTGTATGTGTGTTTCCACATTTTAGAAAAGAAAGAGAAATGAAAGAGATAATGATAATTAAATGTAGTTCATGATACTGAATGGGATCAAAGAATGGAGAAGAAAAGGCTCAGAAGAACACTGTTGGGACTTAAGAAAAATTGTAATATAGAATATAAGTTTTATATCAATGTTGAATTTCTTGAACTTGGTGACTGCACTTACGGTGACCACATGAGTGAACATCCTTGTTCATAGGAAACATGCATGAAACTATCATGTGTTCAAGGTGTATAATATATGCAACCTGCTCTCAAAAGTTCAGAAAAAAGATGAACGGGTGGATAGTTGGATAGATATACAGATAAATGGTGATAGATGGTTGGTGTGGTTTGGCAAATGTGGCACAATGTAGAAAATGGTGTATCTGGGTATCTGGAGGGGGGTATGTTGGAGTTCTCTGCATGGGGTTTGTATTGTTTTTGCAACTATCCTATAGTTTGAAATTATTTCAAAATAAAAAGTTTAAAAAAAAGATGTGACATTGCCTGTAATGGATACTCCGTTAATTTGGTCAAGTCTCCATTTCACCAAGGAGCGAACAGTGTTTTCAGTTCATCAGCCTTTAGCTTGGATCCTTTTACCTCCTAAGGAAGAACTCAAGGGATATTTAAATACTACAAATGAGAACAGGCCCAGAAACCCCAAAAGAATTTGGAGAAATAATTTCTGAAGGAAGTCAAAACAAAACAGAGATCTTCACAGTATTAAGCTTATTTTCCTCTTGGTTAAATACATCATTACATCAAAATACTAACAGTCTATCTAAGCATGATTTTACTTATAAACTTCTCAGGCTGTCAATGAATGGGGCATTTAAAGCTGCACATTTGTCTGAACATTTTGTCTCAATCAAATAACACTGAGACTACAAAACTAGTTTTATACATTAATGGCTATTTTGTGATGATAAAATGTAGTTCATATTATTCTGTAGCACAGGGCCCAAGTATTCTTTATAAAGAAAATAGAAAGCTACAGCAAAAACTATTAACTGTGTTTACTATTTTTTAGGAGTATTAGAAAAATATTCTATTTTTTATTCGGTACGACATCATTACTCATGAGAGCCAATTGTGGAAAGACAGATTTTCACAATTTGAGGTGGGATGGCAGTTCAATAAATGCCACTGAACCTGGTTAATATAAACTGTATTGGAATGTCAGTGCTATGATCTTTTAAGTTGTCAGTAAGTTACCAAGTGATTCGTCAAAGAACTCCTAACACTAGATTACTGTTTATTTATAACTAACATGATTTGATGCTAATAATAATTTTCTTTGCACCCTGATATTTGTTATTTCATAAGTTTCAGAAACTTACCATATTTGTGTTTTATTTTAATGTGAATATATGTCATTTGAAAAACTCAGTTGTTAGAACCTGATTAAAATATCAGGAGACTGATAAAAGGATGCAATAAAATAAATACAAGAGAAATAAAATAAGGCTACCAAATTCCAGCTGCAATCTATTGCCTTTCTACCTCTTGAAGTTCTGAGCTTAATTATTCTTTTAAAAATGAGGGTTGTTTAGCAAGTGTTATGGAGATATTTAAGACATACAGCATCTAAATAAAACTTTCTGCTTATCTGTAATCACATGACTCAAAATAGAATTAAAAAGGAAATTCTTATGAATTAAAAAGGAAATTTCTTATTGTGCAAGTTAATATCGTTTAAAGCCAAGCCCACGTACTCCCTAGAATCATCTCTAGCACCACATCAAATTATCTCATCCACCATCAATGATACATGTCACACATTCTAATGTCCTCAAAGTATACATTTGAAATTTATTTTAATATGATTTACCAGGATTCTTATAATGGTGTGACAATGACCCCACCTCTAAAATTATGCCCCCATTCTTTAGCTATTATCCCTTTCCATCATTGTCTTTCTATCATAACTTCAGGTTTATTTCTGTTGTATTTGATGAAGACAGTAGACTCCTTGAACACAATGGCATCATCTTGTTCATCATGGTATAGTATCCAGCGCAGAGAGAGCACTGAGTAAATATTTTTGAATGACTGACAACTGAATGAATGAATGAATGAATGAACGGATCCATTTCTCTCTTTGCCCTCTGAGAAGTTTCTCTGAATAGAAACAACAAAAGCTAGTGGCTTGGACATGCCAAAATTCAGAAGAAAGAAAGCTGGAAAAAGAATGGGAAGAAAGGACAAGATATCTGTCCCTGCTTGCCCTGCTCCTTCTGCCTGTAGACTCTCGTTAAATACTCAAGAAGCCAAAATGTTGTATTGAGAGAAGAAAATATGATGGGATGAAGGACTAACATGGCATTATTTGTGACTATAGTACATTCTTACAAATGAAAGAATCATCTTATCCCCAAATTTTGCTAGCCCACACAATTATTAACCTATAACATCTTAATGGTGGTTGAAAAGAGGCAGCATTTATTTTATAAGTTTGTTCTCTTAAACTAAAAATAAATAAACAAACAAATAAATAAAAAGTTCCCCAGCAGTTAAAAAAGGAACTGGGAGGAAAGAAATCAACATTGTTCACATTTGCCTGGCATGACCCATTATTCTCCATGAGCAGCAGGCTATTTACAGATAGGTCCTGGAGTAACAGTATATGCTAGAACTGCTCTCTCAGGAGATGAAGATGTTGAACTCCCATCCTTGGTCTTTTTACCTTGAAACATTGGAAAGCAAATTAACAATCCATCATGCTCCATCCTTCAAATATAATGATATAGTGATGTCTTGCTCAGAACTTTCTCTGAATTGTTTATCTGGTAGTGTCGATGGACAGGACTACATCATCCACATCTTCCCAGCCCTAACCAATAGATGAATTCCTTCTTGAAGTTGCCTTGGAGTTAACAGAAATTCCTGAAGAGCAGATGTGTTTGGGTGTGTCTTTCATCTGTGCAAAGATAACTGCCAGGGGAGTGAAGACCTTGGCATTTTTCCTGTTCCAGCTGGATGAAGGCACTGGAATTGATTTCTGAGTTTATTTTGCCTAAGTCTAGCTCACTATGGCTGGGAGGAAAAGGGGGATCCCACTGTGGGAAGCTTCCAAGTTTGGGCTTCTGATAAGGGTAGTAAAGATTACTATTAACATTTATTGAGTGATTACTATGTATCAGGCATATGCATATATATAATTATTCAATCAAGAATTAAATATTACTTATCCTTACAAGAGTCAAAGTGTCCTATTATTGTATCCATTTTATATACCTTAAATTGAAGCAAGACATCTAGTAAATTGCCCAAGGACCCACAGCCATAAGTGGCAGAGTAAGGTCTTAAATCAAAGCATCCTGACTCCAAAGCCCATGCTCTTTAATCTAAACTGGTTAAACTGATTCACAAATCTCTTTGAAATTACACACTTTTTATTTTATAGGTGAGGAGGTCAGGTCATTTATCCCCAGTGTCACTGAGCCACAAAATAACAGAGCTGGTATTTGAAACCAGGGAGCCTAGAGAAGGGTCAAAGGACTTGATCACTATACCCTACTGCCTCCCCAGTACTTGGGTGAAGAGGATCCTAATGCTCTATTAGGAGTGCTTTGCACCAAATTCCTGGTCTACAGAGAAATGCTAACAGGAAGGAGAAAGAAAGTCATGTCCAGACTGGCTTGGCTCCTTCCACAGCAAGATGAGACCACCAGAGTCCTGTGAAAGTTTCTTGCCCCTAGACACTCTTCATCAGGACTCTCCCAAGATCTTAACTTATATCTGCCCTCCCAAGTCTGCCAGCTCATCTGTCAGCCTCCTGTTGCCAAACCATTGCTGTGGCCTGACCTTTGGTCTTGCTGCCAGACCACTTGACCTGATGCTTGACTCACTGTTTACCTGGCTTTTGAAAGGCATCACTTTGTTCTTCACCCCATGGCCACAGGCCAACCTACCAACTTCAGAGTAAGGTCTCAACTTTTCCTTTTCCCCACCCTCCCCTCTCTACCCACACCAGTCCCAAACTTGGGTCCCAGATTCCCAGCCTATGTCATGGCCCCTGCTTGCCTAAGAGGTCAATAAGGACAAGTCACTCCTAGAGACAAACCAAAAGCTCAGAAAAAGTAGAATAAGTTAAAAGATATGTCTTGCTGGAGAGTTATGCAGAGGAGCCAAAGGAGAAGCAAAGATCATAAATGTCATGACCAGAAGTAAGAGAAGATAAACTGGTCAATTAAGGATTTCCAAATGAATTCCAAGAGTAGAAAAGCTATATAGCACAGGGGTTAAGGGCATAGACTCTAAAGACAGACTGGCAGATTCAACCCTTGGCCCTGCACTTAATAGATGTGTGACTATAAAAATTCTTTAACCTGTGGTTCATTTTTTCCCTCTGAAAAAATGGGGATAGTAATAGTTCCTATCTCATAGAGTTGCTTTGAGTTTAAATGAGTTAATATATGTGAAGGCGTGGAATAATGTCTGGCTTGAAATAAATACTATAAAAATGTTGTTTTATTTTTATTGGTCCTTCAACCACCACAAAGCTCATAGCACTAAAGGCAGATTCTTGGAAGAACTAAGCCACGCCAGATAAATTTATTCCACTACCAGGGCCATCTTCTGAGTTCCCTCAGGATAAGTATAATTTGTTTTTACATAAAGACTTTCATATATTTGAAAACAACCATCTGTTCCCACATGAAGCTTCTCTTCTTCGTGCTCCCAACATTCATTCTATTTCTCTCTTTTTCATTAAGTAGTAGCAATGAAGTTTGACCATAACTCAATTGACACACCTGATTAGTCCAAAGGGTATTCCAATTACCCCAACACATTCTGACTATGAGCAAAAGAAGTTTTATGGAAGTTTGGGGGAAGGTTTATAGTGACCAGTGGGGAGTCAAACAAACTTCCTCTAAAATAACATGCTTGGTAGCCCAACCATTAGTAGCTTATAAGGGGAGTCAGCATTAGTTTGAAGACAATAATATGATAACAGAGCAAAAAGATAGAAAGAATTTGGTCCTTGATGGCATATTCAGCCTCTGAACCAACCCTGAAGTCTTCCCTACTTGGGAATTCCTCTTGTATTAGCTAATATATTTGGATTTCCTCTTATATTACCTAATAAATTATTTAGTTTTAAAATCGGTTTGATTGAATTTTCTATTACTTGCAGTGAAAGCATCCTGGTAAATAAACATTAATTTTAGCTATAGAAAAATTCAAAAGTTACAATATTCACACATCTGACTGAAGGACTAAAATTCTCTTTCCTAAAATTTTATATAGCCTAGACTTGGTTTGTTTTTGTTTTTGTTTTTTGGCACACCAAATACGTTTTAACTGACACTGACATAGTTGCTTAAATACCCAAAGTCTTTTTTTTTATATATAATTTTTCATGGATAATCATTGAGAATAGTCAACTCTCACCCTTTAGTTCTGCCTCATTCATCCAACAATATTCATTGAGCACCTACTGCATGCCAGACACTGAATCAGTCCTCAGGACACAGGGTGATGAAAAAAAAATCCCTGCTTTCATTGACTTACAGATAATCAGATACAAGAAATTCAGGCTCAGAATGGTTTAAACACCTCTACCAGAAAACCTTTAAATGAAATAAAGAGAAGTGGGTTAAGTTCTTGAATGAAGGATAATTCACTAAGGAAGACAGCTCCAAATACTAGCCAAATGGAGTTTGGTTTGTGTGAGCTGTGGAGTGAAAAATCTCAGGGGAGTTTTAAACAGGAACATGCTAAGAATGCTTTGTTTTAAAGGAGACCATGTCTTGGGCTATTCAAGGCTTTTCTCCACTTGGCTCCAGCAAACCTTATTTTTCTTTCTTCCCCAATAAACGACCTTTCAGTTTATTCATTCAACAAACATTACTGAGTTCCTAGTACGCTCTAGGCTCTAGGCTAGGAGTTAAGGATAAAGAGATGAACAGAGTCTCTGCCTTTAATAAGCTTAAAACTATTAAAGTTTAATGAAATAGACATTTAAACAACAAGAAGAGAAATAAAATAAAACAAAAACAGAAAACTATAGGACTGGGCTCTAAGAGAATGGGCTCTGGTGTTAAAGGGACCTTAATTAGAACCAGACAGCCACCATTTTCTAGCTGGATGAGTTAGACCCATTGCTTAACCTTAATTCTCTCATCTCTAAAAGGGAAATAATATTAATACTCACTTCCTAAGATTATTTTGAAAATTAAATGATCTGTGAAAAAATTGCATGTCAATAAACATTAGTTATTATTACTATTCATTCAATAAATATCTATTGAGTGCCCACTATGACTGTTCTAGATATTTGTGATACACAGTAAATACAACAAGAACTCTGTCCTTGTGCAGTTTAAATTATTACTTTCATGCACTGTGATAAAATATAATGAAGGTGTTTATGGAAGTTCACCAGGGGATACCTGGTTCCCCCAGACCCTGAGAAAAGAAATTGGATGCAAGTCATTCCTTTGGGAGGTGATCCTAGAAAGCACAGTGAGGGAAAGGTGAAGTGACACAAGAAAGAGAAGAAAGCCAATAAAGTGTGCATGAATTACTGTGTCTCCTCCATGGGCAACTGGGGCTCAGTCTCACAGGGACTCTCTGAATGACTGTGTACCATCTCAGAATTGTCCACCAATCAGTTCTTCAGTGGTAGAAGGTTGCTCCTGAGGCATGCCTCAGGCAGAAAGACCCTGGAATCAATCTGCATGCACAGGAATTATCTGCAGGTGACCTCATGCATCCAAGGGGACATGGGTATGGCACCAACAGCTCTGCTATGCTAGCAGATTGCCAGATATTGTCAGGCACTGGATAAACACATAAAAGAAAGAGTAAAAGAAAAAAAAGGGGGGTGGGGGGAGGACATTTAAACCTGCCTGAGGAAGACAAGAAAAGATTCCCAGAGAATCAAATAATTCTTGAGGCTAGACACAGAAGATGAGTCTGCTAAGGTGACAAAGCACATAGAGCATCCCAGGCAAAGGGAAGGACATCAAGAATGAGAGAATGTGGGCTATGGAGGGAGGTAAGGACCCAGAATTACTGGAGGATAAAGAGCTAAGGAGCAAGGCTAGAAAAGGCTGAAGAGATGGGTGCTAGAAAGATTTGTACACCGTCCTAACCATTTAAACTTTATATTAAGAGAGAGGAGAATCATTGAGTTAAAATTCAAGTAAAAGGACATCTGGGGAAATGGTGGACTAGAAAGACACGGGATTCCCTTCTCCTCCAGAAAAATAGCTAGAGGACAGGCTGAAACCGCTTGGAAAAAGATCTTCTAGGGTTTAGGACAACAGGTGAAGGCTGGACAACATGCAGAGGAGAGAGGGGCAAAGGAGGGAAATCTCGACTACAGAACTATGAGTTGAAACCAGCTGCTGCTGCTGCTGGTACCTTCCCCCACATTAAAGACACTTGAGGGAAGCGGCTGTGGCTCAATCAGTAGGGCTCCCGTTTACCATATGGGAAGCCCCGGGTTCGGTTCCCGGGGCCTCCTGGTGAAGGCAAGCCCGCCCGCAGGCGTGGTTAGCTGACCCAGCGAGCACAAGCAGCAAGGGGGGGATAAATGAATAAATAAATAAAATATTAAAAAAAAAAAAAAAGACACTTGAGAATTTTTGGGCCTCTGGGCCTGCAGCTATAGACAAAGGGGGCTCCAGGGATCTACCACCTCAGGAAAGGGGAGACAGAGGGACATAGCCTAAGGCTGAATCAGCTTCTCACCCACAAATTTGGTCTGCTATGTCCTACAAGCCCTTCCAGGCTGGGTGGGACCAAACCTTGGTTTGCCCTGGGAGCCAGCACAGGACAACTCCAACTCTCACAATCTCCCTCTCTTCTAGCCAGGACAGATTGTTGAGGATGCACCTCTCTAGGAAAGAGGAGGGAGAGGGACACAGCCTAAGGCTGACTCAGTTTTTGTCTCCCAAATTTGGTCTACAGTGTCCCAGGAGCCCTTCCAGTCTGGGTGGGGCTGTGCCATTGTATTCCTTGAGAGCCAGCAAGGGGTTAAAGATACACAAATCTCCCAATCTCCTTCTCTACTAACAGGAATTGATTGTTGAAGATTCAGAGGGGAGTGGAAATATTCCTAGGCTGGAAAAGGGAGGGGGCTGCCAGAGAAGGCTGAAGAACTGTCTAAGAGAAAGTTTGAATTACAAGGCTCTTAGCCTCCAGGGAGGAAGCTCTATCACATTGATCTGGTCTGTGTTGCAACAAATACACTTTGACCAGGCATTGAACAGAACGCTGCCAAAGAGCACTCCCTGCTGGCATACCAAGGAAGTGCATGCAAGAAAATTAAAAATAAATAGGAGAGGCTTTTTCCCACCTCTATAGTCTCCCTCTCCAAGGCCCTAGAAAGCAAGTCTACAACCAATTACTGGGTCTAATGCCCAGTTTTGAGCAACTAGCAGGGACAATCCTAATAATTCAGGTCAAGCCAAAAATCAAAGAGCAGTAACACACAGTAACACACAGCCTCCAGCCACTAAATCCCTACAAGAGAAAGAAATTGAGCATCTGAGTAAATTACATCCTAATCAGATGCCTAGATATCAGCAAAAAATTACAAGCCATACTAAGAAAACAGAAGACATGGCCCAAGAAAAGGAATATATCAAAGCCCCAGAAGAGACACAGGATTTGAGAGAACTAATCAGTGAGATGCACACAAATTTCCAAAATCAAATTAATGAGTTGAAAGACAATATGATTAAAGAGATAAATGACATCAAAAAGACATTGAACAAGCACAAAGAAGAATTTGAAATCCTGAGCAGAAAAGTAACAGAGCTCACAGGAATGAAAGACACAATAGGTGAGATCAAAAACACATTAGAGGCATACAACAGCAGACTCAAAATGATAAAAGAAAGAATAAGTGATACAGAAGACAAAACAGCTAAAATTGAAAATAGAAAAGAACAGAGAGAGAAAAGAATGGAAAAAAATGGGCAGGGGCTCAGAGAGTTGAATAACAAAATGAAACACAACAACATACATGTCATGGGAGTTCCAGAAGGAGAAGACAAAGGAAAAGGGACAGAAAGAGTACTTAAGGAAATAATAGCTGAACATTTCCCAACTTTTATGAAAGAAATGAATTCACATGTCCAAGAAGTGTACCATACACCAATCAGAATAAATCTGAATAGACCTACTCCAAGATACGTAGTACTCAGAATGTCAAATGTCAAAGAAAAAGAGAAAATTCTCAGAGCAGCAAGGATGAAGCAAACCATCACATACAAGGGACACCCAGTAAGACTTAGTGTGGATTTCTCTTCAGAAACCATGGAGGGGAGAAGATAGTGGTATGACACAATTAGGATACTGAAAGAGAAAAACTGCCAGCCAAGAATTCTTTATCCTACAAAATTGTCATTCAAATATGAATGTGAGTATAAAATATTCACAAACAAACAGAAACTAAGAGAGTTTGCAAAAAAGAATCCACTTTTGCAGGAAATATTAAAGGAAGCCTTAGAACCTGAAATAAAAAGGCAGGAGAGAGAGGCTTGGAGGACAGTATAGAAGAAAGAATAACAAAAGATAGCCAAAAGAGTAAAAAGACAGACAAAAATATGATACGACATATGAAAACCAAACAATAAAATGGTGGAAGTAAATAGCGCATGCACAGTAATATTATTGAATGTGAACAGATTAAACTCCCCAATCAAAAGATACAGGCTGACAGACTGGATTTTTAAAATGAGCTAGCCATATGCTGCTTATAAGAAACTCACCTTAGACATAGGGATACGAAATGGCTGAAAGTAAAAGGCTGGAAAAAGATACTCCACACAAATAGTAACCAAAAAAGAGCAAGGCTAGCTATATTAATATTGGACAAAACAGACTTTAAATGCAAAAAAGTTATAAAAGATATAAAAGGCCATTATATATTAATAAAAAGGACAATCCACCAAGAAGATACATATATGTCTATGCATCTAACCAAGGTGTCCTAAAATACATGAGACAAACTCTGGCAAAACTGAAGGGAGAAATAGATATCTCTACAATAATCACTGGAGACTTCAACACCCCACTCACATCATTAGATGGAACAACTGGACAGAAGATCAACAAGGAAACAGAGAACTTGAACAATATGACAAACAAGTTAGACCTAACAGATATGTACAGAACACTGTATCCAGTGGGTTATACATTCTTCTCAAGTGTCCATGGATCTCTCTCCAGGATAGACCACATGTTAGGACACAATGCAACTCTTAATAAATATAAAAAGATTTAAATTATACAAAGCATCGTCTTAGATTATAGTGGAATGAAACTGGAATTCAATAACAGACAGGAAAAAAGTAAATTCACAAATGGTGGAGGCTGAACAACACACTCCTAAATAATCAGTGTGTCAAAGAAGAAATTGCAAGTGAAATCAATAAACATATTGAGACAAATGAAAATGAGAATACAACTTATCAAAACTTATGGGATACAGTGAAGGCCAGTCTTGAGAGGGAAATTTATAGCCCTAAATGCCTCTATTTAGAAAGAAGAAAAAGCTAAACTCAAAGATTTAACTGAGCAACTAGAGAAACTAGAAAAAGAATAGCAAACTGATCCCAAAGCAAGCAGAAGGAAAGAAATAATAAAAATTAGAGCAGAAATAAATGAAATTGAGAATAAAAAAACAATAGAGAAAATCAACAAAACCAAAAGCTGGTTCTTTGAGATCAGTAAAATTGACAAACCCCTAGCTAGACTAACAAAGAAAAAGAGAGAGAAGATGCAAATTAATACAATCAGAAATGAAAGGGGGGGGGGGAGTTACAACTGACCCCACAGAAATAAAAAGAATCATAAGACGATATTATGAGAAACTGTATGCCAACAAACTAGACAACCTAAATGAAATGGACAAATTCCTAGAAGTACACAAACAACCTACACTGACACTACAAGAAATACAAGAACTTAACAAACCAATCACATTTAAAGAATTTGAATCCATCATCAAAAATCTCCCAGCAAAGAAAACTCCAGGACCAGATGGCTTCACAGGTGAATTCTACCAAGCATTTCGAAAAGAATTTAACACCAATCTTGTTTAAATTCTTCCAAAAAAATTGAAGAGAAGGGAAAATTACCCAATAATGCTAAAAGAAATTTTAAAAGACCTAAATGAATGGAAAAACATTCCATGTTCATGGATTAGAAGAATAAGTATCATGAAGATGTCAATCTTACCCAAACTAATTTATAGATTCAATGCAATACCAATTAAAATCCCAACAGCTTTCTTGACAGAATTAGAAAAAGCAATTACCAGATTCATTTGGAAGGGAAAGTGCACCTGAATAGCCAAAAGCATTCTAAAAAAAAGAGTGATATGGGAGGAATTTCACTGCCTGAACTTGAAACATAGTACAAAGCTACAGTGGTCAAAACAGCACGGTACTGGCATAAAAAGATAGACACATCGATTAATGGAATAGATTTGAGAATCCAGAAATAAACCCACACCTATACAGTCAACTGGTTTTTGACAAACCTAACAAGTTAGTGTTAACGGGACAAAACAGTCTCTTCAACAAATGGTGCTGGGAGAATTGAATATCTATAACCAAAAGAATGAAAGAGAACCCCTATCTCACTCCCTATACAAGAATCAACTCAAAATGGATCAAAGAGGGAGGCAGCTGTGGCTCAATCAGTGGGGCTCCCATTTGCCGTGTGGGGGGTCCCGGGTTCGGTTCCCGGGGCCTCCTGGTGAGGGCGGGCCCGCCCGCACGGCGTGGTTGGCTGACCCAGCGAGCACAGGCAGCAAGCGGGGGGAAATGAATAAATAAAATAAAATCTTAAAAAAAAAAAAAAAAAATGGATCAAAGACCTAAATATAAAAGTCAGGACCATAAAACTACTAGAAGAAAATGTAGGGAAACATCCTCAAGACTTTTAGTAAGTGACGGTTTTTTGGACCTTATACCCAAAGTATGTGCAACAAAAGGAAAAATAGATAAATGGGACCTCCTCAAAATTAAACACTTTTCTACCTCACAGGACTTTGTCAAAAGAGTGAAAAGGCACCAATATAATGGGAGAAAATATTTGGAAATCACATCTCCAATAAGGGTTTAATATCCAGGATATAAAAAGAGAGGTTACAACTCAACAATAAAAAGACAAACGGCCCAATTTTAAAAAAATGGGCAAGACTTGAATAGACATTTGTCCAAAGAAGAAATACAAATGGCAAAAAAACACATGAAGAAATGCTCCACATCGCTAATGATTAGGGAAATGCAAATCAAAACTACAATGAGATATCATTTCACACCTATCAGAATGGCCACTATTAAAAAGACAGAACTACAAGTGTTGGAGAGGATGTGGAGTGATAGGAACACTTATTCACTATTTTTGGGAATGTAGAATGGTACAGTCACTGTGGAGGACTGCTTGGCAGTTCCTAAAGAAGTAAGTTGAATATAGACTTGTCATGTGACCCTGCAATACCACTACTGGGTATATACCCAGAAGAACTGAGAGCAGGGAAGCAGATGTGGCTCAAGCAATTGAGCTCCCGCCTGCCATATATATGAGAGGTCCTGGGTTTGGTTCCCGGGGCCTCCTGGAAAAGGCGAGCTGGCACAACAGGTAGGCATGGCAAGCTGATGCAACAAGATGATGCAACAAAGAGACACAAAAAGGAAAGACAATGAGAGACACAACAAACCAGGGAGCTAAGGCGGCTCAAGTGATTGAGTACCTCTCTCCCACATGGGAGGTCCCAGGTTTGATTCCTGGTGCCTGGAGAAGACAAGCAGACACAGAGAACAGACAAGGAGTTCAAACAACGAGGGGGGAGGGAATAAATAAATCTTTAAAATCTTTTAAAAAAGAACAGAGAGCAGTGACATGAATAGACATCTGCACACCGATGTTCATAGCAGCATTATTCACAATTGCCAAAAGTTGGAAACAATCCAGGTATCCATCAACGGATGAATGGATAAACAAACTGTAGTGTATTCACACTATAGAATATTATGCAGCTGTAAGAAGAAATGAAGTCGTAAAGCATATAACAACATGGATGAACCTGGAGGACATTATCTTGAGCAAAGCAAGCCAGACACAAAAAGACAAATACTATATGATAGTGTTACTATGAAGCAAATATATTGTGTACCATATTGTATGATTTTTTAAAAATTACATATATCCGGTACATTTAATTGAGAAATGGATGTTTTTATTCAACTGTGTTTTATTTTTATTTTTTAATTGTTTAAATTTTCAATTATTAAATGTACAAAATAAAGTTGAAAATTTTTCGAGTAAAAGGATGATGTGATTGATTTTGAACTTTAGAAAGATAAATCTTTCCTCCATGCAGACCACCTCTGTGACAGGGGTTAAGTCTGACGTCAGGAAAACTAATTAAGAAGGTATTAACAATACTCTAAGAGAGAATATAAGGTCTTGACTAAGTGGCAGTGGAGATGTAAGATAAATATCTGCGTTAATCTAAGAAACAGCATAAGATGAAGGGGAGAGAAAGAAGTAAAGATGAAGCTCAGGTTTCTGGCTTTTACGGATAAGGGAAAATGAACCAAGAAACACTGGAGGAGAAGAAACAGGTGGGGAGGTGCAATAATTCTTTTCAGGTGCATTGTATCGGTGGCTTGTGAACTCGTGCTCCGGGACCTCCTGAAATAATTTTGAAATGCTAACACAGTTTCACATCCACAGTTAAAATTGTATATCATAATTTTTTTTTAATTGCAAGGGATGTAATTTCCAGCCATACTATAAATAGTGACATTTAAAGATAAAACATATCACTCTTTTAAATGTATTTATTGGAATCTAAATACCATAGCAAATTGATAGCCACTATCATCCTCTTGAAAGTTTCATGAACAAACTCTTCTATGACAGCCAAACTTTTACATCAGTCCTTTTCACCTTGAACTGACATTTCCATTCTACTTCCCCTCAATTTTATTGTGATGTAACATATTTTTATTCTTGGAATTCTTTTATTCTTTACCTTAATATACATTTCAGAAACAAAAATATGTATATAAATGGAAATTAATTTTGTTAATTTCCTTGTCCTTAAGCTCCTCTTTTTAAAAACTCAATTCTTCAGAATTAAGTTATCATTTTAATTACTTGGAGTACAATAGTGTACTACCAATGCATTACTGATTTGTTCAAAATTATTAAATGTAAAATAATTTTATATTAAATATAAAATAACTATTTTATATTTAACATAAAATTTTATTGGGAAATGCCTCTCTAAGATATAATCTCTGAATTTGTTTGTATGAATATTATTGCTACATTGAGATAACATTCAACATCATTCCATTCTATTTTCCATTTTTATAGATATTAAGTGTTAAGAAACCTTGTTCATATAAATCAGAGGATGGGAATAGAAGGAATTTTGTTATGGCAATTTCACTCAGTTCTTTGGATTCCTTCC
The DNA here is from genome assembly GCA_026826555.1 of Tolypeutes matacus. Taxonomy (NCBI): domain Eukaryota; kingdom Metazoa; phylum Chordata; class Mammalia; order Cingulata; family Chlamyphoridae; genus Tolypeutes; species Tolypeutes matacus. The sequence continues at coordinate 62,190,352 of JAKSZT010053883.1, read as the reverse complement.
AAGTTAGATTCCAAAAATCACAAAGTGATTTGTCATAAAAATACATTTTTTAATAAAACTGTTTAGTAGAAACTCGAGTCTTCAGTTCTGCTACAAGAAAAAATTAGAAACTACTTCACTTGCAAAAGGGTCTGTCATCCAGTCATGATAGTCATTAATTTTGTCAATTTCTGGGAAGTTGATCAAAGATTTAATCAAGAATTATTAAATGACTGTTAAATTATATCTGTTAATTTTTCACCTTGAGGCATTTTGATTAAACTAATATGTTCAGAAAGATTTGGAAAATTGAAATATTTGGAAAATTAAAACACTTTGGGTAACATAAATTTTGACAAAGAAATTTTATCTCATCATGAGATTTAAATAAATTTAATTCAAAAATCTCAGCACTATACTATTAGCTCATTTGATTTATAGAAAATGTCCACCTAATACCTAACTAGAAAGTCAGCTTTCCTTGTCAAAACAACCAGAGAAGTCAGACCTTTTCCTGTCAGAAAAGATCTCTCACAACATTTTCCTATTCAAATAAACATGTTAAGACATATCCCCATGACAACCATCTCTCTTCTGAATTCAAATGGAGAGAAAGAGACAGACTGAGAAAGAGAAAGAAGAAATTTGCTGAGAATTTTTTCTAAAATGATATAAGGTGTCACTTTCTTCAGTATTATTTTTACAAATACCCTTTTTCCTTTGCCATCACACAACTTTCCTTCAGGAGTGATAAATTCTTTGACAATAGTCAGGGAATGGAAAGTCTGAAGCTGTTAAATAAAAATGATCATCACACTCCTACCAAACCCTGTATTGTAATTGAATTCAGAACATCCCAACAGGGCCAAAATAGCCCATTCCAGATGCCACACTCCATCCTTCATAGAACATATAAGTCAGGAAAAAAACATAAAGCCCTATTTTGGGTGCAGCCACCTGGATTAGAAGGGCCTTCGCCTACCCCAGTATTTTGAGTGGTCTCTTTAGAATCCTCAAGGTTTTTACACCCAATGCAAAGTATCATAATAAGATGGGAGGGAAGTGGACCTTTTCATTTTATCACGTGAGGTAAGGGTGGTCATGAAAGGGAAGTTGAAGAAAAAAATGGCATACCACCTCAACCCCCGACATTTTCTAAGACGAATCCATCTAGCAAAATTACATATAGAAATTGAGATGCGGCAACCATGTCCATTAAAATTATCTGTGTCATTATATCTCTTGGAGAGTCTTGGTATCTGTCTTTGAAAACCATTTGATTTATACCATTTATACCATTTGATCCTCACACCAGCTCTTCAAGCTTCGTACCTAAAACAGCTATTAATATGACTTCCATTTTATAGGGACATGATACCACTTATCCAAAGTCACTTGAAATCCAAATCCGGGGCTCTTTAAGCAGAACCACCCTGCTTTTGCTCCAGGCTAACAATGTTAAATTTTTACCTGGGCCCCTGTGCTCCTGGAAAAAAAATGAAGATTAAGAAATCAGCTCTCACCCCTCCCCGCTTTGTATTCCAGAAAATGGCATAATGCAAAGAACCACCCTTCCCCGTAAGACTTAGATAAGACTCAAGATGCTGTCCCCCTCCCTTGTTTACCTATGACAAGACTGGGCATAGACCTTCCACCTTTGCTTTCTTTGCCTCATAAATGGTTAGCTGAACTGCTTCACCCCACTGATCTGTCAGATCAAAATGCTTGTTAACCAAAAGTTTGTTAAGCTTCTCTCTCTCCCCCAGACCCATGAACTTTAGGGCACCTCCTAGAAAATAGGCTGCTTCTGCATAAAATATTCTCAGATCTATGTTTGTTCACACCCACTCTCATCCCACTCCCAGGCATCCAGGCTATGAAAGAAAAACTCTTCTGTGCCTAACTCTTGAGACACTTGCAGACTTTCTGGTCAGAGGATTCTCCCTATTGCAATAGTCCGCTCCCTATATTGCAATAACTCCTTTCCCCCTTCGCAATAATCCTTCTAATGAAGTGTTACCTTACCAAGTCTAGATTTTTTAAAAAATCTTTTCAAACTTTATTTCAAATTCAAAAAATATAATAATAGACAAAAGGCAGCTCAACACATTATGAAAGGATTATTCAAAAAAAGTTCTGTCCAAGCTCTTTTATCTCATCTAATCCTATAAATGAACTCAATTATTTCTACACTGTTCAGAAAGATACACAAATGAGCACAGATTGGTTAAATGACATGACCAAGGTCTCCTTGTCAGTGAAGAAAATGAAGAAGAGAAATAATGCTTAATCATATTCATATCTCATAAAACTAAAACCCATAGTCTTTTTTATTTACCTTTAGGACTGATATAGTACCTTCTTTGCTTTTGCTACAAAAATATTACAATATTATTGTTAACTATAGTCTATAAGTTACATTAGTTATATTTCCCCATGTATCACCATATTCTTAAAACCTTATAGTAGAAGAGCATTCCTGTATTTATATTATTAACCACAATCCTCATCTACTGCCAAAATTGCTGTTATACTTTCCCTATATGGTTTTCCAGCTGACATCTAACTAACATTAACCTCCCTAGACTACCAGTTTCAGCCACAATCACATCCATAAATCAACAATGTTTGTACACTCATTATAATGTGACACCATAAACTCTATCCATTACCACATATTTACAATTAACCTTATTAAACATTCGACATACATTAAGCATCATCTCCCCCTTCTCAATCCACATTCCATCTCCCACCAACCTATACTCCATAATTTAACTTCTTAATTCTACTCATGGTATTTAGTTCCTGTCAGTGAGATCATACAATATTTGTCCTTTTATGTCTGGCTTATTTCTTTCAACATAATGTCCTCAAAGTTCATTCATGTTGTTATGTGTTTCCCCAATTCATTTCTTCTTGCAGCTGAATAGTATTCCAACGTATGTATATACCACATTTGTTTATCCATTCATCGGTTGACAGATTAGGTTTTTCCATCTTTTAGCAATTATGAATAATGCTGCTATGAACATCAGTGAGCAAATATCTGTTTACATCCTTGCTTTCAGTTCTTCTGAATATATTCCTAGTAACAAGATTGCCAGATCATACAGCAGTTCTGTATTTAGCTTCCTGAGGAACACCAAAACATCCTCCACCGAGAGGCTGCACCACTTTACACTCCTACCAACAGTGGAGTGTTCCTATTTTTCCACATCCTCTCTGGCACTTATAGTTTTCTGGTTTGTTTGTTTGTTTTAAATAATGGCCATTCTGTATGGTGCTGAGATACCTCATTGTAATTTTAATATGCATTTCCCAAATAGATAGTGATGTTCAGCGTCTTTTCATACCTTTTGACAATTTATATTTCCTCTTCGAAGAAATGTCTGTTCAAGTCTTTCACCTATTTTTAAATTGAGTTGCTTGTTATTTTGCTGATAATTTGTGTGATCTCTTTATATAACATGGAATTCAAACCCTTGTCAGATATGTGGTTTCCCAAGATTTTTTCCCATTGAGTTGGCTGTCTTTTCACCTTCTTAACAAAATCATTTGAAACACATAAGTGTTTAATTTTGAAGAAGTCCCATTTATCTATTTTTTCTTTCATTGCTCGTGCTTTGGGTGTAAGGTCCAAGAAGCCACCACCTTCCACAAAATGTTTCCCTACATTTTCTTCTAGGAGTTTTATGGTTCTAGTTTTTATATTTAGGTCCTTGATTCATTTGAGTTAATTTTTATATAAGGTGTGAGATAGGGATCCTCTTTCTTTCTTTTAGATATGGATAACCAGTTTTCTCAGCACCATTCATTGAATAGGCTGTTCTGACCCAGATGAGTGGGTTTGACAGCCCTGTCAAAAATCACTTGACCGTAGATATGTGGATCTATTTCCAAATTCTCAATTTGTTTCCATTAGTCAATCTATCTTTATGCCAGTACCATGCTGTCTCTACCATTGTAGCTAGATAATATGCCTTAAAGTCTGGATGTGAGGTCCTGCAACTTCATTCCTCTGTTAAAAGGCATTCTGGGCTATTTGGGGACCCATAATCTTCCAGGTAAATTTTATGATTAGCTTTTCCAATTCTATAAGGAAGGCTGTTGGAATTTTTATTGGGATTGCATTAAATCTGTAGATCAGTTTGGGTAGAATTGACATCTTAATGACATTTAGCCTTCCAACCCATGGATATGGAATAGACTTCCATTTATTTAGGTCATCTTCGGGTTTTTTTCACAATATTTTATAGTTTTCTACTACAGGTCTTTTATGTCCTTGGTTTAGTTTATTCCTAAATATTTGATTCTTTTACTTACTACTGTAAATGGAATTTTTTTCTGACTTCCTCCTCAGGTTGCTCTTTAGTAGTGTATAGAAACACTATTGATTTTTGCATATTAATCTTGTATCCTACCACTTTGCTGAAATCATCTATTAGTTCTAGTAGTTTTGTTGTGGATTTTTCATGATTTTCTAGATACAGGATCATATCATCAGTGAATAATAAAAGTTTTACTTCTTCCTTTCCTATTTGGTTGTCTTTTATTTCTTTTTCTTGCCTAATTGCTCTAGCTACAACTTTTAGCACAATATTGAATACCAGTAGAGACAGTGCGCATGCTTGTCTTGTTCCCAATCTCAGCAGGAAAGCTTTCAGCCTTTCACCACTGAGTACAATGTTAGTTGTGGGTTTTTCTTATGTACACTTTATCATGTTGAGAAAGTTTCTTTTTATTCCTATCTTACAGAGAGTTTTTTATCAAGAAAGGATGCTGTATTTTGTCAACTGCCTTTTCTGCATCTATTGGGATGATCATGTAATTCTTCTTCTTCAATTTATTAATGTGGTATATTACACTGATTGATTTTCTTATGTTCAACCATCCTTGCAACCTGGTATAAAGCCCACTTGATTATGATGAATAATTTTTAATGTGTTTTTTAATTCAGTTAGCAAGTATTTTGTTGAAGATTTTTGCATCTATATTCATTAGAGAAATTGGTCTGTATATTTCTTTTTTCATAATATCTTTATTTGGCTTTGATATTAGTGTGATGTTGGGTTCATAGAATGCATTTGGTAGTGTTACTTCCTATTCAATATTTGGGAAGAGTTTGGGAAAGATTAGTATTGAGTCTCCTTTAAATGATTGGTTGAATTCAACTGTGAAGCCGTCTGCTCCTGGACTTTTCATTTGGGGGAGGTTTTTTATGACTATTTCAATTTCTTTACTTGTGATTGGTTTGTCAAGGTCTTCTATTTCTTCTCAGGTCAGTGTGCATTGTTCTTGTGTTTCTAGGAATTTATCCATTTCATCAAGGTTGTCTAGTTTGTTGGCATACAGTTGTTCATAGTATCCTCTTATATCTCTTTTATTACTTCTATGTCAGTGATCATGTCCCCTTTTATGATTTTATTTATTTGCATCTTCTCTCTTTTTTTCTTTGTTACTCTAGCTAAGGGTTTCTCTAGTTTGTTAATCTTTTTGAAGAATCAATTTTTAGTTCTGTTGACTAAACAGATTTTTATTTGATTGTTTTTTTATTCTCCATTTCATCTATTGCTGCTCTAATCTTTATCATTTCTTTCCTTCTGCTTGCTTTGGGACTGGTTTGCTGTTCTTTTTCTAGTTCCTGCAGGTATACAGTCAGATCTTTGGTTTTAGCTCTTTCCTCATTGAGGGTTATAAATTTCCCTCTTGCACTGCCTTAAATGTATCCTATAAATTTTGATATGGTGTGCTCTCTTTTTCATTTATCTTGAGATATTTCTTGATTTCTCTTGCAGTTTCTTCTTTGACCCACTGATTATTTAAGAATATATTGTTTTATCTCCATATATTTGTGAATTTTCCCTTCTTACAGATGTTATTCATTTGCAACTTTATTCCTTATGATTAGAGAAAACACTGTATAATTTCAATGCTTTTAAATTAATTGAACTCTGACTTATGTGCCAACATGGAGAAAGATCCATGAGCACTTGAGAAGAATGTATATCCTGCTGTTTTGGGGTGTAATGCTCTATAAATGTCTGTTCGGTCTAGCTCATTTATTATATATATATATATATATATATATTTTTTTTTTAATTATGAAATTTATTTATATTTCACCTTTTAAAAGCCAGAACATCATAAATTTTGCTTTCTGGAAAGCCATCTTATTAGAAATACATGAAGTGCACTTTTTTTTTTTTTTTTTTTTTTTTT
>JAKSZT010053883.1:62093935-62184051 GCA_026826555.1 Tolypeutes matacus | reverse complement strand
CACTTTTTTTTTTTTTTTTTTTTTTTTTAAAGTATTTTATTTATTCATTCATTCATCCCCCCCCCGCTGCCCGCGCTCGCCGGGTCAGCCAACCACGCCGTGCAGGCGGGCCCGCCCCCACCAGGAGGCCCCGGGAACCGAACCCGGGGCCTCCCATATGGCAAACGGGAGCCCCACTGATTGAGCCACAGCCGCCTCCCAATGAAGTGCACTTAATACAAGAAAATAAGCCAAGTTATCTGTACCACCAGCGAGATGGACATGCTCTAATGAGTTCCCTCAAATAAAGGTTCTGTCAAATTTTCCTCCAAACTTTTACAAAGATAATCTCAACTCCAGGAATTTTGAGTGAACTTTTTCTAGAAATTACAGTGAAGAAGCTGACCTTAACATTTGGGTCCTCCCAAGCAACAGCACTTTAGAAAAAAATTGCCCAAAGCGGGCCCCAGTCTTGGCTGGTGACGAGGCATCGTAGCTAGTTACGGGCCAGCAGGGAGAGGCCCGCAGTAGCAGAGCACAGGCCTAAAGCATGCCACCGCTTGAACTTCAGCCACTGACCAGAAAAGTTTCCATATTTTAACAATGTTGGACATGAAAAACCAGACCTAATTCCCATATGCCTTCTGGTTGATCAGAGATTTGGCTCCTACAGTTAGGCTGACAGCTTTTTGGCCTTACATTTATTAGTGTTCGTGAAATATCTTTAACTTCAAATGTCCTGATCTATTACCAAGGCAAGTTTCTAGGAGACCACTTTTGTTAACTGCTCATCAGGAGATGTGTTTTGCCTTTATGAATAGTCTGTCTTATCATGTGAGACAACTGGGTGTGATAGCAGATCTCCTATAACTTCTCTTTGCATTTAGAAAGGTTTCAAACCCATTTACAGATTGAAATCAGGTTCATAAGGAAACCATTTGTGACAGAAAAACAATACTAAGTTTAATCTAAGTTACCAAATAGAAAATATAACAATCAGGATCTGCTGGAGTCTCCTAGTTTCTTCCTTCTTACTCATTTGAGGACTCCTTTTCATACTTAAAGGAAAAGAATGTAAGCAAGCCCCAAATAAAGAGGTATAACCAACATTCAAAGTACCTCATTAGCTCGAAAATCAGAACCAAAAAGCTATGGCCCTCCTACTGCTTAGCTGTACCTCCTCCCCACTTATGAATATGAGTTTTTATCTTCCCTAACCTAGAAACACCTACTTTCACTAAAAATATATGGTTACACCTTATCCTAAAAAGGCACCATGCAGGCATTTAAGACTGAACCAGTTAATTTTAAGAGTGTGTAGGAGACTATCACTAATCCAAACTTCCCTCATCAGACCATGCTAAACCCAGAACATTCACCCCAACAGGACTTCTGAAATGCTCCCTAGGATGGTAACCCCAGCTTCCAGCAGCTGCAGCCACTGATGAACTAACTAGAAGTTCCAGGGCACACCGGGAGCTTCATCACAGACCAATATACCCCTGCCAGAGCTCACCTGTTTCAGGGACTAGGGGAAGGAGACATTTGTCTCATTTGTGCTATTCATGACCCAGAAAAGATCCTGGCTGCCCTGGAGGACCTGAGAGATGAACACCGGATGGGAGAAACAAGTGTGAAACAAGAACAGGTGGAGAAGCTGGATTCTCTTCCATAGTAGCTCTAGGAAGTAGCTGAAGACCAATAAAAGATTAGACCATGTGACAAACAAGGTCAACAGTAGGGGAAGACAGCTTTGGCAAGAGCCCAAAGAAAAAAAGAGGGCTCTGAGCTGGGGACCCTATTCCCCTGTCCTTAATGCCACAACTCAATTCCAGGTCTGTTGTACATTTAAAGTGTTTATGAGTCAGATGTTTCACGTTTAACATGTATTGGAAGCTCTGGAACACGAGACAGATGGCAGAGACTGTTCTCACTGATCGAGGATGGAGCGCTGCAACACCTGATTCATCATGTCCTCTTCATCCACATCATAATCCACAAAAGTGTCGTAAGAAAACTGGTGCCGGCGCTGGATGTGCTCTATGAAGTTGGCGCTGCGGTAGTTGGGGTCTCCCCAGGGCATCGAGGCACAGATGGGACAAACCACAGATTTGGTATCTGTACTATTGTTGAACCCTCAATTAGCCTACCCATAGGCCTTCATGGCAACCAGAGTAACGTAGAAAAGTTTCCCACTGTCTCCTAAGTGTCTTATCTGAAAAGCACACCCTCCCCTCCCTTGAACAATCTCGCAAGGACAAACAAGCATACAACCTCCCCTCCTTTGAACAATCCTGCAAGAACATCTCAACCCTGCAGCTGTGCCCCAGGCTATCAGGGCATTCTGTGCAAAGGCTAGCTAACTGCCAAAATCCTGCTTCTGTTTATCCCACTTGCCTGCAAACTGCACTTGCTTGCAAACTGCGACAGCAACCCCCTATAAAAAGGAGCCATTTTAAAACCTGGGTGCTGCAGTTCTCTCCTGCATGAGAGGTGCTGCAGACGCCCGCGGGCTTAGCTCAATAAACTTCATAAAAGTGGTTAAAGTCTGAGTGTGGTCGATCTCCTAGGTTATAACACTATGGAATAATTTGCAGTGTTCCACAAGTCCTTCCTGATCAAAGTTCTTCTCGGGACAGTAAGGGCAAGGAAAGGTATAACGGTTTGGGACATTCCTTGGCTGAAGGGATGCATCCTTCGTGGTGGCCTTCACACCTTCCATGATGTAATTCTGGTATTTGGAACAGGTAGCCACGTGGGCCCGGATCTTGGATAGGAAGAAATTTTTACGACAGCCATGGCAAGAAGTCTCTGTGCTCTCAATCTGCTGCTCGAGCTCCGCAGCTCGGACGCCAGGTGCCAGAGCGCTGCGACACACCCCACAGACAGGTTTCTTCGGCTTCAGACATTCCTGCAGGCATGCAGAGCAAAAGACGTGTCCGCAGGGCACCTGCACCAGCTTCTCGTACACCTCTAAGCACACGGGACAGGTGAAGCGGCCCAGGGGGTGAGCCTCCGCCGCCGCCGCAGGGCCCGCCAGCTGCGCACCGCCCTCACCATCCTGCTGCTGCGCCGCCATCTTGCTGCAGCTGAGCAGCGCGCAACGGCGGCCAAGAAGGAGGAGCCCCAATTATTATATTTTTTAAACTCTATTTCCTTACTTATCCTCTGCACAGATATTGTATCCAATGCTGAGAGTGGTGTGTTGAAGTCTCCAACATTTATTGTGAGATGTCTATTTCTGCCATCAGTTTTGCCAGTGTATGTCTTTTGTATTTTGGGACACCTAAGTTAGATGCATAAATATTTATTATAGTTATTTAATCTTGGTAAATTGTCCCATTTATTAACAAATAGTGACTTTCTTCATCTCTTATAGCAGTTTTGCATTTAAAATCTATTTTATCTGATATTAGTATCGCTACTCTAGTTCTTTTTTTTATTACTATTTGCATGGAATATCTTTTTTTCAAACTTTCACTTTCAGCCTGATTGTGTCCTTGTGTCTAAGGTGAGTCTCTTGTAGACAACAAATAGATGGCTCATGTTTTTTATCCATTCTATCAGTTTATACCTTTTTTTTTTTTTTTTAAGGAGGTACTGGGGATTAAACCCAGGACCTCATACATGGGAAGCAGGCACTCAACCACTGAGCTGTATCTGCTTCCCAATGAGAGTTGGTTTTTTTCATTTGTTTATATTGTTTTGTTTTTAGGAAGTACTGAGGATTGAACCTGGGACCTCGTACATGGGAAGCAGGGACTCAACCACTTGAGCTATATCCACTCCCCAGTCTATGCCTTTTGATTGGGGAGTTCAATCCATTAACATTCAGTGTTACTAATATAAAGGCATTACTTACTTCATCCATTTTATCCCATTTTTCTGTTGTCAGACTCCAAAAAAGCCAGAGGTCAAGTTCTTTGCTACTCTCATGTTTCTGTTGTCATATCTTACTATTATCTTTCTTTTAAACTTTTCAGTTTCTCTTACTTTTAATCTTCATTTCTACACTCTTCTCCAAGCCTCTCACTCTTATCTTTTTCTTTCAGGCTGTAACACACCCATTAATATCGCTTGTAGATCCAGTCTCTTGTTAACAGACTCTCTCAGTTTTTGTTTGTCTGTGAAGACTTTAAACTTGCCTTCATTTCTGAAGGATAGTTTTGCCAGATAAAGAATTCTTGACTGGCAGTTTTTCTCTTGGTACCTTAAATATATCACACCATTGTCTTCTCATCTCCATGGTTTATGATAAGAGATTGGCACTTAGCTTTATTGAGGCTCCCTTGTAAGTGATATATTGCTTTTCTATTGCTGCTCTCAGAATCCTCTCTTTATCTTTGGCATTTGACATTCTGAATAGTAGATGTCTCAGAGTAGTCTATTTGAATTTATTCTGTTTGGGGATACATTGTCCTTCTTGCATATTGATAGTCGTGTCTTTCATAAAAGTTGGAAATTTTTCAATCAGTATTTCCTCAAATATTGTTTCTACCCCTTTTCTGTTCTCTTTCTGAGATACCTATAACACATATGTTTGTGCATTTCGTGTTGTCATTAAATTCCTTGAGACCCTGTTCAATTTTTTCCATTCTTTTTTCTCTTTTCTCCTAGCTTTTCAAGTTCAGATGTTCTGTCCTCGATTTCACTTATTCATTCTTCTGCCACTTCAGATCTGCTGTTATATGCCTCTAATGTATTTTTAATTTCATCCATTGTATCTTTCATTCCCATAAACTCTGTTACTTTTTTGCAGGCTTTCAAATTGTTCTTTATGCTAACACAGTTATCTTAATAACCCTTAACTCTTTAGTCATATTTTCCATCATGTCCTTAAATTAAGGAGATTTTTGTGAGCATCATTGATTAGTTGTCTTAAATCCTGTGTCTATCCTGGATTCTTGGTTTGTTCATTAAGCTGGGCCATATCTTCCTGTTTCTTAGTATGGCTTGTTATTTTTTTGTTGATATCTAGGCATCTGATTATGTTGGTAATTTTACTCTGTTGATCAATTTCTCTCTCTTGCCTAGTTGTTTTATTTCACAACTCTTCTGTGATTTTTTGGTTCAATTTTTCTAAAACTTTAAGATTGCCCTGTTCATGTGGCCTGAGTCAAGCAGGAGTCGGCTGGGAGTTTACCATACCCTCTCTGTGAGTTTAGAATGGCTATCACCTGTTGTAGCATTTCCTTAGGCTGCTAGTTAACTCCTTTTAATTAAAAAATGCCTTTGAAAAAAAGATTGCCCTGTTTATGTTATCAAAACAGGGACAGGAAGCTGCTTGTTTCTTAGAAAGAAACGAGAGAAAAACCTTGTCTTCCTTCACTTTCCCAGCAGACCAGCAGATGGCACTCTTTGGCAATCCCTTCCATGGAGATGAATCCTTCAATTCCACTATCTAGCTCTTCTGAACCAGCTATTTGAGTTATGGTGGTTATGTTCACCAAAGAGAAACCACACTCAGCTGTCAGCCATACCTTCCCTCTTCCCAGTGAGGAATATGTCCTTTCCTCTTTCTGTTGGCTGCTCAGCTGCAGGTTTTGCCAAGGTTATTTGCCTTGGGGTGGGGGATAGGCAGCATTCCCAGCCACAGGGGCTTCAAGTCAGGGTTTTCCCTTTGGCCTCTTTTTCTCTCTGTCCCCAGACCCTCCTGTGGGTGGCACTCTCTTGGTCTGCAAGTCTGCAAAACAGCTCCCCTGGACAACTTCTATGCATTTCCCCCTATTTTGCAAGGGAGCTGTGCCCTGCCTGAGCTTCTCTGATGCCATCTTCCTTTATTACTCTAGATTTAGTTTTTATGCACCAAGCCAAACGCACCAACACACTACCCACAGCACCATTTGCCTTTCTACCTGGAAGGCCTCTTCTGCCCTCTCCGCTTCCTCACCGGCTGCCAGACAAAATGGCACTCAGATTTCTATTAGTTTCTTATTGAGACTTAATTTGCATATTTTATCCCTAATGCAGGCTGATTTTTTCCCAACATTTTACTAAGAAAAAAATTCAAAAATACAAAAAATTGAAAAAAATTATATACCCACCACCTGTCTTCCCTCATTAATATTTTGCTATATCTGCCAAGCTTATCTTTTAAACAAATCTTTGGCAGTTTACATTTCCCTCCTTTATAGCACAAGAAAGCATCACTGAACCTTCCTTTGAGTTGTGTTTTCAAGAAATAAGGCTTCTGTCCCACAGAAAAATATAATATAAAAATATAATATAAAAATAAAATATAACTTTTCTCATCTCCACTGATTCATTCAGGTTTATTTAGTGCAGAGTCACTTAATCCTGGAAGTACATTTAGAATCACCTGGGGAGGTTCTAAAATATACCAATGCCTAGGCCCTATCCCAGACCAAAAGAATTAGAATCTGTACAGGTAGATATAGGACTTTTACCATTCAATTAGCCAATAATTGATTACTACGAATCATCTGTGTGCTGGGGATCATTTTAGGCATTGGAGTGAATACAGAAAACTCCCTGCCCTCATGGAGCTCCACCTTCTCCCTTCCCCATAAAATTCCTATCTGCACAGCATGTTCTAGCTCCTTCTGAAGAACTTCTCTTTCTTTTTCAGACTTTTGGATCTTTGTTCAGGCTCCAAGATACTCTTCTTCCTTTTCTCTGCCTAGAGAACATCTACTCATCCCTCTAGGTCCAGCTTAAATGTTGCTTCCTTTTGAGTCCCACCTGGCCCTACAGTTAAGCACTTCCTTCTCAGGATTCCCATGGCTAGCATTTGACCTGATATCCTTATCACTTAGGAAAGTGCCTGGGACATGGTACAGTCTCAAAATAAAAAAAAATTTTTTAAAGAAAGCAAGGAAAGTATGATATGTTGAATCTAAACATTATGTGTTTTCTGTGACTATTTCTGACTTCCTTCTAGATGATTTGTTGATGGCTTGAGAAATATTCTATTTCACCCAATGGGACAGAAACCAGACTTTACAGTGGACAGACCTGGGATACTGAGGGGCTCTGGGGCTTCTAAATTGGGTTCTTGGATTTTTCTAAGTCCTCAGTAGAAAATTTTTAAAAAAATATCTTCTCCCACCAACAGGATTTTATAGTGGAAAATGTCCTAGATAAGAATGCCATCAAAAAAATCCTCCCAACTTTGTGTATAAATAGTGTAGGCTTTAACGTCATCTGACATCTGGGACAGAGGATGAAGTGATACCTCCATCCTTGTTATCTATTTGACTTAGGCAGTTTACTTAACCTTTCTGAACTTCAGTTTCTTTTCCTGTAAACTGCAGACAAATATTCTCATCCCCTTCACCCTACACTAGACTATAACTTCCTTGAATAATAATATTGATAGCTAACATTTGCTATGTGTCAGGCACAGTGCTAACTCCTTTACAATTCAATAAAACAACTCCTCAAAGTACTATTATCTCTGCTTCATAGATCACAAAACTGAGACACATTAAGAGGGTTGTCAATGATTATGCAGCTAGTATAGTGATAAGATTTCCCAAATCCTACTGAAGACCCAGTGGATTTTGCAAAAGAATTCAGTTTTACCCTTCAGACTTATGAACCTGGATACTCAGACCTTTACCAATTAATTCACATGACTACTGGTTAAGACCATGCCAAAATCTGGACAGACAAAGCTAATTAGAAAAATCCCTTAAATGACTTTTTGAAATGAAGAACTACTAACAAAACTGAAGAATTTAAGCTAGCTAAGGTACTACATAAGGTCATACCTGAAGTTTTCCCTCAAATTATTGATTAGAGAAAAATCCAACAATGTACCCAGAAACTCAATGAGCCCATATATGAATATTATAACAGGCGCAACAACAACAACAACAAAAACTTTTTTAAATTCTCAGGACTTGACCATATTAACTCCAAAACCTCTACCCTACTTAATTCTACTTTTGTTAAAGGCCTTTCAGAAGAGCTAAGCACCACTCTAAAACATAAACAACTAAATTGGGCCACCGTGGAACCTTTAGTAAATCTTACAGATCAATTAGATAGCACCTTTATAAAGGCTGAGAAAAAGAAATCCTCCCAAGCAAAAACAGTACAAATACAATTAGCACAAACCATGAATTTCCCATTACAGCTACAGAAGCCCCCAATGAACCCTTTTAGGCACCAGGATTCAGGGCAGTTTGTAATTATTGTAAATAACCTGGACATTGGAAAAGAGACTGCCCAAAATGACCCCAAAACAGCAGCAACCCCCCTTAATGTTCTTTGCCCTCTAAGAAAGCAAGGTGCTTTTCAATGTGACTGCTGGGGCTACCCCAGTGATACAGCAGAGGTTTTCTCCAATTGTCCAAGTCACATCTGTAGGTGAAATAGATCTGATAATTTGGAAATGAGGGTATATGGGCTCTAATAAATACTGGGGCCAGCTTCTCTGTCTTTGCAAGGCACTCATCAATTCCTATTAGTCCCCTCTGCCTCAATTCACCTTCTGGAAAGAGAGTTCCTTGGATTATTCCAAGCACACATATCTTTCTCCCAAATGGGGGAAATTAATTTGAAACTCTTAGGACCAGATTCAACAGACCAGGATAAGAATTAAGTCCTTTCAGTCAAAGAAATAAAATATAAACGCCTCCATCCTTTAGATACTCTTCCAACACATTTATGGGCCGTATCTCCTACTGACATAGGCTTCATTCTTTGTATCCTACCTACCCCTGCCCCCCAGGGCCTCCTCCTAGACCTTAATCAAATCCAAAACATTCTAACATTCCCTCCTGCCAAAACCAAACTTCAATTAAGAAGATTTTTAGGCCTTGCAGAGTATTGTAGAAACTGGATTCCTAAGCTTTCCTTGATGGCTCAACCTTTCTATGCCTTGTTTAAAGCTAAACAAATTGAGCCCCTTATTTGGGATGAAACTAGTCAAAATTCCTTTAAGGAAATAAAGCATAGTTTGCTGGCACCCCACTCGGGGACACCCTAATAACAAATTACTCTCCTTTTTTCTTCTTTGTCCATGAACAATAGGGAATACCTTAGGTTTCATATACA
Organism: Tolypeutes matacus; assembly: GCA_026826555.1. NCBI lineage: Eukaryota > Metazoa > Chordata > Mammalia > Cingulata > Chlamyphoridae > Tolypeutes > Tolypeutes matacus. The sequence continues at coordinate 62,175,048 of JAKSZT010053883.1, read as the reverse complement.
AATGCAGAAAAACCAACATAAACCTCGAGGGTATCATAGCCAACAATTAGACACCATTGCCAAGTGACTTTCCCTTGCATGAGGTCCGTTGCTGTGACAGCAAAACTTTTAGAATCAATTGAAGAATTAATTATGGGATCTCCCTTAACTATTTATGTCCCTCATTCTATTGAAGCCCTCTCTACCAACAGATTAACTTCTTAGGAAATTCTTTCTTTCCCCTCCCAATGTCTTTTTGGTCCATAGTCGCAACTTTACTTCTTACTATTTCTGAGGAAACTCCTCACCACTGCATAGCTTTACCTAATTATTAACCCCTTGAATAAATTTACAAGAAACCTCCATTGATAATGCAGAAGTTATCTGGTATATAGATGGCTCCCACCTTAAAGATAACTCAGGAATCTATTGAGTTGGATGCCCTATTACCTCTAACCATGAGCTAACAGAAGCAATTTCCTTATCTACTGCTATGTCAGCCCAGCAAGCTGAACTTTTTGCCCTCAAAGGTCCTGTATACTTGCAGGAGGAAAAACAACAAATATATACAAAGTCACTATGCCTTTGGGGTTATTCACATGATTTTTGGAATGTTATGGTAACAAAGAGGTTTTTTACCTCCAATAAAGGAAAAACAAACAAACAAACCAGCTCTTATGTTACAGAATTGCTAGATACAATACTGTTACCAAAGGCTTTGGCTATAATTAAAATTCCTGATCATTCTCCTGCAAATATGGAGGAAAACATTGGCAACCACACGGCAGATACAACTGCAAAAAGTGTAGCTATAAATTCTAATCATATTCCTGTTTCTACAAAGAATTTTGAACCAAATAACTCTATTGGAAATGTAAAAGCATTTCTTCTTGACGTTCAACAAAATGTTCTTCCTCAGGAGATTTTTAAAAAGTGGAAAAATGCCGACTGCTTTTGTAAGCCTGCACTTAAATCATGATTTCGCCCTAATGGTAAAATTAGTCCTTCCTAATTGCCACCAGGAAACAGATTTGGAAATTATTCATAATATGTCTCACTGGAATACTGATAAAATGGTAAGCTGAGGAAAGCAATATTTCTGGAAACCATCCCCTAAAATATCTATGAAAATATTATCACAATTGTTTAATTTGTCCCAAGCATAATCCAGAAAAACCTTTCCATAGCTCGCAAGGACATTTCCCCTTACTAACTGGACCTTTTGAAATTTGTCAGTTAAACTTTATTTAATTATCCCATCCCAATTTATAGAATACATAAATGTGTTTTTATAATGATTTGTATGTACTCCCATTGGGCCGAAGCCTTTCCCTGTAGACAAGCTGCTGTTGCTACAATTGCAAAGATATTATTAGAAAAAATAATTCCAAACTGGGGGATTCCCTTGAATGTCACAGTGACCGAGGAGCCCACTTTACAAGACAAACTATATAAACAATATGCAAAAGATGGCCTATTGGAACATTTTCATAGTGCCTATCATACCCCACAACCCTCAGTCTTAATAGAAAGAACAAATGGTATAATTAAAACTCACTTAGCTAAATTCATAGAATCCCTCAATCTACCATGGCCGAAAGTCTTACCTTAGTCTTACTAAATCAACAATCCATGCCTTTTAGAAAAATGTAAGCTATCTCCATTTAAAATTATAACAGGGAGACCTATGAAAATAAACTCTGGAATGTATGAGCCCTGTCTCATAAAAGGAAATACGCTAACCTATTGTCAGGAGCTAATCAAACCCTTAAAAAAGAAAAAAGAAAGAAAAGAAAAAGAAACCTTGGTAGAACAATCCTTTTACAGTGAACTCCTGGGAGATGAAGATATTCAAAATCACAATATTCAGCCTGGCAACTTTGTATATTGAAAGAATCACCTCCATAGAAATGTACCCCAAACTTGCTGGAAAGGACCCTTTCAGGGACGTTTAACAAACCATATGTAGCTAAATTAAAAGGTATTGATTCTTGAATTCATATTTCTCATTAAAAGAAGGTTCTAAGCCCTGCCTGGAAATCCATTCCTACTGGGGACCTAAAGCTCAAAATTACCAAGGATCAGACATAGATGGCATCTGATATAGATAGCTATTTCAAGACCCAGAACCAGGCCTGTATAATTAATACCTGCTGGTCATTTTAGGCTTAAGTCACCCAGTAGTAGATGGCATGTAATGTTAAATGGCTAACCCAAAAACCAGGACCAGACCTGATTTTCATCAGATTGAAAGTAACTCAATAATACCTGCTATAATCTTCTTTATCATTCTATTCACTTTCTTATTCACAATTTTTATTCCTCCCTCATCCCTTCTTTTATACCCAAGTCCATCCGTGTTTTTCCCATAATGAATCCTACCTTTTTCTTTAACTCCTCATTCTCACCCTTATCCTCTCTTCCTGACCCCTTCCCATTCACCACCCTTTTTTCCCAGCCATACAAAAAACCTGCTGACCTAGGCAATCTATCAAATTGCTGGGTTTGTGCTAATTTAGATTTCACACAAGGGTCCTAGTTATTGGCCACACCCAAAGGCACTTAATAAGTTAGCTATATCTTAGCTCTTGAGGAGACTGAATTTATAACATATATCAAAACTTGCTAATCTTTTTTTTATTATAGTCACTATATCTCTTATTTGTTGTCTCATCTCCAGAATAACACTTGCAACCAACTCCAGCATCATACTTATTCCCTGAAAACCTCCTTGTTGCTTAAATGTGACCCCTTTCTAAGCCAAACTATTCAAATAAACTCACAACCTTTCCCCCTATGTGGGACATGACTCCCAGAAATGAGCCTCCCTGGTGCCAAAGAATTAATACCAAAAGCTGATCAGTGATGCTTTCTGAGAAAGATCTTGATCAAAAAGAGGAAACATAAAAAGAAATAAAATAGAGTTACTATGGCTAAGAGATTTAAAGTGATGTCAGGAGGTCATTCTGGAGGCTACTTTTAAGCACATATCAACTAGATATCACAAACTGCTAAACTCTGCAAAGCCTCAAGCAACAATGTTCCTCAAAATCCCAAGGACATCTGGACAATATCAAACAAACCATAAGATAAAGAACTCAGTAAACTATCTACCCGAAGGACAATTGGAGTGCCCCAAATATCCACCAAGCACAAACAATTTGTCTAATCTTCTTTTTCTTTAAAAACCCTTGCCTTGGGAAGCAGCTGTGGCTCAATCAGTAGGGCTCCCGTTTACCATATGGGAGGCCCCGGGTTCGGTTCCCGGGGCCTCCTGGTGGAGGCAAGCCCGCCCGCACGGCGTGGTTGGCTGACCCAGCGAGCACAGGCAGCAAGGGGGGGATAAATGAATAAATAAATAAAATCTTAAAAAAAAAAACCCTTGCCTGGAAATGTCAAGACAGTACACGATTTGGGTTGCTCCCTGAATCTGTGCTCCCTGAATTGCAATTCCAAGACCCCAAATAAATGCCTTTATTGCCTTGCAATTTTGTTATTTCTTGGTTAATAATACCTAGAAGTGGAATTGCCAGATCATATTGTAATTCTCTTTTTAACTTTTTGAGAAACCATCATACTGCTTTCCACAGGGGCAGTGTCAATTTACATTCCTATTTAACAATGACCAGGGTTCCAATTTCTTTGCATCCTCTCCAACATATATTTGACATTTAAAATAATAATATTCATAGTTATAATTACTTTTATTTTGTAGTAATCCCATGGCTTAGAATAGTGAGGAGTTAGGAGCTGGAGCTATATCCAACCAGTTGGGAGGACCAAGACTGAGGGGGAATTGGCACAAATGCTGTAACATACATGACTTTGCATTTTTTCCCACCCTTTCCAGTTCTTTCCTCCCCAAATTGCAACAACATTACTGAGTAGTTAAAAAGGCAAGGCTCAGGAATGGGTTGTAAACTGGTGAGTGATAAACAGATCTTGTCCTGAATATCAATAAACCTTTCCTGCCTTGCCGAAAACATCTGTTCCTTTAGGATCTGTTTCCTGTCCTTTTAGTTCATGAGTGATTTACTGCATTCCTTGGAAAGCAGTTCCCCCTTCTCCCCCAGCTGTAGCTAGACATGCCCCATAAAAAAAAAAAACCCTCTCCTCTGACAGTGAGTGTGGATATCAAGCCTGGGGGGGTTCCATCTCTTCTCCTCTGCCAAGGACGAGGGCTAGGTCATGGCTAGGTTCAGTACCATCTCATCCTCCTGCCACTGAAGAGGAGGACCCCACGTAAGCCCCCTAATAAAGGCTCATTTCTCACCAAGCTAGACTTGTCCAAGTCTTTCTTTAGTCTGATGTATCCACCTCAGCTTGGTGGAAAGCTGTCGTTTTTATACAGCTCCTTGCCACAGTCGGGATAAATGCAGATTTGGATGGAAGAAATTAGTTCTGGCTATCAAAACAGTGTCCCCAAGGACTAACCAGGGAATGAACAAGGAAAGGTTACTTTTGTATTGGGGAAATGAAAGGAAGAAGTACATGAGGAGGGGCTTCAACAGAGAGGTGACCACTGAGATGAGCCCTGCAGGGCTGAGCAGAGTTGGAAGGGCAGGGGAGGGAACCCGGGAAGACTGTGAGTGTGCATCCCATGTTTGCCTGAAACACAGGATGCCCAAGGGGCATAGTGGGAGATGGCTGAAAGTGTAACTTGGGATCACTACACAAGTGTCTTCAATGGTAGGCTGAGGGTTGGTATTTCATTTGGCTGGCATTGTGGCACCTCTTGAGACCTCTGGGCTGAGAACTAACATGACCAGCTACACATCAGACAGCATTGGGAACCCTGAATTTATGGGGAGGACCAGGAAATGGGAAGACCAGAAGGAAGTGATTATAGTCATCCAGCTAGAAAGGAATGAGGATCATAAGTAGCACAGCAGCTGTGGGAATTTAAAAACATTGGAATCAAGATATCAGATTATCCTGTCTTTGTGGCACTTGTCACAATTTGAAACTACATTGTTGTGGCAGTTTGATATTATTGATGAATTCCAAAAAGAAACACTGATTATTTTGTAAACTGGTCTGTTCCTCTGGGCTAGTGATACCCTTAGATTGTATTGAATTCAGAGGTTTCACTTTTACTTGATTAAATTATGACTAGGGCTTTGATTGGGCCATGTCAGTAGGACCTCAAGTCCCTGTCCCCTTGTGGACAGGGACTCACAGAGAAAATGACAAGGCAGAGGAGAAAGTTAGAGTTTTGATCCTGGAGCCCCGGGAAGTAAGCACACAGAGAAGAAGATATGTGAGGAAAGAGAGAAGGCTCCATTAGACACGGCAGAGGCCCAGGAAGAGATGAGCCATTCGCCTGACAGTTTACACCCGGCCTTGTGGAGAGAGCTGAGCAGCTGAGCCCAGAGAGGAATGAGCCCCAGGAGAGAGATAAGACTTGTCCCAGCCTGTGGTTGAGATTGGAAGAAGCTGGGACCATGGAGCCTTGAGAGGAGGAGGAAGACTGAACCCTAGCAGACACTGCCTGCCATCTTGCATTAACATGTGGCAACAGACTCTGGGTGAGAAAGTACCTCTTATGGTACCTTGAGTTGGACTGTAAGCTTCTACCCCAGATAAATACCCTTAATAAAAACCAACTGATTTCTGGTATTTTGCATCAGCACCCTTTTGGCTGACTAATACACTTGTTCATGAGCTCCCATTTTATAGTCTTACTCCCTCACTAGATCATAACCTCCACGAGAGCAGGGGCTTTTCTCTTTCCTTCTTTGTAGCATTCCTGTTGTCTACCAGTGGTTCCTGGCACACAATAGGAACCCAATAAATATATGTTGAATGAACAAATGACTATTGTGGAAATAGCTTTCATATGACTGTACAAATGGCTGATGCAGAAGTGTTAGGATACTGTGAGGAGAGTTTCCAGTCTTGTCTCCTGAAGAATGTTTAACACAAGGCCTGGACTGATTTCCCACATACTGGCTTACTTCCTTTCACACTTTTGCTGGTTTTTTTTTTTTTTTTTTTTTTTCTTTATTAAAGAAGTTGAGGGTTTACAGAACAATCATGCATAAAATACAGGATTCCCATACACCACCCCACCACTAACACCTTGCATTGGTGTGGAACATTTGTTACAATTGATGATAGTACATTTTTGTAATTGTGTTATTAATTAAAGTCCATGGTTTAACTTAGGGTTCACGGTTTGTGTAGTATAGTTCTATGGATTTTTCAAAAATCTTTATTCTGTTAACACATATACCCAAAATTTCTCCTTTAAATCATATTCAGATATATATATTTCAGTACTGTTAATTGCATTCACAATGTGCTACCACCACCACCGTCCATTACCAAAACATTTCCATCATTCCAAATAGGAACGCTATATATTTTAAGCCTTTATTTCCCATTCCCTATCCCGACCCCATCTCCTGGTAACCTATATTTTAGATTCTGACTCTATGAGTTTGCTTATTCTAATTGTTTCAAGTCAGTGAGGTGATACAGTATTTCACTCAACATGATGTCTTCAAGGTTCATCCATTTTGTCGCATGTATTAGGACCGCATTCCTTTTTATAGTTAAATGACATTCCATTGCCTGTATATTCAACAATTTATCCATTCACCAGCTGATGGACACTTTGATTGGTTCCATCTTTTGTCAATTGTGAATAATGCTGATATGAACACTGATGTGTGTGTAAATATTTATTGGAGCCCTACTTTCAATTCTTTGGGGTATAGTAGTGCCATTGCCAGGTCACATGATAGTTCTATACTTAACTTTCTGAGGAACGGCCAAATTTTCTTCCACAACATCTGCACAATTTTACATTCCCACCAGCAATGAATGAATATTCTCATTTCTCCACATCCTCTCAACACTTATTTTCCATTTTTTAAATAGCAGCCATGCTAGTGGGTATGAAATGGTATCTCATTGTGGTTTTGATCTACACTTCCCTGATGGCTAATGATGTGAAGCATCTTTACAAATACGTTCTGACCATTTGTATACCTTCAGGGAAGGTCTCTTTTAAAAGCTGGCTTTTGAGCAGAGATCTGATTAAAATTAGGGAGTAAAGCACGCAAATATCTGGAGGGAAGAGCCATTTAAGAAGGAGGAAATCCAATCAAAGGGCACTTCTCAATATTAACCTTATTTGTCTCTGCAACATTTACCAACTGTTGACCTTTCTATCTTAAAAATTCATTTTCTATTGGTTTCTAAGGTACCGTTCTCTTCTAGTTTTCCTGCCTTTACTCTGTCCATCCCATCTTACTTTTGTTCTTGAGATTGTCATCCTCCACAAACTTCTTAAGTGTGAGTGGTAGGGTCCTAGAGCTCTCTGTCTCTGGACTGATTTTCTTTTGCTCTGTATTCTCTCACTGTGTTATCCCAGCCATGGTTTCCGCTTTAACTACACTTACATGTGGATGAATCCAAAGTCTGTATTTGTAACTCACACTTCTTTTCTTAGCTCCAGACCCATATATCTAACCATCACACATACCTCTACTTGGAACCTCAAACTTAATATGTCTAAAGATGAGCTCACCCTCTTCCCTCCTAAATCAGCTTCACATACAATATTCCCTATCTAAATTGGTGATATCACCATCTACCTAGTTGCTTAAGCTTAAAGGTCTCCAACATTCCTCTCACTGCCTTACTCTCCATATTTGAAGAGTCACAGAACCAGTCTATTCTATCTACTATCTAATGCTCTGTGCCCAATGCCATAGCATTTCTTGCCATCTCTGGCCAACTTGCCAACTTCCCAACTGATCCTCCTGTTTCCTGTCTCTTACTTCTGACCTTATTTTCTGCACTGACCCTAGAATGACCTTTAAGAACTATAAATCTGATCTTGTCACTTACATGCTTAAAATTCTTCAATGGCGTGCTCGCTTCGGCAGCACATATACTAAAATTGGAACAATACAGAGAAGATTAGCATGGCCCCTGTGCAAGGATGACACGCAAATTTGTGAAGCGTTCCATATTTTATATATATAAATAACATTTTTGTAAGCAAATGCACATATATGCATATATATTTATATATCATTTTGCAAATGTTGGTATGTATTGTGAAAATTTTGATTTTTACCCACAATAAAAAAAAAAAAAAATTCTTCAGTGGCTCCTAATTTCTTTGGATAAAACCCAAACTTCTTAGCAAGGAACATATGGTCCTTCAAAATCTGTCCTCTACTACCTTCCTAACCTCATATTCCATTACTCCACACAGGCACCCTATAGTTCTACTACTCCAAATCAATTACAATCACAACCTTAATATATTATGTCTCACGGACCACCATGGCTTTGGACATGCTATACTCTCTGCATGTGATGTTCATTTCCATCTTCAGCTCTGGAAAAATCTGATTCAATCTTAAAGTCATAGCTTAATTTTACTAATCTGTCCTCACTGCCCACACCCCATGCTGTTGCTGTGTTAGGTACCTCTCCCCTGTGTTGCCTTCACTCATCCCTGCCATTCCCTTACAATTATATGCCAACTTATTTCTCCTTCCCCTTATTTGTTAGCTATTTGAGGCCAGGATCTATGTCTTTCCTTGTTGTCTTCAGAGCCTAGCTCTGTGCTTGGCACAGAAAGTATTCAATAAATGTTCATTTGAAGAAAGGGAGGGAAGAAAGAAAATAACAAGTACAATTGTGTAAGGGAGGAATGCAGAAACTAGTAATAAGACTGAACCAGGCAGAATATGGAGAGCAAGCCAGATATCTAGTGCCCCTTCCAACCTTGAGCTTTGATGAGTCTCTGGGCTGGGAAAACTAAAAAAATAATAAGTAAAGAGGACTTTTATTAGGATATCATCTCTTCATATGGCCCCCTCTCTCCTCTGGTCTGGTCTGCAATATATATTCAGACACTAAAAGGGGGATAAGCCAATGGTTTTGCAGGTGCCATCATTTAACTATTTTCCTGTTAAAACCCAGCAATGCATGATCCATCTTTGTCTCCTTCTTTACTGTCTGCTTTTTCATGAAGGAAAAAAAAAACACAACAAAAGCCTTGCTGGAGAAATATATGGTTGTTAATTTGGGCCTCTCTAGTATCCTCTAATAACCCAGCAAATGGGTAATTCTTATTCTTTACTGAATTATAAAGGATATATTATCCCTGCCCATTCTACTGCAGGAGAATAATGATGTGGAGTAGGAAGAGAAGGAGAAGTTATTTTTCCAGGCCTCTTTCCCAACAAAGAGGAAAAAGCTGTCTGTTTTGTTAATGCCCTGAATCTTTCCCTCTAGTAGTATTCAAAATCCTCAGGTGAACCCAGAAATTGTTCTTGTGGAAATCTTTCCTACTAAACCAAAAGGGTAAGTAAGTAAGAACATGGGTATATTATTATTGGAAATGACAATATTATTGGAAATGACAAAAGGCAAAACATGGGAAACCACTTGGATATTTATTATAGGGGAATATTTGAATAAAGTATGGTCTTATCCAAACTAATATTAAACAGCTATTAAAAATAATAAGTTAAATCTATATGTATTTCCTCTGGAGGTATTTCAGTCAAATATAAATGAAAAAGCAAGTTATTTTTATGAGTTTATAATTGTAATACAGTCCTATTTTAAAATATTATGATAAGAGTCCACAAATATGTGAATATAGATATGCATAGATACATACATATAGATATACAGATGTACACACATGTGTGCTTGTTTGTTTGTTTATATAAGCATAGATAAGAATGTGAAAATATATACACCCAAATGTTCACATTAGTTATGGTGAGTGGGGAGATTAAACAGATGGGGATATTGTTGACCGCTATATGCGATGCTATTGTTCTGTTTGTTGCCTCAAGCTAGCTTTGCTTTTATACTTCAAAGCAAAATCCCAAATTAGAAAAAAAAAAAAATACACTAACACACACACACTCACACACACACACTTTAAAGATTAAATCTCTCAATTGGTGCTTTATATCTAAAAATCATTCTAACAAGCAGGATCGCTTTGACTCCTTCTAAAGGCTCCCCTGCTTTTGTTATAATAGCACATCTGAAGAAAAAAGGGGGAAAAGGAAGCTAAAACCCTATGGCTTGGCTGATAAATATTTTCTTAAATTGACCAGCCCGCTGAGCGATAGCCTTTAGGGCTATGGAATTCTAAGCTCTGGAATGACCCACTGGAACTCTGTGTTCTAGGGAAGGAGAAAAGTAGAAAAAGGCAGCTTGATTGCCTCTTGGCTCTTAGCCAAAGGAGTTGCTAGTGGTGGGAGTGGAATTTTTCCATGGCAAAGGAAGAGGAAAAATCAGATCACATTTCCCACAGGCAGAGCCCTATTTATTCCGGAAGATCTTGGGGCCCTTGCTGTTCATAACAGAAGTGTGATCATTGGGTCATGCTTTGATTTGCACTATTAGAAATTGGGTTTTTGTTTTGGGCTGTTTTTTTTTCCCTTCAAGTCTCAAGGTATATCTCCTTAAAACACAAATGCCCTAGAGAAATGCTGTGCAGGGACACTATTAGAGTAAATGCAAAAGGAAGTCTGGGCAGAACAAATGTGAAGAACTATTGGTTCAGCAAAGAAATAAACATCCTCTAGAAGAATCAGACATTTCTGTTTTTCTCCTAACGAAGTCAGCTACATCAGCAGCTTTTGGAGGACTTGAGGGCCCATAAGAGGAGGCTCCTTTTCTTCATTTCCTCTTCCACCATCTCTCAACCAGGGTACTTGCAGAAGAATCATGGAGATTCAGGAAACATTTTGTAAAATTTCATTTGGGAATGTAGCGGTTAAACATAGTATTTGAAAGGGACTTAATAGTTATCTACACCCATCCTCTCCCAATATACTAATAACACTCCACATCATTTTATGAATATCTGCTATGCACTCCGTTATTTCATGTAATCCCCATAACATCCCCATGAAGAAAGGGTTATAATTTTCCCAGTTTACCAATGAAGAAACTAAGTAGCTTCGGCAAAGTCACACAGGCATTAACTTATGGTCACCAGATAACCTCCAGATTCCACGCTCTTTGTCCCAGACACACTGCCTCTCATAATGATGTCACTGACCAGTGATCACAGTCTCTGCTTGGACACCGATGGTAATGGGGAGCTTGCTATTTTTAGGTGCAATCCAGTATTAATTATGAGGAAATTCTTCTTCTATGCTAGCTGTCCAGAAAACTACTTCCCATTGGTTGTGTTTATACCTACAGGTGCTACTCAAAATACATCTAATCCCTAGGTCTTCTCTGTTATCAGTTCTTAGTTCCTTCAATTGTCCTTATCTGTGTTTTTCACCATGCTGGTGTTATTTCTCTACACATTCTCTAGTTTGTCAGCATCCCAATTTAATTGTTGTTGCCATAACTGAAAACAATAACCACTGAAATATAAGCTCCTTGATGGCCAAGAATGTGTCTGTCTTGTTCACCGATTTCTTGGTACTTGCCCTAGTATAAAGGAGGCACTTGATAGATTTGCTGAAAGAAAGAGGGAGGAAGGGAGGAAGGGAGGAAGGAAAGGAAGGGAGGGAGGGAGGGAGGAAGGGAGGAAGGGAGGAAGGAAGGAAGGAAGGAACTATTCCAGATGTGGGATATTTTGATGTAAGCGAATGCAGTCTAGCTGTCTGCTAGCTTTATTGCAACCCCACTCCAACAACAACAATTCATCCAGACAGAATTCATTTTTATCCAAGTCCCTAAGACATTCTAAAAAATACTGGCACATAGCCAGACAGGAAAGAGCAGCATTGGTCACATACATACCTGGGTAAGAATCTTGGCTCTGTAGTTGACTCACTGCCTAATCTGAATCAGTCATTTAACCTCCATTTTCAGCATCTGTAAAATGGGGGTAATACTTCTCTTGCACAGTTGTGTGAAGATTAAATGAGATAGTGGATGTAAGGTGACAGGCACATAAAAAATGCTTAATAAATTGTCAATTACCCCAAATAAGTTAATATTGCCTTAAATGTTTACACTGTATACTCAGCCTCAGCACCCAAGAACATTTCAGACAATGTGAGAAGCAGAAGACAAAAGAATACATGCAAACGCCATTACTAGGAAAACAAAACTGACAGGAACTAAAACAAGTGGAAAATCAAAGATCAAGACTGCTCTGCAGAAGACCACTCAGACATCTCCCTGGCATCGTGCCAAGCCCAGAACAGGCAGCACACTGCCTGTGGTTATGAAACATCCATGGCTCGAGAATTAGCTAGATGTTCCCAGGCCAAGCTTCGTTGTCAGAGAGGTAATTCCAAGGCAACAAAGCGCTGGCAGTCAGGAAAGAGTAAGGGACTTGAGATTTACTCAATTCAATTATTTAGTCAACATTACTGAGCATCTGGTATTCCCCACACGCCACGCAAGGCTGCTGCTGATAAAGAAAGGAGAAGACCAATCTCCTTTCTTTCTTTATCCGCAAGCACCTCACAGCCTACAAGTAAGACAAGGACACAGATATTCACTAGGCAGTGGTGTAAGTGTACAAATGGTGTGTACAAAGTATAGTGGTGGCACAAAAGACTGGAGGATACAGCAAAGACATGATCCCCCTGGTTTCTAAAATCTCACATTTGAGAATGGGGCAAGATTCTATGCTTAAAAACCAATGGGCTAAGGCTCAGGAGAGAGTTTTAGTCCCTTCCAGGTTCTCTATGAACTCACTTTGTGTTTTGAACAAATATTTTCACCTTTTGGGGCCTGTTTTAGTTTGTTAAAAGTTGCTGGAAGCAATATACCAGAAATGAGCTGACTTTTGTAATGGGATTTATTAGGCTAAAAGTTTACAGTTCTGAGGCAGTGAGAGTGTCCAAGTCAAGGCATCAAGTAAAGCTCTCTCCCCATAGGTCGGCTGCTGGAGATCCTGGACTCATGCCACATGTCAGGGCACACTGGCAGCTCTGTTGGTCTCTGCCTTCTCCTCCAGGCTCACTTTCTACCTGAGCACAGCTGTGGGCAATCAGGCACATGGCAGTGTCTACTCGTCTCTAACCTCTCCTTCAGGCCTTATTAATTCAGCTTCAGGCTGCTCTATCTGTGGCTTTTCTCTCCCAGGTTTGTGGATTTCAACTTCTGGAGGCTTCTCTTTGTCTCTGCAGCTTTTTTCTGTCTGTGGCTCTTTATTCCTCTGTTTATGAAGGACTCCAGTAAGAGGATTAAGATCCACCCTGGGTCATGCCCCACTGAAGTGATCTAATCAAAAGGGAGGTCCCTTAACTGAAATTAATCAAAAGGTCCCATCTATCATAGGTTTTACACCCACAGGAATGGATTCACTTTAAGAACATGATTTTCTGGGATCTACCCAGCTTCAAACTGTCACAGAGCCTTAATGAATAACTGTGTTGTTAAGTTTAAGCAAGTGGCTTCAGTTCTCTGTGCCTGTTTCCTCATCTGTAAAATAGGCAGAGTAACTATATCTCCTCATGTAGTTTTTGTCAGGATTAAATGACTTACTATTCCTAAAAGTACTCAGAAAAATGCCCAGTATACAGTAAGGATGATACAACTGTTCAATAAAATAATTTAATTATCCTATTTGTTTATGGCACAAGGTCTCTATTTTAAACATCTTAGAGCAAATAATTAAATTAATTATCAAGGACCTTAAAACTCAACAGTAAATCTCATACCATCAGACAGTATTGCCCACCATTCTCCTTGTCGCAGTCCTGATTCAGCTCCTAGCTCCATATGATTCTTCCCAAAAATATTCCTATCACAATTTCTGTGATTCCATTATCCACATTAGCCATGCAGATGATTCTTCTGGTATGCTGGCTTCTTCATTCCTTGACTTCTCAGGTTCTCTCTCCTACCTTGGAAACTTATGTCCATGGGCCATATAATAAGTATTGGCCTTTTAACTTTTTACAGAACACAACTTATTTCTATATTTACATATGTAGTTCCCACTTATTCCTGGTTTGTGCAGAGCTATTTACAAAATATAGATTTTGAAAATATCTTCAGTTTTTCTGATAAACGGACTAAATGAGGCACAAAGTTGTGGGTTAAAATGACAGATTACTAATTACAGTTCAAGTGGATTACTTCCATTCCTAAAACATTTTTTTTTTTTAAAGATTTTATTTATTCATTCATTTATCCCCCCCTTGCTGCTTGTGCTCTCTGGGTCAGCTAACCACGCCGTGCGGGCGGGCTTGCCTTCACCAGAAGGTCCCGGGAACCGAACCCGGGGCCTCCCACATGGTAAACGGGAGCCCCACTGATTGAGCCACAGCCGCTTCCCATAAAACAAACATATTTTATTTTAGATGTTTCTTAGTTAAGAGTTGCAGGGCTTGGAGATTAAACAGGTAGTTTCTATTTAACATTAAATGGATGGGTGGGGGTGGGGGAAGCCTTTGTATTTAATAGCTCAAAAAGAACTGATTGCATCTTGTCCAGACAAAAAATGTTAAAATTTAGATAAGACAATTTCTTCACTTCTGACTTCAATGGTCTTTGTGTTTACCAAGTTAAAAAGTTATTCCTCCACCCTCTCTCCCTGTTTTCACCAGCCTTGCTCACTCACCAAAGTGGGGTTCTTCTCCAATGGGTTTCACCATGTATTCTCTAGCCATTGGGACAAGGGAGGCTCTTTAACTTCAGTCCAAGCTTTAGTGGGGCCTGGGGTGGGGCTACCTCCACCCTGCCATTGCCTACCTAGAGAGTCTAGCCTTCCAGAATCCTGATCAGTTACTGCCCTAGCCACTGAATCTGCATAAGGGCCCCAAATTTCTTGAATTCCGCACTGGGATGAGAGGTCTTCCCTCTCATCCACATTTGTGGGTCCTGATACCCTACTCAGCCCTTGCAAGAATCCCAACATTGTCACCAGTTGCAAGACCTGAGGCAAGTAACCTAAACTTTCTTAATCTCCATTTTCAACTCCTCAAGGTTTTTGAGAGGCAATGAAGAGAGATGGATAGAGGTAGGTACAGGCTTAGATAAGGAGATAGAAGGGATATGTATATATTCAAGAAACTGGTTCTCTTCCCTCACCCATCTCTGCTTCTTGTGCTCAGACCTCCTTGATTATCCATGAAAACCTGAGTTCTCCCTACCTTCACCCTGTGTGTCTACCAGTGCCGGTGTTGTCCTCTCTCCCTTTGTCTTCAGCTCCAGCCTGCCCCACCAAGGTCCCACATGCATCCTGGCTGAGCCAGCACAGCTCACAAGAGCTCCATCTGTTTGTCTTCTCCCCTCTTTCCCTTTTTCTTCCCTATTCCCACCCCCACCCAATTCCCAGCATGCTTGATACTCAAAGTTAAGTCTGAGGACCACAGCAGCAGCAGCATCTCCTGGGAACTTGTTAGAAATGCAGAATGTGATACCCCAGTGCTTTATAAGTGCAGTAAAATTTTAAAAGCACTACAGTAGATTATTCCTTAGGGTTCAGCTCAAAGTTATCATCTTTCTGAAACTTTTCTGCTCTTCCTTTCCAACTTGTCTACTTACCTCTATTGGGGCACTGTATTTGTTCTCTTCTCTGGGTTCCCTTCCATCCATCCATCTATTTATCCATCCATACATACATCAATGCATACATCTGAGGCAGGCTAGATAGGGAATCAATAGCCAGATCTGGAACCTGGCAAGAAGCCCACGTGGACATCAGTACCCCCAAGATGGCTTCTGGAAGAACTTGTGAGAACCCTATTCAGAATGAGATTTCCTCTGGAAGCCAGGAGAAGCCCCAGATATTCTCCAGGGGCCTTATCATTGGGCCCTCCTGGGGGATTGATGGGTGGGGCAATCAATCAAAACAGCAAACAGCTGGGACTCCTCCCCTGTCATTAGGAAAGGGATGGAATAATTAATGGTTCAAAAAGCAAGTGCAAAGGCTGAACTGGCCCTTCTCTTGCCTTTACCCCCCTGGTCTTGCCTTCTACCCCCCTGCTCTGTTCTTCTCCCTCCACCCCACCCCCGCCTATAACAACATGCAAGTAAAACCTGGGCATTTGTAATCTGTAATGGGGAATTGTAGTCTGTAATTCAGCATTCTTTATCACTTTTCAGCTCTTTTCTCTCTACCTGGGACCCATGATCTGTTATTTTCTCCCATTCCACTTCCCTCCCTTCCTTAATAAATTACTGATCTAACTAACCTGGCTTGCTTTTGAAATTCATTTCTTGTAACTTAGCCAAGAGCCTAGAGAAAATGCAACAACATATCTGGTGCTGCCAGCCAGGAGGTATTGGTGAGTCACTATGAATTACACCCAGTTTAATGCATTTTTTTTTGGTTATCCATTTTAAACAGGTTCCCCTATGAAGCCCCATAGGACATAATCCCGGGAGGGAGGGAGCTGGGGTGCAGGACCTCTCTGCATACGTGCCGTGAGCTCAGGCTTGTTAGACATGACCCTGGCCAGGAGGGCAGGGGCACAGGGCAGGGACCCAAAACAGGACCCTGCCAAGATAGGGGTTCCTGGGCCAAGCTCCAGGTGCTGGGAAGACACTTTCTCAAGCCTTTTTAGCAGCTGCCGGCTTTGCCCTCAGGCCTGACTGCCATTGCCCTCTCCTGCCCTCTCCGCTGGTGGCAGTGGCAATGATGGGGAGCTGGAGGCTTGTGCCTCCCTGCAGTCCATGCCTTTGCAGGCCCATCTTCCTATGAACCTCACACAGTTACTTGATATGGGACGGGGTAGGAAGGCAGTGGCGAGCAGGGCCAAGGTGGATGCCATGGGAGTTCCCTCTCCCAGGGGGGTCACTGGCCAGGGCTCCTTTCATAATTAACCTTTACCCACGTTTAATCTTCCCACTTCCTTCTACTGAATTTCTCATTGCAAAAACTGAAAACGCCTTTGCTAGTGAGTTTTAGCCCTACTCATGGTGCAAAGTCGTTATTGCCCCATGGCCCCAAGGCCTGTTAGCTGAAACAATTGATCTCTAATCTTTTAATGGCCTTTGATGGCTGGTATAACTGGGAAACTCACAGGCATAAGCTAGGCTTTTTAAGATCCTTGTAAGAATAGGAAGAAGTTGGGGTTTTGTTTGTTTGTTTGTTTTTTGCCCCTTTTTCCAAGAAGCAAAATTTGGCTTGGCAGTTTCAGTCTGAAATCTATTTAGTCCCGAAATCTATTTGATCTGTTTCCAAGTCCAGAAACACCTGGTGGCAGGAGCTCTGTGATTTCCAGGGAGGCGGGAAACAGAGCAGCCAAACATTCCCTGAGATTTAGCTGAGGTGCTTTAGTTTGGTTAACAGTGCCGTCAGTTTTGGACCCTGGAATGTCAGAGGTCCTGGGAACCAGAGCAGTAAATTCTGAACATCCCCCAAGATGTGCCTTGGGTGCTTATTTCAGAGGGCAGCCAAATGTCCCCTGAGACTTAACTCAGGCACTTTGGTTTGGAGAACTGCTCCCAATGTCTCCCACCAATTCTTTGGCTTGGGTGCTTTGGTCTGATCTTCAGAGTTTTCAGGCATCCCCCTAGACCTAGACCAGCCACAGGGATGCCTGTCAGTAGCTCTCTGGATTAAATTCTCAGGATGCTGAGACCAGAGCATTAGCTCCAAATTATTCGGAGTGGTAAACATTTCAGTCAGACATGGACTCTGGGATGCCGGGTCAGTCAGCTGAAAAGCACTTCTAAGTCTTCCTAGAATAATGGACGTGGTCTCTAGCCCACCAGTAGACTTCCCATAGGAGTGTCTTCTCAGGAACCAGGGGATTTTGCCTACTGCTGGTCTACATGGCCACAGTATAGCCAAGAGCAGCCTCTGTGTGGAACCCTGAATTCCAGGCTAACCAGTGTAAAAGAGGAGGACAGATTCATGTCTCCTTTAAAAGAAATGAGTGTAAAAGAGGAGGACATATTCATGTCTCCTTTAAAAGAAATGAGGAAATACACCTCAAACTTCCATTAACTCCCTTTTAGAGACAGCCTTTTCAGTTTTAAACTCGGTTGTGCCTAATAAAGGGTATGAATAGGAATCAAGATCCAGACCGGTTACTAAACCTCTCCTGGAAAATAAGAAACCTCATGTGCCATCAATTAAGAGCAAAAAGTTCCTTAAAAAAATGCTAAGGGTATAAAAGTCTCCTGTTTTAATCTGCACTTAACTTTGTGTTTGACTTTGAAATCTGTGCTTAAATTTGTCAGTTTGTTTGTGCCTAGTTAATCAGATTTGGGGTTCACCTGTTACAAATTGGATAATGGTGAAAGGTAACCTAAAAATGAGACTTCAAATGTCAATACTGTCTTGTGAGTGAATTTAATGTATAAATCACAAGTGGAATTGATTCAACTGCTAGAAAAGCAGAACTTAGCAAAGTTGTTACTAATAAAATTCTTGTGGCTTTAGTTAATACAGGAATCCAATTTGCCTTAAAGTAAAAACTTACTAGAAACTGTAACTAAGAGTTAGGAAAGATAATCTTGATGCCATTGGGAATCTTCAGTTTTCATAAAATAATGGAAAAAATCGTTTTTCCTGTACTGCTAAAGTTAAATACCTGTTAATTAATGTCTTCATGATAAAAGTGTAGAAGTAAGAAGCAAAGTACTAAAAAGTTAAGTCCATTTGATGCCTTACACATTGCATTGGAAGTGTTTAAAAAGTGTATAAAAATCAAGAGATAAACTTCAACATTGTCAAACTCTTGTGCATTCAAAACAGGCCTTCAATACACTGTAGGTTGCCTCTCCATTTGAGTTATTGGTTAGGTTGGTCACTGACCCCTAAACCAATAAAGATATCTACTACATCTCTGGTTGTGCTCCTGAAGTGGATGGAGAATATGCCACAGTTTTGGATTCTTGCAGCAGCCAACGATGGCTCAATATAGCCAAATGTACAATGGATATTGCTCGCCTCCAGACTGGCACTGTTTCATAGTGCCGAAGGGTGCTATGCACCAGGCCAGTGGAATACTGGAGCCTACTTTCCTAGCTTTTCTCTAGGGTCAACAGTGCTGCAGCATGCTGGCTGTGTGAAAGACATATCAAGTACAGCAATGATCACCAGAGTGATGTAAGTAGAACTTAAAAACAATTGGCATTATGGCCTGCTCCCATGGAGAGATAACATGTAGGTTATTGCAAACCTGGAGTTTAAATCTATTAATTGCAGCTCAAAGAGAAACTTATGCATTGGGTAGCGCATTGATTAGTAGTAAGTACTGTACCTATATCTCTATTCTAGATGTACACCTGATGATTATGGTGCTATCTTTTCTATTCTAGACCATATGCAGAGGAATATTGAACATGTTAAAGTCCTGGTAAACTTCATTTTCTAAGTAGTTAATGAATATGCCTATAAGATAAAAATGGCCACCTTGCCTGAGAGCAGTGGGAGCAACAGCCCTCTTAATTTTAAAAAGCCCTCAAATTAACTTGGGGGCAACCTCTCAGGCTTCACCCCACACCAGGTGAAAGACATACTTAACTCAGGTCTCCCTCCTAGCCCTTATTCCAGGACCTGTCCCATTTGTACCCTGGGGAGGACTGGCAAACCCACATGCCCTCCTGCCAGGACTAAGCATTTCCCACCAGAAGAGAAAAAGCAAACGAGGTGGCTAGGACCCATTCAGCTTAGCCCCTTCAAGATGGTCCATGGGGAACCTTTCCTCACCCAGGACCTGGAAACCATGTCCTTATCAAAACGTGGCAAGAAAACAAGCCTCACTCTCAATTACAGCCAAAATGGAAGGAACCTTACTCTGTAGTTCTGATCACTCTTACAGCTATTAAAGTTAAAAGAATTGCCAGCTGGGTGCACTTCTACCAAGTGAATCCAGCTGTGCAAGGAAGTGCCAGCTCACCAGAAGCACCTGATGGGACTTATGAGTGCCAGTCATTGGATGGCCTGAAATACCTCTTCAAGAGACAAAACTAAGTAGTGTCTGTGTCAAAGCCAGCTGTTCCCTCTGACTCTAGCCCAGATGCCTATTGCTGGGGGGAGGGCAAACCAGACACCCTTTAAGAAATCTTGTCTGTTTTCATTTCCTGTACTTTCTTCCAGTACAATAACTAAAAGGGCAATGTCTTCTCTCATCCCTCCTTTGCTTTCTTAGGCATAACCACAACCATGGAAAACTGGGATTGGAAATTTATACCAAACCCCATTATCTTCTACAATCTATCCCTAAAGATAACAACCAGCATTCAAAACCTGCCAAATAAAGCCCACCAACTTCAGGAAGATGCAGCCTTCATAGGCACCTGGCCTTTTCTACTTTTGTGGTCCAGTATCCTTTTAGTAGGACCTATATCTTCAAAGTTCTAATTCAACTTATTTCTTCCAGAATCAACATCTTGTTAGCCATAAGGGGACTTCATCCAGCTTCACCCAGGATGTCAGATTCGTCTTCCTCCAACCGCGATAGAATAGCAGGAGAGTTTTACACCTTGTCTGTTAGGGCCTACTGCCCCTAACCAGCGGGAAGTAATTACAGAAGAATGATCATAGTTCTTCAGCACCCCTTTAAGAACAAAGGTGCAAACTCTCTGAGGGGGGAGTTGAGGCAGACTAGATAGGGAATCAATAGATGGATCTGGAACCTGGCAAGAAGCCCACACGGACATTGGTACCCCCAAGATTGCTGCAGAAAGAACTTGCAAGAACCCCATTTGGAACAAGATTTCCTCTGGAAGCCGGAGAAGCCCCAGATATTCTCCAGGGGCCTTATCATTGGGCCCACCTGGGGTATTGATGGGTGGAGTAATCAATCAAAACAGCAAACAGCTGGGGCTCCTCCCCTGTCATTAGCAAAGGAGTGGAATAATTAATGGTTCAAAAAGCAAATGCAGGGAAGCGGCTGTGGCTCAATCAGTAGGGCTCCCGTTTATCATATGGGAGGCCCCGGGTTCGGTTCCCGGGGCCTCCTGGTGAAGGCAAGCCCGCCCGCATGGCGTGGTTAGCTGACCCAGCGAGCACAAGCAGCAAGGGGGGATAAATGAATAAATAAATAAATAAAAATCTTTAAAAAAAAAAAAAAAAAAAGCAAATGCAAAGGCTGAACTGGCCCTTCTCTCCCCCCCCCCACTCCACCCCTTGCCTTCTTTCCCCCTGCCTCAAACAACACGCAAGTAAAACCTGGGCATTCGTCATCTGTAATCGGGAATTGTACCTGTAAATCAGCCCTCTTTATCACTTTTAAGCTCTTTCCTCTCTACCTGGGACCCATGATCTGTTATTTTCTCCCATTTCTCTTCCTTTCCTTCCTTAATAAATTACTGGCCTAACTAACCTGGCTTGTTCTTGAAATTCATTTCTTGTAGCTTAGTCAAGAACCAAGAACCTAGAGAAAACCCTACAATACATCCAACCATCCTTTCATCTGCAAACATTTAGTGCAGGCCTACCATGGCAAGACCCGCTTCTCATTGATGGAGATACAAAAATGAACCCTACACACTCCTTTCCCTCACAGTTCACAGTTTTGTGGAGGAGGTAGCAAATTAATAGACAATCACAGCAGATTGATAAGTGCTATTTATTCAATAATCACAAGGTAGGGGGTTGGACAGGGGTTGGGGAGCATGAAAAGGCACACGCCACTCAGCCAATGAAGGTAGCAAGGCTAGAGAGTGACATCCAGGCTAAGTCTAATGCTTTCAGACTCAGTTTACACATTTGCCCTCCATCAGCCTTCCCTGATGTCCCTGAACTAGGTTAGACATTCCTGCTCCTACATAAGTTGCTTAAGAGAGCCATGTCTGCCTTGTTCCTAGTGATATCTACGTGCTGACAGAATACCCAATACAGTGCTTGTTATTATACAATTATGTAGGGTGGGCTTTTCAATTCTTTCTTCACTACAACACCCCTGCTCCAAAACCTACTGTGGCTCCCTATTGCTCACTATACCAAGTCCAGTTTCTCAGCCTGAATTTCAAGGCCTCCATAACCTGGCCACATTCAGTGTCTCTAGCCCATGCATTTTCAACAGGGGTGAAATCATCCTCAAGGGGGCAAATATTGGTTCTTCTGGGTCAAAGAAAAAAACTTACTCTTTTTATTTATATAGCACATAAATAGATGCATACTACATAAGAGGTACACAACATACCTGTGCTTTTAAGATTTCGTTGGGGGAAGATGATTAAGAATACTGCCTTAAAAAGCCCAAGGTGGGAGGAATAATGAAAAAAAAAAGTTTAAGAAACACTCTTCTAGCCTTATTTCCCTCAGGAAATAAGGAATTGAGGAAATTGTTTTGTCTTTTCTTTGGCCCTCAGTTTCCTCAAAACAAAAATGAAAGGGATTTGCCTGTGACCACTAAAGCTCTTTTCAGCTCTGGCAGCTGATCCTCCCAAGTCTCAGGTGCTTACAAAGAACCTTTTCCCCTTTCATACATGAATTTCATTCCTACTTGCTGGCCTTTATTTATTCTTACCATTCTCCTCTTACACACTTCCAGAACTTCTGTCTCCTTCCTTTTTCTAGGCACATCCTCCTTCATAGAAAACCTCCTCAAATGGCACTCATACTGCCAGGTAGTGGTGGCTGGGGTAGGATTTGAGTGATGGATGGGTCCTCAGAGCTCTGCAGATAGGATTTCCAGCCAGCACCTAACACAATGTTTGACATGAAATAGGTGATTTGTTGGGTAAAGAATGAATTAATGAATGAATGATATTCTTTCTCTCTCTTCTTTTTCCTCCCCAGCTCATTCCACAATGTCCAAAACAGGAAAGAACTCATTGACAGGGAAGGATTGTCTTGGTTTAGGCTTCCCTCAAAGCAAACCATGAGAAAAGGGTTCAAGTGCAAGTCATCTGTTTGGGAGGTGATCTCAGGAATTACTGGTAGAGGAGTAGAGAGCAGATATAGGGAAGGAATGGATGCCAATAGAAATTGTATCATCAGGGAAGTCACCACTATGGGCAACTGGAGCTTAGTTTTGCTGGAGAACTTCCATAAGAGAGGAAGGAGCAGCGGTCTTTGTCCAGCAAATCCCACCAGACATTGGTTGAGGCCACTTCCAGGGATTAACTCCCTGGCACTTGCAGCCTGCAGCAGGTGAGGGCACTGGCATCCAGAGAAAGGCTTAAGCAATGAGACTCCAGTGCTGGTGGCTGTTATATTCAGGCCAGAGGCTACGGAAGCAAGTAAGACCAGGGGCAGCATCTACAGCATCTGCTACAGGGATACAGGTTGGGAGTGCTGGAAAGAACTGCCTCTGCCTTGTCCTAAACACAGTCCACCCCGAACAGTTAAAAGCACTCTCTTGCATTTGCAAAATACCTGTATTTTCAATCCTTCTTTCACCTTTATATCACATCAACTCTGAGGTAATACCCCTTCGATGGTCAACAACTGTAACGGTCACTGGTGGCGATTCCTGGATGGGCACCCCAAAGTTAGGAAATGTTGTACCTGAGAGGCAGAGAGGGCAGGAGTGGTGGTGCTGGTGATGTTTTTTCCTGGTGTCTTCTTTGACAGATGAAGAAACAGTGCCCAGCTTTAAATGCCTGCCCAAGGACACATAAGCTAATTAGGGACAGAATGGATTAAAAGATTAGCTCTTCCTCAGAGGCCAGAGCTCTTTCCACTGCTCCAGGAGCTGTGACGTTTAGGATACTGTGATCCTGTTATGACTCTCTGCTCCTCCAGCTCCTTCCTATCTGGTATGACGGACCAAACCTGAGCCCCTCCTGTCCCCGAGCTGCCCCTTGTACAGGTGGATGAGCAGGGAGTCAGAGGCAATGGAATACAGCTGGTCCTGACAAAGGGTCCTTTAACACTCCCCCTCCCCATGCTAAATTGGAAAGAAAAGGCCTTGAGCTTCAGACTCTGCTACTAACTTTCTGTGATGCTGTGACCAAGTCATTTAGCCTTTCTGACCCTCACTCACTTGTCTTATCTATGAAATGTTTAAACTCTCTTGCTGGCCCCGTGAGATAAGGTATGAGAAAGTGTTTTGTCAGGCTGTAGAATGCTATAAAAATATATGATGCCATCATCATCGTTCATATCTCCTTTCTCTGAACCCCTAAGGTACGTATATAAGACCCACCCAATAGTGCTTGACTTCTCTCTAATCATTGCATTTCAGATGACTTGCTGTTCCCTGCAGGTGCCCTGTGCCAGTCCCCATGGCTTTGCTTGAGCGCTTCCTCTGCCTCTGCTCAGGATTTCTCCTAGTTACCTCCTACTCATCTTTCAGTTCTCAGCTCCAGTGCCTCTTTTTCCAGGATGTTTTCCTGACCACCACCCTTTGCAGTCTGAGTTGGACATGTCATTTCTGCGTACCCATAGTTCCCTGGGCTTCCCTCTGTTGCTTGTTCTCTTCTTTGTTTCTTTCACAACACAGTAAACTCCCGGGGAGCATGAAGGACCTTGCTTTTATATCCCTGACACACAGAAAGTACTCACTAAGTGTTTGTTGCATGAATGAATAAATGAATGTATGAACAAGCATGAATCATATGGTTCCTCAACCACAGGGTAACTTACTTGAGAACAATGAAAGAGCACTAGACTTGGAATTGGGAGCCCTGGATTATTCTTCCCTTGCTCCATGTTAGAATTGGAGATCCTTTTAATAGCAGCATCAAAAGATGCCCCTGACCACTGGAGATTCTGAGGGGAGGGAGAAGAAAAAGTAGGTGTAATATGGGGGCATTTTCAGGACTTGGGACTTGTCCTGAATGACATTGCAATGACAGATACAGGCCATTATATATCTGTCATAACTTACAAAATTGAGTGGGAGAGAGTGTAAACTACCATGTAAACTATAATCCACACTTAGTGGCAATGCTCCAAATGTGTTCATCAATTGTAACAAACGTACCACACTAATGAAGGATGTTTGTAATGAGGGAAAATGTGCGAGGGGTAAGGAGCGGGGCATATGGGAAATCCCCATATTTTTTATGTAACATTTATGTAATCTAAGTATCTTTATAAAAAAAAAAAAAAAAAAAAAAAAGATGCCCCTAAACCTGGTTCTAACACTCCTATTCATCTTGAAATGCCATAAAGATTTGGAGCATTTGTTTTCACATGCTCCAAAGTGTTCCAGATGATATGCTACAATCTCAACCTGAGAAAATGCCAATTGCTACTTAAAAATTGTTGCTTAATTGTTGGCCTCCCTTTGCCTGTTACATTCTCTTCCAGTGAGAAACAAGGTTTCCCTTTTGGGTGAGTGGTTCTTTTGTAGCCACTTAGTGATCATAGGACAATCCATTGCTTTCACTTTGATGGCTCGATTTATCATTAGTGTTTATTAAGCCTAAATATTCCAGATACTGCACATGAATTACAGCACTTTGGAATTGGAAAGAGCTTTAGAAAGCATGGGCTTAGGAGCTATTGACCTGAGTTTGAATTCTAGACAAGCCTTAGTTTTCTCATCTGTCAAATGGGGGTAGTAATAGAGAACTAAATAACTATTAGTTTTCTTCCTCTCTTCATTTTACAGATGATCAAATCAAAGTCCGGGGGGGGACGCAAACCCTAACCAATATCAAATTGCTTATCTGAAAAACAGCTAGAGTTAGAGCCCTTATATCTATTATATCTTATTAAATTTCTTTTGCCCTCATGATGGATGTATAAAAATCCATTAATTACTGCCTCAGGAAGTAATTTTTCCTAGACAAAAGGCAGAAATCTCAGCTGGCAAGTCACTAAGTAAGAAAAGCAAAATTTGAAAAAGAAATGTGCCAGCTCTCTAAGAGACTGGCTTCCAGCACTCAGGGATCCCCTGCATCAGCCCTTCTGCTCTGCCACCAAGGCCAGTCTAGCATGTGACCAAAGTTTAAACTTCAGGTCTATGGGTGAAATTGTGCAAAATGCACTATAAACTCATTTATGCATCCCTGCCTTCAGTCTTCCCCTATAGAAGTTTCTAGGACTTTGGACAGGGATTGGTGCCTCCATTTGAAGGTAGCAGCTACTTCACTAGTGTTTCTGCTGCTACATTTCCACCTTACCAATTCATCCTCCTGGGTGGCACAAGAATTCTCTGTCTAGAACACAAATCTGATTCTATTACTCCTCTGCTCAAATCTCTTGATGACCTTCTATTTCTACAGGATGAAGTGCAGACTTTTTAACAGGGAAAATAAGAGTATATACATATATATATATTTAATTTTATTGAAGTATATCATTCATACATGACCATACATAAACAATAATTGTATAGTGAAAGTTGTGAACTTACAAAACAAAAATGCATAACATCATTCAGGGATCCCATACATCATCCCACCACCAATACCTTGCATTGTTGTGAAACATTTGTTAGAAATTATGAAAGAATATCATCAAAATATTACTATAGTACTCACTATAGTCCATACCTTACATTTGCTGTATTTTCCCCCAACGCACCCTATTATTTTTTTTATTTACTTTTATCCATTTTTATCGCCCCTCCCCCCCCCCCGTTGTTGCTGTTTTTGTGTCCATTCGCTGGGCAATTTTCTGTGTCTGTTTGCTGCCCTCGCTTCTCATCCTTCACCTCCTGTATTCACTGGGATTCAGTCCTCCGAACCTCTGACGTGGGAGAGAGGCATCCTACTGCCTGCGCCACCTTAGCTCCTGTTTTTTCAGCATGTCTCATCTTGGCTCTCCCTTGTGTCATTCTTCTGTCACGTCATTAACTTGTATGGCTCGGTGAGGCCTGACGGCGCACTTGCGCATGAAACCTGGAATCTCACCCGTTCGCGGGGCCTGGCAGCTCGCACATCTTCCATATTTTTCTTTTTTTAATTTTTACTGGGAGGTCCCAGGTATCGAACCCAGGTCCCTCCATATGGGAGATGGATGCCCAACCATTTGAGCCACATCCACCCCCTGGTATATCTCTTAAAGTTGACCAAAGATACCTAGAGTTATAGTCATTTCCCATACAGGATGGTCATATAATAAATCATGCTTGGTTTATCACCAGCATTCTAAAAACCAGACCTAGGGAGAAAAACTAGGTCTGGGGACACATGCATGGTTTCTAATACAGCAAATGTTTAGCCTACCCTGATTATCACAAAATCAGGACAGTGAGAATATTTGCAATAAGAGTATATTTTAAAACATCTGTACACATCTGGCCAAGTGGTATTTGTGCATTAAATATGCTTTAAAACTATAAGTTCTAGAAAGAACTTTTATTAAAGAGGTATTATAAATTACATTATTTAGGTAATTTTTATATTTCACATGCAAATTTTCTTTGAAGGGAAGACCAAGAATTTGGCTATTACTAAATGTGTAACTGGCCTGAGAAGGGCTTTGAGAATGGCCACAGTGCAATTCCCAGAATTAGTGACTCTGCTAGGTCTCAATCAACATTTCCAGGTTCATTCTCAACAAGACTGTGACGTACCTGGAAGTAGAGATCCCAACTTATTCAACTTTGTACCCCAGCCTGACACCTAATGGTCACTCTATTTTTTTTTTTTTTTAATTTAATGTATTAATATCAATCACTTCCAAAGGCCTGTCCCTTTCACCAGTTTTGGTCTATCTGAGAAACTTCTCTTCAGGAAGCATCTCTCCCTGTCTTTTGTGTGATTACACATGCTGTTCTCTCAGCCATGAAGACCCTTTTCCGAATGCCAACTTACTCTTCAAGACCTAACTTTTATGCTGCAGATGACAGTCTCTCCTTGATTCTCTCATAGCACCATGATGTACACCTTATTATTTTGTGACTATCACAATGTTTTATTAAAGAACGCTTTATTTTGAAATACTTTCAAACAAAAATTCAATAATTTTAAGCATATAAATACAGATGGTTTTTTGTTTTGGTTTTTTTTGGTAAAGGACCCATATGTATGACTACCACCTAGGTCCTCCATGCGGCATTGAGAGACCTACTCATTTAGCTAACATGTACTAAGTACCTACTGTATGCAGTAACATTGTTTCTGCCTTCAACAAAGCCCAATCTAATAAAGGAGACAAATAGGAAAGTAGGTCAGCAAAATACATTGTCATTTGTAGACATGCTTGCTTCTAATTCTTGTTTAAGTAACTGGAAACCTCCAATGTGTTCCCAATGTTCTCATACTACTGTTTTCTTTTATAGGTTGAACATTCTTCTTAAAATCTTGTTTATTATTTTGCTTTGCAAAGTATTTTGCTACTGACACAACGTTAAACTTGAATGTCGCTACAGTTGGGAAATTCTAATAAATTCTAAATTGGGGATTTGAATTAATGAGTTCCTGAATAAGTGTCAATTATATTGTCCTTTGTATTCCAGTTGCCGGCATTTTGTTGTCTTTGGCCCTGAAATGACTTATGATCAGCAGTTCTAATAATGATAGTAATGACTGAAGTCCAGAAATAATAAGACTTAAGCCATAGTCACATTAAAGCTGATAATAAGAATAAGCCTCTACCCATACATTAAAACCTTAGTTCACTAATTATACCTGTAACCTAAGAAACCACAGTAGGCAACTGCTGAGAGGAGAACCAAGAACACAACAGAGGAGCCAATATTCAGTAGCATCACAGCTGGATTTTCTCTGTTCTAAGAAATTCTAAAAGGATTTGTTACCACCCTCAGGGAGTTCACAGCAAGGTAGAAGTTGGGCCACATATTAGTTTTCTGAATCACTTATAAAAGGACCTGAATTGTAACTTTGACCGAGAAGTGCCCAAATCAACCAACTTTCCAGCATCATCTTTTCCTGAAGAATATTTTTTAAAATATCTCAGTCCCTGTTCTCAGGGCTATGTGGTAGTCTGGCACCTCCCTGATATTTCTAGTAGCTTTTCCTGAAAGGGTGGCTCAGAGTCTTATGGCATGACTTACTCAGCATCCTGTGCTCAGCTCCTAACCACCTCTTACACCACCAAACCTCCAGAGACGGCCGACCTCTCGGCCCCACTGTGCCCCTGCATTCTCCATAATTCTACGGACACTAGGCTATTTTAAGTTACAAACCCTTACAGGCTATCCTAAAAATAACAGAAGGAGGTAAAGCACAGCACAGAACAGGGGCCAACTAATGGATTCCTACAACTCAATAATAAAAAAGACTACCCAGTTTTTTGTGTTTTTTTTAAGGATTTTATTTATTTATTCATTTATCCCCCCCCTTGCTGCTTGTGCTCGCTGGGTCAGCTAACCACGCTGTGCGGGAGGGCTTGCCTTCACCAGGAGGCCCCGAGAACCGAACCCGGGGCCTCCCATATGGTAAACGGGAGCCCTACTGATTGAGCTACAGCCGCTTCCCTACCCAGTTTTTTTTTAATGGAGAAAATACTTGATTTTTAAAAAGTATTCTTTAAATAAGAAGGTATATGAATCACAAATAAACATATGATATGGTGCTTAACATCATTAATTATCAAAGAAATGCAAATTAAAACCATGAGAGACCATTTCTCATCCAGCAGAATGGCTAAAATTTTAAAATGACACAATACCAAGTGTTGGCAGTGATGTGAAGCACCTGGAACTTGCATACACCATGGTGGGGGTGGAAGGTTGTATAACCGCTTTGTAAACTGTTTGGGAGAAAACATATATTGCCCTATATATTCCGCTTCTAGGTATATACCCAAGAGAAATGAAATAATATGTTTACTAAATACTTGCACAAGAACATACATAGTATCTTTACTCATAATAGCAAACCTGGAAATAAATCAAATGTCCATCAACAGGAGAATGGATAAATAAATTGCATATTTCTATACATAAAAATCATAATAAGAATGAATTACTGATACCAATATCAACACTGATATATCTCAAAAATATTATGTTGAGTAAAATCGGCCAGACATTGATGCCATATAAATTTTATATGAAGTTCAAAAACAGTCAGAACTAATCTATCATGATAGAAATCAGAACATCCCTTATGTAGTATGGAGATGGGACAAGAAAGATTGACAAAGAAAGGGACATGAGAGAACTTTTGGGGGTTATGGAAAAATTCTATATCTTAATTAAGGTAGTGACTACATGAGGATAATCACTTGTCAAAACTCACTGAACTGTATACTTAAGATTGTTGCCGTTTATTGTATATAAATTATAGTTAAAAGACAATATCCCAATGTCTAGGCCACATCCTAGTCCAATTAAACCATAGTCTCTGTGGGTAGAATATATGCACCATCCAGCAGGGGGCCTCACCTTCCATAGACAAAAATTCCTGCATGGTGCTTCCATTTAAAAAAGAAGATTGGGGGTGGGGGTGAGGAAGAGGAGGAGAAAAAACAAACTTTCTTTTTGTATCTTTTAAAGGAGCCAAACTCAAATCATAGACAGGTTTAAAAATATTACTTTTTCTCTCCACTATGTTCCTTTTTTTTTTAATGAACCACTGTGGCAGTTTGAGGTTATTTTATGAATCCCAAAAAGAGAAAGATTATATTTGTAAAATAATCTATTCCTCTGAGTGTGATTCCTTTGATTGTATTAAATCCAGTTGAGGGGGCTTTGCTTAGATAAGTTGATAAGATTGCTGTAGGGCTTTTTGTTGGACTCGTCAGTAAGGTGTGACTCAGGTTGAGTCCTCGCCCCCTTTCTGGGCCTGATACAAACGGACACTCACTCACACAGACACAGAGAGAGAGCTGTGCCATTTTTGATCCTGACATGTGATGGAAAGGAAAGGCTAAAACAGCCTTGAGACCCTGGGGAGAGATGAGTCATTTGCCTGATAGCTTAGCTTACAGCTAAAATTAGGAAAAGAATGGACATCCAAGACTGATGTAGGAGTGCCAGAAAGAGAAAAGCCCTATGCCAGCTTGCAAATGAAACTGTGAAGAAAGCAGACCAGCTGAGCCTGAAAAAGGAAGCCCAGAGGGGAAGGCAGAGATCAGGTAGAGATCATCGGCCATCTTGCTTCAACACGTGGCAGCTGACTTGGGTGAGAAAGTATCTCTTATGGTGCCTCTAGTTGGACTTTTTATAGCCTTGGAACTGTAAGCTTTTACCCCAAATAAATACCCTGTATAAAATCCAACAGATTTTTGGTATTTGCATAAGCAGCCCTTTGACAAACTAAGACAACTACCAATGACAATGAGAAAGAAATTAAGGGAACTAACATTTACTGAGCACCTACCTTCCACCAGGCATTATGCTATGCTCTTTATAATCATCATCTAATCTTTGAAACAACCCCTTTGATAATTATTTCCCTTTTGGGATGGAAAAAAAGGAAACTGGGGGTGCAAAAGGATATTTAATATGCCTAAAATTAAAATTTTTAAAAAGTGATACACCAACGGAGAATAAAACCCAAGTGTGTTTGACTTGAAAGGCTTTTATTATGCTCACTAAGTCACTTTTTGGAAAACCTGACACACAGTGCTTTTGAGAACGGAAAAAAAAACAAAAAAAAACTTTATTCTTAGGTGTCATAAGATATTAGATTCTGAATTGTTTTGTTTTGTGGAAATTGTACCTTTAAGATTTAGGGCTTCTTTTCTTACCGTACATAAGGAATGCTGTGATTTGGCAAGCAGTATCTGGCTATCTCCACAGTGAGACCTAGATTCTGCATCACAGCTGATCCTTGTGGGCCAGACTATTTTCCCATAGAAACAGCATTATCAT
Source organism: Tolypeutes matacus (assembly GCA_026826555.1). NCBI lineage: Eukaryota > Metazoa > Chordata > Mammalia > Cingulata > Chlamyphoridae > Tolypeutes > Tolypeutes matacus. The sequence continues at coordinate 62,143,561 of JAKSZT010053883.1, read as the reverse complement.
TGGTGGTTGCATTCCTGAGCTATGTTCTTAGCATCAAATAAATCAAAAGAGAAAGCAGGGGTATAAACAAATATATACTTTCATAATCATTTTGAATAGTCAAACTGTGCTTCACAGCCTATAAAATGAACACAATTTTCCCAGGCTACTCTTATAAACTCTACATACAGAATATACAGCATACAAGTCTAGTATATCATAAAATAAATACAAAATTAACATTCTAGCCATTAGATATATTAATTAAACATTTGAATAATTATTTTTCTTGCATTTTAAGAATGTAGAAAGGCTTTTAAGAGGATAATTTAAATGACACTGCAAAATGCCTTCCAGGGAACTCTGAACAGATAGCTTTTATTTTACTCATTAAATTTCAGTAGAGCTATTATGGTACCAAATGAACTGATCAGGGGAATGCTATAGATGTAATGTTCTGAATATCTTCACGCTTTTGGAAATATCTTGATGGGGAGTTGAGGGAGAGATGAAAATGTGTACAAGATGACTGTTAATGATTGCAATGAGTTCTGATTGAATATCATGCACTGAGTTAAACACTCTACCTGCATTATTTCATTTAATCTTCACAACAGCTTTGTGAAGTAGGCACCACTTTTAAAACTATTTTAAGATGAAGAAATTGTGGTTCAGAGATGTTAAATAACTTATCTAATGACACACAGCTAGAAAGTACCAAAACAAAGATAAATGTCAAAATATTGACTGTAAAGTCCTTGCTTCCCCAAATAATAATAACCTACCTCCTTGACCACATACTCTCTGCTAGGAACTGTTGTAAACACGTTATGTATGTGTGTGTGTGTGCTTTTTTGTTGTTGCTCTTTGGTTTTTTTTTTAGGAGGTACCAGGGATTGAACCCAGGACCTTGTACATGGGAAGCAGGTACTCAACCACTTGAGCTACTTCTGCTCCCTCATTATGTGTGTTTAATCATTTAATCCTTACAACAGTCCTACGAGGTGGGTGGTATTATTATCCACATTTTGCAATTGAGGAAATGGAATCACAGACAAGTCAATGTGAAACTAGCTGAGCAGTCATTCCTAAAGAGTGCTAACTGCTGATCAAAATCAGCCAGAGGGAAGGTCTCCAATGGTATACCACAGTAATCTGGCCCTGCCCTGAGCTTTTTGTTCAAAATTTACTTGGATAAAGACTGTGATCTACTGCCCAAATATGAGAAAAACATGAATTTTGTTGGGATAACTAATATGCTGGATGGCAGAATCAAGATCCAAAAAGATCTCAGTGGTCTGGAATTATGAGCTGAATTGAACAAAACAAAACTATTAGAACTAAACACAGTCTTAAAGAGGTCCAAAAAGCCAATTCTACAAATAAATCAATTAGAGGCTACGTGACTTAATAATGATACATGTAAAAAAAATTCTTAAAGGGTTTAATTGACAAAGTGTGATTTGAGTAAAGGGTGATGACTGGATGCAATAATTTTATATCCACCCCCACCCTTGTGCACACACGCACACACACACATGTTGTTTGGAAATTTTTGAAAAAATAGGATTGCCCTTTGAGAGTAAAACTATAAAAGAAATAATGGGTCAGAGCGGACAAAGGCAAAATCACCATAGAAAACTTTCTGGCAAAGATTTCCTTTAATCTGGCTAAATGTGTTAAATCTAAAAGGAAGGGTTTGTCCATCACTTGGATGGTTGGTCAACAATGGAAGCAAGGATAGGTGCAAGTCACAGAGGCAAAAAGGAAAGGGATGCTGGACCCATGAACACAAGCACTGGTTTTCATAAACATGTTTATCTTTCTAGTGGAGATGGATGTATAGACTGCCATAGTTAGAGGTCAACACTACTGTTAGCGAACTTGTCTAGTCTTTAGAAGGAATTTAAGGACACCCTCTCCTATCTGCAGAGAAGGAGTGTTTGACATTATCAAGAACAGGGATATTTTTGGACTATATACTGTTGGGTGCTAGAGGGAGAAAGAGGTTTGACTGAGATGCAGTGAGCAAAGAATTTAAAAGCTATTGTGACTCTCAGGCAACACGATCTTATATGTAAAAAACTGCAAAGAATCTACAAAAAAAGCTACTAGAAACAAATGTATTTAACAATGTCACAGGCTACAAGATTGACATACAAAAACCAATTGTATTTCTGTAAACTATCAATATACAATTTGAAAATGAAGTAAGGAATCAATTCCACTCATAACAGCATTGAAAAGAATAAAATACTTAGGAATAAATTTAACAAGAGAAGTACAAGACCTGTACACTGAAAACTACAAAACATTGTTAAGAAAATAAATGGGGAGGTGTACGATGTCTATAGGTTGGAAGATTCAATATTGTTAAGATGGCAATTGATCTATAGATTCAATGTACAACCTATCAAAATTCCTTTTTTATAAATTGACAATCTATTCCTAAAATTTATATGGGGGTGTGTGCAAAGAACCTAGAATAGCAAAGCAATTTTGAAAAGGAAAAATGAAGTTGGAGGATTTATACTACTTGATTTTAAAACTTACTATATTAACAACATTCCTCATTAGTGTGGTACATTCATTGCAATTGATGAACACATTTTGGAGCATTGCCACTAAGCATGGATTACAGTTTATATCAAAGTTTACACTCTCTCCCACCCAATTCTGTCGGTTATGGCAAAATAAACCTACAATGACTGTATCTGTCATTGCAATGTCATACTAATGAGGGATGTTGTTAATGTGGGAAAGTGTGGGAGATGTAGGGAGTGGGGCATGTGGGAATCCCCTATATTTTTTATGTAACATTTATGTAACCTAAATATCTTTAAATAATAATAATAAAAAAATTAAAAAGCTACAAATAAATTCCCTCTAAGCACTTCTTTAACTGCATTCCACACATTTTTATTTATTTTATTTTCATTATCATTCAGTTCAAAATATATTCTAATTTGTGACTTCTGCCTTGATCCATGGAGTATTTAAAAATGGGTTCATAGTGAAATATTTGGGATTTACCTAGAGTTCTTAATGTTACTGGTTTTAATTAACTTCATTGTAGTCAGAGAACATTCTCCATACTATTTCAATTCTTGTAAATTTATTGTCTTGTTCTATGGCCTTACATTTGGTCTACAATGGTGAAATGTACCATGTGCACCAAAACAGATATATATACATATTTTGCATTTGCTGAGTCAGAAGTTCCATAATTATTAATTAGATCAAGGCAGTTGATGAGATGTTCAGATCCTCTATGTCTTTAGTGATTTTTTGCCCAGTTGTCCTATCAATTCCTGAGAGAAAGTTAATAAAATAAACAAAAAACAAAAAAAAAAAACAAAAAACAAAAAAACACCTTACTATAAAGCTGCTGTAATCAAGAAAGTGTGGTAAGGATATAACAATAGTCACTTAGATCAATGGAAGAGAATAGAGTCCAGAAATAAACCTTCATATATATGATCAATTGATTTTCTAAAAAGGTGCCAAGTTATTCAATGAAGAAAGGATAGTCCTTTCAACAATTAGGGCTGGGATAATTGGATAACCACATGCAAAAAAAGTTGAGACTTGATCCTACCTTATATCATACACAAAAACTTGAAGAAAACATAGGACAAAATCTTTGCAGCCTTGTATTAGGCAAAGAATTCTTACTATGACACAAAAAGCATGAACAATCACAGTCAAAATTGACAAAAAAAGATTTCATCAAAATTTAAAATGTTTGCTCTTCAAAAGACACCATTAAGAAAACAAAAAGACAAAGGACAGACTGGAAAAAGAATAATTGCAAAATATATATCAGATAAATGATTTGTACCCAGAACTCTTATTACTCAGTAATAAGACAAGCAATCCAATTTAAAAATTAGTGAATGATTGAATAATCATTTCACTAAAGAAAATATATGAATAAAAAGTAAGCACATGAAAGGATGTCTAATGTCACTAATTATCAGGCAAATGCAAATTAAAGCCAAATGAGACACTACTACATACTGACTAGAATGGCTAAAAGAAAAAAAAAAAAAGACTGACCATGTGTTGGCAAGGATGTAGAAAAACTGGGAGCATCACTTTGGAAAACTATTTGGCAGATTTGTAAAAGCTAAACATATTTACCATTTGACCCAGCAATTCAACCTCTAGGTATTTCCCCAAGAGAAATAAAAATATACGTCCACACAAAGACTGCATGCAAATATTCATAGTAGCGTTATTCATAATAACCCCAAACTGGAAACAAATCAAATGTCCATCAACTGATGAATAGATATACAAAATATCGTATACCTTCGTGATAGAATATTCTTCAGCAAAAAAAAAAAGGCACTATTTATACACAAAATTATATGAATGAACTTTAAACAACATTATACTAAATGAAAGAAGCCAGACACAAAAGACTACATATTGTATGATTCTATTTATAAGAAAATTCTAGAAAAGGCAAAACTGTAGAGACAGAAAGATCAGTGGTTGCCTAGTGGCAACAGAGGTAGATTACAAACAGGCAGGAGAGAACTTTTTGTAGTGATAAAAGTGTTCCAAAACAGGATTGTGGTGATGGTTATGTAATTGTATGAATTTACTAAAATTCAATGAAGTGTACTCTTAAAATGGGTGAATTTTATGCTATGTAAATTAAACCTCAATAAAGATGTTTTAAATAAAACAAAACAGAAAGCTATTGTGTCCTAATGGCCTCTTTTTGGCTCACTCTGAAAAATTTTGTGCCTGAGTAACTCTGGAATAAGTCTTGAGCTCTCTTCCCTATACCCTTATAAGACCTCGTGGTATGTGAATATTCTCGCTGACCTGATTTTGTGATAATCAGGGTAGGCTAAACATTCGCTATATTAGAAACCATGCATGTGTTCCCAGACACAGTTTTTCTCCCTAGTTCTGAATGCTGGTGATAAACTAAGCCTGATTTATTATATGACCATCCTGTAAGGGAAAAGATTGTAACTCTAATTATCTTTGGTCAACCTTAAGACATATAGCAGGGGGACGGATATGGCTCAAATGGTAGGGCGTCTGTCTCCCATGTGGAGGAACCTGGGTTCGATGCCTGGGACCTCCCGGTAAAAATTTAAAAAAAGAAAACTATAGAAGGCACGTGGGCCACCAGGTCCTGTATGTGGGTGCACTGTCAGGCCCCGCAAGCCACGCAGCAAGATGATGACATAACAGGAGAGTGACACAAGGAGAGCCAAGACAAGATGTGCCAAAAAAACAGGAAAACTAAGGTGGCACAGGCGGTAGGACACCGCTCTCCCACATCAGAGGTTTGGAGGATTGAATCCCAGTGAAGACAGGAGGAGAAGGATGCGAAGAGAGGGCAGGAAACAGACACAGAGAGTTGCCCAGTGAATGGACACAAAAACAGCAAAACTGGGGGAGGGGGATAAAAATGGATAAAAGTAAGTAAATAAATAAATCCTTTAAAAAATGTATAGGGGAGTAATATATGGACTATAGTTAACAAATGTTTCTCAACAATGCAAAGTATTTGTGGTGGGGTGATGTATGGGAGCCCTGTATGTTGTTATGCTTGTTTGTTTTGTAAGTTCACAATGTTTACTGAACATTTATAGTTTATGTATGTTCATGTATGAATGATATACTTCAATAAATTGTTTAAAGGAAAAAAAAAAAAAAAGACCTCATGGTAGACCCAGAGTGGATAGTTTAGCAAGCAGCTCTAATGTTGGGGGAGGGGTCTGTTTCTCTTGGCAGGTATTAGAAGGAGAAAACTGACAGAGGCAAATCTAGAAGAGTATGATCAGGATGGTGATGATCTTAAAACCATGCCCTCATCATTCACCATCCTTCTGTCAAACACTTTTTGGTCTTTACAATGTCAAATAAGTACTAGGGATATAAAACAATGAGTGTTACTGACAAGGTCCTTGCTCTCATAGAGCTTATATTCTAGTAAGATGAAACAGACCAAAGATAGATGATATAGATATATATACAAACATATTGTTAGATAGATAGATAGATAGATAGATAGATAGATAGATAGATAGATAGATACATGTGTACCTACCTACCTACATACATACATACATAGATGACAGGTAGATAGATAGATTAGAGAGAGAAAGAGAGAGAGAGCGTGACAGAGACGAATAAGAGAAAGTAATTTAAAAACACTAACTGGGGAGCATATGTGGCTCAAGCAGTTGAGCACCCGCTTCCTACATGAGAGGTCCTGGGTTAGATCCCCAGTGCCTCCTAGAAACAAAAACACAAACAACAAGCAAACAAACCAAAAAAACAATTTAGAGGCGCCAGTGTGGCTCAGTGGTAGAGCGCCAGCTTCCCACATGAGTTCCAGAGTTTGATCCCCACCCTGGTACCCTAAAAAAATTAATAAACCTTAACTACTCTACGGTTAAAAGTATGATGTCAGAAAATGACAGAACCACAAGAGGGAGGAGCATCTTTAGTACTGTACTGACCCTTGAGGCTCTCTATATATCCCTCTCTAAATTCCCTTTACCACCTCTAATTCTGGAGTACTGGTTGGCAACATCACAACCCTGGTTAAATCCAACTTTCCATCTACACTGTTTCTGCACCCATGCATCTGATCATAGCTGGAAAACACACACACACAACCCCCATGATGTCTGGTCTCAATTTAAATTTGTCACCAGGAACCGCAGTAGGCCCTTACTGTTTCCCAGCTAACATTCTCTATTTCCCTGGTGCATTCACCTTCCTACTCTCCTAAAAGACTGTTTCACACAATCCTCTCTTTTGCCGCCCTCATTCTCAGCTGATGACTTTTTGCTTCTTTCTTTGCTGAGAACACTGAAGAATCAGAAAAGAATTTCTACTCAACTCCCTCTCACCACATCCATGTACCCATACAAGTGTACCTTTTGACCCCACCCTCCCTCCTCAGTAAGGATGCACTCTTCATGCTCCTATGTAAAATCTCCACTTGTGGCACAAGATCCCACCTCTCTTGAAGGCTCAAGAACACCACACCAGCAAATCCTCCCTTCTATCTTACATCATTAATTTTTCCTCTCCTGGATCATTTCCATCAGCAGGCAAACATCTGTTATTTCAACCATCTTAAAAACAAACAAAAATATCCTCTTGACTCCACTTTGCTCAACAGTTACTATCTCATTTCTTTGTATCTCTTTGTAGTCAAATAGTTGTCTACAGTAGCTGACTCTAAACCCTCTTTTCCACTCTCTTTTTAAACTCTGGCTTTTATGCCCACAATTGAGCAGAAACTGCTCTTTTCAAGGTCAATAAAATAAAGAAAACTATGACTCTACCAAAAAGAAAAAAGAATGAGGGGAAGAGGTGTGTGGGGATGGGGGGTGGGGGAATTCAGAATTATAGCAACTACATTAGCTGCCTGTATCATAAGAATTCTTTAGATAATTTCTCTTCTTTCTATTCCATTTGAACCATACTTACCTTCCATATATTTTCCCCTTTCCCCCTGCATTCTCCTGTTGCCCAGCTTCTTCAAGCAGGCTGTGAGAGTGAAATAGGAATATGGGACTAAGTTGCTTACCAATTATGGAAAAGGATAGTGGAATAAAATCAAAGCAGTGAGTGGGAGAGTTTTCCTTCATGTTTTCTTATCTCTGAAATCAATGTGAAACCTCAGAAACCTAAAAGTCTCTTTAACCCAATCAGGAATAATTTAAAGGGTCTGGAAAAAAATGGTCCCAAACATGATCCATCCTTTTATAGATTAACATAGTTGCCGTTTGTGGTCATTTTGCAGCTCTCCCTCTTTATAGATGGCCTCGCCAGGAATTATATATATTAACCTCAAGGAGCTTAGAAAGTCTGGCTGCAGTACTCTGCTTGCTGACTTTATCGACAGGGAGAAATGTGACTTACCTCAACCAGGTGGCCTCGGTTCCCTTTGTGGGCAAGGTAGTTCCTATTGGAGACAGCACCAAATGAGGCAGACATTTGACAATTGTCCTGGTCACTTGGTCAATATAGGAAATCTCATTGGATTGTGCAGGTCAGTGCTTGGCAAAATACAAGTCATGACTTATTAGTGGGCTATGAAATTAATTTGGTGGGCTGGCCAATTTTTAAAAATGTGAAATGGAATAGAAATAACAAAACAGAAAATATCAGAGGATCTTATACATATTCGTGGTAAGACAGAGTTCATGGGATTTTGGTTTCGATTGTGAAGATGTATGTCCTGGATCATAAGATTAAAATAAAATTTTAAAAGTCACAGATCTAAATCCACTCATAATGCAACAATCAGTGTGGCTGCAAGCAGTAAAAACAATTGAGGACATTTAGTAAATTTCCACATCATTTTCAGCTTTATACGTTGCTAGGCATGAGCAGAAACAAGGGGACTCCAGAGCACTTTAGAGAGGGACTTTCAAGTACAGTACAAGGGAAAGAGCTTGAAATTAGTCTCAAAATTAAATTACCATCATAGAGTCTTTGCACTTTACAAACCATTTTTACCAACTTGATCTCAATTGAGTCTCTTGTCTATCCTTTGTAACAGGCAAGACAGGAAAGTGGCAGCAGGTTTCACTGATCCATCCAGTTTAGATCAGGAGCCCAACCAACAACTGAAAGGAAGGATCTAGCCCACAGTGCCAAGAAGAGAGTTGAAAAGGGCAAAAGACCTTGTGTTGGTCCCAGCCAAGTAATCAGGGTAGAACTCCAGTTCCAAGAGAGAGGAGGAAAGGAATGAAGTGGAACTAGGACAGAAACCCAAATATTAAAGAAGGCACACAGGTGGCCAGGCTCATCCTCAGGCACAATGGATACCAAGTATACCCTGCAGAGTTCCAGTGGCTGGATTGTGAAGAATAAGCAGAAGACTATCATGTGGATAAGGTGCAGGGTGGAGAGGTTATCAAACACATATAAGAGTATAGAGAGACTAATGGGGAATGGCAAATTAATCAGTCTGGTATGGGTAGGGTTGTCAGGTAAAGTACAGTTAAATTGGTATTTCAGATAAAAATGAATACATTTTAGTGTAAGTATGGCCCATGCAATACTTGGAATATACTTATACACCAAACCGTTGTTTATCTGAAATTTAAATTTAACAGGGCACCCTGCATTTGTACGTATTCAATCTGGCAGCCCTTCACATAGGTCTTATGGAGGTTGAGTCTGGAAGGCTTGGCAGAGTAAGATCACAAAGGGTCTGGTGCGCCATGTTTGGGAAGCCAGTAAAGTTTTTAAGCAGAGGACAGAAATAATCGGATTTACATTTTAGAACCACCATTCTAGTAGCCCTGTGGAGAACAAAATAGAGTTGAGAGAGAAAGGAATTTAGAAACCAGAAATAACCAAGCTCAAGGGAAATGGAATATAATTTCATCTACTTCACAGTTCTACACTAGAAAGATTTCCAGGTTCACTTGTGTTCTAGAGACAAAACTACTCTTTCAAGAGCTACTCTTTGTTTCTAGGAACAAAAAATGTTCTGGGGGAGGAATATATAAATATATACATACATATTTTCCGTCTTACCAAAACCCTGTGTCAATCACACACTTCTTGAAGAAGCTGGAAAGAGATGTATATCTATCAACCTCCTGCTAGCCTAAGCCCAGTGTCTTGTTCGCATTCCCAGTGGGTAATCAGTAAACATTTGTTGAATGAAGCACTATTAGATTATGAGTTTCTTAAAGGAAGAGTCATCTTTGTTCCCTTAATACCTGCCCCAAGGCTGGGAATGAGAAGCTTCTCAGAAAATAGTTCTTGATTTAAAGCAGTCTAATTAATTAACAACCAGAAACACTTCCTAGTAACTACATTTCTCCAACACTGCTTCAAAGGTACAAACCGGCATATTTCTTTCACATGAATGTAAAAGAAGCCTACCTCTTATGCTGGATCAGAAAACTGTTTTCAAAAGCTACAGCATTTTACTGATTAGGTAGAGTTTCAGAAGTAATATTATTCATTTAGATGGAAATGTGAGCTGTTTTTGGCACTTTACTACTGCTTCCATAAGCTTCGCCACTACCTAGGTATTAGTAAATTTAGACCTTAATTAAATACTTCTCAGAAAAATCATTGTAAAGCTGTGCATAAAAAAGGCTTATCTTCAGTCCATCAGTAGCATCGTAGTTACCTGTATAAATGTCTTCTGCAAGGCTGGAGTGTGAACTTCTTGAGGGCAGGACCTATTCTAATTTATCTTCTTAGCCACAGAACTTTCACTAAAAGTAGATTTGTTGAATTTTCTAGAGCAAGGAGCCAAAAGGGACAGGATAATTCTAGGAAGTACATAGGCTAAATAAAAATACAATTTAAAAAGTTGTAGCCACCATTTATTGAGGATTGTGTTACAAGTATCATGTTAAGTGCTTTCAGTCCTAAAAATTCCTATATGAGCTAAGTATTATTATGCTCATCTTATGGATAAAGAAACTAAGTAGGGAAGCGGCTGTGGCTCAATCAGTAGGGCTCCTGTTTACCATATGGGAGGCCCCGGGTTCGGTTCCCGGGGCCTCCTGGTGAAGGCAAGCCCGCCCGCACGGCGTGGTTAGCTGACCCAGCGAGCACAAGCAGCAAGGGGGGGATAAATGAATAAATAAATAAAATCTTAAAAAAAAAAAAAAAAAGAAAAGAAACTAAGTAACTTGCCCAGGATGACACAGCTAATAGATTGGCAGAGCTAAAATTAGGACCTGACTCCAAAGTCCATGCTCTGACACACCAGGACTTATCCCATGTGTTTACTGGAGAAATGGAAGACAATTGTTAGAGTGCCTGTAAGAGCTCTCTTTAATCAAGACCTATGTGGTACTGCAGAGGATTAATGTTCATTCTTTAGTGTAAGAGCACACATGTGAACATGAGTTTGGAAAATAAGAGCAATGGCGGTATTTCCTACCATATTTTCAGCTATGTTCCTTTTTCTCTGTTCAGCTTTGTCTTTAAGGGAGGAAATGACTTTACATATAATTAGGCTTCATCTCTGCCTCACTGGAAGATGATATTATTACCTTTAAATTATTATTACACTCTTGTTCTATGGGATAAGACATATGAGCTTTATTTAGATGTTATGCTCAGTCATACCAACTTTGTCTGCCCTATCCAAAGGAATACATGTGGTTTGTGTTCAGATATACAACAGAACCTCTTCTGTCCAGATGTATATGGACAGACCCTCCACCCAGCTGTAAATATAATTGTATAAATCAGTTATTCTCCAGTCTTTTCACTTAGTAAATGTATACTTTTCTTTTCAATTTTATATTGGTTAAAGAAACCCCACTGATACCTATATAACCTTAAAAAATGCCAACATTTGGGAAGAGTATTAATCAATCAAGCTGTGTTAACCAGTCTTGAATATGAGATTCTAAGTTGCTGAGCTTTATCATGATCATCTTTTTTGCCATTCTAGAGATTCTTCTAAATGCTTCACCTTTTCTTGAAGATTTCCTGGAAACATTGTTAAGCCATCTTGCTTTCCTACATGTCCAGGCCTTAATGGGTATTCCCCAAATTCAGAAATGGTTTTGCATTGATTCTCAGAACTGTGGTTGCTGAATCAGTCCTTTAAACTTCTTGGCCCTCTTTTCAGCAGCCCTGCTCACCTGCCAGCCTCCTTACCTATTCCTTGGACCCCAGGAAGAATCAGAGTCACGTTAGGAATGCTGCCCGATTCTGACTCCAGGCTGAGCAGGGTTAAATTACAATTTAAACTTCACCAAACATTTGGAGTCTAGGAAAGCAAAAGTCAAAGAGCAGTAATGGTACAACTAATTCATTTATATGAATTAGAAGGAATTTGTAGAAGAGGAGCCAAATATTTTTAAAAAGCATTTGGTTAAAAAAAAATTGAAAAAGCAAACTATGTTTTGCCTGGCTGTGGTGGCATGGAGATATATACCCCAGAAAACATGTTCCCAATCTTAATCTATACCATGGGTGTGAACCATTTTAAATAAGACCTTCTGCTGAGGTTACTTCAGCTAAGGTGTGACCCAGTTGAATCAGGATGGGTCATAATCCTATTACTGGAGGCCTTATAGAGAAAGCCACAGAGAGAGAAGCCCCAGGGAAGGAGCCAGAAGCTGGAAGTCAATGGAAGCCTAAAGAGAAAGGAGAAGATGCTGCCCATGTGCATTGCCATGTGATGGAAAAGCCAAGGACCAAGGATCACCAGCAGCCAGTTCCAGAATACCACAGTCTCCAAGGAGAAAGCATTGCCTTTCTGATGCCTAATTTTGGACTTCTCCTAGCCTTAAAATCATAAGCCAATAAATTCCTGTTGTTAAGCCAATGCATTGCATGGTATATGCTTTAGCAGGCAGGGAACTAAAACTATGGCTCTGTAAATAAGAAACCTGTCAAAAAGGTCTGCAAAGGTGTAAGAATCAGGAAGCATCTCCAGTGTTTTACCTTCACCAGAAACATAGAAGGAATTTCCTATAGATTGAGAGAGGATTTATGGGGAAAAAATCCTCTTTAAACCTTCCTTTGCTCATTTGTTGTCAGGTGCCAGGCTAAACATTGGAGATATAAAATCAATATGATATGGTGCTGGCCGTCAAAAGCTTACTATCTAATAGGGAGAGACACATCAACTGTTCTGTACACTAAAGTGTGAAAGGTTCCATGGAAGAAATGTAAAAAGGGCGTAGTGGGAGCACAAAGGGGGCACGGCCACTCATAAAAAGGATTCATAACAATCATGTGGGAATTCTCAGGGAGACATGACAAACCCTCCCAAGGCAAGGTGAAGCAGAATCAGAATTGACAGATACATTTGAGTCAAGTAAAAGAAAGTGGGATTTGAAGCAGCAATCAATCTCACACCAAGCCTGAGAAGGGAATGACCTGGTAAGTGCTCTCCATATTTAATTTCTGGGATATGAATTTTACAAGCAGAATTAAATGAGTGATGGGGGCAACTTCCATCACTACTCAGGGCCTTGGTTTCTTCACCTGGAAAGTGAGGGGACCTTGGTCGACTCTAAAGTCCATTTCTGCTCTGAATTATGAAACAGAAGCAAAAAACCAGAGAGGAAACTCAGGCTAAACAAAAGTGAAAGTGCCTAAAGGAAATGCAGTAGTAAACAAGAATATGACATTTTATGTCTCACCGAAAGACGTGGCAGAGTTCCCAAATTGTGTGTGTGTGTGTGTGTGTTTCAGTAACCGCGAACACGAGACTTGGGAAGAAATGAAATGTCTACCACGCCCTCTGAACGTGAATAAGATCAGTGTAACACGAACCCACCTTGCACCACGCAACTGTCTTCTGAAAAGATCCTGAGCCCGAACAACCATTGATAAATGGTTCAAGCCCCAGAAAACAAACCCCCATTGAACACTACACAAGGGTGTGTCCCGCTTTGAGAAGGAGGAGAAAAGGGGGTAGAGAAAGAGGAAGCATATCAAGCAATATTAGATTCTGCTTGGTGTCGCCACGCGGTTGTCATAAACAGCGTCAAAGCAAACTATTTTAAAACTTAAGAAACACGGTGGCCTTTAAACTTTGTGATGTTCCCATTCATGGTAATAGGGAGACTTCTCTAAACGTAACCCAGAATGGTACAGCCTCCCCAGGAGCTGGAGCGCGAGCTGGAAGTGGAGGCGGCCGGAAGAAGGAACCAGGTTGACAGCTTCGCAAAGCGTTTGCGGCGAGTGTAAAGCGGGGACAGGAGCGGAAACCCGGGAGGGTGCGATCTGGAGCCACCAGGGCTCCGCTGGGCTTCCTCGGGTAGGAGGATGCTCCCTGCCCGCTACTGGAGCCTCTCTTATCCGAGCGGAGGGGAGGGCGCAGGCGCGCGCGCGCGCGCACAGACACACAGACACACACACAGACACACACACACACACCCTTCCCCTGGAGTTGAGTCTCGTCTCCCCTTTGTTTTTCTCCCTCCCTGGTCATGAGACCCGGAAGTTTGGTTTTTTTTTTTTTTTTTAATCCTCTCTCCCTTTCCCAACTCCCTCCCCTCCCCTCCCCCCACCCCCAATCCATCACATGGCAGAGATAGAATAAAAACAGAAAAATGGCGACGGTCACGTTGTGGCGAGCCTTGCTGCGTCATTAGATAATCTTCACGCAAATAGCAGGAAGAACAAAGGAAGGGGGGGGCCCGGGACCTCCCGGGGGCGCAGGTGGGTGTGGGGGCGACTGGACGCGAGCGGGGGCCGCGGGGTGCGGGCGGGGCCAGGCGCCCGCGGGAGGCGTGCGGCCGCGCGTGGCTCCGCGTGGCTGTGTGTCTCCATCTGTGTGTGCGCTCGTGCGCCCGTGCGGAGCACAGGGCGTTACGTTCCTGGCCCCGTCTCCCCGGGCGCGGGAGCCGGGCCGTGGGGCTCTGAAAGCTTAGGGGCGAAAAGAGGCTTTGGAGGAGGCTGGTAGCTACGCGCGCGCGCACACGCAGCGCTGGCTTCGGCCGGGTCGGCGCCCGCGCGGGGGGCGGGCCGAGGGCGGCTGCTGGGACCCCGGGAGCGCGACTGCCGGGTGCTGGGCCCCTGCCTTCAGCCGCCTCCGGGGACCGCACGCAGCTAGCCGCCTTGGGGTAGGAAACGGGGCGCCGGCACGGGGCGGGACTGGGGCTCCGCACTCCGGGACGGACTCCCAGGGTTGCTGGGCTGGGTTTGTTGTTGTTGGGGTGTGTTTTGTGTTTTGTTTTCTTTTTCCTGCGGGGAAGGAAGGTGGCGACTTCGCGTCTGGGCCTTTCTGCGGTTTCCCTTTTGGCCCTCGCTGGGGTGTCAGGAACCGGGCTGTTCGGATGAGGGCGCGGGTAACCCCCAAGCGCCTCGCTCCGGCCCCCTGGAGGGGAGAGCGGCGCGGAGGGGCGGGGCGGGGTGTGTGTGTGTGTGTGTAAATGTTGCGCACTCGCATTTCCCCTATCCCCGCCCCCTTCCAGGGTGCTGGCGTGGGTCCCTCGCCGTTCCGCGGCGACTGTAAATAGATCCTGGATGTTGTTTACATGAAGGATCCGGCGGGAGGAGTCTGAGGGAAGGAGGCGGAGGAGGAGGAGGAGGGAGGGAGGAGAGAGGAGGACCGGAGTCCCCGCGGCGACGGCGGCGGTCCGGGGCGAGGGCGAACCCTGCGCGGCGCCCGGAGACCCGGAGCTGCCACGAGGCCGGGATGCTGGACCCCGGGGTAGGGGGAGAACGGGCGCGGGGCTGGGAGGAGGGGGGTACCGTCAGACTGGCATTTTTGGCTCGCAACCTGCCACGCACATTCTCTCAGAAGGAGGCAAGGGGATGTGGAGGGAGGGCGTAGAAGCCTTGATCTCCCCGCAAGTTCGGGAACGTCCCCCCCTTATTCCCCCCCTCCCCTTTTTGCCCTCTCTCTGGGATCACCTGTTTATTTTCATCAACCAGAGCTGGCAGGGTTTTTTTTTTGTTTGTTTGTTTTTAATGTAGGCATGAGAGATTGTTTCTTTTATTAGAAATATTATTGGGGGGAGGGGGGGTGCGTTGCTGTAATTTATGCCGGTCCAGGTCGGTTTTCAGGAAGGGGAAGGGGAACGGGAACTTGTGGAAACCACCAGGTCCTGGTCGTAGCTGACCCCAGGGTTTCTCCCTGCCGTCTTGGGCGAGGAATCCTTTCCCTCACTCAACTACCGGCACGCCTTCCCTGTGAAGGACCACACCTATGCTTATTCCCGCCTTGGAGGAGAGGTGAGCTGAGAAATCAGGGAATCCCCTCTTCCCCGGGACTCTTCACTAACTCTCCACCCCAGAATCGGCCTATAAAGTACTTCTTTCACCTGCTGAGTGCCCTAGTCATGTCCACCCCCACCCTACCCTTACCTCCTTCCCAGCAAGTTGTGATCTACAGCTATGTTTGGATCTTCTTTTCCCTCTGGACCTGCACCCACCAATCAGCAACTACCTGCTGGGCTTAGGTTGAGAGAGAGAGAGGTGACCAGCTTGGGCCCCGTGCACATTCTTTATTGTCCACTGGGTCTTCTAATCAAATCGTTGTCTGCTCCCCTCCCACAGCCCCCTGCTTCTTTCCTCTAGGAACTTAGTCTAGAACCAGGCCTAAGCAGCCGGCCTCTGGCTCTCTGACAGTCTTTCCCCGGGCCCCACCCTGGCCCCTCTTGGTTCTCCAGAGCCAAACAGGCCTCTGGAGCAGAAGGCACACCCAGCTCCAAGTCTAACCATTCCAAAAGGGAGGAGAAAACAGTAGAAGGGAAGGGACCCAAGGGGCTCCTTTCTGTCCTGAGTATTCCCAACAGCGTTTTCCTCTTAAAGTCTCCTAGATTTATAATTCCTTTATTCTTCTTACGTTGTTCCCCTCATCCACCCTCTTTGCCCCTAGTCCTGTGATAGATATTTAGAGAGGAGGCAGGGACAGTAAGAGGTGGTCACCCCTCTAACCTAGAGTGAGGTATTTTCCATCCTCCCAATCTTTTCATTTATGTTTAGCAATTAAAATATGTAAATGTGTTTACATGTTTATATGTAAATTCTATTTGAACTTGTTTTCTTGCTGGCTAATGAATGGCTGGGACTGGAAAGAGAGAATTGACCATTCTTCCTGATTCCCCCCATTTGAGCATCCCCAGGGTTGCAGGAGACCCTTCTATAAAAACCAACAGTCTCCCTTCCATGACATCACCACCTAAGCCCTTCCAACTTTAGCTTCAGAACAGGAAGAAGACTCAAAATAGAACTACCTTAGGAGTCCAGCTCCTTTAGAAGATCAGCTTTTAAATGAGCTGCAGGAGAGACACAGTGAACTTAGGGAGTGAGAAGTGAGAGAAGGCTGTGCTGTTTGTAATTGGCTCCTTTGGGCAAGAGTGGGGGGATGCTTTCCATGTATTTCAGAAAAGCTTTTCTCAAGGTAAATTTGCATACCTAGACCAATGAATGATTAATATGCTGGTTTGAGATTCATTTATTGAATTATTCATATGTTTTGGTATGTCAACAATAACAAGCACTTTTCAGAATGAATTAGAGAGAGGCTCCTGGAATGTGCTCTGCAGAGTCTACTATGGACAGAGAAGATTGAGGGGGCAAAAGCTATGAGGGAGCACTTGAGGAAGGCAAAGAATCAGAAGATGCAGGGACAGCTGCTGTGAGTCTGGAAGTTGAGAGGCTCTTTATAAACAATGATTGTAACATTTGCAATGACTAATATCCTGGACAACAAAGTAACGGTGTCAGGATTTTTCCACCTTTTACCTCGGATATTAATTCCTTGTCTTTGAATCTTGGTGTTTCCACTCTTTCCCTGAATTGAGACATGTCTTTTTTTCTGAGCTAAAGAGTTATTCAGTCTTTGGGAAGAGCTGCTTAATAAAACTATCAACCCTGAAACATTCACAATTTAAGGATTAGAAGTGGGGCAAAAAACACCTGCCATGACTGGTGGGTGCTGTAGAAGGATCTGATGGTTCACAGGGTGACATCTTTTATTCTGTCTCAGGTTTAAAAGAATTCAGGTGATGGAGACACCTGTGCTGTCCAGTACGGTAGATGCTGGCCACACGTGGCTATTGAGCATGTGAAATGTGGCTAGTGTGATGATAAACTGAATTTTTAATTTTATTACATTTCATTCATTTAAATTTAAAAACTGATACTTGATTCAGTTATTGGAAAACTTAAAGTCTGTTTGGAAACAATTGGAATATATACGTCTACTTATTAAACTGTAAAATTTTTGACATCTAAGTATGGATCAAGTATTTCTGACAAAAATTTAGTCTGTAATTGACCACAAATCAAGGTGTGCTGTGAGTGTAAAACACACTCCAGATTTCAAAGACCTAGTTATGAAAAAAAGAAAACAAAATATCTCATTAATAATTTTTATATTGATTACATGTTCAAATGAAAATATTTTGGATGTGTTATATTAAAATATATTAGAATTAATTTCACCTGTTTGTTTTTACTTTTTAAAAATGTGTCCACTAGAAAATCTGAAATTATCTATGTGGTTTGCATTATGCTTCTGATGGGCAATGTTGGCCTGTAGCATCTGCTACTTTCTGTCTGTGGATTAATTTCAAAAAGAGGTGGCTGCATGAAGTATTGCTATTTTGTGTTTGTCTACTTCCCACTGCTGTATTCCATTTGGAGATTCTGGGACCCCGAGAATTACTCTTAGAGTACATGAGACCTCCTAGTGCCTGCTTTGCAGATTTCTATGCAGGAGCCATACCTTAGTGAGGGAGGTCAGTAGCCAAGTCCAGGGCACATTGAGTGTGCCTTTATTTCCAGAAGAGCTGGTAGGGCTGTTACGGGAAAACTTGAAAACCAACACAACTTGCCTGTAGATGCTTTTGAAAAAAGCTCCTGGACATAGTAAAATGTGTGTGTGACACAGTAACAATTGTAAAATCTATTCTACTTGCCTACCACCCACTTCCTTTTATTTTATCTTTCTTCTTCCCTTTCTCCTTTTTTCTTTCTCTCCTTCATCTCCTTTCTGTGCTGACAAGATGGTGCTGTGTTTGGGTTTTACTTTGTCTACTCAGCTTCAGTAATGACAGTGGTAGGAGCATAGTAGAGGCATAGGGGCCATTTAGTATTATTCCCTCATTTTATAGGTGATACACTGTCAGTACCTATATGGACCATACAGACAGAGGCTGAAATTAAAAATATACTTTTGTAGATGTCCTATTTAGAGAGTCCCTGAGAAATGAAGAAGTTCCCTGATTAAACCATCAAGTGTTGAGCTTGAATTTTGTGGAAAGAACTTTGATAAGGATTGTGAAGGGACACAAAGCAAACAATTCCTGACCTGAGGGAGAATGCTATTGACTTGAGGAAATAAGACATAAACAATGGGAAGTTTAATCACAGTACAAAATACAGCACGTAATTGTGATTGCAGTACCACTTCAGTTTATGTTCTAAGTGAAACTGTTTGTTTTACAGATGCAGTAGTGGAAGCACCAAGAAGGGTGGGCTCTAGACTTCGAGGTCAGTACAAGCCGTTGGTATTGCCCCCTTTAGATGTCCATTAAGGGAATTTGCGGATTTAAGACCGGCATTTTTAAATGGCAGCATAATGAGGAAATCATAAATTAATTAGAGACAGGAATTTTAGAGATAGCTAGCCAGGAGTGGAGCATTTCTAATTCAGCTGGTGTGTTTTTAACTAGTTATTCTAAAAGAGTACAATGCAGAGGTGACGTCTGAATAAAACTGACTTGTGAGCAGACTATAAAATCCAAATTCTGGGGGAAATGGAATCTAGAGCAAAATCAGAAAGTAAAACAACTGTGGAGTAGACAAATGAACTAAAAATAGGTATGCTGAGTACATGCTAGAGGGGGAAAAGGCCCATGCAATAGACTATATGGACTAGTCCATTTATTTGTAAATTTTTAGTCTCCTGGATATTCTTTGGGTTTCTGAGAACTAAAATTCCGATCCCGGAGGAAGCCCAATCCTTTCTCTCTCTGCATTACAGTGTACAAACCTTCTATGAACTTTTTTTTTCTTTTTAACTCAAGGCCTAGAATGTTACACAGTATAACTGTATTTAGAGACCAGTGCTTAAAGAGGGTAAAACAGTTTCACCCCTCTATAATTACTCCCAGTCATTTTTCTCTGGGAGAATTGGGCACAAAGCAGTGGTTCTTGACTTTTTATTTTTTAGCCAATTTCGTTCTCCTTTTTATAAAAGAAAATATTAGTAACTCCTTCACTCTAGGTTTCCTAATCTTTGGCACAAGTTAGGTTCTAAAAATTCTTAATATAGCAAATCTTTGCAATAAAGTACAAGTGTACATTCTATGTACTTCTGACAAAGCTGTAGTTGACATTTGAATATCTTTTATTTACAGTACATTTTTATAGCATCACAGTTTGGTCAAATTTTGCACACTTGTAATGTTACTGAGTTATTATGATTTTCATGTTGGCAAAAAAAAAAAAGCTCACTTTAGTAAAAGACCAACAGATTTAAGTGAAGACAGACAACTATTTTAGTTCAAAGTGTTTTCAGTTATTCTGTATTCCCAGCAACTGGTAACATGCTATTTTCAATTATTTAATATAATACCAAAAATTTAAAGTTTTAAAATCATTGTATTTTAATTTTCAGTCAGTAAATAAAAGGAATGTGACATGTTTTTATATACATCTGTACTCCGCATTGTTTAAAGCAAGTTTTTGGTGTGCCAATTTTCCAGAAGTACCTGGTGTCCTAGATAATAATATTTGGTGCATGTGTCATGAAGAGAATGTTCTTAGTTGTATCATTTTTATTATAGATAATCTGAGTTTGAAATCAGTTTGATTTCTGGGGTTAAACATTTTACATCACTCTTTCCTTTCTCCCTTCTTACTGTGCATTATACTTTCATACTATAGCAGGAGCACCTGGAGTCACCTGTTTTTAAATTCAAGCAATTCAGTTTTTACAAGGAAAATCTATTGAAAAAGAAAAGTTTCTGATAGATTTAGTTTGTAAAAATGCACAACTATAAAGAGTAGTTTCCATGAAGATGCAAAACTTAGCATTTTTGAAGTATTTGGTTAATATTATTTATAAAATACAATTCTGAAAATCCATATTTTCCTCCCTTGAAATTGCTTTAGAAGCATTCTGAGATAATATTAATGTAACTATTCACAGAGTAAAGATAATTTCTTTTTTATTATTATTATTTGGAGGCTTGGCCCGCCCCCCCCCCCCCCCCCCCCAATTTAGGTAGAAAATGAAATGAGAGAAAATAAGAAAAAAAACTAAATCTCTTTTAGTGTAATAAGAATGTTTAGTTGTTTTGTTTTTTTGGTCATGGTGAATAAAGTGAATTTCACATTTGCAGTACATTACGAACAGTCTTTATATACTTGAAGTTTAAGACATTCATTTGCATTAGTAACCAATCTTGGTGAAGAAGAGGCTAGTAACTATTAAGTATATCAGAATTATTTATTTGTTCCCATACTTATCCAGCCTGTAGTATTTCAGAGTAAGTATTCATCTTTTCCAAAGCTGATGGAATTTGTGGCCAGGAAATTTTAGTTAGTAATATTTTCATTTTTTTAATGGATCTGCTATCTAAAATTTTATTCTAAAATAATCACAGTATCTTTGTTCATGTAGCAGATGTTTATAATTTAGGTGATGATGTTCTACTAGTTCCAGGAACCTTCCGTTATGGGAGCCAACTTTTTTGTTGTTGTTTTAAATCTTTGTTGCCCTCTCCTGTTTCAACTCTGTATTACATCAGATGGCTGAGACGAGATGACCACTTTTAAATATTTTTTTCACTTTAGAGAATATTGTTTTTAAATCATGTGTAGGTGGATTATTTCATTGGATATTACTTTTCTGAAAATAAGGTCATAAAGTTAATAATTGGACTGGACTCACTGTACTCTATTTTCTGACTTCTGCCAATCTAGAAAATTGATTCATCTATCTGATTTATTTGAAGAACAATGTTAATATTTAATTTGCAGATAATGAGTCTTTGAAATTGAGCAAATGCCTAATTGAAAATATAAATACTTTTCAAATATCTCTCAAGTCCTACTCATTTGAAATAACTTGAACCCTTATGACTGACATGGGAAAAAAAAAAAAAGGAGTGAATCATGGTTTTAATAAGTTGATTTTCTGAGGCCTGAATTCCAATTTCAGAATCTTTTTGTACCTTTTACTAAAAGTAAGAATCATCCTTGGAATGACTTCAGAATATATAGCAAAGGTACAGATAATATCAAAATGAGTGATATATACATGTTGTTTTTTTGTAACAAGGAATTCCAAAAGTTGTCAACTATTCTTGTCCCACCATACCTGTAGAATTGAAGTAAACTAACTATTGATATGCTAAATACTTAATCGTCATCAGTATCACCAATTTGAATACATTCCTAGCACTTAAAACAAAAGTAATAAAAGTCATTTTTTGCTAATGTACATTTCTTCCTAAAGCACAAAAGCCCACTAGTTTCTGCTTGATAATCTGAGATTCTAAGAAAACTAAAAAGCTTAGGTAAAGGTTGATGTTTCCAGAAATTGTATAAACTGCGTAAATCAAATATCCATTTGATGAATTTGAACGGCCAGGGTAGAAGAACGCACTGAACTCAATCATAAGACTTGGGTTTAAATCTTGGTTTGCTATACCTCCAAGGCATGATCTCAGGAAAATCACCCAACCTTTCTTAGTTTTTTCCTCTACTTATAATATGAGATAATGATATCTACCCTATTTTCAAAATCCTTTTTATATGAATTAATGAATAATTCATTTTCAACCTCATAGGTTGTAAAACCAAATGAGAAAGCACAGAGAAAATGACTGAATATTAGGTGGATGTGAACCATTATTATTGCCATGTTTGATTATGAGCCCTTTGAATAAAGGACATGTTTATTGTTGTTTCTTCAACATGTAGAAGAAGTCTTGGAATACAGTAGTCTCTCAGGAAATATTTACTGCGTGAATGACTGAGGTCTAAGCAAATCTATGCATGGAAGAGATCCGACCATGAAATGTAGTTGGAAAGCTTGCTGCGGATTTGATGTTTTATCAGAGTAAAAACCTAACCATGTGGTAGCTCATCCCCCAATAATATGTACAAATCACATGTTCATCTTTCATTCTAATATAATTCACCTGGGCCTTTTAGTATTTCAGCCCTACTACTTGCTGAACTCTTACGCTTCCTTTTCGTCTTCCTCCCCATATTGCAAACCAGAAGGGGCTCTTTCAGTCCTTCACTTCATGGGGAAACCTTCAGAAAGAGTAATGAGGCTACAGGATACCTCTGGCCGACACGGTGACTGACAGGCTGCCCTGGCTCAGTTATCACAGTGCTGATGCTGTCCATTCTAAAGGTACAGTACTGTGATAACTGAAGGATGGCAGCCATCTTGCCTTCCATCAGAGGAGTCTCATCCTGCCCAGGAAGGGAGACAGAAGGTGAAAGAAGAATGTGAAATGAGTGGCTGGGACCCAGAAACCGTCTTACCTTGTTTCTTGTGCTCTGCCTCATCTAGAGTGTAGGGGATGTTATTCCATCTCTCTTTGCCTTTTTTATAATATGGGGATAAAGAGGAATAGGGTAGTTGTTTGCATGGCAATGTGAAGACTGTTTTACTAAGTGACCATATATTAAGGTCTTAGGAGCCTTGAAACCTTTTAAGAGCTAGATACTTTATAAGTACTAAGTGTGAATTAATATTTCTAGAGTGGTGTTCATAGAAATATGTGCTTCTTAAAATATATGTGAAAGGTAACCTGATGAGAATAGTTTGGCACTTGTGAGTATTAGATATTCAAAATTATATTCAGCTTAAATAAATGGGAAAAAAAGCCTACAGGTAGAGCAATATTGATATTATTATATGATATTATGGATATTATTGTATGAATAAAATTGTGTCTTTGTATTAAGAAGCATATAAGGACGTGTCGTATTTCCTAAAAAATATTTAGGATCTAATCTAATTCAACAAACATTTTTTGAATGTCCATGTTCTTGCTGTGCTGTTACCTTTACATGAAAAGAACATTTAAATAATTTTATCTCTATCAGGTAATTAAGGACAAGTCTGCAATGACATCTGGCACAAATCAGTGTCAGGGATGTGAAGCTATAAATATCAAGTCAGCATCAGGTTTACATAAAGGACTAGGAAATTTAAGCGCACTTATCTTCAACCTGCATCCTACTCTACAGAGTACTGAAGGGTGGGGCTGGGGGAGGGTGGGGTTTGTTAGAGAACTGAGGCTTTCCCAGATCCCCTCTTCCAATCAACCCTCCTCCCTCAAGACTCCTACAGACCCTGCACACATGGAACAACAACATATGAGAATAAAAGTACGTGACTTTATTATTTATTAGATCACAGTCCACCACAAGGCTCTGATAATTTCATGTAACATGTAGTTTAGGCTCAAGGCCTAAACAGGGACCATCTCCCTCTTCCCAGACTCATGTCCAAATCTGGGAGCCTTACTACCCTGTGGATGGCTGACTGATGTAGGATTCCAAGGCAGTGAACCGTGTGCTTGGAATAGCAGGATAGAGCCTGCTGGCATCAGGCCGTACTTGGACTTCCCTACCAGGAAACTATGTGTGTGGCTTTTTAACCCACAGTGATTGTCCCACTAATGAACATGGCCCAATCAATGCCTTACAGGTGGAGCCATATTATTAGCAAGTCCTCCACTGGGACCAAATGAGGGAAAAAGGGAACTAGAAAAGAGCAGACAGACAAAGCCTTGCCAGTACAGAGAGGTTCAGTTTCATCCTTCGTTTCTCCCCTCCTCAGACATTCCTGGTCATCATAGTCCTTCGCAGACTTACACAGTTCTCTTCAGCCTCTTCCCTCCCCTTCTCCACTCAAAGAGGACCCATTCCTGGTAGTAGCCATTTGAGCCACACCTGCTTGGCCCTGAACTGTTGTTTTCCAAACACATCGACCACATTATGGCCCAGTAATTTTAAATGTCCTCATACCTTCACAACTTCTCAAAACTGTAGACTAGGCTATGATTTTTATTAGTTTTAAGGAAGATTGCCCAGTTGTATATTATACTACCAGCCCTGAAATTCCTTGGAGTTTTATGCTCTCTTAAACAGAGAAAAGGAATTTCTGACAAAAACCTTGGAAGAACTTCTAAGAAGGGAGAGTTCTGTGATTGGTGATTTCTTGAGTAATTTGAAACACTCCTAATTAGTATTTTAGCAGGTGGAAAAAGTGCTTTAAGGAGTGATGTGTTGTGCAATCATTGACCTTGGTAAGGATTTCACCACCTTTCTTGATCATCCTGTTTTTCCCTGCTAGTAGTTTTATAAAAATTATCCACATCTGAGTCTGTGGGATGTTGCAGAGCTGAGTGTTGGCTGTCATTTGGAATCACCCCTGCACTTTGCTACACAAATGGAGTCCTCGTCCTGTTTTCTGCAAACAGAAAAGCTGAGGCTCGGTCTGTGGCGGGACCTCCGCAAGCTTGCCTTGGCCTGAAGGTCCTTGATATCTTCAAAGCAGTTGACAGATATAAGATGTTCCCATAGGGTAAGTGAGAAGTGATGCAAGAAAAATGTGATGGCGGTTTCCCCACTACCTTCATTAAAGCACACACACACATAGTGTGTTTAGTTGGTATGTACATTGCGTTCTTTGGGTTAGGTATGTGGGATGAGAAGAATGGAAGACAAGTGTTAAGGCATTTATTCCTGTGATCCTACCATGTTAAAAACAAGCAGTTCAGGGTAATAGCACTATTGAGCCAACGGCAGGATTTAGTTGCTTTCTCTGCTTTCTTCCTCAGACATTCATCTGCAGTGTTAAGAAAACTGCTGTTTCAAGTAAGCAATTAAGATGTAATTTTCATGTCCTTATCCAGTGAAGGTTCTCCAGTCTATGGACCCATAGGCATATTTCCATGGTTTCTAACATAGCATAGCTTTAAAATTTTGTAAAATATAAATAAAAATATAATAGCAGTGAGAGTAGTAAAAACAGAATGAGAACGAGGCCTGAACAAGAAGACAGACCATGTGGCATCTCTTGCTGGCTCTATGACTAGGAATGTTCTCTAGCTTGCTCTCTATCGTGAAAGGTTTTTCTGTTTGTTTTTATTTGCTGTAATCTGATGATGAGATTAAAAGCATATGAACAGAAATAGAATAACTTTCTCTAAGGGATCATGTGACATAGGTAAAATATATTCACTTGTGGACCAGATCTACTACTACTACACAAAGCTCTCATTTGGAGTCAGACTTTAACAGTCAGATTTTAGTTGTAGGCACATTGGACTGCCGCCATGAGGTTCCATGCAGGCTTCTACCTTGATCATCCCAACAAAGTTGGAGCAGAGAGCCAGCTAATAGCCCTCTTCCACCGATTTCAAAATATTTTACTATGCCTGGAATACTTACAGCTTCCCTAAATAACCAGCCTATTAAAAATAGCACGGGGGGTCGGATGTGGCTCAACTAGTTGGGCGTCCGTCTCCCATATGGAGAGACCCGGGTTCGATCTCCGTGACCTCCCGGTTAAAAAAAAAAAAAAAAAAAAAAAATAGCACGAATTTGCCCTTACCATTCATAAACTGATTTATTTCTTCCAGACCAATTGTTTTTTTGAGAAAACTAGCGTAAGTTTTTGCACTTCATGTAGAGGAATTTTTTTTCTAAAAATTACTTCCTTAAATATCTGCACTCAAAAAATACGAAAAATATAAAGAAAAGAAAATAATAAAATAAAAAATAATCTGCAGTCATATTTATACGTGCCATCCTCTTCAAACATCATTTGTTTCACTGTTATCAGTCCACTTAAGTTCCTCTGTTACCACACAGTTCTTCACCAAGCATAAGCGAGAGTAAAGAAGTCACCAAAATCCATTTTCTTCCACATCCTCAACATGATGATTGTGACAATTCCTCTAGGAAGAGAATGCCAAATATGAGAATGTGTGCCTGGGACATTCTCAGCAAGGGTCCTTTATACTTAAATTGTTTAAAAGGATTTTGACTTATAATACACATATCTAATGTAAAAAAAATTTTTAATCAATTGAAATAAAATAAGGTGATTACATTTTGCTTTAGGCATTTTGACCACTACTGTACTTTGATATTCAATGAGATTATAAGGATAATGGAAAATGATGCCAAAGAGTGGGAAGAAACAGGGAGCAGTTCCAACTTAGTCATTTTGAAGTTCATTTACCTTTTCCTTATCTTTGTAAATGAAATCCTAGACAAATTACTTGGACTCCTATTGCTTGATTTTTTTTTTTTTTTAAATGAGTATCTTTAGATAAGGAATATCTTGGGATCAGTTGAGGGCAGCTACCTGGAACACTTTGCTGGGAATATTTATGACGCCACATCTGGTCTCTGCAGGTAGGATTGCTGTAAGCAACTATCAGCATCTGCCTGTGATCACCTATCAGTGTCAGTGATATCAGTGCCCAGGATTCAGGAACTGTGGTACATTTGCTGACCCCCTTCTAGATAATATAGCATTGCTTTTTAGTATAGAGGTTCAGATTCTCTGGGAGGGCAGAAATTCTCAGAGTCTTGATAAAGACTAGATTTCTAGAAAGCTGTTTTTGGGAATATAGACATCCTTTTAAATGGGGAAAACATGAGTTCTTTTTTTTGAATTCTCTTTTTAAGTCTACCAGTGTAATGTATAGTCATGTCCAGACATAAAGAATCTTCTCCCATCCACTTTATCACCATCATTCAGTGGTTTCTGTGAAAAAAAAAAAAAAAAAAAAATCCTGATACCTATTGAGGTCTGGAAGTAGAAATTCTAATATCACTATTCTAATACTACAGAATGTACCACACTCTTTAATAAATGCATTTTGACTAATATCTTGCATGATTTAGATATGTAGAATTGGGTTTAAGTAATTGCATCAAATAGCTAGAGGAAGCCTTCCTTTTTTCCTTTTTTCTTTAATTGACAGGATTATTTGCTTGAGATGGCTCAGTATTTGAGTGCCTGTGTACTAAGGCACTTGTTTCATCCTCATTCAGATCCTCAAAGATTGAAGAGGTAGCCACATTTCATAGTTAAGAGAACCTGGGGAGGCTTACAGAGGATCCCCAAACCACACAATTAATGATAGAGCAGAGAGATGAATCCAGGGCATAAATAATATAAGAAATTAATATAAATTAACACAAATTTACTTTTGAATGTTGCTGAATAGGTGAGGCTTTGAAACAGAATTAGGCCCAGCATGTGTAAAAGTGCTTTAAAATTTGCAAACCACCATATACGCTGCCTGCCACCATCTACTCTTGGCCTCTGCTGATGCATTCTCCATGGTATAGCTAGAGGTACCTTTTTTTTTTTTTTTTTTTAAGATTTATTTTATTTATTGTTTCTCCCCACCTCATTGTTTGCACTTGTTGTGACTGTTCGTCTTCCTTGTTTCCTTAGGAGGCACCAGGAACCAAACCCAGGACCTCCAGTGTGGGAGGGAGATGCGTAATCGCTTGGGCCACCTCTGTTCCCTGCTCTGTTGTGCCTCTCATTATGTTTTTCTTCTTGTGTCTCTTGTTGCATCATCTTGTTGTGTCAGCTTGCCCATCGTTCCAGCTTGCTATCTTCTTTAGGAGGCAATGGGAACTGAACCAGGGACCTCCCATGTGGTAGAAGGGAGCTCAGTCACTTGAGCCACATCCGCTTCCCTAGAGGTACCTTTTTAAAATGAAAATTCAGTCATGGCTCCACTTTCTTAAAAACCTCTGATGACTCCCTTTACTTTTAGGATCAAGACTCCTGCCCTTAGCCAGCCCCATGAGGTCCTGAGTAATCTGATTCCCCCCACTTATCTCTCAGGTCCAGTTAACTGGTCCTTTCCTTGTTTTTCCAGGAGATCAAGCTCTTTCCTGCATCACATATTTAACATGCATTTCCTTCTGCTTGGAACACCTTCCCATCCACTTCACCTGTTAGTGCTTATTCTTCAGTGTCTGGCTAAATAATAATTCCTCAGGGAATCCTTCCCTGACTCTTCCAAATAAGCATCCTGTTTTTTCTTCAGAACATTTACCTCCCCCCTCCCCAAAAGACCATAGATGAGCGTATGTGGGGTGTGTGCATTCTTGTCACCTGCCAGTTAGGGGTTCGGCGAGGGCAGGGACCTACGTGCTACTCTGTGTAGCTATATCTGCAGTGCCTGGTACAGAGCCTGTCCTGAGGCTCTCAATAGAAAACTAACACAGGTATTTCAGATGCTGAATGGAATCATAACTGTTTTCTAAGAACGGGTAAGAACTCACATCTAAGAACAAGGTGTTTAAAATCTCTCGATTCTTCTATGGTCAGAGAACTGCAGCTGTGGTCAGTGACCAGCATTTTCATACCAAGCTCTTTTTTAAATGGATTTATGCTTTTTTAATATATATCGATAAAATTGATGTGTTAAAAAATAAATAGGGGATTCCCATATACCCCATCCCCACCTCCTCCCACACTTTCCCACATTAACAACATCTTTCATTAGTGTGGCACATTTGTTACAATTGGTGAACACATATTGAAGCATTGTATTAACCAAGGACTATAGTTTACATTATAGTTTATATTTTGCCCACACAATTTTATAGGTTTTGACAAAATGTATAATGACCTGTATCTCTCATTATAATGTCAGGCAGGACAATTCCAAAGTCCCAAAAATGCCCCCTATTCTAAAATGTTCCACGTATTCTTCCCTCTCCCTACCCTCAGAACCTCTGGTGGTCACTGCCTTGTATCAATGATACAAGTTCTTCCATTGCTAGAATAATAAGTCAGTAGTTGCTTTCCCCCCTTATGTTTGTTCATTCCTCAGTCTTGAGGATTTGGGGATGGTGATGCCCACCCTGCCTCCGATTGAGAGGGGGCTTAAATCCCATGGAGCAGATGGACGGAACTGTATTTGCTTGAAGTTGCAGACACTCTGCTTCCTGGGATGGGCGTTGTCCATCATCATCCTTTTGTCAGCTGCCCCAGATAAGTCCGATGAACTGGAGAGTAGGTGTTGCAACTCTGCTGAGATTCAGGGCTCAACCGGCATATGAACAGATCAAATATTTAAGTCTTTGGGACATATATTTAGCAAGTAAAGTGCTAATTATAGGTTCAAATAAAGGGGACAGAAGAGCCATGTGTAGGGAAATTATGAATGAGTCTTTTACATTGGGGAGCATATATTTCAAAGTAGGGCCCATTGACAGGGTGCTGAATTCCCGAGATTGTTTGTCCTGCCTATAGTGTCTAGATGGCTTCACATACTAAGCTTTTGAAAGGTGCCATTACAGCAGAACCAGCTCTCCTGTTGCCCCCACCCTCTACCCTCACATAAAAGAGGGCTAGAGAGAAGAGAAGTCACTTTTGAGGAAATGTCCTGGGGAAGGAGAGTGTTCTACTTGGAGACCTTTTGTCTGAAAATTGATGAGCTACTATCCCAGCAAATGGTCTTCATGCCCAGTGCCTTTGAAGCCAAAAGTAGGAGTGGAGAAAGAGAGAGAGAGAGAGATGCTCCTGCATATGATTGGACAAGCATATAAGTTTCTTTGGACACCATGGTCTCAAACGAATCTGTGGAAAGAGGCTTGGGAGCTAAGCTTTCTTGCCAGTGTTCCACAGGGGAGCCCCTGCCCCACAATCCATGAGTTGACCCTGTCAGTGCCTCTCAAGAGAGAGCTAACATATGTTCCCCATAAGTGAGCCAGGATGTGGGTGGCGTCCCCAAAGGGGGCCCCCTTGCCCGTTAGAAAACTTGCCCCCACTAAGGTGAGATGGTCTACATGGGGAACCAGCCTCTTTTGAACTTCATAAAGAGGTGAGCCAGCATTTCAAAAGGTGTCATTTCAGCAAAACCAACTCTCACACTCAGTCAAGGGCATCAGCTCAGGGAAAAGGGAAGGGGTTCAAAGTCACACTCCTCTCCTCTACCCCAGGCCACTGGAGCCACAGCCTCACCTCAGTGGAGAGAGTAGAGTGCTTTATACTGAATATGGGACTAAGGCCTTTACTGAATAAGACTCTTAGCACCTCCAGTTGGTAAAAGGTCAGTCGGAGATGTTATTACTCAACAGGAAAGGGGTTGGGTGTGTGTTAGAGACAGATGTAGAAATTACTGGAAATAAAATCATTTCATGCTTTAGTCTTCATTGGGTTGAAAATTAAAACAATTAAAATTATTTGTTAAAAGGAATGAATTTGTTTGTAAAATATCCTTCAGATAGAGGGTTCCATGCCAATATTTCTTCCCCAGTAGCTCATCTTTGCCACTGCCGCTGCCTTGTGAAGAAATGGAAATACCATTGCAATCCTTCTAATACTTCCAGTGGCCTCTGCATTTAGTGAGTCAGAAGAATCCGATAAGGACATTTTACCATAACCTGGCTTGTGGCTCATTGTCCTGAAGGAAACTTGCAGGTAGGGGTTTATCCAGCGATACTTAGAGGTTATTATTGAGTAGTGTGAGTGCAAGGCACCCACATCTTTGACCATTCTTCTTTGTGGCCCGTGGGTTCATTAAGAATATCCCAATTTAGAGCCAAATGGCTTAAGAAACAAAAATAAAAATGTTTACATTCACCTGCCTTTGACAATGTCAGCCCTACTCAGAAATCAATTTATTGTTAGTCCCATCAGTATTCTAGCTAGGATGGGACCCTTAGAAATCATTTGCTTCATTGTTTTTCAGACGGCAGGTTCAAAATCAATTGAATATGCCTGGACCAGTGTTTTAAAAGTACATTAGGATAGAAAGCATCAGAATGCATAGTAGGTGGTAAAGATATTATTTCATAAAATGTTGCAGTTGCCTGTTTTGTGTATGTGTGTGAGTTTGTGTGCTGGGACATAAATGAATTTTTCACTATGGATTTCAATTAAGTTCATAAATGAGTGATCTAAGTGTGACATTCCAGATTGTATTCTAGATTGTAGATCATCTCATTATGTGTTATAAATTACAGAACTAAAGTCCAGAGAGGTGAAGACACTTATCCAAGGTCAATAGAAGCACGGTAGGAATGAAAACCTAGATCTTAGACTCAGGGTTAATGTTTCCCCCTTCTCTTCTCACCTGCCCTGAGTAAACAGTAATAGTTTATATTTAATATGCCAACCACTGTACTAAAACATATCATTTTATGTAATGGGGAAGGAAGGCAGGTTGGCTTTGTGTTTTATTTGTTTCAAGTAAATGTTCATGACTGAATTGAAGAAGCACAGAACTTGTGAGTAAACATTTAGAAACTTTTATTGCAATTTGACAGGGTAATTTTATGCCTGTTGGATCTGTTAATAAAAACATTGATTTGTAGTTTATGTCCTTTTCAAAATTTCTAGTAATTTTATTGTATTTTACAAAATATCAGTCCACACGGATTAGAAATAAGAACAGACTGTTCCTTCACCACATCATTTGAAAAGCACTGACAGCCCCAGCAAAGCCAAAACCCTTGCCTCATAATGTTCCTTTATTCCTTTTAAAGTGCCAGCTTGTCTGAGCTATGCTTGGAAGGGGCATATTGCTGGACCAAGCTCCCTAACAGCAAAGGAGGGATTATGTTCTATCTACAGTGAATGAGGGGCTTCCAGTTCTAGAAAGAGCTTCCCTTGTCTTGAGGAGAGCCAGTGGAAAACAAGCCAATGAATACCACTCCCAAAAACTTTCATTTATTTTAGAACTTGCAGAAGCAGGAGTGATGGTCATGTGATTTCTGCTTTCTCCCTCTGGGAAAGCAGAAGGAACTCTTTCCTCCTAAAGCTGCCCCCATTAGAAAAAATTCAACCCAGAACAAATTAAATTCTCATTTCCCAAGACTCTCAGTGGAAAGAACCTGAGGGACAATGCTACAGATGTCTCTAGGAAATTGGGTTAAATGTAGCCTGTGTATCTCGTTGACTTGCAGGCTCTTTAGAGGAAAGCACACCTCATAAATCCTTTTGGGCTGTTTTTTTTTTGTTGTTGTTGTTTGTTTTTTTGCCAAATCCTCAGATTGGTACGAAGAACTGCTTTGAATGAATCAGTGTGTCTTTGTTTGCATCTTCTGGAATTCTGAAGACTACAGCCAAGGAGTTAGGAAGGCTGAGCACTGGATTGAGCATTAATGAGTTGAATACTTCCTTATGTTTTCCTGGTTTGTTCTCATTACAAGTGACCTTAGTCCAACTCCTAACAACACATGGTTGTGGAATGATCCCTCATGAGGACTATCTCCTGTAAGCTCCTTATTTTTTCAACCTGAACACACTAAAAATTTCTGAAAAATTTGGATGAATTTATTTGGACAATGATAATAATGTAAGCTAATCTTTAACTGCTGTGTACCCAGTATTTTACATATGTTATTTCTGTGTCACAACACCCCTGGTCAAATGGGGGGAAACTTAAGCTTAGGGAAGTTAAGTCACTTACATGATGTAACTCAGTTCAAACCCAGGTTTCTGCATTTCTAAATTTCCTGTGGACCCTTATCATTATTCTTGTGCAAATGAGGCAATACCAGAACTCCAAAGTCATGACATTTTCTTTGATTCCTTCTACCCACAAACAATATCAGGGTCCATTTCCTTTTGTGTTGACTTTGAATAAGCATTACCTACTCAATAATTCAGGAGTTGGACAATGCATTTAACCATAGGTCCTGCAACCTCAGAAGTCCCTGTGGTAATAATGGCAAACATTGATTGAGAACATTCTACTGAATCAGTTCATGCACTAGTTTTTACTTGCTTATCTTACTCAAGCCTTGTCACAGAATCCACTCCCCCACACTCCCTATCCCTTTCTCTGCTTTATTTTTTTCATGGCACTTGCACATTCTAACATCCTACAATTTATGTACTTTGTTTATTGCTGCCTATCTCCTCTAGAATGTAAGCGCCATGAGGGCTGTATGTCTGTTTAGTTCAACGATAAAATTCTCCAGCAAATAGAACCAAGCCTGCTACCTAACAGGTGCTCAAGTATTTGTTGAATTAGTGCATGAACAGTTCTTAGAGATAAATATCACTACCATCCCCGTTTTATAGATATGGAAATTGAGGTTTGTGGGGTTAAATAATGTGGTGAAGTATGGAAGCAGTTATTTTTTACTTAAAAATCACTTTTTAAACATTAGTGGTAATAACATCTTTCTTCTGTATTGTTGGAATGAAAAACTTAGCATAAAAAAGGGATTCGTTTGCCACTTCAGGTACCTTCTCAGAGTAAACAAACACTATGTATTTGTTGAATACCTATTTTGGACTTATCTACAGTAGTATCTATTCAGGTAAATAAGATAACCTTTCTATTCCACTCTGCTTTGCTGCTCCCAAGGGTTTACAACATAGTAAAGCAAAAGCTCACATAGTGGCTCACTATCACAAAACTGCTTCTGTCAGAGCAGTCATGGGCCTCTCTTTAGATAGAATTCCAGAGTTGAGAAGGACTCAGAAGATATCTAGGCTAGCCTCTCATCTGGTGCCAGATCCTGGGACTCCGATCCTCCTTCTGTGGAGAGCCTATTGCACTGATGGACAGCTGCATTGTCACTGGATGACAGCATTATCAGAAAACTCCTTTGTATTGAGCTGAACTTTATCTTCAAGTAACTTCCACCCATTGGTCTGAGTTGTGCCTTCTTGGAGCAGACGGAAAAAAATGAAATCATCCTTTCATATAACATTCCTTCAAATATTGGTTAATATATATTCACTCTTGGACTTCTCTTGTCCCAGGCTCTCAGACATTCCTCATGCGGCATCTTTCCAACCATGTTCCCCCCTGCTTGCTCCCTTTAGCATGGCCTCCACCTTATGCATGTCCAAGCTAAATGTGTCATCCAGATGGGAGCCTGTTAGCAGAACGTTTTGGGTTCTGGCTTCTAGGTTCTTGGGTATGTCGCATAAAGGAATTTTAGGACAGGCCACAGGGTAGACAAGGGAGTAAAGAGTTTATTAAGAAACAAGAATACTAGAAATGAGGTAAGTATACAATTCGGCACATGGGTGACGGCTGTGCTACAGGTGAGACGCACATATGACGCCCCAGATTAGGCCTTTTTAAGACCTTTCCTCCTCCCCCTTCCTAATATTGGGGAGGGGCTCCAGCTGTTTGCTATTCTGATTGGTTGCCTTATGTTCCCTGCCTATTAGCCCTCAGGAGGAGGCCTTTTGTTTGGAAGTATCCTGGGCTTTCCCTTGACCCTGGGAAGAATTCCAAATTGGACCTCATGGCCAGGATCTAGGTGGGGTCTTTCCGGCTTAGTAGCAGGGGGTTTCCGGGTGGGGTCTCATGGCCATGTCTCTTCCAGGTATCAGCTGTGACTCGTCTTCTCTTTTCCCTGTACTAACCTGCCTCAAGCCCAGTACTCCAGGTGTGGGATTTGGATTGCACTTGCTGTTTTTTGGCAATTATACGATGCTAGTGACTCATCTACATATCCCAAAGTCTTCTTGTTTGAACTATTGTCAAACTCTAGTAGGAAGAATGTATTGCACAGATGGAACCAAGGATTGCTGGTGATTCTGATAAACAGTGGAGATGTTTGTGGAAGCTCTGCCCTCCATTTCTCTGTGCATTCCCTCAGCCACATACAATATAGCTATGATAAGAATGGCCATTTATTGAGTTCTGACTGTGCCAAACACTTTACATATACTACCTTATTTAACATTCTAAAGAACCATATTAGTAGATACTATTGAACTCCAATTTACAGTTGAGGAGACTGAGATTAAGAGAAGTTAATTAACTTGATTAATATCACATAGCTTGTAAATGGTGGAGCATTGATGATGTAGTTTAGTCTAACTCCAAATTCCAAGGTTGTTAAGATGTATTTCCAGGGACTACAAAGAAGATAAGCACAGCTACTCAGGGTTCCTCCTTTCATTCTTTCTGAAACACATGCTCATGAAGACATTTTGAAGGAATCATGATGTCTTCTTCCTATCCTTTGGAGGAGGAAAGAGAAAGGAAGAATCCAAATTATTGAGCTTCTGCTCTGTGCCTGCTGCTCCATATCTGTTTATTTCAGTCTTCATGACAATTCTATAAGGAAGGCACTATCATCATTCTCATTTTACAGGTCAGGAAACCATGGCTCAGAGAGGTTAAAGCTATATTCTTCACACAGACCAGACTCCAGAGCCAATATGCTTTCCGCTACACCATGTCACCACTCAGAGTTTTTCTGATCCTTTCCAGATGGTCCTCTACAGCCATACCAGCCTGAATGCACTTGTTCTCATCCAGAGGGTCTCTGCTAGACTAATCTTTGCCTATGATAGTCTCCCCTCTCCTGTCTACCACTTCCAAACTTAGTGACTTACCAAATTACGAAAGTGGAAGTGGGGGGGATCCCTCATCAAATTAGATGAACATTCATTCATTATTAAGAGCTTTCTAAATGCATAGCTTTGGGCCAAGGGTCAGCAATGGAAGCAAAGTAAGAAGGTGGCTGAAGTTATTAGACAGATTAATTGCCAAGCCCATATGTGGGCCATCATGTCCCCTACCTCCCCAGTTATATGGCCCCATACATGAATTTATCAATGTGCAGCAGCTGCTGCTAAGACTTGCTCATTTAGCAATGTTCACTTTAGTGCCATGGATCCATCAGCCTTCAAACTGAATCAACTTATTTGCCAAATCAAATTCTTTGTTTAGGAACCTCTAGTAGGAATACTGCCAAATCACTAATCTTTGCATTTGCATAGAACTTAAGTGCTCACAAAATACTTTTTACTTACATTAGTTCATTTGACCCTCCCCATATATGTGGTGCAAGGGTTTGTAACCCTGTTTTACAAATGAGGAATCTGAATCTTAGGCTAGAAGACTTGCTCAGAACCTCACAGTCTCTAAAGGGCAGAGTCAGGTCACCACCCATTGGAGCTGTGAATCCTGCACTTGCACTCTTGTCCTTTTCCCTTTCACACCTCTCTTGTCTCCCAAACTTTTTGTTTGCCTCTGCCCTTCCCATTGGCCTCTTAGCTAAGTCACCAGCTCAGAAAATACTGAGCTAGACCAAGCTGGTACTGCTCTTTCTTCACGCTCTACTCTCTAAGCTATCCAGTACCCTAACTTTTCATAAAACAAGTGTGTGATGGTTTGCAGGTTGTCATCTATCTTTGCCTTCACTTGAAGGTCCCAGTTGACTCTGTAGCACCAAGCTGCCATAAAGTTTTTTCCCCAACTAGCACCTGGATATTAATCCTAATGTCATAGTTACCCCCTTGAAAAACTTTCAACTTCTCTTAAGTTCTCTAGGGTGGACAAGAAACTGAGAAATTGCTCTGGAAGCCAAAGCTTTCCCCTGGGTTAGCTCTCTGAAGACCATCTGACTGAAAGCCCACTCAGCCCTTTGCTAGTGAGCAGAAGCCTCCATCTCCACACTTCTCCAAGGCTGCTGCTTTAGATTCTTGATGATAAGAGATAAGAGATGTGGAAATGCCTGATCAGTCAAGGTTCAGTCAGGGAAGCACAGTCACTGTGAATTTATAGGATATGGGATTATTATAATTGTGGAAGGAATTAGGGAAGGGAAGGTCAAGAAAGGGAGTTTGAGAATCTGAGAGGGAGCCACTAAATGGTCAATCAAAAAAGCATAGCACCTCCAGGTACCAAAATGTGACCGACCATGAAGGGGACTCTTATGGGGTGCTCTGTAGGGAACATTTGCTTCTGTGTGTTCACAGCCAAACATATGGTGATGGGACTGGGGTTACTCTTTCTCAACAGGATGAATAACGAGGTAGCAATGTGGGGCATGAAGTAGAGAATGGGGACCGGCTAGAACCCAGGGGGCACATCGGCATCTATCTGTTATTGTATTTAACTACAAAATTCAGAGAGTAATGTCCTGTGCTTCACTTCCGTCTTTCAAATATCACTCAAGTTCCTCTTTTGGCTAGCTCTAATCCTGAACCATAGAGGGAAGGGGATTCTGGGAAATGTAGTTTAAAGCAAAATTATACTGACATATCAAAAATACCTCTTGTCAGCTTAGCATCCATACACACCTTTAAAAACAAAACACATTTGACTTCCTAATAAAGACAATAACAAAACCATGCTTCTGCATAACAGGAAATAGCTATTCCTCATACAACTGAAAACACCCCAACCTTCTACCTGAAAGAGGATACACGAAGACCTAGATGTCACTTTATCAATGTTGAGGGAATGATCGTTATTCTTCTAGCTGAGTCACATTCTGCCTTTGGTAGCCTATAACTTAAATACTGAGATATCAGGTTAATTATTAATAATACATTTTTATATAAGATGGTAGGAAAATGGGAGAGTAAAAAATAAAAAGAATGACATATTTAAAAGTAACATGGCGGGTTGTGAGGCCGCCCCGGGTGGCGGCGGCAAGAAGAGGGACTCGCTGGGGACCGCGAGCTCGCCGGCGCACCTCATTATCAAGGATCTTGGAGAAATTCATTCAAGGCTTTTAGATCACAGATCAATTATCCAAGGTGAAACCCGTTATTTTGTGAAAGAATTTGAAGAAAAACGTGGTCTTCGAGAAATGAGAGTTCTTGAAAATTTGAAGAATATGATCCACAAAAAAAATGAATAGACTCTTCCCAAATGTGGAGAGACAATGCAGGACAACTTAAGCCAAGTTCTCCAGAGATTGCAAGCAGCTAATCACTCAGTCTGTAGACTCCAACAGAGGGAGCAGGAACAGAAAAAGATTCATAGTGAGCATTTAATAGCTAGTGAAAAACAGCATGCAGTCCAGTGGGAAGATTTCGTGAAAGAGCAACACAATAAACAGGCTGAAGTGGATGAAGAGCACAAAAAAGCCATGGAGAGGCTTAAAGAACAATATGCTGAGATGGAGAAGGACCTAGCAAAATATTCAACCTTTTAAGAACTTGAACCAGAACAATAACAAACTAATGAGAAAATATTGACATCACCCCTCCAAAAAAATATTCCCACCAAACCATTTAAGCTCTGCCTCAAGCTTAGCAATACACTCAATGGCACTCTTACATCAGAAGAAAGAAACTTCTACTGGAGTCCTGATGAAATGTTTAATAGAAAAGAGTGCTGTATCTTTCTAGCTCTTAAGTGCCTGTATATAATTATTTGGATGGGTAAGAGTAGGAGGAAAAAATGGGGTAAATTTACATTTTGTTAATTAGAATTGGTCATCTTTACCACTGATTAGTCCGGAGTATTCTAATAATAGACTTACTGCAAAATAATTTAATTCATTCCTGTGCAGGTTTAGTATTAGTTTATTATTATAGCTTAAAAGGCAGGTATAATAGCTACCAGCCATAGCTTCCCAGGCAATAGGAAGAATGTAGTCCACAAAAATGTAGACAAAAATGACTGTCCTTGGAACAGAGATCACATTTAACAGAAGCAAGAGTCATAGCATTATCT
Source organism: Tolypeutes matacus (assembly GCA_026826555.1). Classification (NCBI taxonomy): domain Eukaryota; kingdom Metazoa; phylum Chordata; class Mammalia; order Cingulata; family Chlamyphoridae; genus Tolypeutes; species Tolypeutes matacus. The sequence goes on along the minus strand of JAKSZT010053883.1, from coordinate 62,104,706 downwards.
CACCAATGGCAGAGATGGCTGTGTTGGGCTTTGAACTGCCTGTTGAAAAATATTGCAGATTTTGCAGTGCAGCATAATGCCATGTGTTTCACTGGACAACAAGACACACTTGTTAAGTTTTGTGGCCTTCCAGTAAATATTTTCAGCTTTTAAAATATGCTTAAAAGGAAAAGTTTACCAAAAATGTATTTTGACTTTTAGTCTTTCCAAGAACCATAATCTTGCCCATGGTATTTACCTCATTTTTGTGTCTGTTTTGCTGTGGGTAAGCTTTATAGGAAAAAATACTGTCTATACATGTTTCAACTGTTTAATGAGTAATCAGCAAAATCTGCCAAGTAGTCCCTCTGGAACTTTATAAAGAATCTGGCTCTGAGTGAACCAGAAGTGTTTGCCCACATGGCAAATGATCCATGTTAAATGTAAATCCTTTTCAGTGTTAATGTCTGTTCTCATAAGCAGGTATATTATGGTGAAACATGTACCAATTCTGTCATCACTGTGATCTTTAAAAATCTACATTTAACAATATAATTAAAGAACTAAATTTATTTTTTTTTTATTTGCCAAAAACCAAGGAAATTTAAATGCAATACTTTCAAGAGATTTATGGCAAATGAATTTGAGGTATGGATAAATCTTTCAAATATTTTTTATTGCTCTGCAGTAAAGAAAGGGACAAGAAAGAAAATATCCAACTCTCTTGTGTTATCCCAGTGTTGCGACTGCATAAAATTGACAATGCTTGCCTGTGTAAATTTATGGCTTACTGTCAAAGCTTCATTCTTGGCTGCATGTTGAAAATGTGATTAAAGTTAATAGAGGAGAAAAAAAATAAATAAATAAAAGTAACAAAAAGATATGCATAACTTCTGCGCATAGTTACTGGATATTTCTAACTTCCAACTTCTGGTACCATTCTATATTCCCTTTTCCCCCAGCAAGCACCTTAGTTGGTTATGGTTCCTTGCCTGGTGGGGTGAGCCAAGCCTTCATTTATAAGGGGTCTGTGCCATTAGCAATACTGCCTGCATTGGGTTATTATAGTTTTCTGTTTATTTTAATCTGAAGACACAGGTGTGCTGAGAGGTCTCCTATGTAAATGTATTTTTCACTATCCACATTGTGTATTAGTAACCCAATGTCACCTTGATAGTTATGGTCAATTACCTCCCCACCTTTTTGTTGTTTGTTTGTTGCTTCAATGGTATGAGGAACCCAAAGTTGCAAGGTGTCTGGGTAATGAGCCATTGTTGTAATCCCTTGTGGAAACAAAGACCTTGAAACCAACAGAACCAGAATCATGGTTTACTTTCTGTTCCCTGGAACCACTGCCAGTACCAATAAATCTATCAGTCAAGGTTTAGCCAGGGGAGCAGAGTTACCATGATTGTTAGGGGATACAGAATTTATTACAGGAATTAGACCTTACGCAATTGTGGTAGGGTCTGGAGTAGAGTACCAGAACGGAAGTTAAAGAACCAGAGAATAAGTCATTGACAAATCTGAGGAACAATCATATTCAGCCACCAAAGTGTGAGGCTGGGATGATCATAGGAAAGTGGGCCATATGTCAGTCTATATTGCCTCTGAGCTCTAAAGTCACCCTTCATTGCCCTGCTTATTATACTGGAAACTTGGGGCAGCTGGCACCAAGTTAGCTTTGTCAGTAGAGGACTTCATTAGTAGAAGGACACTGGAATAGGAAGGGACTCTTGTTCCTGGTTTTGATGCACTCCTCTCAGCAGGCTCCCATGGCATGCAAAGACCAGCAGTGTGTAGCATCTCCCCCTAGGCATCTCCCCCAGCACCCCAGAAGGCATCTTCCCCACACACCACTACTGCTGGTGGCTTCCTAGTGTCTTCAGCATCACATGGCACTTCCCTATGGACAGCTTTTCCCAACATGCCAGAGGGCATTCTCAGCAAGTTCCACAGTGTGGTATCTTCCTATCTGTCTATGGCTTTCTGTGGCTGCTCAGAGGGCAGCTTCCCAGCAAGTTCTTCAGCACCATACCTTATTTAAACTCTCTGTCATCCAGTGGGCATGGTATAGCCTCCTCATTGAGGTCTGGATCTCAACCTTGGAGGGAGATGTTGTTGCAGATTTGTTCCTTCCTTGAGCGCTCTGCCTCAGCCCCAGGAGTAATGACTATTCTCTGTGTCTACTATTCCTGTATTCTTTAGAGTTCTTTTTACCCCATAGTAGCCTACTTCACTACTCTAATCCCCTTTTAAAGTTACTTATTCTTTACATTAAACTTTCCCTGTTCAAATTACTGTGTGTTTTCTTATCTTCTGAAAATACCCTGACTAATATCAGAGATCTTTGGGAAACTGTTGTCTCTGTGAAACTACTGCCTCGGTAGGTCCACAGCCGAGAATCTGATTGTTGCATAGTCAGAAAGAAGAGATGGATGTGAAGTGGAGGAGAACAAGGACATGCTGGATCCCATGGGGTACATTTGTCCATCCATCACTGCATCTGACCTTCAGAGAGTTAACGTCTGCTGCTTCACTCTCACCTTCAAAACTGTGTACAGGTTCCTCTTGTGGCCAACTCTAACCCTGAACTGTATGGGGAAGGGGATTCTGGGAAGCCTACTTCAGAACTTTTGACACCTCACTGTTTTCTGCAAAAAATAATCCATTCGTAACTGCTAAGTACCTCCTCTGTATAAGACACTGTGCTAGGCCCTTTTGTAGGAGAGAAAGAGGTGGAAAACACAGAAATCAATGTGGTAGAGTGGGACAATCCAGGTTCAGGGAAGGGCAAACCTAAATTTGAATATAACTTCTGCTAACTCAGTGAATATTAGAAAGTTAGCTACTTTTTCTGAACCACAGTCCTCTTGTGTTAAATGGACCTCCAATGTAGGATGAGAATTAGACATTATATATATTATGTGACATATAGTATAAATTAAAAATGGCAATGTAAATAAATAGTTTATGTCCCTGAACATGAGATTGAAGTCACTTGAAAAAATAAAGATCTCTGGTAAAGGTAAGAACATGTATATATATAAATGCCAGTACTATTGTATTTTTGGTTTGTAACTCTACTTTTTATTTCCTACAGGATCTAAAAACCAAATGCATTAAATGTAATGAAAAACTAGTGGTTTGGACTCAGTGTATATTTGTGATGAGAACCACATAAGGTTGGGGACAGAGAAGTATAGGAACATAGTTTTTGTATACTATTGAAGTTGGTATTAAAACAAAGAGATTGTGATAAATTTAGGATGTTAAATTTAAGCACCACAGTAACTACTAAGAAAATAGCAGAGAATGTGAAACCTCATAAAAACAGAAATTGGAGAACAGGTTAGGGGCAGGGGAGAATAGGGAGGTAATGCAAAGTGAGTTATAGGGTTTCTCTTTGGGCAGGTAGAAAAATTTGAGTAATGGAAGGTGCTGAGGGTAGCACAATATTGTGAATGTAATAAACTCCATTCAATGATATGCTTGGGAGTGTTTGAAATGGGAAAGTTTAAGTTGCATATATGCTTCCACAATTTAAAAAAAGAGCAACCAAAGAGATAATGTCATTAAATGCAATCCATGAACCTGGGTGGGATCTAGCAAGAGAGGAAAAAAGGCTCAGTGGGCCATTTTGGGGACATAGGGAAAAAATTGGAATATAGATTGTAGGTTTTATATCAATATTAAATTTCTTGAACTTGAAAACTGCACTTAAGATGGTCAAATAAATGAATATCCTTATTCTTAGGAAATGTACATAGCAGTATTAAGTATTCAAGGAGCATGCTATTTACAACCTACATTCAAGTGTTCAGAAAATGTGTAGATAGATGGAATGATATGGCAAATGTGGCAAATTGTTAAAATTGGTGGATCTGGGTATCTAGAGGGTGGGGTATGTTGGATTTTCTGTATAGGATTTTTTATCCTCTAAGGAAAATTATAACTCTTGTTTCAAAAGGAGGAATGGACTTTTAGGTGCTTAAAAGCACTGATCTAAGGTAAGACTCAATTAAGGGCTCCTATCATTTCTAGGGCATCAGTTTAATTTTTGGCAGAGAAAGATTGGAATGTGATTCTGAGTAGCCATGTGAGGTGGTACTTTGTTCAGTATCCTGGTTTTTCTGAAACCTATTGTTTGGTTCATCTGATTAGTGAGCATATTTAAAAAATGGCCAAGAAAATAAAAAACAAAGTGAAAAAAGAAATGGCCAAGAAAATAAAGTGACATATGAACACCTATGGATTTCCATTCATTACACCATCCTTTTCTGATACATGGTTTCAAAGGCGTCTTAGTTTGCCAGAGCTACTATGCCAAATACCACAAACTGGTTTTAGCTTAACAATAGGAAGTTATAAGCTCACAGTTTGAAAGGCTAGAAGACCAAGATCAAGGCATTGGCAAGACCGTTCTTTCTCCTGACTTCAGTAGTGTGCTGGCACTGCCTTACTGCAGTCCTTGAGGTTCCTTGGCTTGCATCTCTGCCTCTGGTAACCCGGTGATATCACTCTCCTGTGTCTGCTCTAATGGTTTCTGCTGGCTTCCGACTTCTGGCTCCTCCCTGTGGCTTTCTCAGACTCTGGCTTCAGTTTTCTTCTCTTTACCAAGCTCCAGTAAAATAGATTAAGACCCATTCTGATTCAGTCAGCCACATCTTAATTAATAACATCTTCAAAAGGTCCTGTTCACAAATGGTTTCACACCCACAGATATGCGGGTTAAGATTAAGAACATGTCTTTTGAAGGGGTTATATAATTCAATCTACCACAAAAGTCTAGGAAGACAAGTCTGGGGGAAAAGATCAGTATCAGTAAATATGTATGACCTTCACATTAGCTTCCTTGAGGCTTATGCATAGGTGTTCTCAGGAAGCCCCAAAAAAGATTTCAAAGGCAATCCAGACATAATATGTTTGAAGCATGATACCATTTCTTATACTGGCAATTAGATGGACTTTGAGTGCTATATTTGCAAATAGTTTTAGGTTTTATTAAATTTTCAAAAATTAAAATTCATTTTTAGAAATTATTTTATTTAAATATTGATATTCATTAATTATGATTTGTATTTTGCTTTTTTTTAATGTTAAGGATTTTAGTAATGGTTTATGTTAAATGTTTTAAAATAAAAATAAATTTGAAAACATGAAACATAGTTTTACCCTAAATTTTTTACAATTACTTTAATTTCTGTTTGGTGAAAATATATTTAAATATTATATATTTTTAATAGAATTGCCTTTTCTTTTTAATGTGAGGAAATCATTACTATAAATGGAACACAAATTGTATGACGATCTTGATTGTAGCAAGTAATTCTGATAAAATGAAGGAAAATAAATTGTATAAAATAAATGTATAATAGTTTATAAATTGTATATATATTTACTTTTATTAAACATGTAGATATTACCAGCCCATCAACAGACTATCCAGACATGCTCAGTAATAATTAAATGTAGTGCTTTGATATTTTTCTGTTACTCATATAAAAACAAAAGCTTAACATTTATTTATTTATTTTGTCATTATAAAGATATAAATGGGAAAATAGGACATATTTTATTGAGTTTGTTAACTTGATTTTAGACTTTAAATATTCAGATATATAGATATATGTACCTTATGGTAAGCACCCACTAAGGTGGCTTCCAATGATCCTTGTGTAGTCCTCTCCCCATGGATGGGTGTGGGCTGGATCTAGTGACTTGATTCTAATGAATAGAAGACAAAGTAATGAGCTGTCACCCTTGAAGATAACCGCATTCTCCTGTGGTTCTCTTTCAGAAGCACTTGGAGAACCTACAAACTTCTCACTCTGCTCCTCAGTCAGAAACAACCAAAGTTGAAGGTTGCCTTGGAAGGAGTCACTAGAAGTATTCAGGCTGAGACAAATGGCCACCTAACAGATGTGGGAGTAAAAGCAGAGACCACAGTTGAGTACTGGTTCAGTCCCTTGTGGACAGAGATGAGAATTTATTTTATTCAACAGAGCAAAAAAAAGAGAGAGAGAGAGAGAGAGAAGGAAGGAGGGAAGGGAAGGAGGGAAAGAGAGAGGGAGAGAGGGAGGGAAAGATAGATCCTATTCAGTGATATTCTTAGAAGGAGATCCTGGATATGACAGATATGGCAGGTTCTTAATGTTTAACAGACCCCTAGTGAGGACAGCTGCTGCACAAAGTTGTTATAAGAAACAAAATTTAATGACTAGGAAAACTCTGGCCAACTCTAAAGCCCTATATAAAACACTAGTTATTTCACAGTCACCTGATTTAACATATTCAGCCTCCTCCAAGAAGCTTTTCTGTCATGTGCCACTAGAAAGGAAATTTCTGTTGTGTTTTTTGTTTGTTTCTTTCTTTTTTTCCTTAATCAAGAGAGCACTGCTTGTTATAACTAGGGAGGCGAAATAGGAAAAAAAAAAAAAAAAAAAACATGTGTTTGCTTGTGTTTCCGAAAGGAGACAGTAGAGTTCAGTAAAGAGCTGAAAACAGGGGCCACAGGGTTCTGTGAACATGGACAGGACCATGCAGACTCAGACTACAGCTTCTGGGGTGTTAATGAGAAGGGCTAAAAAATGGCCATCCAGCAGGAACAAAAGTCAATCACTAGGGACATCCAGGGTCCTGGACAGTATCTACAACAAATATAAAGCATTAAAAGGCTGCTGGCTCCTTCCTCAGACTCCACATTCGAGAAGCAGAGAGGAACTAAACTCCAAGTTTGTGCATTTGCTCTGACAGTTTCTCCCCTTAAAACTTTCAGAAGAAGACCTTGTTTTAGGTCAGGTGCAGACTATGGAAATGAGAGGATATCACCGGCCTGGGACGGCCCACCCCTGTGAACAGTGAACCATTTAGCAGGGTCCTCCTCACCATGGCAATGAGTAACTCCTGGGGGCTACCGTGACCCTGTGCGAAAGCCAGGCCTAAGGCGCACAGGGGAGGTCTTGCACTCCTGCGCACCTCAGCTCCGAGCTGTCCAGCCCTGCCTGGCACCAGCTTGGGAGGTGACCCTTTAGGGACACCTGAGCCCAGATCACAGACCCACTTTTTTCCATGATGATACTTATTCTCTTGATTTCATAGATCTTTGGTAGTAATAGGAGCAGTAAGATATATCTTAGTAAATCCCTTCTTCCCCACCCGGGACCCCAAGTCCTGGGTGCCACTTTGCCTCCTAAACTCCCCTTTCACGAATTTTCTGCAAACTCCACTAAAATGTGAGCTCCTTGAAAGCAGGAACTGTGTCTTTTTTCTTGGTCTCCTTGGCTTCTAGCAAAATGCCTAGCACATAGTAGGTGCTCTATAAATCTATGTTGACTGAACACAGACAAACCAGAATGCATCCATAGGGAGGTAAGCAGGGTGGAAATGCCCTGGAATCCAGGTAGCATAGGAACTGCTGGTGTGTTTGTGGAGGGAGGGGTGGAGAGAGGCTGTGCTAGACAGAATAATGGACGTCTTTGTCCCAGGATCTTCATGTCCTAATCCCTGGTCCCTTCATGTGTCATCTTATTTGGCAAGACGAAGTTCTGGTGGCAGGTGGAATTAAGATTACTAGCCAGCTGACCTTAAAATGGGGAGATTATCATGGATTATCCATGTGAGCCAATGAGTCACACAGGATTTTGTAAGAGAGAGGCAGGAGGGTAAGAATCAGAGGAGATATGAGGACAGAAGCAGAGCTTGGGCTGATGCAGCCACAAGCCAAGGAATGCGGGCAGCCTCTAGAAAATGGAAAAGGCAAGGAACAGATTGTCCCCAGGCCATCCAGAAGGAACACATCTCTGCCGACACCTTGATTTTAGCCCCGAAAGACCCTTTCCAGACTTCTGACCGCCAGAACTTTAAGGTAATAACTCTGTGTTTTAAGCCATGAAGTTTGTGGTAATTTGTTACAGCAGCAATTAGAAAGTAATGGAGAAGGGAGGGTCTAGGAAAGAACCTAACAGAAAGCATGAACCTGGAAGAGGGAGTAGCCATGTAGGAGGAGCGCAATTTGAATCACCTTAGATCAAAATTTGTTGACAGTAAGCTCAGGATTGGCAAACAGCAATGTGTGCTGCTTCTCGCATCCACCTCCCACCTGCATAGTGAATGCCTCTAATCGTTTGGGAGAAACCTTAGTAAAGCATGATGTGAACGAGTCAGACACACATATAGTCAGTCAGACCTGGGTTTGAGTCCTTTTCTGCCACTTATTAACTGTATGATCCTAAGCAAGGTATGTAGCCTTTCTAAGCCACAGTTTCCTTATCTGCAAATTGGGGATAAATCTATTCTTAAGTAGTAGGATTATTGTGAGGATTAAATAAGATAACATATGTAATGTGCTTGATACATTGCCTGCCACATAGTAGACACTCAATAAATATTATCTATTACAAATATATATATATGAACTTTTTTAACAAGAGTATTTGAGGTATATTCCACACTGACTAGATCAAATCTAGAGTCTGTGGAAGGTTCTGGAAACACAGAGAAGAGCAATCAGGATGGTTAAAGACTCAAAATTAGGTCATACAAAGAATGTACAAAGGAATGGCAAGGACTGATATAAAACTATTTGAAATATCAGAAGGACTAGCTACATAATTTGTGGGGCTCAGTGCAAAATGAAAATGTTCAGAAAATTATTAAGAATTTCAAGATGGTGACAGCAGAGCATTAACCAAGCATGGGACCCTTTTGAGCACAGAGCCCTGATGTACAAGTCTCAAGCCCAGGAAGCCAACCTGGAATATTATCATGTAAGAAGGGATGGGCTTGATCTCAACAGAGAGAACTATAACTAAGGAAGGAAGGAAGAAACGACAGGCATAATATAAAGGAGAATTTTATAACAAGCCAACCATAGAGAAGAGCAACTTTGACGCTTCTTTCCCCAGAGGTGTTCAAGCAGAGAGTAAGCAGTTACTTTATATTGGAAAGAGAATACTCATTAAAAGTATTCAGTTCAAAGAAATGAAAAATTAGAGTAAATGACTTCTAAAATTCTTTCCAGTTCAGAGACTTCGTAATTCTAATCAAATATTTTTAAAAGGGGGATTTTAAAAGCCCTCAAACTTTTCTCAAAAATTTAATGGAATTTTTGAACAATATAGAACACACACACACACACATGTACACACACAACTCTTTCCTGACATCACAGCTTTTGATATATTTGTATAGTTTGTTCCTCAATCTTTGCAAAATTCTATTTTTAAACCTGTTGTAATTATTCCACTAATTTTCAATTTTTGTGTTTGTGTGCATTCAGGATTACATAATATTCCACTGAATGGGCGTAGTACAAATTACTATCCCCTGGTTATTGGATAGCTCAGTTCTTTCTAAGGTTTCATTATTATATAGAGGAGTGTTTTAAATATTTTTGCATACAAAAAGCTTCTCTGCTTTCAAAATAACTTTCTTAGAATAATTAGATCATTTGGTTGCAAATTATATGGCTCATTCAAGGAGCATAGTAAAAGAGGTTTTGTTGATAAGCATATAGGGCAATCACAAAGATATGAAATGTAACACATACATAGACATTGGCAAGTTGTCAAACATTCCCAGTCTCTTGGGTCCTTTAGAGTCATTTCCTCTGCCTACTCCTGCTTCCTTGTTCCCTTATAACTTTGGCCTGCACATGGCTTTGACTTGCCTTGGAGCCAGGGAACCCAGGTCCATACCAAGAGTCCAGAATCAATCGCTATCTGACGAGAGTTTCTGAATCTCTTATTTCAGATTCCTAAATAAGAATTTGATAGCTAAGCCCCTCTGTCTTTGTGAGCTGTGCCCTCCTCTGATAGTGGAAAGAGGGGATTGGCAGTGGTGGCAGGGCTCTGGAGTCCCACTGCCTACTGTATAAGTTACTTAGCCTATGTCTCTATTGCTTGGCTGCAAAATGAGAACATTGGCACCTACTGCATGTAGTTATTGGGAAGATGAAATAAAATAATCCTTGTATTATTAATGAAACTCTGTATTTTATGCATGCTTTTTACTCTCTTGTTTAGAGAAATTTTACTACAATTTCTCTAAACAAGAAAAAAAACCCTTGCAAAGGGCAAATCACAGTGCAAGGCATATAAAATGTCCTCGACATAGGTTATCTCTTGATTTAATTATCATCTTTATGATTATCTCAAACGTGGCTGCCTGGGTCTACCTTTTGGAAGGGTGTTTTGGAGATACTTCCCAAAGAAGGGAGCACTCCAAGTATCTACTGTGAATATTATACTTTTACATTTTTTTTTTTTTAAGTTAAAAAGCACTTTCACACGATATTTTATGCAGTTCTTCCAAAGGAAGGACTTCTTGAGGTAGAAAGGATTTGTGTTCCTTATTTCACAGGAGAAGATATTAAGGTTCAGGGTATGACTTGCTCAGCACTTCCCACCCTGCTAGGAGAGTCAGGACAAAGGTCAAGCCTTCCACTCCAAGTCTGTGCCTTTTCCGTGACATCTCAGAGATGGCATTACTCAGTCAAGCTTCAGACCCATTTGTTTCTAGCTCCTATTACATGTTCTATTTCAGATTATGGGAAGGAAGAGAAGAATTCTCAAATTGGATCTTGAGGGTAGGCTCTATTGGGGAGGTACAGGCCTTCAAGAGAGCTGCCAGCTAGTTTAGTGTACCAGTTTCCACCCCAAACAGGAAAAGCAATAATAATTTAACTTTATTGTACAATGTGGTATTCCTGAGAAACCAAAGAGTCGGGGTTTGGTAAATGACCTCTTAACTTTTTTTTTTTTTTTTTTTTTTTTAAAGATTTTATTTATTT